>SEMN01000166.1:0-600000 GCA_005408345.1 Macquaria australasica
TCCCATCCCTCCCTTTCTTTCATCCACCCACCCTCCTGTCTCTGCACACCTGAATTCCATCCATCCATCCATCTGTCCATGCATCCATCATCCCCTACCCCTTCACCTTACATCCAACCATCACTCCATCCATATGATTGTTTTGGTCCTTGGCATCTCTTTGATTCAACGAGAGCTAAAGAGAGAGAGGAAGGTATAAAAGAGTGTGTGTGTGTGTGTGTGTGTGTGTGTGTGTGTGTGTGTGTGTGTGTGTGTGTGTGTGTGTGTGTGTGTGTGTGTGTGTGTGTTGCTGCTGTATCTAATAGACATTCCCTGAAGGTAACAATATAGCTACATGTGAAAAAGAAATTATCAAACTGCAGGAATTCATTGGCTTGGCAACGTTGTGTAACTTTGATTAGCAACATCCAGCACCGAGCTTGCTCAGTGGGTGTCAGAAGCTTGCGCGCAATGCATCCCGGTACATGCAGGTACTGCTGGTACGGCTCCGCAAGCAGGAGAACTCAGCTTTCTTGGTCAACATAGCACTCACTGAGGAATGTATTGCTTCAGTTGACTACATTTTCCACACTGAGTGTACAGCCACGTGACAGATGGCAAATTTTCCCTTTAAATAATCAACTATCCTGAAAGCTCAGCACATAAGGTAGAGTGTACAGTGGTGGAGGGAGCTGCAGCAGCAAACATTGTTGGCATGAGTGAAGTGTTAGGTTATAAAGGCCGCACTGTACACCTGTAGGAATATGATTGGACGTACTTAGTAAGCTGGTAGTCAAGCACCTGATGAATGAGGTCCTGATGATGAAGCATGAATGATGCAGTTGATGTCGAAATGCGACTTGAATGCTCTGCCTCAACTAACATAATACTCCAGTTATGCTGGCCAGGGTAGGGCAGTTTATTACCCCTACCACTCCCCGCTTCTGCTTAGAATTTATTTAAAAGTTGTACTGCTTGTTTTTAAGGCACGCATAGGCCTTGCCCTATCCCACATTAGTGACCTCTGGCTCTCCTTACACTCTGCTTGTAGAGGTAGAAGGACATTTGCCGTCAGAGTACAATAGCTGTGGAATAACTTACTGTTGGAATGTAGGCGAGTAACATCGGGGTCCTCATGTTAAACTCTACTAAAGACTGATTGGCTTTTAACTAGTTTTAACTAGCTTACCTTTTCATTTTTTCATATCATCATGTATTTCATGTGTTCTGTGAGTATGTTCATTGTTATATCTGTTCTTACATCTGTAAACTAAATAAAGCATTACAGCTTTTACCATTGCAAAAAGTATATACTGAAACAGTCCTGCTGTAGACTGGAATCATATAGATATAGTCCTACTACTGTGAGTTGCACAGTAAAGGAAGTGCATCAGTAACATCAGTAACTGCAACAGAAGGCCCTGACCTCGTAGGTGACCATACTGAGAACCTGGCAACACACATCCTTGACCACAACACACAAAAACTGAAAAACATGTCGTCAAAAGCTCATAATAGGCAGCTCTCACACACACAGTGACAAACACACATACAAGCATGGTCCTACAAACACATCACTATCAACCCTCACTGACAATACACAGCACACAGCAGCCCTCCTCCGCAGACACACACACACAGTCCTCCCTGCCTTAAAGCTACAGCCAATGTACAAAGTAAAGGCAGGACAGTAAGGGGGAAAAGGCACACACACACACACCTTCACACACACTGCCTTTCTCCTTCCTCCTTCTCAATCCATCTGCTTCACGTTTGCATTTCATGCCTGCCGGCATTTTTTGAAGTGGCAATACTTTGATGCAGACTGAGGGATACATTATCATTATTTCAATTTCCATGCTGAGGTGTTTTGTGTGTGTGTGAGAGAGAGAGAGAGAGAGAGAGAGAGAGAGAGAGAGAGAAAGAGATGCAGATAGGAAGACAGAGAGGAGTACCAATATGCTCGGTGGCGATGCTGTCTTCATACTCTGTGCTTGTGTGAAAATAAGGCATTGTAGGAGAAAGAGGCAGAAAACAAAGAAGGTTTAGGGAGGGGGTGAGGGAGGGAGAGAGACAGGAGGACAGGAGTGTAGATGGAAGGAAACCACAGAGAGGGGAAGGATAAGAGGAGGACAGAGATAGGAGAGCAGAGGAAGAGGCATGAGAGAGATAAAGGCAGCAGCAGAGAGTGCATTGCATTTTGACATGGCCGTCTAAAGCATAATCCTCTCCTGCAGCTATGTGCTTTGTGCTGGGCTCCTCCACCTCTGTCTCTCCTTCTATTTCACACTCTCTCTACCCACACCCCTCTTTCTCCTTTCTTCTATTTTAAACTCTCTCCATTCCTTCTTTCCCTCTGTGTCTCTCCTGGACGGCACAATAATTCAAGGTAGGACCGCTGCCAGCACAACATCTTAAATCTGACTCCGTGGCAGACTCCACATTTCAGGCAGAGAAACAGAGATATTTAGGCAGTTCCTTTTTCAAGCTTGGAAGAATCATAAGGCTACTTAGCAGAGGGGTTCAGGATTTTAAGAAGTCTGTCATATTGATGACACACCACAATGCTTTTTGGCAGCGGCAGTTTTTTTTTTTTTTTTTTTTTCAAAGTAGCCTTGGTGTAAACTCTAGTGTTTTTCCAGATTTTCTCTGTAGTTCTATAAACAATATACAAGTAAATACATTATAATGACTAATAGGTCTCTGGGAAGCATGAACACTAGGATGGCACTGGAGGAAAGCTCATGGGGTGTCCAAAATGGAAAGGGTTTCCGTAAATTTCATGACTGTCCATGTTGAAAATCTGGACTTTATTAGATGTCCTGTAGCATCTTGTCATGGTCCAAGGTGTTAGTCAAGGAGAATGTTTTACCTGATGGTGGTGAAAGAGGAAAGATCAGGAGGTCACATGGGTTACACTTCTTTGCAAGGTTAATAAGCTGAGACAACCCTGTTTCATAGAAATGATGTTTATATACTACTTCATGTTCAACATAATAAGGAAACATTTTAATGAACTTACCTGGAAAGTCACAAAATGTTCATACGGATTGTATTGGCAATGCACTCACCAACAAAGTATTTCACCTGTTTTCCTACAATATGTGCTCTTGCAATACAATATGCACTTGTAGCAAATAAAGGATGATTCAGCTTTTTCTTTTTGTTATGTTTAGGTAACTCAAAGTACTTGGTAAAGGCCATTTAATGGTTTCATATTGAAAAAGTCAACAGTGACTTGAAATACAACACAGGACGTCTTTACTTTATTAACATTTTCTTTCCCTAACCTTACGTTCAGGTTCAAGTTTATTGTCACATGTGCAAGTTAGAGGGTGGATACCCGACCCAAGCTGGTCCAGGTTTGGACAAACATTTTGAAATGATGTTCAGGTCGGGTTTGGTCACATCATACTTGACATGTTGCTTCCTGTTCAGTGCTGGGGTTTGTTATTTAAGTGACAGCACATGAACGCAACATACAGGCGGTAATTATTCATGTAGCCTAGCTAAGGATGGAGGACGTCAAATAAAATTTGTCATCGGGGAAGTTTAAAAAACTACCGAAAACCATGCAAGGAAATCGACAGTATGGTGGCATTTTGATTAGCTTCAGCTTACATTAACTGTGTCGGACTCAGGTCAGGTTCAGACATAAAAAACAGAATGCTTGTCAGGTTTGGGTCTGGCTCAGTTACTGCTCTTTCGGACTCTAGTCAGGTTTTGACAGAAATATGTGACCCGAGCCGCACTTTAGTACACGTACAGTGAAATGCTTGTGCTCTCATCCTTTGTGTACATAAATAAATAAAGACCATCCATAACATAACACTTAGTAAAAGAGTACTTCACCGATTTAGCATTGCACTCCTGTAACATTGGCGTTTTTTAAAAAAAGGATCCAATTTTTTAAAAAAATTTTAAACCTGGCTCCTTGCACCTAGATTGGGGTGTGTTATGCTAGAAGTGGCTAATGTTGCTTCTAGCCTCTAGCAGAGATGAGGAGCGAGCTACAGAGGTCTGTAGCATATACCTTGTATATGCTTCCTTTAGGCAATATTATTAGGAAGCACTCCATAAATTTTCATTGTTATGCAGATGATGCCCAATTATATTTATCGATCAAGCCAGATGAAACCAATCAATTAGCTAAACTTCAAGTATGCCTTAAGGACATAAAAACCTGGATGACCTGCAATTTTCTGATGTTAAACTCAGGTAAAACCGAAGTTATTGTACTTGGCCCCGAACACCTTTGATACACATTATCTAAAGATATAGTTTCTCTAGATGGCATTGCCCTGGCCTCCAGCGAAACCGTGAGGAATCTTGGAGTTATCTTTAATCAGGATATGTCCTTTAACTCCCACATGAAACAAACTTCAAGAACTGCCTTTTTCCATTTACATAACATTGCAAAAATCAGGCACATCCTATCTCAAAAAGATGCAGAAAAACTAGTCCATGCATTTGTTACGTCTAGGTTGGACTATTGCAACTCTCTATTATCAGGCTGCCCCAATAAATCCCTTAAGACTCTCCAGCTGATCCAGAATGCTGCGGCACGTTTACTGACAAGAACCAGAAAAAGAGAACATATTTCTCCAATATTAGCTTCTCTACACTGGCTCCCTGTAAAATCCAGAATAGAATTTAAAATCCTTCTCCTCACATTCAAAGCCCTAAATGGTCAGGCACCATCATATCTCAAAGAGCTCATAGTACCCTATTACCCCACTAGAGCACTGCGCTCCCAGAATGCAGGGTTCCTTGTGGTTCCTAGAGTCTCTAAAAGTAGAATGGGAGCCAGAGCCTTCAGCCATCAAGCTCCTCTCCTGTGGAACCAGATCCCAGTTTGTGTACGGGAGGCGGACAACCTCCTCACATTTAAGAGTAGGCTTAAGACTTTCCTCTTTGATAAAGCTTATAGTCGGGCTGACTCAGGTGACCCCTGAGCCCCCCCTTAGTTATGCTGCTATAGGCCTAGACTGCCGGGGGGACTTCCTATGATGCACTGAGCTCCTTTCTCCTCCTCTTCCTCTCCATCTGTACGCCCTCATATCCCATCAATGCTTGTTATTAATTCAACTTCTTCCCGTAGTTGTGTGCTTTCTCTCCTCTCTCTCTTTCTCTCTCTCTCCCCTTCTGTTGCTTTCTGCAGGTATTTCTGCCTCTGGAGCTGTGGAGGTCTGGGTCTGTGGTTGCTGCCGCCTGCTGTCCCCGTGCTCCTGCTCTGCACCCGCTGCTGCTATTGCTGTTGCTGCTCTTGTTATTAGTATTGTTATTATAATGTTGCTCTTAGTGTTGTTTCTGTTGGTGTTAACATCAATGCCATTACCATATCTATTGCCTTACATCCCTATGTGGAACTGTATTGTGCTGCTGTATGTTCTCTTTCCTCCTGCTCTCTCTCTCCCGCTCCCCCCCTCCCCCTTCAACCCAACCGGTCGAGGCAGATGACCGCCCACCTTGAGCCTGGTTCTGCTCAAGGTTTCTACCTGTTAAAAGGGAGTTTTTCCTTGCCACTGTCGCATAGTGCTTGCTCATGGTGGGAACTGTTGGGTCTCTGTAAATATAAAGAGTCGGTCTAGACCTGCTCTATTCGAAAAAGTGCCCTGAGATAACTTTGTTATGATATGGCGCTATATAAATAAAACTGAATTGAATTGAATTGGTGGGCTCACTTCTTACTCCACATTCTTAGATTTATTTTCATTTTTAAACTTGTAGTCTTCAGCCCCAACTGACGCTGACTCAAATGACATCACTTGAGTTGATTAATCAGGTTTCACACAGCTCCCTCTGGAGCCAAAAAGGCTTTACACAACTTTTTTTTTTTTTTTTTTAACACATGCAGTAGTACTTCCGAACACCTGTAAACAGACTTTGTGGAGTTCCCCTTTAACCAAAGTGCATTTGTTGGCTAAACCTGAGCACCCGCAGGACTCCACGTTTCCACCAAGCGGTCCAGTTCACTTTGGTTCGAACGGTTATTTTCTTGCTTCCATTGGCAAAAGTTGTGGATGGTATTACTTCATCCGTCCTGTTTTTTGGTTACCCCTCTATTGAGGTACCTAACACACTGACCCGGGACTTTAAGGTGGAGCTGGAAACACTGCAGTCCATTGCTCGGTCAACAGAATCGTCACTTCTTGTGCATCTGAGCCCAAACCATTTCCTTGGTGCTTGCAGCCTTTCCTCAAACAAAGCTTGTCTCCTTCTTGTAATAAACCGCCACATACTGAGAAGAAAGAACACGAAACAGTCAATGTCCTCCATTGTGTTCTTGTGTTCCTTTGTTGCGTTAGATAGGATGTCACTCTACTTATGTGTTTGACGCATCTATTACCATCCAAGAGTACTGTCTACCGTGGAAACGCAAAACACATCTGGGGTTTAGGTACATCTAGGTACTATACCTAAGTGTTTGGTGGCAACACGGCAGATGTGAAACCCGGTCCCCGGTAGTGAAGTCCTGGACTTTGCTCGTCATCCACGCACCCCAACCACCACGCAATGACTTTTGGGTACAACAACATAGCACTTCCTTTACTGGAAAAAACGTTGCCACTGAACGTTATCCAAGCAGCAATTGCATTTCCACTATAATGTATTTGGCGTAACAGATTTTAAATATATAAATCTAATTTCTAGGACAAAGGGTTGGCTGAGAGGAATAAAATACACTTGATGTGTTGTCACACAGTGCATTAATATTGCTCTGTGGACAAGTCAAGACAGTGGAGTTCAATGGCTCGCGGGAAGAAACAACATCAGGCTGTGACTACACAGACAATATTTAGTAGGATAAATTCATCGTTAGTTTCCTTCTCTTCAGGGGATTTGTTCATAATAACAAAAACAGAAAATAACACCAGCCATATCCTTCAAGTACATAATTTTAAAAACATGGAAAAGTACATCATTTTTAATGACATTCATCCTTTAATATATTTATCTAAAATCCCAATGTAGCACCTTAAAATCAAAGGATTCTGATGGCCTACGTTTTTGTTTACAGAAAAATGAGACTTTGCTGGTGACAGTTAGTGCACTCTGGTTGCGCCATACTCTACCCATTCATTCTGTGTCCTCAGTTATGATCCATTGAGGGAGGGGGAGTGAGATATAGTCATGCATTGTCTTTTGCCACAGTGTCGCTTCTGATATTACCACTGGAGGGCGCAAAAGTCATACATTTTCTAATCCTGCATTTAATGGCTTTAATTCTATATTTATCAAAACATAAAATTGCCTTTTAATTTCTAATTTACATTAACTGTCCTTTTATATTAAATTCCTATTCTTATTACAGAAATAAATATGCATTAAAACATCAAAACCAGTGAATATTTGATATCCAACGTTGCATGTTCACATCTTGTCCACTTCATGGATTTGTCAATATAGGCTTCAACATTACTTTCCATGGCTGTGAATGTTGGTACTGATACTGTTGTTTATTGTTTCAAGAATATAGATATCAGCCTGCATTCCACAGACATAACAGATCCTTAATATTGAAAGTCAATCAACAACGTCCATCGACTTGTTGTTGAACTCAAAATCGTTCTTGCTTGCATTGACAATGATGGGCATCCTTTACCACACTAAGGTCTATCACATAGTGTATTTTTTCTTATTCTTTCTTAAACTTTAGCATTCTGATGTCCTGTGTGAACAAGACAGAAAACTCTTGAAAAACACCCCCACACGTTAGCTGTGATTAAAATTCCAGCGCTTTGCCAAATATTCTGCTGAATGTGTCCATAGTGTGTCCATGTTTGGCATCTGAAACTTTTCATGGTGAAAAAACAAACAAACAGTTAAGCCATTTCAGTTACAAAAGCCTTCCTCTCAAACAGTGCACAACATTCCAACATGTACAGTTTATCTTTCAACTCCTGGGGGAGGAGTGAACCTGCTGTCCCTTTGCTGGGACACTGAGCTCACCGGCTTCTTGCTCAACTTTAGCTGGCATGGGCTGAGAGGTTGCACTTTATATTTCAGCAAATAGCTGATGTGGTCCTTTTTCGCTATTAGCTTAAATATACTGTAATTTGTATGATGGGATTTTTTTAACTCAGTATTTCCACTGTAGGATTCTACCTTGGCACAACCACTTAGGGAACAAACATGGTCCAGACAAGTATGATTTATATACATTTTGAGTGTATGTATATCTAAACAGAGTTTATAAGGGTTTACCCTCCACTGTGTTGCTGGACAGGGGTTTATTATTTACTGTCAATGCTTCATTTCATTAAAAGGAGCCAGGATGAACCCCGACTCCTCAAGCTCTGTTTTACCAGGGCTTTATGTTAATGACAACCATAACACCCCACCATGCTCAATCTTACATTACTCCCATCCCATCTGGGTCAGGATCATCCTTACAGAATTCATTATTGTAAATATGACCAGACCAAGAGTGTGTGTGTGTGTGTGTGTGTGTGTGTGTGTGTGTGTGTGTGTGTGTGTGTGTGTGAGTGAGAGAGCGAGAGAGAGAGAGAGAGAGAGAGATCTAGATGGGACACTATTTCATGTTTGTAAATGCAAGAGAGATTCAGACACTGACTGTAGCCTGTCTTTTTACCCCCAATCAGCATCCACCTCATGTGTCCTTCCACAAATTTCAGTGTTACACACCGATGGTAGAATACTCTTTAAGTGCAGAAACTGGCAATTTCCAAGGAAATGAGAGGGCCCTTTGCTTCAGTGGGTAGATTTGAACAAAAGGTGGCACACCAACAAGCTGCTTAATAATGTGTTGTTGTTTATGTGTGGTTCTACCTGAAGGAGTCTGGGGACCGTCAGAACTGAGAAGTCTGAGGTTAAAAGTACAACAGCGGTTGTAGCGAGGGTAAGCCCAACCACATCCCCTTTTTAATTTGTAGGTTTAAAACACACCATGTTCGTTTATCCTTTAAATTCTTCCTAATTTCTGCTGTAAATCACAAGCTGATTTCAGTGCTGCCATCTTGCCAGCCGTCCCAGTACTGTAAGAAAAAAAAAATCATAGACATATTACAAGCTAAGCTTTCCATTAATTTTCGGATTTTAAATCCCAGTTCCCTCTCTTTCTACTGCTTGTAGTTGCATTATTCCACTTCTGTTATTTTAATGCTAATTCAATTTTGGATACAAATAGTAAAGGAGAGAATGAGAGCAGCCATTTTTTATATAATATATATTGACAATATTTGTGTTACCTTTGTTCCTCAGTGATGGACGTATACTTGTATAACTGTATAGTATAAGCAAAGTCTGCCTCTCACTCATTTTCTCCATTTCCTCCTTGCAAGTTACAATCCATGTACTTTTAACATCTTTATTAACAAAACCAATGTACAACAATCAGACACCACAGTTTTAACATATTATATTAGGAATTAATTAGGCGTTAAATGCTAGAATAATATTCAAAATATTATATCTACAACCAAAATGCCACACATTACACAAAAACAAGAGACAAAAAATTGACAGACAATATGTAACATTTGGCAATACATTGGCTATGACACTCAACCTTATTTACTGGGTACCTCTTTCAGTTCATCTGCACAATGATGTAATTCATACAAAAAAATACACATAAAGAATTAGATTTTAAAAATGGTATTTGCAGTATAATCAAATGAATCATATCTTTTGGAATAGGAAGATTACAATCATAAGGCGGCAACAATGTCTTTGTTACTAAACTGTCCTATGGCACCTGAATATTCATTGCAATATTTCCAAAACTTCAGTGAAAATCTACAATTATAGAATGCAGTTGTGGAAAATGAGTGTATTACATACTATATGTCGTTCTTACAACATCTATAGCAATAATCAATATCAGTAAATCTGCCAACCAAACTGTTACTTTATTTATCTCACTAGGATAATCCACTCAGTATCGATACAGCATTCCACAGAGTACAGATAATAAAAACAAGCAATTCAACAATTATAACGTGTCAAACGGTAGTAAAAGTCTGTTGATCAAGTGAACTAGAGTACAGATTTCAGTTTCTATTTAAAAGACTGTACAGTAGTTTGTTCCCATGTCTAACTGTTTGCAGACAGTGACACCATAATACTGCAGGCTGCTCTTGACTGCAGGATATTTGGCTGCAGATGTAGATCCCACCTCCTAAGAGCCTGCTGCTAAATGTATGCAACCATTACGTTAACAGTCCTGTCAGGTGCAGAGGGGCAATGTGATGCACAGATTAGGACAGTTATACTTTGATTCTGTCCATTACATCAGTACCACCCCTTCTAGTCAAGTCAATTTTACTGATACAGTCCAAAGTGACAAATTTGTCTTTACAATCTGCATAAGATACGACACCCTGTATCGTTACACACTTGATTCAGATGAGATAAAATGTTACAAAATAACCCCTTTAACAGGATGGACAGACAGCAATACCTGATGTATTTACAAAGCCGACAGAAGTAGCAATAGTAGAATTACAATATGAAGAAACAGAATGACAGTATGAAGTAAATAAAGCGCTAACATACAAATATAAGTAAATATTAAGCATATTAAGCTTACTCCAGCTCTCCTCATAGGAGGCAAGCGGTAATTAAGAAGGGGAAGAAATGAGCAGGATGCAACGGGATGCTGCCATGATCTTGGATTAAGTCACCCATGGAGTGTTGAACTCCATATTCTTGCTTTATCATGCTATCATGTAAATGCTGTTGAGTAGAAGACAAAAAATATTACTTCACTAAGTGCAATAAAAACTCAAAAAACTTAAATCAACCTAAGGAACCCAGAAGAATATAGGTCCAGTTTTAAAAGTCATATTTGGTCCACTTACTCAATGGCTACCAGAAATGACATCTAACTAGATATTTAGATTTCTTCCTGTTGTGGGATGTGCACGATGTGCATATGAGCACAAAACTCACTGTGTCTGTTATGTGTTTTTGTATTGTTACAAAAGGAATAATCATATAAATGTTTAATGTTCCTACAAAAAAATGTATTTTTTAGTAAATTGCACTTTTGTATAGTAATATAATATCTATATTTATTTTGTGCTGCACATGTAACTTCTCTGTCTTAAACACACACACACACACACTTGATCATTCCTGCCACAGTGTCAGTGGAGAACAGCTGCAGCACAGCAAGATGACATCTGAAGAAAAAGAGGGACACCCATAGGTGCTGTTGAGGTACTGCAAATGTTACTCCACCAGTGTGAACATGCAGGTGGTGACCAAATCAGACAAACACAAGTTTTACATGAAAACAATCCCTCTTTTTCCTCTTACACTTAAATATACTTCAAAGCTATCACTTAACAGACACATTAAGGGACATTTGTTTTTTAAGCACATTCAAATACACAGCAAGGTGTTGGGTTACTGCAATGACTTTTGAATGAGTTGTATAACCACACATTCTCAACTTTGGACCTGTTTTATGTGAGTGTAGATATAAGGCATACAGTAAATTGTATACTATTTGCTAGAATTGAACCATATAGCAAAGGTATCACACACATAGGCAAATTTCCACTCTATTATACTTTTGAATAGAAAAAGGGCTGGATTTCTCTTGGTCACTGACTCAAATAGATTCATACACACACCCATAGACACACATGCTGCCTTGACGGACTGACAGGTTGGCATTGAGTAAGTAGGATAGTGCTTTTGTGTTTGTTTGCCCCTCTATATCAAACCATGTCAAACGTGCCCTTACAGTAGTGACAAAGGACCTGTCTGTCCATATGTTTCAGCATGATAGCATACAATATAGTTCAGCAGGCTGGTGTCTCTCATTCTCCCTCGCTCTCTCTTGCTCTCACACACGCACACACACAGACACACACACACCTCAGAGGTAAACTCTTTGTCCAGTATTGCAAGCCAAAATGCTCCCCTATTATAACCCAAGCCTGACTCGCCTGATTCCCCACTACATTATAAGTGTTAATTAATCCCAGCCAAACACAATGCATTCACAAATGGGTTCTATGTGTAATGCGGTCTGCCAAGTACAAGTAGATGCAGATAAAATTCTGCTTTTTGGTCTTCATTTCCATGGCTAGTGGGGGAGAATTATACAGCGACACTGCTGCTTTTGTGTTAATAATGTTCAACTTCTTTTGTTGGAAGTAGAGGTTATAGTCTTTGTTTGAATGCTACGGTGTTTGGTGTATAATATATGTACTTGCTCATTGCCTGTTTGCACTTTGTCACAGAGTCATGGAAATTACGCACAAGCCAAGTTATGAATCAGCAAGTCATTAGTTTGAAATTCAAATCTATTTTCACACCATGTTGTGCTCATTTAAGACCACTGTTGTGCAACAGCTTTAATACTCCATAATAAAATGCAAACAAGCCTGGTAATGTTTCTTTCAGCTTTCATTTGATATGAGGATAGATAAATTGTATGATCAATTGTATAATTAAAGTAAATATCAAAGGGAAAATTGGTTTTTTTTCTTCTTATGTTTGTAACAGCATGGATGCTAATTGCTGATTGATATAATGGTCTTACATGGATGCCTTCAAAGTGTTGCTTGTGCTACTTGTTAGCTCGTAATCTACAGTTGTAGCACAATGATAAGGTAATGAGAGGCGGTTCATTTTAATATAAGTGACTATTAGTTTAATGAAGACTTTGTCATTAGGAAGTCATATTGTAACACTGTATAGGCTTACTTACATAGGGTTCAGTCACTTTTTCTACCAACTCTCATTCTGTGTGATGCATTATTGATACATTTATTGTTGAAGACTTCTGTTCTGGAACATTTTGATCATGTAGGCTATGTAGACCTTTGAAAAGTCCAAGCTTCTATCTCCATATCAGAACCTTACACCTCAAGACAAGCCATTCAATATGTTGTCTCTGTTCCCCAGGTATGGTGGCGCTTATACTGTTGACATATCTTTGGACATGTCAATACTATAATGGAAATTAATAACGATACTTCCCAGACCAGTAAATTAAGCTTTTATCATGACTTTTATTACATTTATTATGGGTGTTAGTTGTAGCGAAATCAAACTGCTCACAACCTGGATGAATATCTGGCTGCTTGTGTTTCTTGCTGCATTGGATCTATTTCAAGCACATTCCAAGATCTCGTTACTAATTTTACAATGTTATCATAACCACCAGAACCGGTGGCCAGAGCTGCTAAAATAATACCAAGGTTTTAATAAACTGTACTTTATTACAACTTTTTGAAAGCATAAAGTGACTGTAAGGATTGGGATAAATGTGGGAAATGAGTCAGCATAATCACAAAGTCATAAGATTGCTCGCATCAGCCAAGTAGCTAGCTTAAATGTAACAAGGTGAAATACAGAGACACAGACAGTAAGTTAGCAGCATTCGTGTTAATGTTAGCCAACTAACCACTATAGCCCTTTTTCACTACAGGAACGAAATGAACCATAACGTAACATGAAGCCGTTGTCAGTGGTCCTGTGTTTGTTTCCACTGTTCTCTGCCCACTTTGACAAGTTCCTGGAACCAAATTTGGGCACTGTTGAGAAGGTGATACTAAATGTAAGTTCCAGGTACTTTTAGCTGTTGCCAGCAGTCACATTACAACAAGGATGACTACAACAAACACAACAATAAATACCATTTTTATTACTCCATCTGTATCAACCAGGACAACCAACACTTTAAAAAAGAAGAACAATGAAGAACTTTTGTTGGACAAACCAAGATGTCCAGAAACTCATTAGTATTTGGGGAGAGGAGGCCATTCAGAGGGAACTGGAGTGAGCGGTTAGGGGAAAAAAGTGGACCACTAGATTTTTTTGTGAAAAGACACAACCAAACGGTGCAGGAGAAAAAATGTAAAGATGAAACAAGATTATTGAAAAATAAAGGCGTGCAATGTGCACAGTGGAGCAAACCGAAAAACTAGTGGTTTGACAAGCTGGATGCCTTTTTGGGCCACCAACTGGGTTGTGCTGCCTCCTAGCAAATATGAAAGAAAACTGTTGATCCCACTGTAGCAGTTTTAATGACATACCTGGAATGTCCCAGTTTGTAAAGTACAGTGGAAACACAGGGAAGAACCTTGTACTATAGCCTCATAAAGGTCAAATTATGGAAAGCTACAGGACAGGTTATGGGTTGTTTACAGTAGTTCTTGCAGTGGAAAAGGGCTAAAAATTAGCTAACATGCTAACATTGGTGGGGAAGATGGGTGCTTGTTTTTGCTTGTGTGTTCTGTACAGGCGAGATAAATTATATTATCAGTCCAAGTGCTGAATTGATTTTCTCTTAAAGCCAAAATCTGACGAATCCTAATATCAAGGTTAGCACAGAGGTGCTCCAGTCTACAGATAGCCTCGGCTAGCAGTTCTGAGACATGAAGCTCTGTGTCATTTTGTTTTGCATGGAAACTTTTTAAGCCCTGTCACTCTGAGGAAGGAATTGAAGTGTTGTCAACGGCTTGAAGGATGTGGGAGTTTATTGAGATGGAAAATGGCTGCTGGTTAGTGTCCTGGGCTAAGCAAATTATATAAAAGCCAATCCCAGTGTTTTAATGGCCTTCATTCTTCTCTGAGGGGGTGGAGGTAATTATAAAGTTCATTACTGTAATGAGATAGGCAGCGTTTGAGAGAGAGCCATCAGTAACTGGGCCCAGACGCAGCGATACAACTGTTGATCAAGTCACTGGAACAGGACATGAATGAGGTTAGGACAAGTTCTGATGATGTAATTTGTTCCGAAAATTTGTTTCCTTCTGACATAATGGATGAACCTTAAATCTGACAAGTGGCTTTGTATAAATGTTTGGGGTTTTTTAGCTTTCTATGCATCATTTTGATCCTCACTGTAATTCTGGGACTCTTTAGTTTCCCATGCGTGTTATCTTATGCCTTTATATGCCAAGATTTTTTGCCATAACAGGTTAAATCTAGCATCTTAACTCCACTTCCTGTTTATAGATTTGACTATAGAATCTTACAGTAATAGATCAGTAGGGAATTATAATATTCATCACAGAAGTGTATAATGTTTATAACAAAGTTTAGCAGGCGGCTTAATCAGCCCTCAGAACCTCATAGATGTGGAACTTACAAATCACTTACTACAAGATTTGGATCGTTTCATTCAGTTCAGTTTAAAGATTCATTGTCGTTGATTATGTACTTTGTTCACTTTTCTTCTAAGCTAAGCTATTGCATCATTGTTCAAATGCACTTTAGTGCATGCATCAGTAAGTAAATGCATCACCCTTCATAACGCCATGATGTCTGATGCTGATTCAGACTGCCCTCAGTTCAGTAGTAAATTCAGTCTGCTGGTTCAAGCTGTTACGATCAGTTCAGTGCAAAACCAGGTTTATAAAAGCACTGTTTATACGGTTAATAGCTTAGCAGCAAACTATTTGCAACAGAGTATCACATCATCTACATAAGACACTACTGTGGCTTAATCTTATGAGGAAGTAAGGGGGAAGTAAGGAAGTAACATCCTGTGTATCACAGCTAAGCTCACTACATTGCTCTCAATCACCACTGCTAAAAGCTACTGATTCTGTCAGTGGCAATGGTGATTCAGTATAATCAGTTCCTTTTTGAAGGCTCTGTGTTAAAGATTTGTTTGTACATATACTGAACATCTCTAGAACATCACAAGACATCACAGCCAAGCAACAGTCATGTTACAGACATGAATCTCAGCGTAGCCAGAAACCTCAACAGATGCAAGAGCCATGTAAGAGGCCATATGAGCACATAAGACAACACCAAAAGCAGGGGTCAGCCCTGACATTCTAAGAGTGTGGGCCTAGCAGTGCCAGCCAATGGCGTGGGCTAACGTGATATGATGCTGCATGTATACTTGAGGAGGTATCACATGACCGCGTAGTATTTACTAGGTGTTTGTGTTCAGGTGATCATTGGTCAGTGGAAAACAATGTATATCACACAAATAAAAAAAGACACTTTGTGATGTACAGTACATAATGCAAAACAGGCGTAAACTACATTATTTGACAAAAAAAAATCTTAAATCATGGCTCACTGGCATTTTCTGGACTTTCCAACTCCATCTCATGGTCTTCATTAGCAGATTAAGTTTGCTCAAGCAAATTCCATCCCTTATATACTGTAAAAGCATCATTGTTATGATTAGGTTTCTGGTTTTGTGTCACACAAGTACACATCATATCCTGATTTCAGAAACCTTGATAAGCCCTTATCCCAGTTTTGAGAAACCTGGATATGCTAGCTAGAGTACTCCAATAGAAACCGGGACACTGTGGCATGTAAATCATGTCCAGGTGCTTACTGGTGCAACTCGAGTTACGAAGTAGTTAGTCAGTAATGCAAAACATATGATGATAAAAGATGATCAACAAGCTGAAATAAAGGGAAAATCTGACTTAGAGCAGCAATACACAGCATACATCAGCACTACTGATTTTCCATTATCGGTGATTAGATGAAGAAGCCAAATCCAGCTCAATGCTAAATGCAGCAGACTGCAGACCGCCAGAAACCAAACTGCATGTGTTCATTCTCACCTGTTGAGGTAACTCAGTCGTTACAGAAATGAGTGGATAAGTTGTTGAGGAACCAAGACACAGCTGCATGCAGACGATCAAAACCCTGGATACTGTTATGATCACGTGAACGGAGAAATGAATGACCAGGTTTCTTGTGTTCTTGCATGTAAACATGCTCATTGTTTGCCAGTTGTCCATCAAGTTCAAATGATACATCACAACTTGTAAAATAAAATATCATGTAACTTGTCTACACTGGTATTTACCACTTCAGGGACAACTTCCTGGTGGTAAACTCTGAAACTTCCAACTTTTACGAATTTACTGGGAACGCTCAAACGCATCATTACTCTTCAAACTCATTACATTTAATGACCTCTATTCAGCTTTTAACTAAACCACATTTACTTGCAGGTCTAATGAATAAAACCATTATTATCTTGATAGATTAAAACAAAACTGTGAAAACTGAATAATGTAGAATCTTTACAACTAACAGTTAGCTCAAGATCATTTCAGTCACAGGTCCATTGTTGTGCTTTGAGACAGTTAGCAAAGACATTTAGTCACTCAGCTGTGCAAACACTCAAACAAACATTCACAGTAATGTTAGAAGCCGGTGTGTTGGGTGACCCATTGATTTCACCAGTGGAGACAGATTTCACAGACATTTGGTGTCCAGTGGGTGTTAAATTAAGACTTTGCTAACGGCCATATAGAAAATCTTCATTATTTCTCCATAAAAAATCGCCGTCCACACATTCTATTTAAGGTGTGTTTTTCCACGTTCCTGTTTTATGAACTATCTGTGTGAACTGTGTCAAAAGCTTTGAGCAAAGTTTTCCTTAGAAGTTAAAGAGAAAAAATGAAATTCTGCAGTAAGAAGACAGACTCAAGTGGCTCTCTTTCTCTGCACAAAAGAACATAAAGCTGAAATAATGGTTCATTCTGACTGTGACTCAGCCAGTATAAAATATGCCTGATTTCCACTGTGAATTATATCGGCTTCTGGCAGCTGATTTATCGAATAGGAGGGTTACATTTGTAATAGAGCAGAAGAAATTATTGGCCGGTGTTAATATTGGAGATTTGATTGAAACGGATACAGGGGCCGTTGAAAATTGGACAGTAAATCACTGTGTTCCAACCAGGCTCCCTATTCTGAGAGGTTTGCACAGATATTGACAGATAATGGGGTTTTTTTTTCTTTTGCTTTGATTGGTCATTACAGAAACCTTATTTTCATTAGCACTGCTATAACCACAATAGTATTTTGAACCAGCCGCCTTGATTGTGTGTGTGTGTGTGTGTTTTGGGCTTGGGTTGGTAGGCACGTATCGCGTGTCAAAAGAGCCAGGGACCATTAACAAGGTAATTATTGTGTGAGAAGTTCTGCTATGAGTTCAAGAGGTGAAAAGTTGCCCACAAAGCACAACACCTTAGAACTGTTACTTGAAGAAGGGTGAAGGGCGCTGACATCATGTCCTATTTTTGGGAATTTGGGGGTTTAAATCACATGAAGAATAGTTATCATTCTACAAATGTACATGGCGGGGTTTTAAAGCAATAGTGGGACAATTGGGGAAATAGGCGAATTAGCTTTCTGGCAGGGAGTTAGATGAGAAAATTGATACCTCTCTCGTGTCTGTACTGTGAATTTGAAGTTACAGCCAGCAGCCAGTTAGCTTAGTTGTTGGGCTGGAAACAGCTAGACTGGCTCTGTCCAAAGGTAACAAAATCTGCCAGCACTTAAAGCCCACTAATCAACACTTCATATCTCGTTTGTTTAATCCATGCAAAAACCAAAGTGTAAAAACGACAAATTGTGGTTTTTGGGGGGTTGTGTGACTATTTCTTTGCTGGGAGCAATGACTTACTCGAGACTTGCCATCACCGTGAGATTGGCCACGGTGAGAAACAGTCCGACACATTGTAAGTTCCCATAGAACCACAAGTGGAACCAAGAGCAGATTTTCTTACCTTAGGACAGAGCCAGGCTAGCTGTTTCCCCCCGTGTCCAGTCTTTATGTCAAGCTAAGCTAACCAGCTGCTGGCTGTAGCCATTTACTATTCAGATATAAGTGGTATCAATTCTCTCAACCATCTCTCTCTCTCTCTCTCTCTCTCCCAACTACACATTGTTACTAAAAGTTTAACGTTTAATACCTGATTACTTTATACACTCTACTCCATATTTTTGCTATATTTACCAGAACTATTATTGCAAAAACTATTCTGGGAATTATTTTTACCTAACATATTATAGTGACCATTTTAAGAATTGTCCAGCAGTTGCAGTTAGCCGTACAAGCCACACTATTCCTTATTCTGCAGGACCGCTCTGAGGTTAGAGTGTCCTGTTTTAATGGAAAATACCACACTACACATGGATTGTGTTTGCATCTGTGCATTTCATTGTTAATATGTGTGTGCTCTCCCAGCCCTCTTAGTGACTGTAGAAAAAGCATCACTGTTTACAGTATGCTTGTTTAGAACTGATTACATTTTCTATATCCAAACAATCCTCTGTATTGTGTATTTGCTAATATGCATGCACCCTCCAAGTATTGCAAACGCAGATGCATGTTTACCGTGTCAATAAACCTATTACAATAGGTTTTAATTGCCTGACGGAGCTGGAACGGAAGGAGGGGAGAGGAGAGAGGACTTGCCACTGTGGCATGGAGACCATTAATTGCCCATGACTCTGACTGTGTCCTCCCTTTACTCGACTCGCCTGACACTGGCCAATCAATACTCAGTGTTGGCTGATTATAGTGGGAACACCCCTCCTCTTACAAAGGTCTGTGCTTCATCCTGATCAATAGCTTCAGTGAGGGGCAGCTGTCTATGTGTCTGGCTATATAAGGGCACTTAGGATCATGATTACAAGAAAAATAGACCAAGTTCTAATAGATATCTAGTCATAAAATACATTTAAATACATTTTAATTTCTGCTTGTAATGTTTTATGAATGATGCTGTAATGTATCAGTAAACATTATGTGTTCATACAAGCATGGTCATAAGGCATTATGGGTGCAGAATAATTCATCAGCACCATAGAAGCTGCAGTCATGGGAGAAACTTTAGTTTTATTCAAGATTGTGTTGTGTGAAACATTAAAAATAAAACCTTGACCCAAAGGGCGGGGGTGCTTTTCCACACTTCCTCTGGCCTCCCTTAAAATTACCCAAAATTCCTCACTTCCTGCCTTCAGCAATTTAAGCACTTTGGGGCGAGAAAACAATTACTTTCAGGAAGAACATTTTCTTTTTTTGCACTTCACCGGTCCAATTTCCTCTCATTCTCAAATTAAGCATATTTTGTGAATTCGAACATGTCTTGGACAGACAGTTCTGCGATATGCTGTATTTAGAAGGCAATGTTCTTTGGGTTCAAGTCCATAACATGCACAGTTGGAAAGGGAGGGAAGTTAGGTGGATGATCTGAGGGAGAACAAAAGTCATCCAAGCCAATATTCAAAAAAGTGTGATAGAAAGTATGATATCAAGTTCTAAAAAGCAGAACAGTTAAGCAGTGTTGCAAAAAGAAGGTAACTGACTTCCTAACAGCCACTACAAAGCAGCCAGGCTAACTGGATTAATTGGTTCATTATGTGAGTAAAATCTCTGGTGCTTCACATATAAAATATGGATTCTAAAATCACACTGAAATTAAAGGTGCTTTGACACCTTATCTGTCTTATCTGGTTTCAGTTTGTTTAGGTTGGTGTTAAAGCTGTCAACTGAACTTCAGTGTGGCCCAAACAACCAGACCAAGACTGCTTGAAAAGGTGAGACTCTGTCCAATTCTAAGCAAAATCTTGTGTGATTTGTTTGTGGTCTGAAAGCAAAGCAGCCCAAGATTTTGTGACATATGATTTAGACGTGTGATTTGTGTGTGAATACACAAGTTAGGTTGCTTTCACTAAGGTAGTTGGGTTCATTTGGTCCGGACATTGTTGCCTTTTACTTCTGGTACGGTTCGTATTCACACTGACTTTCTACAAACGAATCAAGAGCTGTTAACATGAAGTCATATGGACTGACAGGTAACTCATTGATTGGACAGTTTTGGTAATGTCATCATTCATCATCAATGCTACATGGGCTCATGGAAGGAAATCTAATTCTAGTGACTGCAGCACTTTACTGAAACGTATGTTGTCTGGTGTTCACAAATGGCTCACAAAGAAATACCTGATCACGAGCATTAATAGTATAGGCTGTGAACAGTGACAAACAGGTAGAAATGGGAGAAAAAGGAGGTGTGTTGTATTGTAATATTATGGGTTGGATATATACCGTGGGGTCACTACTGTACGTTTAACTTGTTTGTTCCCTGATATGCATCCATTTTACTATGGTTACAAGATGATATTGCATATTTAGATCACTTTCTTGACAGGTCATGGTCAGCAGATGGAGTGAATAGTAGTTTAGCTTTTGAATTTAGGCTAACATCACATATCTACAATGACAAATCCTGTGGCTGGTCCGTTTAGCTTTCACACCACAAACTGCACCAGATTCTGCTCCTTTCAATTGACAGCTTCCACACCAGCCTGAATTAATAAACTGAACCCAAATATGAGTTATACAAAGTGATTCCACAGTAACTAACCCCTTGCAATATTGCAACAGCTGATGCCTCTTTTCCCCATTTCTACCTGATCATCATCATTTATGACATATGAGCTCCAGTTGCAGACTTAACCCATACTCATAATCAGTTATTTCTTCATGAGCTCTTTGTCAGAGGAGATAAATAAACACATCAGGTTCAGTAAAGTGCAGCGTGACATTCTATCAACCTCTGGACTCCATGTTGTCCTTCATGGGTCCATGTAGCCTGATAATGCAGGATGACAATCACCAAAGCTGTCCAATGAATGAGTTACCAGTAGGTGAATATGACTTCATGTCTACTTCTCTTGGTTCATTTGTAAAAAGTAAATGTGGGCATGAACTGGACCAGAGCTAAAAGACAACAATGGACCTTTTTTCTTATTTTAAATACATACAATATACACTACAGGTGGGGGTTTTTTTGTTTGTTTGTTTGTTTTTTTGCATGTTTAATTATCTATATATTTTTCCAAACTAAAAGATTTTTATTCCATCATGCTTGTATTTTAAAAGTTTGATGCATTATGAAATTGAAAGGTTTTATGGTGGATAATGGATTTTTCTTCATGGTTTATGCCCAGTAGCTGGAATTTTGAAAGCTCAAGATTACAGGAGACATCTTCATGTTTTTGAACAGTCCCTCCTTTTATGCCCTCTTCCTCCCTAAAAGCCTTTTGTCTAAACAAGTAATACATTCAGTAAGAGAAGCAGTTCCCCCTTACTGAAATGCCTTTTTCAGCAGGCTCAATTGGTCAACACTTGTAGGTGTGTATATATTCAGTGTGTACATACACTCCTTGAATATGTTCAGAACCTTTTTGTGCACGTATGGCACCTCCATCTAGAGTTTCAAATAATATGAGCATGACATTTTTGCGTGAACATAGTTTGTATGGCCTTCTACAGACTTGCTTTTGCATCTTTGATTTTCATTTGCACTTACTGATACTGCCCTTTTTTTCCATATGTTTCTAGTTTGTAGTCTTATTTTCTCGCTCGCTACACTCTCTCTACATCGCATAGACATATTTAACATATCATTTTAACACTTCCTAATCAGGATTAGCCTTAAGGTTATGTAAATGTTGCAAATTAGACATACATTTTGCCTTTATTTATTAAATGTTATTCATAATTCTACTTTAAAGAAGACTATATACAGTATATATTTGATAGTCATTGTCATGACTTTCATCTTTATGTATGACATGGGTTCAGGTTTGCCACATACACATGCACTTTTATTTTTTCCTTCATGCAGACTTTACCTCCAGGCTCAGTTTGTGACAGCCTCTTTTGTCAATTTAAGAAGGTACCAGAAGGCAGGACGACTGCAAGACAGGCAGCATGAGGGTGAGGCTGAAGAAGACTCACTGTTCTTACACACACACACACACACACACACACACACACACACTATGCCTGTGCGTGTGTGTGTGTGTATTTTCCGCATGGCAAAGGGTAGGGTTCCAAACTGTAAGAGGATTAGTGACTTGAAAAAGGTAGCCGTCATTTAATTGAAGGCTTACCAGCAGCCGGAAAAAGGCTAGCAGTCAAAGTGAAGGTATAACCCAGCCCAGAACATCCTGTTGAGACCACATTTGCCAAAGTCCATGTGTTTCCTTACGCCTGCCTTCCCCGCCTTCTTCTCAACCTCAGAGGCACGCATCACGTTTTATCACTGAGCCTCAGCTTCTTAAAGACGTTTACACGTTTTGCAATTTTTAATCTCTTCAGCTCACTAAGAAAGGTGCCTTCAACTCATATTATTCAAATGCTGTGATCTTTGGAAACTGCTCAGGCCCCTGAATCCCTCTTCCTTTTGCCTGGGAGGAAGCTGAGGCCATGTCGAGAGTTTATGATACATGAGGAACTGTATCTGTCTGTGTAACACTTTTACTAGGATTGCCACTATTCAGCCATACAAGCACAGCCTGCTAGCAGGACCAGTTGTATTTGTTTGGCAATTCATCCTTACAGTATGTTTACACTGAGCCATCAGGTTTTACTGGAGGTCTGGGTCCGGTGTGGAGCATGAACCCACCAACCCTCAGTTTATCAGTTTTTTTAAAGTGCAAAATGGAGTTTACAACCTTCTTAGACTGACCTAAATCTGGATCACCTCAATTCATAGGAAGCATAAAGTTCAGTGAAGACCATCTTTATCACCATTACTATGACTACTACCAGTAGTGCACTCTTTTTTTTTCTTTTTCACCACAGAGTCGTATGGATAGCTTTGTGCGGACAGCTGCACAATGTTCAACTGAGCAAGCAGCTGAGTTCACAGACAGCATTTGGATGAATGATTGTCACAGTGCTCACCGTTCCATGGTGGAGGATGAAGGCTTTCAGAAGATGAGTTCCACTTTCAATCCCAGGTACACACTTCCTTCTTGAACCTACTTCATGAAAATCATTTAGAAAAAGTACGAAGAAATCAAAGGCATTGCACTCACAACCGACATTTGGACGAGCCTTGCTACAGACGCATATCTGGGGGTGACGTGTCACTTTCATGGGGATTGGGAAATGGAGTCCCACAGCCTGACAATGATGCCCCTTGAAGAGAGACACACGACTACAAGTATTGCAGAGTGGCTTGAGGATGTTATCGCCAAATTCAGCATTCCAGAATCAGCAATGTGCAGGTCACACCCTGAACTTGGTTGTGCAAAGTGCTCTGACGAACCACCAAGCTATCTCCAAGTGTGTGACTGCTGCAAGATGCCTGGTCGAACATTTTAAGAAGAGTGAGCTGGCATGCACCAAGCTAAGGGATAAGCAGCAGGAAACCGCAACACATGCTGGTGCAAGGCATAAGTACTCACTGGAACAGCACTTGCTATCCAGGCTGCTGGAACAAAGATGGCCAGTGACTGCTGCACTCTCGGACCCAGCAGTGAATCCGAGAGGAAAACACCACTACCTTGATCTCAAGCCTCGACGGTGGAACCTGACTGAGGAGCTGAGACAGGCCCTTGAGCCATTTAAAGGAGCTCAGGTGTTTCTGAGTTGGCAACAGTATGTTACCCTCTCTGCACTTCCACAGCTAGTGCAAAGCCTTAAGAAGTCCATACTGAGTTCAGCTTTAGTATGACAAATCCTACCAGACTCAGATCACAGCCAGATGGCAAGGACTATCTGTATTTCAACCTGAACCTCCAAACACACTCCTAAATGCTGCTGCTCTGGATCCCAGGTTTAGAAAACTTAAGTTCTTGCCTGCTGACAAAGCGTTCAAGGCCCAAAGCACAGTACAAATCATTGCACTTGCTCTCAAAAAGGAAGCGAAAATCGAGCTTCCAGAGCAAAGCACAAGACAACCCAGTAACGCATGCCAAGGGTGCAACATCATTCCTCAACAACATACTAGGATCATCATCAGACTCCAGCACCAGTGATGAAGAGAATGAGGAGCAGCAGCTAAATCAAATTGTGCAGAAAGAGGTCTTGACATATATTTCGGAGAACATTCCCTGTCCAAGAAGGAGAATCTGTGGTGGAAAACAAATGTAGCGTGCTATCCAATGCTCCAGTCCTTGCCGTGTATTCTGCCAACATCCACACCATAAGAGCGTCTGTTTTCTGCATCAGGAAACATTGCATCAAAGCGCAAGTTTATGAGAAATATTTTGCGTAAGAGTCCAATAGTTGGAGTTGGCCAAAGTAGATGTTTTGTAATTGAGATCACTACGTTGAGCTCTCCTTCACTGGCGGTGTGAATCTGGAGGTCAGTACCAGGCGCACTCCAGGAGCTGACGGTGTTATGAGATGCTGCCTTTGTAAAGCAGACGCTGAATACACACCATATGTGGCAGTAATCTCAATGAAAAGCATCACTTTCTTAGTAAATCTGGCCCTGATAGATTTCCCTGTACACCAGCCTGCTGCATGGTGACACTGTTACTGATTTATTATGGTCATTCATCTGTCAATAGGGGAGCAGAACTCTTTTGTAATGCAACTTTAAAACACATAATAGATATTCTATAATATTGATCAATGTCACTGATTTTACTTGAAATAATTTATTTCATTCTGTTATATCTGATTATTTTGAGTATTGATATGCATCTTTGTGTTATCATTGCATTATGATTCCAAGTGAGTGCCTCGATAGTGAAATATAGAGCCTACAAGATATTACAGTCATAGAAAGTGTTATCACACAGTCCCTATTTGACCCAAACCCAAAAAGTATTAGGCTAAGCCTTAGATCCAAATAGCTGCATGCAGGGGTATAACTCACAGCCAGGCTCTTCAGTAATGAAAATTACAGTGTAGCTGTCATTATCTATGGCTCTACCAAATCACAGGGCTCTAGCTGCTCTGGCAAACACACCTGGACAGCCTGTTGAATGCAAGCCTGCGCAATCTCCAAACCTGTAATTGTCACCATGATACCAGCGCTGTTTGCTATTGGTATTGATCACACACATATGATTGCTTGTGAGAGCAGATTCAGCCAATAGGAATGGATGCAGGCCTGTGACCTTTAACATCAGATCGTGACCTCTCATCACTTATTTCTTGGAAGAATAGAGACAATGTTTTATTCATTCACATTTGGAGAGAGTGATTGAGATGGGTGGATGAATGCTATGATTTACTGCTATTAACTCCTAAACACAGACAATCTTGTGTGAGTTGGGGATTTTGGAGTGCAGTGTTTACAGCCGAGGAGACGGTGTGATTGCAGATAAATTCACGATGAAAATCAGGCAGTGGTGTCTCATTTCAAAACAAGAGGTGTAACATGTTTTAATTCAAAAATTATGGAGGAATATCACCATCTGTCTTAGTGATGAAGATATTTATTATGTTGATACAATGAATATTTTATATTGTATGAGAGAGTTTACCACAATATTAAATGAGAGTAAAGAATCAGCTTGCTATAAATTATTTCGGCTACTGTGATATTTAGCAATCATCTTTTTTAAAGTCCAATTGAAATTAAATTGCTTTTTTTTTGGTCTGCTACAGCATACATATCTGCTCTGTAAATGACTTGTCCTGTGTTGTCCTTTGAGAAAAAATCAGAAACCAAAAGGGAGAAATGTATATTTTATATTTTTTGGTTTCATGATGCTGCCCCCTAGTTTTGCATTCATTCGACAGAATACCATTAGGTATCCGTTTACATAGATGGAGACCTTATTTCTATACTGCCAATCAAATCTTGCATAAAGAAGTAACTTTTGACTTTTTTAGCTCAGAGTAGGTACTCTCCCAGCACAAGAGGAACCTTGAGTGATGTAAGTGTACGGTGATTGGTCCAGATGTAAGTGTACGTTGATTGGTTGAACACATGAGCCAATCTTTAACCGCCATCTTTAAAAACCTGTGTAACAGCTCGTAACGGTAGCCTTAAAAAAATGGACCACAACATGGACAAATGGACTGACAGTGAAGTCTGGGCTTTATTGAGCGTATATGCGACAGGGGAAATACAACGCAATGTTGACTCATCAAAGTGAAATCTAAAAATCTTGTGTGTGATGTTGTGTGTGACGTTGTGAGTGACGTTGCTATACCAACCACCGGCCAGCCTACGTCACTTCAGTGTTCCTATGCAAACAAAACAAAAAAGCCCTCGAAGGTATGTAGTTCTCGGGGGAGCTCCCAAGTGGGAAGTTCCTGTCAGGTAGTCCCCAGAACTGTTGGACTTGAAAACGTCTATAGACAGAGCAGACGGTCACACTGAGCCAGCAGTCTGCTACACAACACAAGAGCCACAGACTTTGAACAACAACCACATTAGCTTTCCTGCCAAAGTCTCCTTATCTAACTTAACAACATGAACACACATCTTGTCCTGCACCTTAGCTTGTTGAACGATCGACCAAACAAACATTGACATTAACGTCAGTTTCCAGGCTAGATAGCTAATTAGCAGCTCAGCTGCAGCACATTAAACAGCATGTAAATGTACCTGCAAATGTCACCTGGGTCCAGTTAGATGCTGGTGTGGTCCTTACTCTTCAATACCACTAACAACATGCTGTCTGCCCATGACATGTAGGCTACACCGCAAGTAGGTTTGTCAATTTTCTTGCTACGAAATAAGGGACCAAATGTTAAAGAGTCAGATCCTTTTTGTTTAACCAAAAACAGAAGTCTCTGAAATCTCGTGATAGGTAAGTTGTTGCAGGAAAAGGCCGTGTTTCTAGTTAAACAAAAAGGTCTGTCTCTGTAGAGATCCTTTCCGTAATGTTGTCAGACACTTAGAATAACAATCTGAGCCTGTCAGTGGCAAAAACAAGAACTTTTAGTGGACATACTTTTGATGTTGCAGCCTTTGCAGCCCATTTAGCTGCTGTTGGCTGAGACAATATACTGGACCAGCTCCAAAATTTTTAGTCATTTAGACCCCAAAAATATGTACAAATAAGGCAGAGGTTTAAAAATACCAGAATTACCCTTTAAGGTTCAGAAAAGGTCGTTAGGTGTAATGAATGTTGTCGGGCCCACTGGGGAGGCTGTAGATTTTTAGTCTGATATTTAACAATTTACACATGAATCCTAACCCATGTGTTCTGGATGTGGTACAAAAATTCATTAAGAAATTATCCCAACTTCATAATGTACAAGGAAAGTTATTCTACACCTACTCTTAATATATACTGTACAGTATATTGACTCCCTGATGCCGAACCGCATTGGAGTTTGTTTTAAGGTTTAACATGACCATGCAACAACAATAAAGACATTTTAATTGTTTAAAAGACAGTGCCTTGGAGTTTTCTTGTGATTTTTAGTCTACATTCAATTCAATTTCAATTCAGTTTTATTTATATAGCGCCATATCATAACAAAGTTATCTCAGGGCACTTCGAATAGAGCAGGTCTAGACCGACTCTTTATATTCACAGAGACCCAACAATTCCCACCATGAACAAGCACTATGCGACAGTGGCAAGGAAAAACTCCCTTTTAACAGGTAGAAACCTCGAGCAGAACCAGGTTCAAGGTGGGCGGTCATCTGCCTCGACCGGTTGGGTTGAAGGGGGGGGGGGGGGAGAGAGAGAGCAGGAGGAAAGAGAACATACAGCAGCTCAATACAGCATAGATATGGTAATGGCATTGATGTTAACACCAACAGAAACAACACTAAGAGCAACACTATAATAGCAATACCAATAACAGCAACAACAGCAATAGCATCAGCGGGTGCAGAGCAGGAGCACGGGGGCAGCAGGCGGCAGCAACCACAGACCCAGACCTCCACAGCTCCAGAGGCAGAAACACCTGCAGAAAGCAACAGAAGTGGAGGGAGAGAGGGAGAGGAGAGAAAGCACACAACTACGGGAAGAAGTTGAATTAATAACAAGCATTGATGGGATATGAGGGCGTACAGATGGAGAGGAAGAGAAGGAGAAAGGAGCTCAGTGCATCATAGGAAGTCCCCCGGCAGTCTAGGCCTATAGCAGCATAACTAAGGGGTGGCTCATGGGTCACCTGAGTCAGCCCTACTATAAGCTTTATCAAAGAGGAAAGTCTTAAGCCTACTCTTAAATGTGAGGAGGTTGTCCGCCTCCTGTACACAAACTGGGATCTGGTTCCACAGGAGAGGAGCTTGATAGCTGAAGGCTCTGGCTCCCATTCTACTTTTAGAGACTCCAGGAACCACAAGGAACCCTGCATTCTGGGAGCGCAGTGCTCTAGTGGGGTAATAGGGTACTATGAGCTCTTTAAGATATGATGGTGCCTGACCATTTAGGGCTTTGAAGGTGAGGAGAAGGATTTTAAATTCTATTCTGGATTTTACAGGGAGCCAGTGTAGAGAAGCTAATATTGGAGAAATATGTTCTCTTTTTCTGGTTCTGGTCAGTAAACGTGCCACAGTATTCTGAATCAGCTGGAGAGTCTTAAGGGATTTACATGTATCCCTACCCAAAGAGCACCTCAAACAAACTAATTTTGAGTCTAGGAAGCGCTCCTACCCAAACCTTTTTTTGATACTCTACAGTATACTGTATATCATTCATAAATTTAGTACTAATTCAACAAAGCAGGTCATATAATGTCCCTAATGTGTGTATTTTTAGAATCCATTAAATGTAAAATGTTTGAGTGTCTCTGATGTGCAGCCTATGATGAAGACTTTATAGTCTCTAACCATCCAATCAAACCAACTCATGGTTCCACAAAGCTACTGTACAGCATTTACAGTAGCTAATTAGCTCACAATGCATTCAATATTAAGGGCTCCCTTAAGTACTATTCAAACCCATTTTCACAGCCAATCTGAGTGGTAAGCCGAGTCATTAGCCTAGGCCTGCGTGCCATTGGTTTCAAATGTAACAGTCGACGGGGGGCTCCTTGGTCTAATTCCACAGCATTATCAGAATTGTTTTCACAACACTGATCAGATTATAGCTCAGCAGGGGACTCTTACAGCACGGTACACACAACTTAGTCCCCTGGGTTGATTTCATATTTACTTGTTGAGGGGGAAATGGTGGAAGCCTGTAGTCAATACCAAACAAGTTCACACATTGGTCAACTGCAGGTGAGTTTTCTTTTATCAGACTTATTAAAAAATGATATGCTGGAATAAAGAGAAGGACAGACCTGCTTACTTGGGCCAAAAAGTTATCTGCAGTCTGTCAGTTGATCTGTGCATCTATCTGTCACTGTCTGTCCATCCAGCACTTTTGTCCAGACTAAGATGTCTAAACAACTATTGGCCAAACTGCCAAGAAGTTTATAGTGGATGTTGTCCCAAGAGAATGAAGCCCAATGATTTTGGTGACAGCTCCATAGTGCCATCATCAGGTCACAATTTCCATTTGCAAACAAGAAACATCCAGATCTGTAAGACTGATTGTCATGAAGTTTCCTAGGCACATTCAAGCTCTCCTCCGAGAGTCCAGTTGCAAAATTTCGAATTTGCACACACATACTGCATATCCTAATGTCCTGTATACGAGAGAATACTATATCATTTGCTGGGCACATGCTCTTACAGGACAACTATGTTTTCGCACAGTTTGGGTTTATCTTCATAGTCCATTGGTTCTGTAGATCACAATAACGTTTTACTCACCAAAATAGACTAGATACCAAAAAACAGTGGACCAGTGATGTTGCCGATAATCCTGCAGTGCATGGGAAAAGTGTGTGCACACAACAGAAGTTCTCCAGGACTCTAGGGGGAGCACTAAGTGGAACAGCTGGAACAGACGAGAGAGTGTGTTTGTTTTTGATTGAAGCGGGAAGAAACGTTAAAGAGGTGACAAAAATATACGGATTCTTTTTTTTATTTACTCTTTTACATTTGGCCTCAGTCTTTTTCCCCCTAGAGGCCTAGAGAACCTCTGTTGTGTTGACTGGATATTGTGGGAAATTTTAATCACCAAATGTGGTATAATATTGATGAATCAGTATTGAATCATTGCAGGGTAAGGTCAGAGAGGTCAAATAAGTCATAATCAATATTACAGTATTATGTATAAGTCAATCAAAGTCAATCATATTGATAATGGTCAGGTAAAGTCAGGTTCAGTCATAATCATGATGTAGTCGATGTGTTGTTGGATGTGGGCATAATCATAAAAGTCTTGTATTCTTAATTAAGTGCAGCAGCTGGCAGTGGGAGGTTAGAGTGTATCAGACAAAGGAGTATTGTTCTGAAGACAGTGGGAAAAAAAGGGAGGAAACCGTGGTGTCTGGCTCAGAGCAGGTTGAAAACATCACAGAAATTAGGCCAAGGCCAGCAGGTGGTTATACAACTTTGAGCCCACAGAAGGAGGGTGAAATGGCTATAAAAGAAGATGTCAGTTACTTCATGGACTGACTCAGGTCTGTGTGCGCTTGTACGCTTGACTGTTGGTTGCTCCATGAACTAACTCGGGTTTGCTGTACTTGTTGATTTGTCAGTAAACTCTATTCATATTAGAACTCTTTTGACTCAGTTGAATTATTTTTGAGTATTGAAGTGCTTATAGTGTGGGGAAGATCCTGAGGACATCTGGCCCATCTTTGGGATTTTTCTCCCACAATATGCAGCGTTTTTCTGTCACATTTGTTTTCGGGGTTTGTGTGTTTTTGACTTTGCATCGTTTCTGTATCTGCAGTGTGTTTGCGGCTAATGTATTTGTTTTGGCTTTCTCCTCATGGAAATGTTTTGGGCCGTTTTAACGCGTTTTCCCTTGTCGGCCACCATAGGATGAAGAATGGAGACGATATTTCCCAACATAGCTTGCTAGCTACCTAGCTACATCCATGAAAAATAGCAACAGATAACTGGCGACAAGCCTGGATGGGATGGACGCAGCTTTACGGACTGTTGTAAGTCAACTTACAGAACTAACAACTCTTAAAGTAACCACAGCCTCTGTGTCACTCTACTGATTGATTAGGGCAAAACACATACTGTGATATATGGTGGTATCACATAGAATGAATTATAAATAGAGAAATTAGTTTTAAAAAATTAATAATATATAGAACATTTGTATGGGAACATAGAACTTAAAACAAAACAAAGTATAAAAAGGATGATTATATCATATGAAGATAATGCTTTTCAGAAAATATAATGAATCTGTTGATACTAGTGATTGTTGGCTTTTTGACCACAACCAGCTGGAGGTCAGTTTATTTACTGGATGTCTTATTTAAGGAACATTAAATAATGTGTGACCTCTACTGATCTGTCAGCAGCAGGAGAGTTTTGCTTCAAAAAAGAAAATGGCCTTGAAAGTTAAAGCTAGAGTACCCTGCACCTGGCCAAGTAATCATTAAGTCATCGGTATTGATCAACAACCCTGTCAGACCCCTGCAGATATATTAGGGTCATGGTGTGCTATGGGGCAGGAAAAATCGTATTCATTGCCCTTTTAAGCTTTACGTTCTGACAGCAGAAGTCTGGAGTGAGCCGACTGCCTTGACCTGGTCCAACACGTAAGATCAATCATAGTTTCCCCACATTTTTATTTAATACTTAATTTCTGAATAGAGCAGGAAGGGGGTTGGCATATAAAGGGTCTTCATGTCAACAAACATTTAAATCTATTTTATGAATACAACGGTGCAATATGGTCCAAAAATGGCAACATAACAGTGGGTTATTGTCATAGTTTATATGCCAGAATATACTTGACAACGAAAGCTACTCTACACTATTGGCACAAGTATAGAACAATTTTATCAGTTAGAAAGAGGAAAATGTAACTGATGACTTTCAAAAAGGTTAAAACATAAGTATGACTGGCTTAACACGATAGCATTCCCATGTTCCAGCTATTCCAACATCATAACAGTGAACAAGCTGTGTAAAAGACCAGATCTGACTGTGTTGTCTTCTAATAATTTTGAATGCTTTAACTTTGATTGTGCCTGTAATAACATTGGCATCAAAACTACTTCACAGAGTTGATACATGTAACTTGAAAGGATTGTCCAGCCAATGTTAAGTGTTCAGCAAAACCCAATATCCCGTTTCCAGAAGGATCAGATATCCATAACGGTCAGATTATCTATGATTTTCTTAAATATTGGATATTGGCCAGTCAGTGATGAGATGGGGGTCTCTCTTTGATCACAGCCACATACAAATTATCTATGAAACTGCAGTGACATTTTGTTGGAATTGCACACTTTTTATAAATGGTTGTACTCATGTAGCTTGTAGCAAGAAACCCTTTAAGATCACAGAGGAGCTTATTTTGCCTAGCGCTTTGGGAAGGTGGTCCTCTGAATTTTTCGGAAGTGGGCCTTATATACAAAAGTTGAGAACCCCTGCTCCAACACACACACACTAACCAGCAGTTAGCAACTAGCTGGTGAACGTAGTGGAGCATTTAGCAGCTAAAGAGCCAGATATTTCCCTCAGGAGTTGGTGGAGATCAAAAACAAAGCTAAGCTAGCCCATATCTACTTAAAGAGTCAGTGTGTTTTGGTGAAATATTGAAAAAGTCATTATGTCCTTTCTCATGTAACTGTTGTGAAAGAATCATAATCCTTGTGGCATTGTGTTTCTTTGGGAACGTAGTTGCTGTTGCACAATAATAGTAAATAAATGCAATTTATAGAAGACAGGGTTGCCTTAGTTGTTAGCACAGTATCTGTAACAGTATCTAAAATATTTTTTTTTGTCAGGAAAGTAGTCAGCAAGCATAAAAGTTGCAGTTCAGCATAAAATATTAATCAAAATCTTTAAAAATGTCAAATATCAATATTGATATTGGCCTCCGACAATATTAGTCTAATCCTAATCAGTCACATTATAGGTATTTTCTGACAGTGTGCTTTATTCCACAAAAGAAGAAATGATACAATCTTATTTCACCTTCATTTTGTCATAAACACTCTCCATTAACTGCAATGAGTACTAGTAGTAAGAGCAGTATTGATAGTAGCATTTAAACAATGAGGAATAGATAAACAGATCACACTGTCAGTTTGGTTCAGCCGTCACTGTTTCCTTTGTTGTTCTTACACTCTCTGCCAAGTGTTTCTAATTGCATGGCTGTGATTGGCATAAATAGAGCCAGATTCTGCACATTTGTATATTTCGGTGGTTGTTAGTGTGATGGGACAAGGTGTGAAAGACAGTCCCAGCCGGTTTGTTGTTGTAATCTAACACCTTCCCAGTGTTCTCACTGCACTGATGAGTTTCAGCCTGGGTTTTAAGGATGTGAGGACATGGATTAGACCAGTAAATTGCACTGCAAATATTCAGGGCCAGTGTTGCCACTTTATTGAAAACCTGGATACTACTAGTATTGCATTCTGGGTTTCAATGGAATAATTTAGTCTCCCTTGATAGTGTAAATGCTGCATTATAGGGATGGATCAAATTCTGGAGGGACACACTGAATAATTGGAATAATTTATAATTTTCAAAATGGTCAAACTTAAAGGTAGCAAAATATCGACAAAGTCATTGTGCTTATCTGCCTATGTAGAATGCAGACAGATGTATTCAATTACAGTATAGTAAAGCTTGAGTGATAGAACACAATTTCCTCTTACTGTTTTATGACTTACATTTTTGCTTAACAAAGACAGTGAAAAAAATGATATTGAGCTTTGAAAAGAAGCTAAAACCTGAATCCATGCTTCTTGATGATTGCAGTTACTTTGAATGATCTAAAATAATGTGATATTACTTCACTGTATTTTATTCTTTTTTGTCTTTTTATGTCTAGTTATTTATCTATGTGATGCATACCTGTCCCAGAAGCAGCTTATATTGCATTCTTTGTACAGAACATTACTTAGTAAAGTGATTGAAGCAGTTATGACCTGCACTAACTGGAATAAAAAGACAAAGTAGTTATAATATTAACCTGTTCTTGCATTGATGTTACACTGTGTGTCATGATCCCAAGGACTCTAGTGTGGACTTGTGTGTTTTTTGGTCTTGTTGTTTCCTGTTTTATTTTGAAATTACTGTTCTTGTTTCCTTGTGTGCCTCTTATTTCCTGTCTGTTTTCCCTCCAGTTTTGATTGTTTTCACCTGTGTCTTGTTACTCACCTGTGTCTGTTTCCCTCGTTGTCTCCTCCCCTTTATATACCGGTCCTCTCCCTTTGTTCTCTGTCATGTCATTGTGATTGTGTGTGGTTGTTCTTGATGATGATGATGATGATGATGATGATGATGATGATGATGATGATGATGATGATGGTTGTCTCTTCGTGTTGTGTTCCTGGTGTTTCCCTGCGTATCAGTACCTGAGCTTTGTAAGTTTATTTTGTAGTTAATCAATCTTTGGACTGATTCAGCTTCCTCGTCTGTCTTTGATATCAATTTGTGCATTAAGGATGTCAGAGGGATGACATTACAGCTTTTTGTGTAATGTGAAAGGTAGTGACGAACCCACAGAATTATCACCCGACTGCAGTTCCAACAGATCCTCCAGAATAGGTTGTTTTCCAATGACTCCCAAAACAACATATATAGGCATACCGGACCTTCGTTGTCATGGTAACAATAATAAACATGTGGTTAATGTTGTGAAACAGTCAGTTTGGTTAGGTTTAGGCACCAAAACCTCTTGGTTGGGTTTAGGAAAAGACCATGGTTTGGGTTCAAATAATTTCATTAGTTACATTACTTACGTAACTTAAGTCAGTGTTGACTTTTGGTTTCACACGGGACATGAACAGCAGTTTCCTGGATGAAAGTCCTGTGTTGTTTGACCCATTCATCCACCACGACCTCCTCCTTCTGCGGACTTTGTCTCTCTTTATAGGTCGCCGCCTAACAATAAATGTAAATATGGGTTGTAATTGCTGCATGCACAGACAACCTATACAGTCGTATTTTTGGGGAGGACAGTCTCACAGTTTCCCTCAGCTCTGTGAAGCATTTTAACGTCTTTTAGTTTAGTTTAGACTTGTAAATGTACTGCTTTGATTCCCTGTAACTGCATTCATTAACCTAATTTAGCAGATAAACCCACTGTCCCAACAAAGAGCAGACAGACAAAATTATAAAAAACTAAATATATATTAACTAACATGTCAGCCTTTATAAGACCATAATGTCATGTGTGTGTGTGTGTGACTTTCAGACTTTTGGCCCCCAAGTAGCCAAGAAAAGATTAATGAAGCTTTAAAGTAATAAAAGGGAACCTTGCCTTTACTGCCACATTCCTGTTGAATCTAGGTATAAAAAGCTAACTTATATATAGGAGATCCATGACTCCTTTATCTACAGCTTTTCATTTCTTTTGAGGGATTTGAGAGACTCCATGCTTGAAAAATCTGGTTCACTTGGTAAATGACAATGATAGATGTGTTTGAAATAGCAGGTCTTGTAAGGTGATTTTAGTCATTTTTAAGTGTACCTGAGGTTTATATGAGGCTCCAGCCTCAAGTTAGACAAGTACAGTGGATATCTCCCAAATTTGCAGTGTTTTTAGCACAAAACTCCCTCCTTTTATTATGATTCTTCCTCTTCTCAGCAGGGAATCAAACGTTTATATTTTATATGTAAAGTTGGAATATATCCAATTAATTTGTCTAAGACAGACTGCTGAAGCCTCAAATTAGCTTCAGCTGAACTTTTAATGCATTTGTGCGCAAAACAAGGACTGTGGATCTCTTACAGTTTAGTCACTCTTCAGAAGGTATTGCTTACAGCCAGTATGGCAAGAGGGATGATTACAGCAACCAATAACACCTTCAACGTACATGTGGCATGTGTGTATTGTATTAAGAAAGACTTAATAAGCCTACCCTTTAAGTTTTGATTTGTCTTTATTTACCCAGCGCCTTCATGAGTAGTCTGGATCAGTGATGCAGCCCCACAACACCAAATCCAGATTTTTTCATCAAAATCTTGCCCAGTGCAGCCTGAACTCCATCTTTTACAAGTCAGTATTCTCCACCACACTTCACAAGCCTCCCCGCCTCTCTTGCTCTTGCTTTACATGAGCTGCTCTCTACTTTGCGAGCTGCCTGCACTGTCTTTCTAGTGTCTCCTTCAGACTGCTGCTTTGCATGCTCAGCGACAGCCGATCAATATCCCGCCCTCGGAGCCAGGCATCACCGCTGAAATAACAACCGCTCGGCCTGTTTGTATAGAGCAGTCTCTCAGCTCGTCCAGGGTACTCAGGAAACTCAATGCAAAACAATCATTTACAACAACAAGGCCGGTGGAGAGCACCGAGGAAGGGAGGTGATGGAGCCCATTCATGTAGGAGAATAGATGTTTGACTGATGTCTAGGTGGCCTTTAAATAACAAGAGAGGTATGTTAAATGATTTGGATTGATAAGTTCAGCATGACATTCTTTATGATACAAGAAAGCAGCTGGGAAAGAGACACTGAGGCCCTCCTGGGACAGACGAGAGCCCGCTGGGATAGCTTTAGTGTTCCAGCACTTATTCTGATAATACAACAACATACTTCTGATAATGCAACCCAGATGCCAGAGCTCCAAGCGCAGGTGCTCAGCGGGCTAGTGTTAATTGCTGCTAATTGGTGTAGCAACACATCAAGGCATATGTGGTAGGTGTGTATTGACGGTGAGAACAGAGGGGATTGTTGAGATTTTCAGTGCTAAGACTATAAGATTATCCAGGACAAAAGAACAGATTGTTACTAGTACTCATTATTTCAATCACAGAAAATCTGTTAGAACAAAGAGAACATTAGTCACCTTTTACCTGCAGGGTTCGAACAGCTTTTTAAGAGTAAAATTCAAGTACTTTTTAAGCACTTTCAAGGTACCTAATCCAAAAATTTCCAGACTCTCAAAGCCTTTATCATCACATCTAAATAGTTACTATAAATGACAAGACCCAACAAACAAATATGATGACGGGATCATTTCATTTCAAATATGAAAAGATTTTTGGTTTACATGAGTGATGATGAAACACCAGATTATGCTGAAAATGAAGCATTTTTCAAGGAGTATATTTCAATTTAAGCATATTCCTAACCTTGAAAATATAACGGTTAGAACTGTAACATTTTCCAAACTTTCAAGTCATTGTAAGAACCCTGTACCTGTGGGATTGTGTTGTGTATGATTGAATGAAATTGGTTTGCCTGTATGAATATTGAAAATACTATACTGTATGATTCTACTGGTGAAGGTGATAGGTATGCATGTGATTCCAATCAGAGAATCAAAGGAGTTGAAGAGAATGGCTTCATACAACTGTCAATAGTTATTGACGATTGTTGTACCAAATGTTGTTTGTGGTCTGAAAAGTTAAAAATGAAAAAAAAGCAGATGTATTGATTACACACTATATAGGCCTACAAAACAGACAGATGCTATAGGTAACAATGTAAATAATAACACCCATATATGGGAATAATAATGGAATAATAAATAAGTAATGAAATAAAATCTGTCACACCACTCGGTCGCATATCACAGAAATGCCAACAGCTCGGTGCTAGCAAACACCTACCTCTAACTAGCAAAATAAATCGAGTAATTCTGGAAAAGTGAATATCAAACTATTACAAGGAAACACCTAAAAGGCTCATCTACAAGATAAAAACAAGGACATTAAAATATACTGTACATACTTAATTCACATGAATACACAAACTGAATAATTAAGACGAGGAGCTGACTTTGTATGCTCACGTGCTGGAGTCCAAACTGCCCAAGATTATTTTGTCAAAATAGTCATGATAATACTTAAAGTTGTTAAAATGAGTGAAATAAGAAAGAGAATACAGGCTTGTCTATACAGGAAGCGTTTCAGCTGTGTCATCCATCTCACACACATCTGACAGAACAGATGCACTCTATTTTAAGTCTGTTCTCTCCTGTTATATGCGTGTAACTAAAGTGATTGTTTATTGGGCTGTTTATTGAGTACTGCCAAAACGCGGGTTATCCGCACTCAATACTGTGCCTTTAACGCATCTTGTGTAGACACTGATGGACGAGGACTGAAGTTGCTGCTGCTGATGTGCTAATGTGCACCTGATGTAGACATTGTTTAATTCAAGTCATGATGGTTGAAGGCAATTACTTCTCAAGCAAATCCCTCTCCAATTTTTCACCTTAGTTTTAGATATGTAATTCCTATAAGTATAATGCCATAAATATCTTAACAATAGCAATAAAATAGAGTAACAAAGTTGTAAACAAGCAAGCAATTTAGGGTGAGTATCTAAACAATTTTATTTGAAGGTTAAACCAAAAGTAAGCCAACTGTTGGTAGTAATACCTCATTGAACAGGTATGGTACGTCAAAGCTAAACCAAGAATTTGTGATGGATGTTTACAATTGACTCTCTCAATGATCTTTTGTCTTCCAAAGGAGTATGGCAAACTTGGAGGTTTAGCTATGGCACCACAGTCCCAGATCTCATCAACAGTTTTATTATTATGAATAGGAATGATGGCTACAAAAATCAGATCCAAGTTGTAATAAACCTAGACTATTCCTTGGCTATCTTTTTGCTTCGTGCCAGGATCTGACTGCACAATATCAGCCTGATAATGGCCCCACCTGACAGACACACTGAAAATGAGCATCTGTCACAACAATTCCCGTGTAGTGTGTCTTCGTAGAAAACAACCAACCTCAAAAATAATTATTTTGCCTTCTCTCACTTAGTTTGACAACCTTTACGACGTGTTCTTTGCCGTTGACCCAAAGGAGCACAGACCACTCTTCTAAACACAACAGTTAACATGGCAAAGCAAAAAAGTTTCACAATTCAGTGAAAGATTATAGGGTTCCAGGTTCACTTTCAAAGAGTGTGATCACATACGTGAACATTCGTTGTTGGTGCGCGCGGGTGGAACAGAGAAGTCAGCCCCTGGCACCTTACCGATGACTTATGCAGTGAGATTTGAAATTCAAGTTGATAAATACTATGATTGGTCACAGTCACGGCAAGAATTTATGATTTTGTAGTAGCCTAACACGGTGACCATCTAAAAAGACAAAAATTCCTTCTCTAGTCTTATTCCAGCATCAGGTCCATTCAAACTCAGGTTTCATGGCTGTCAGGTCTGTAAAGGAAGTCTTCAGTACATGTATAGTCAGGTACAGTATCAGATATTTTTGGACACTGCCGTCATAGACAAATGTTGGTAGTAAAGTATAATTTACTCATCAAGGCATTGGAGCTTCTAGCCAGCCAGTTTGAGTTGCTTGCATGATCATTTGTGTGCCGCAAGTATGTACACAGCTATTCAGAAAAGGTCTTAAGGCATGTTGTGCGAGGTATGTACTCTTTACTAGTAATAATTGCCATATTACCAAGAGAATAATCCTAGCATGATTTTATCTCCATCCCACTGGACTGGGGCTGCCAGTGTGTCCTAACACCGAGCGACAGAGAAGATGCATCAAATCCTTTTGTTGTTTGAAAGAATCAACAATAAAAAGCTGAAGATATTCACAGTGTGATACAGAAAGAACCCAAGGTTGAAAATCAGAATGAGATGTGCAGTGCACATGAAATAAATCCAACTTCATACGAACTCTTTCGTTTGATCTTAATGATAGCCATTGTATTGGCGCCTTTCACAATTATTTCCACTTCCTGCAACCTGCTCCGGCTCGCCTGGCTGCAGGCCTGGGTGCCTAGCTGCAGCACACAAGTTCTATAAAGAGCTTGAAGGGGTCTCGGAGACGGAGCGAAGCAACAGCAACAGAGGAATAGAAGAGGAGAGGGTAGAGGAAGAGATAGAGGAGTGGGAGGAGGAGGAGGGGAGCTGGACAAGATGAAAGAAACAGCTGTATACAAATGACAGGCTTCCATACCCCACCAGCACCAGCACCACCACTACCCGTCTCCCCCCACCTGCGGTGATGTTGCCCTGTGCGGTCATCGAACAGCTTCAAAGAGCCAGGCAGGCGAGACGAGGCGAGGCGAGCGGGCCGAATCCTCAAAGAGACAGCCTCCCTCTCCTCCTCCGCTAACACCACGGCCTCCGACACACGAGCACAATCTGCCTCGTCCACGCCGCACACCCTCCTCACCCCCCACCACATGTAAAGAGTCAGGAGAAGAAATAGAGGAGGAGGAGGAGGAGGGGAGTGGTGTGCCTTTATCACAGCCATATACTCAGTAGAAGTGACGAGTTCTGTTGTGAGGTGATATCAACAAGTGTGTACAGTGTTTTTTTTCCTTTTAGTTTTTATATGAAAATCCCACATGCTGATATGATCAATATTATGCAGTTTATCTGATTAAATTTAACTACAAAATTAATTGACTGGTGGTCTATGAGAGGCATTAAATGAACATGCCAGTGGTTTTGCATTTTCATTTACTACAAATCACATATACTTTACAATTACATTTGAAGCATGCTATGGTGTTTTAGATTTTTGTATGTTTTTTTTCAGGCAACCATTGGTTTCCACTGGTTTCTCTGCAATATTATCATTAACTTAAATCTTGCTTAAAGTTGTATTAATTCATTTCTGGCCTCCTTGGGGTAGCAAAACCGAAAACACAACAATGACATATTATAAGCTGGATAAGTTTTATGGCTAACATGTTAGCAAACAGTTGCCCATTTACACATCAGGCAGACAGAGCAACATTAGTGTTCAGTTGGCGTTGTGTTTGTGTGCGCCTGCATCTATGTCCAATAGTTACACTCCTTTTATTTGTGTTTCGGTCTCCACCAACACCTGAGAAAAATATCTGGCTCTTTAGATGCTAAATGTTCCACTACTGTATGTCCACCAGCTAGCCGCTAACTGCATCTGTCTACAATGGTGTTGGGCAGGTAGTGTACAGGGGCTTATAAGAGCTTTTTTGCTGCCTTCTGCTGCTGATGTTCAGATGTCCACTGATATGGATTACCTATGACTTAAACAGAATAGATGTTCATACTGTACAGAAATTAGTGGAAGCAAATGGCTACCCGAAAGGAAAGAAAGGGAAAGGAAAACAGAAACACCTTCTTTTCAAACTTAATGAATAAAACAACATATTAGTCAACTTGGATGGGGAAGTCCTTTCTTAAAGGGCTTAGAAAAATGGATATTTAAACATGTACAATTCTATGACTGAGCAAACTCCAACTGCTCAGGAGGATTGTGTAATATAATTTAAGGCTTTAAAAAATGTGATTTTAATTTGTCAACAAAACACATTAAACATCCAAAACACTATGGTATGCCTTGAAAAATGCAGCACTGTAGTACTGGAAAGTACTTGGGATTTGTAGTAGAGTGGCTGGGCTACGCTGTAGCAGACAGAAACACTTGCATGGTCAAACATTATGTATATTATTATTAGTACCTTTCTGGTTTTCACTGGTCTCCTGCAGATTTCACACCCTGACATTATGGGTGAAAATACTGAATACTTGTAATTGATTATTTTAAATACAGGTGCATATATTTAGCCATCATCAGCTACTATGAGCATTCCAAAAAGTCACTATTTTGGGGGTAAAAAAGATAGCTAGATAGATATTTCTTTCTAACTATGGCTCTTTATCTGTAGTTGGATAGCACCTGGCAGTTTCAGTCCAAACCTGTCAGTATCAGGCTTTCAAAGACTAATATGAATTCAGTGCTACTGTGTAGTGGAGAGAGCTGGCATTGGTGTATGTGTGACAGACAAGGAAAGAGACTGATGAGGAACAAATGCCAATTTGGCTGTGAAACAGACCAACCTGAAACCCCCCCTTCACCATACCTAACTATCTTGATCAAGAATGACAGTGCTTGGGTGCAGGCCAGGGCCTTTTCAGCACAGACACATGATGGATATGGACATGCCTTTCCAAAGAAAAACACGGCAGGGTAATCAATGAAAGCCATTTTGTTTTTTGTCTGTTTTTTTAGATTTATTTCAGGACATCATATCAGGATCCCATCCTCTTTTTTTACCATGCCACCTGAACCTCCTCAGCCTGGATGATGGAGGAGGAGAAGGTATTTTGATTTGAGGATGTCATCATCGAGATGAGATGCTGGCTGGATGAGCTCATACCACCGCCTTCAAACACACACATACTGTACACATGCATGCACACACATGAACACCAACCCCTCACTCACTCAGGCCCACCCTTTATTGGCCTGGGCTGGTAAATAAGGCCGGGTGTGTGAGAATCTCATTACCGCAACACAAAGCAGAATTTCCTCTGAGGATTGGTGTGTGTGTGAGACAGAAAGAGTGAGACAGTGCTTGTGTATGCAAAAGTGAAATAGAGCGAAAGTGTGCATGTGCGGGCATGGCTATCTCAGAGTGTATATGTGTGTGTGTGTGTGTGTGTGTGTGTGTTAGGCTAGCTCAATCAGCAGCAGGCTGATGGGGAGGGAGAGTGAGGCAGCTGGGGCCTCCTGCCCAGGCCTTCAATTTCCCATTCCAGTCCAGTCACTGGAGTGTGTAATTACTATGGGGCCGGCCTGGGGGCTGGCATGGAAGTGCAAACGCACACACACACACACACACACACACACACACCATCCCTCAGTATCCACCCTACCGCAACCACCACCACCCCCCAAGTCACACACCTCCCACTAATAGCCCCCACACACCCATGATCTCCACGCTCACACACACACGTACACACACACTCACACACACAGTTAAGAAACATGTCAGCCTCCCTCCCCTGGCCTGTAGTTCATCCTGATGCCCCGTGTTGCCCTGGGGTGGCTGAGCATCTATGATCCGCGACTGAGAGCACACTATGAAATCCCTCTCAGCTCTCACTTCACAGACACGCTGGAAAGTATCCACTCCTCCACCATGACACAAAGTATAGATTTCATATTAATCTACACTACATTTCTTCTTGTGATTTGCTGCCAAGTCGCTTGTGTTTGCTGTAGCACTGAAAAGGTGGTTTTGTGAATTTTTTATATGAAAGTCCAGCTGTCTTATAAAGTGGCAAATCCAGCCCCATCAGTGGAGTCCAAAACTATTTCCTTGACCCCATTTACACCTGGCATTAACATGTGATCTGTATATCACATCTGGATCAGGAAAAACACACTTTAACGCAGGGGTAAATGCAAGCAGAACACATTGTGAAGGGAATGCGATTGGATTGGCCAGAACACATCTGGACGTGGTCCAGCTCACAATGTGATCTGGACCACTAGGTGTAAATGCAATCTGTACAGCTTGACCACATTCTTAAGAAAAAAATCCATCCAGCAGGTTGAAAGGTCACCTAACTCCACATCCTCCTGCTAGCTTAAGCAAGCCCAGCAAGAAGCTACAAATGGTAGCAATAGCTAGCAAGTCTTCCCTCACAAAAAGTGATGTAAAAATGAACGACTCCTGTCCATGGCATTTCTTATCTTGACCTGGGACTCACCATGTTTGTTGAGTCCACCAGCCCCGCCAAATAATTTGCCTAAAAAAGAGAATGTGAACTCAAGTTAATACTAGGTGTCGATGCAAATGCCTGTGGATCGGATGTATTTATCCAGATAATGTATCCAGATACAGATCACACATTAATACCAGGAGAAAATTAGGGTCCTAATCAGCACAATAGATGATCATTTTGCCTACATATATCTGGCCAAGTGAAGACATATGAGAATTTAGACTCCAGGTGTACATTCTCTTGTTATATACAGAAGCAGTGTCAAACAAACACATAGCTGCTATAGACAGATCAAGTTCTATATCAAATCTTTTTCTGAGTGCCTTTTGAACCCATGAGAGAAAAAAATGTTGTTACCTGAGGTCACGTCATTTTCCAGAAAGAACCTGCAAGCAGCTGTGGTTGAAATTATCCTCCATATTACTAAAGTCTATGGCGGCATTGCAGTCCCAGGTGCTGGCACACTGTTGCCAGGTTGGAGGTTCATTAGAAGAGTCTTGATCTGAGTGAACTCATGTGACATGGTATCAGCCTTAAGGGTCTGATAGTCAACCCTCCTTGACTTCTAATGGGGTCCACCATGTGCATCCATATGGGTTCTGGGGTTCCCAGAGGTGGAGGCAAACCATGATTGCCCTCCAAGTCAGAACCTACCACCTTAAACATTGGTGACACAAAAAACAACAACACTGGAGCTTAGTGTGTGGTCATCCTCTCTTCTAAATAGGACACAACTGTTAACAGCATCACTGTCATTCACCATACAGCTCAAGCTTATTCTACAATTTCAACTATAGCTGGCAATACAACGTGATCAGTTTAAATGGTCATATGTCTGACTCACTTCAAATTTTGCATAATTCATGCTCGTCTAATGTTTCCAGGCAGATGCAAATCCAGAATAAACACTTCTGAAGAACTCATATCATTAAAAGAACATTTAGAGGATTGTGCATCCTTGGCTCTCGTGTTTGAGTTGTTTCTCTAGTTACTAGTGTGAAGCTACGGTTTCTAAATCTGTAGTTGGGATGTGTGCACTTGTTTCAGCACATCCAAAACAACAGGCGGACTTGAGGGAAGCTCCTTGATATAAGCACATTTTAATGGGACACACACTTACAACGTGTGCCTGACAGTATCTAACAGAGACACTGTGTGGTTTTGTCCATGTTTTAATGCACTTACCCCTTGTGTGTATCTTGTGTGCGTGCATGTGTGTGTGTGCGTGTGTATGTTGTCGCCCTTGTCCTTCTCAGCGCAGCGGGAAGACACACACACTCACTGGTGGGCCCTGGGACAGGCAGACAATTAAACAGGTCAGCATGGGGTAACCTCAGCTGGCCTGCGGGGGGCGGTAGACACACAGCTGGAGGTAGCAGGACAGGCGAGAACAGCAACACCTCCAACGGACATTCTCTCTGTTTCACAGGCAGACACTGAGGGACACACGCACACACACACTTATACACCCACACGTGCATCTAGCCAGCAGGAGAGAAAGATGATTAAGAAGTTAGAGAGTGGAGGATCAGGACCACTTCTGGATACTGACCTCAACTCTGAACCTCCGAAATTACACAAAGAGAGTATTTCACACCTTAGACCAAAAATGTGATGAAACATTAACAAAGAAATTACCGGAAATTTAAGTGATAAGAATAATTTCCTCTCCTTTAGCCATTTTTTCCAAGAGGTTTTACTCATTATTTCATAGCTGTAGAAACATAATGGCCCCTGATGAAGGAACTGAAGCGTCCTTAACATGTACATACATATTCAAATCAATTTTAGAGTAATGCAATAGGGACATAAAACATATATTTAAATATATTTCATTGTACTCATCATTCTGTCCTTTACGCTCTGCTGTTCTCTAACTCTATACTCTCGCTGAATGTTAAATATTTTATATCTGATCCTTTATCCCTTGCTCCACTGAGAGTGTATTTTTCCTCTGCATAGATGTTACAACAATTAAGAAAACAGGTGCCTCACAGTGTCTGAACAAACTTCAGCCGTGGCTTCTCTGTGATGGAAGCAGATTAAAGCCTTTCTCTGTGTTTGCGTGGTAACTGATTGCCAAGGCAATGCTATTCTTGTTTGCTATTGCAGCCGAAGCGGAATCACCTCGATTTTGTACAAAATAGTCAATTAAATTAACTGTGAAAGGCTATTTATTTTAACCCGGGGACACTTTTTTTTCCCTTTTCTCTCCTCTCATAGATGTTGTAAGAAAAAAAAAGGCAGCAGAGGAGAAATTGGCAGGAGAACAAAGAGGGAGGATTCAGTGGAAGTTTCAGAGCTGGAGTCATACTGCCATCAGGTGGACAAAGGCAAACACTGCATCATGTCTGACTCAATGTCTAAGAAGTACATCTGTGGAGGAGACGGCAACCACTGTTTTGCTGTTTTCACTCACTTACTTTAATCCTTTTTCCAAATTCACTATCCTTGTTTTCATCAGAGACATTATTTCATCAGATTTCTTGTTTGTCCAATATTTTAAATTCTGGTTTTGTAGCTCTGCCTGATGGCTGACACCAGTGTTAGACACCATTTCCACCTGGTGTGGAAATTAACATATGATATCTCATCTGGATACGTTATCTGGATAATGACATCTGATCACGGGGCGAAAATGGGTTCTTCCAACAATATGCAGCTGAATTAGGTGTTTCTCAGATCAAGGACAGCAAACGTCAGATTTAATAGTGAGACAGACAAACATTCTGACACTACTGTTTCTTTATCAGAGTCAAAATGGACAAAGACAAAAGGCAAATACACATATAGTCAACCATGAATAGGTGTACGTTTGTCATTCGGTACAAGGTTGATGAGGAGTTTATATCTGTTGGATAATGGTTCCAAGACAGGAGTTGCCACAGCCAATGTCCAAGTGCCACTCCCCATACACTATAATCACATTAGAAAATATATAGCATATAACATTGAATTAATTAGAGGAAGCATGATAAATTCAGTTCTTCATTGCAGCTTGGAGCTGGGCGGCTGTGGCTCAGGAGGTAGAGCAGGTCGTCCATTAATCCCAGGGTTTGCGGTTGGATCCCCGGCTCCTCCTGTCCACATGTCAAAGTGTCCTTGGGCAAAACACTGAACCCTAAGTTGCTCCCGATGGAGATCAGCACTTTGCATGGCAGCTCCGTCGCCATTGGGAACCGTTAAGGTTGAAAAAGTGCTATATAAGGGAAGTCCTCTTTACCATGAAGTCCATTTACCATCCTGGGCCTACGCATTTACACCTGATTATAATAAATGTTCCCGTTTTCCCGCACTGGGATCTGATCTAAATATGCAAATTAGGTAGGCAGAGCTGTCAACAAACATGGTGGGTCTCAGGTGAAGGTAAGCAGAAGTGCTATATGGGCTCTACTTTTCCTGTTAATGAGGAAGGGATTGGTTTGGAGTTGGGTGACCTTTAAACTTTTCCTTTAAACTTTCTTAGAATGTGGCCAAACTGTACAAATGTTATTTACACCTTGCTGAGATCTGATCACAGTGTGGTCTCCAGATGTGGTCTGGCCAATCCAATCATGCTCCCTATTCACCTTACACCTTGTACCACAAATATCATGAAATTTTGATCCAAATGTTGCTAAACTCTTATGTTTGGGAGTATGTGACAACACCAGTGAGAGGAGCAGAGATGAAAACACAAATACAGAAATCTCTCATGTGAAATAAGCAAAACTGTTCTACCTTTAGCAGAAAAGTTGGTGTTTATGTCGCACCCCATCACACATAGTAGGAAGATTGATTGAGAAAATAGGTTTTTGGGGTCATAGAGGCAGGGCACTATGTGGTGCCATATGACCCTACACAACCAAGATGATCACGTGACAAATGCTGATGTACACATCCACAAAAAGGTCCACTTTACAAACAGAAATGTCCTCTAATGAAGGATACAGGATACTCTCTTACCAGCCACACATTTTGTATACATTTCACCAAAACAAAAATATCCTCATTAAAAAGTCAACTTAAATATAACCAGACAACCAAAAAAATCTGTAAACTGTATTTCTTTTTTTCAAATGGGACAACTTAGGTTGCTTCACATTTGGCAATAAAATACAAAATGAATTCCATCCTCAACAACACCAAGATGACAAAAACACATGAACACATAAATGCTTTTTTCCTTATACAGATTAGGTATGTTAATACAAGTTGTAAATGGGGTATAAAAGAATATATAACACAATGATGTTTGTTAGCACAGCTCAACAAGAGGGAGATTTATCTTATAACAGATGCATCCAAACACCAACTGACATCCAAATGAAAACAAATAGACAAAAAAACACAATGCCACAACAGAAACATGATTGCACACACGCATGCGCACACTGCTGTCTAGTTAAATGAAGCATGCGGTGATACACTGTTGTGGAATGTGTATGACAGTAAGACAGAGAGAATAATTGTGACTGCGAGATAGAGCAAATGATGTGCTGGAGGGAAGTAAACAATGCCAGTTCCTGTGATAGACTGCAGAACACTTTCCGACTCATTGACTTTGAATAATTTTTCACGTCAAATGAAAAGTAATTACATCACAACAACTCATGTTGGATGGTTTCCTGTGTGTGTGTGTGTGTGTGTGTGTGTGTGTACAGCAAGATGAGTATTTATATTGGGCAGTGATTTCATTGAGCCTGTTCAGACACTATATATAAACAGTAGACCCTAATATAAGAACATTTGAAATTAAATTTGCAAAGTTCTGCCTATCATCACACAGGCACACAGAATACGCAACATGAAATATACTCAATTCAGTTTTATTTATATAGCGCCAAATCATAACAGAAGTTATCTCAGGACACTTTTCATATAGAGCAGGTCTAGACTGTACTCTTTATAGTATTATTTACAGAGACCCAACAATTCCCACCATGAGCAAGCACTAGGCGACAGTGGCAATCGCTATATATATCCTCAAGATCACAAATATCAGAATGTAATGTCAGATTTGAGCATAACTCCAGTGGTCTTAATTCGTTTTTGTAGGCCAGGAAGAAGAAGTCTTAATTATGTTGCAGATTTGCCTGAAAATGCTGAAACATGGCCATGTTGTTTATTACTTAATTTACACGCAGACAGAATTGTATAGAGATATATTGTATGTATTGTTTGGACCTAATGTTTGATCACTACAGCTGCACTAATCAATCTTTTATTTTAACAACAGATCAAATTATTATTTAATGTGAAAGGTGTTGCTCAAAGTGGCGAAACCCACAGGTAAAGAAAACAACAATTAAAGAATTCAAAGAGAATCAATACAATGGTACACACTAGTGAGGCAGACTATAGTGAGGAATATTCTCTCCATACATACATTTCCCTGGCTGACAATTTGTTTACTACAAGCTGTGGCTACATGTCCCAGATATACATTCATATACACCCTATGTTTTCTGCAACACTGTCTTTGTAAGATCATGTTGACCTTTTATCTCTTTCTGATTTTGACTATCTCTTTCTTCAGATTCAGATTTATGACCACAGGCTCCGCTCCTACTTCATCCACCTGCCATCCGTGCATCTTCTCAGCCGTCGACAGCTGATAGCCAGCAGTGTCTTGACACTGTTGACTTGACCCTTCACAGAGACCCAGCAGGTACTTCTAAAATGCTGTGTTCTGCTTACTCAGAGAACTGTGTGGATTGGCATGCATACAGTATATGCTGCTATCAATATGTTATGACTGAAGTCAACCATAGCCAATATGTAGTGCTGATATTTCATATCTTTTACTGCCTCATTAAGCTGTAATGCATAATGTTGGTAAATCCCTAATTTGTTGTGAAATGTGTACATAACCAGCCATTAAAGTTGCTGTGTTTGTAAATATACTTATTATTGTCTGAAGTAGTGTGGTGATGGATGGGTGGAGGATGGATGGATGGATTGGACACGAAACTCTATGGAATGTAATTCTATTTGCCACTACAATGCTACAGTTTATGCTGAATTTATTAATTGGTTGATTGAGTTCAGGCATTTGAGAGATCAATATCACAACAGAGGGAATTTCTGTATAGGCCTACTATATAGCATTTAGAAACTAAATGCAACCACATTTTGGTAAACCGCGTTCTGTTTGCCATGGAAATGAGGTTTACTGCACTTCAGGCATGTTAATGTGTCTAATCCTTGGATTATGGACCCTTTTCAAGGTAAAATTAAACACTATTGGGATCACCATAATAATGGTTTACTGGTGGTATCCTCTGCTAATCCTGTTTCATTCATAATCAAAACCAGGTGGGATGCAGCTTTGTGCCTTTCTTCTCCGCTCAAAACTAATGATCCAGACATTGCAGGAAGTGAGCTGTGGATTCGTATTTTCCTAGCAAGACAAAGTACTGAAAAATACAGTTTAATAGTGAAAAAATGTTCTAATTGCACAGCTCAAAACTGACAAAATAAATGTAAACTTTAAGCTTCATTCATAAATCTGTGACCAATAACTGTGTAACTGTAATTATTTTACTATGAATTTCAAGTAAACATAATGTTGAATTTCTTGTGACAATAAAATGTCAAAACACAACAGAGACCACCACCCCTGACCAAGCTGAGCTGACTCTGACCATGTTGAATGTATGGTTACAGTGTTACGACAATTTCACCATCATACTAACTGTATTGTAATTGTAACTAAAGATCAAATCCAAATCTGTGTTACAACTAATAGTGAAAAGTGCAGTGTTGAACTGGCCATCTGCTAATGGCTGATCTTTGGTGCTTATGGAATATTAAATCATTTGGTGTGTTTGAAAATAGAGGTTTATACTTGTGAGTTTAAGTTTGTAAGCTTTAACATGTTGCTCCTGTAAACTGTAAAGTTTATTCAGCCTCAGGTTTTTATATATTTGGGTCGGTGCACTCAGTTTTCATCTTACTTACTCATATTGAATAATTAAATAATCTGAAACGATTTAAAGTATGCATGTTTTGTCTAAATACAACATAAATACAACACATGAGCACTGGAGCATTTGAGCTACAAACCACAGGCTCTATATTAAAGGACCATATCAGTGTCTTTGCATTGACCTAATGCCTAATGCCACCCATTTTGTGCACTTTTTCACATTTCTTTTAAAGTGAAAACTGAATGTGTCTCAAAGTAAAGGCTTTAAAACATCACCTTTGAATTGAACCTGTATTGTGTGAGAATACTGCCTCAGCATGTTTGACTGTAGAATCAAAACTTATTTCAGTTATTTCATCATAAGGATGTTCTAGAATGTGAGTCATAGAGACAGAGCGCAACGTGTCATACTCTGAAAACCACGCCTACCAGAGGGGAAAACAATCAGCGTCACAATATGCAACCAAGGGCTGAAACGCTAACAGAATGCCTGTAGCTAGCTAAAAACATTAGATTTCAGCATGCCAGAGGATTATTTTAGCACCCTGTGTCTACCAGAGAGGACAAACTCAATATTGTGGGTCTATCTCAGTGTCCCTTCTCAAGCTAAGTTACTGTAGTTAGCTAAGACACCTGCAAACATAATACTGCATAGCTTTCTGATTTAGCCACATTCCACTACACAAGTTGCATACTGTCAGAATGCTTCAGCTTAACTTACAGCAATATAGTCAGCCTACAACTGACATCTGGATATTTGGCTGACCAGTGACAAAATGCTTGCTGCACACGTAGACATACTGTGTCAGGATCCCACAGTTTCCCCATTCTTCCTGCTGATGCCTCACGTCTGTATCCACTTTTGTCTTCTTAAAGCCTCAGTTTTTGGGTTTGGCAACTTAAAAAAAACTTAGTCCTGAGTTCTTTACCCTGTTGGTAGTGCATCCCACCACACAGCAGCTTTTAGGCATGTTTCTGTTGTTTGCTAGCAGACCGAAATGACAAGGAGGCAACTTCACGCAATACAAAGTCAATGGAAAGCGATGAATTGTTTTCCCCTCTGCTGTGGGCAGGACTTAATTGCGCTCTGTTTTTATGACTTAGAACTGGTACACACTGAACTCCTGGCATTTTACTGACTTTAGTACAGGAGATCGGGGGTTCGATTCCCAGTCAGAGGGCTCTTAGGCAAGGCCCTTAACGCTACCTGCCTGCCTCATATCTAATGAGTGGTCGGAATACAAGAGTCACACTGGCTAGGACGTCGCCCGGGTCAACAAGGTCCGCGTCAGGTGTTGGGGAACCAGGGCAACTTGATGAGAAGTAGGCTAGGAAGAGCGAGACATTCATGGACAAGAACAGAGAATAAGGAATTGTTGGAATGCTACTATACAAGTAACCCCAGTGACAGGGGTTATATGCAGAGGATGTGGGATCTATGGATTCTTCGAAACCCAACATCTAGACTAACAAAGAAACAATTAATAGCTCAGTGTTCCAACATCCGCAAAAGGCAACTGCTATCAAAACTAGAGATTGAAGAGGTACAACACGAATGCTACGGCAAGGGGGAGCCAGGACAACAGGCCAGGGGGGAGATATCATTATCCGCACCCGAGATTGGGTACCAAGCCCCAATAACAACAAGCCTATACAATGCAGAGAGGCTTAACACAAGAGCAGCTGACCTGAGACTGAAGATCCCTGAAAATCCCTACTGCGACCATCACTGAGACCAACAAGCTGATATACACCACAGCAACAGTGATCCTTGAGATCATTGGCTACAAGATGAACAAGAGAAGCCATAAGGAGCAGTATCCTCCATGGAGAAGGAGGCTGGAGGCCAAGATTAAGGCAACAAGGAGGGAAGTTAGCCAGCTATCAGAACTACAGAAAGGTGTGATGAAGAAAGGGCTGCCTAAGAAGTACAACAAGCTGCCCATACCTAAGGCCCTGGAGACTGCCAAACAGACTCACAGCCCTGGCCACCCGCCTGAAGAGGTACACCAGAGAAGTAGAAGCTAGGAGAATAAACAGAATGTTCTCCACCGAACCATCCAAAGTGTACTCTCAGTGGTAGGGTAATAACATGACAGCAGACCCACCAAGGCTGGAGACTGAGCAATACTAGAAAAACATATGGGAGAAAGAGGCATCACATAACACCAATGCCCAGTGGCTAGTGGATCTGAGAGCAGACCACAGCAACCTCCCTGAACAGGATCCAATAACCATCACAGTGGCAGACATTCAAGAAAGAGTCTCAAGTATGAAGACCTGGACAGCACCAGGCCCTGACATGATCCACACCTACTGGCTAAAGAAGCTAACTGCGCTCCATGAATGAACCAGCTGCTAATGGATGGGACCCACTCTGAGTGGTTAACTGAAGGCCGGACAGTCCTGATCCTGAATGATCCCCAAAAAGGAGCAATCCCATCCAACTACCAGCCAATAACCTGCCTCTGCATAACATGGAAACTCCTGTCAGGCATCATGGCTGCTAAGATGACTAGGCACATGGCGCAGTACATGAGTGGGGCCCAGAAAGGAATTGGTAAGAACACCAGAGGTGCAAAGCACCCGCTGCTGGTAGATAGAGCAGTTACTCGAGACTGTAAGACCAGACAGACCAATCTGTGCACCGCCTGGATTGACTACAAGAAAGCCTATGACTCGATGCCTCACACATGGATTCTGGAATGCTTGGAACTGTACAACATCAACAGGACTCTAAGAGCCTTCATCAAGAACTCAATGGGGATGTGAAAAATGACCTTAGAGGCCAACTTCAAGCCAATTGCACAAGTCACCATCAAGTGCGGCATATACCAAGGAGATGCTCTGTCCCTGCTGCTGTTCTGCATAGGTTTGAACCCTCTCAGCCAGATCATCACAAAGCGTGTCTACGGATACCGGCTATGGAATGGAGCAACCATCAGCCACCTCCTCTACATGGATGACATCAAGCTGTATGCCAGGAATGAGCGAGACATCGACTCACTGATCCACACCACCAGGATCTACAGCAATGACATTGGAATGTCATTCAGACTAGGTAAGTGTGGTCGGATGGTATCCAAGAGAAGGAAGGTAGTCAGAACTGAAGGGATTAGACTACCAAAAGGTGACATAGCAGATGTTGAGGACAGTTGGGATCCTTGGGATACCTTGGGATCCCGCAAGCAAATGGGAACCATGAAGAGGCCGCAAGAAAATCAGCCACAGCCAAATACCTCCACAGTGTAAGGCAAGTCCTGACAACTCAGCTGAATGGGAAGAACAAGGTCCAAGCTATCAACACCTACGCCCTGCCCGTCATCAGATACCCCGCTGGCATAATAGGCTGGCCAAAAGATGAGCTAGAGGCCACTAATATAAAGACAAGGAAGCTCCTCACAATGCATGGAGGATGTCACCCCAAGTCCAGCACCCTGAGAATGTACACTAAGGAGAAGAAAGGAGGCTGAGGACTAGTGAGCGTCAGAGCCACTATCAGGAAGATGGCCCCAAGTGATGAGTTGCTTAGTGAATACCTCAGGCAGCAGAAGCCCAATGAGGAAGAAGAGCAGGTGGAACCATCATGGGAGGACAAACCCCTACACGGTATGTACCACCGGCAGACAGAAGAAGTGGCTGATATTGAGAAATCCTACCAATGGCTGGAAAAGGCTGGACTGAAAGACAGTACAGAGGCACTAATCATGACAGCACAGGAACAGGCTCTGAGCACAAGATCGATAGAGGCCAGGGTCTACCACACCAGGCAGGACTCCAGGTGCAGACTGTGCAAAGATGCCCCTGAGACAATCCAGCACATAACAGGGGTGTAAGATGCTGTGATCTCTGCCGAGTATGGGCTGGAAGTCCCAAGGTCAAAATGGGACACACCTCTGGAGGTGGCTGAGAACGACCAAGCTAAGATCCTGTGGGACTTCCAGATACAGACTGGCAAACTGGTGATGGCGAACCAACCGGACATAGTAGTGGCGGACAAACAGCAGAAGAAAGCAGTAGTGATAGACGTAGCAATCCCAAGCGACAGCAACATCAGGAAGAAGGAACACGAGAAGCTCGAGAAATACCAAGGGCTCAAAGAAGAGTTAGAAAAGATGTGGAAAGTGAAGGCAACAGTGGTCCCCGTGGTAATCGGAACACTCGGGGCTTTGACCCCCAAAATGGGAGCGTGGCTCCAGCAGATTCCAGAAACAACATCCGAGATCTCTGTCCAGAAGAGTGCAGTCCTAGGAACAGCTAAGATACTGCGCAGGACCCTCAAGCTCCCAGGCCCGAGCTTGAAGGAAGAATAGACTGCCCGCAGGGACGAGTGGGGATTTTTATATATTTATATATATACATAAACATATGCATACACATATTTTTTCAGATTTCTTCCATTTCAGCTTTTTTTGAGAGGAAAAAATCCACTCTGGCAAAAAACAAGAATGGTTTGTAATCTTCAAGTGACTACCTCAGTCTTCACTCTTCACTTCCACTTACCAAAAACAACAAGTTCCTGTAAATTCTGGCAGAGGTAAGCTGTGGAATAGTGGTCAAACGTGGACACCAACGTTTGAGATAATGTTGCTGCAAAGATCCCAAAATGAAGGTTAAATGTTAGTAGAATGGTGAGGTACTTTATTGGTGTGAATACTTCCAATGTAATGTTATAAGCTACTCAACAGTGTGTAATATTGTACAAAAAACCCATCAAAAGTAATATAATAATATAAGACAAAAAGTGGCCAATCTTGCCTACATTTACCTTTGATACTTTAAGTATATTTTGCTGATAACATTTGAAACGTATGTTTACTTCCGTAACAGGTACAGGTAATTGAGTATTTTCTCAATGTGGTATTGCTACCTTTACTTAAGTAACAGACATCACTGATAGCACCTTTACTATGTAAATATATTGTAATCATAAGTGCCATGCTGCAACTATCTGTAGTGAGTACAAAGAATGAAAACAGTATAAGGTGTCTAGTGAACGGAACATTTTGCAATGTGTATACATTTACATTCTGTTTACCAAATATTTAAATGTAATTATACCATAATTATAAGTACAAAGATGGCCGATTACCTGTAGTTAGTGCCATGTTAAACCACCTTAAGGTACAGTATAGTATTTAATTATTTATTATGCAGTGATTTTTTATCCAAACCATCAACTGTAGTTGAACAGTGAATGGATGTAAATATATAGATATTTATCTAGTGGGTAATTATACTGTAATAGGAGGTAACAGCAAGTAATTGGTTGCGTTCTGACCTGGTCATGACCTTATTCCTTATAGTTTACTATATGCTTTTCCATTTTTGTAAGATTACTGGATGCTGTGTGTGTTTTGCAAATGAACTAATACAAACCCGCATTATTTCGCAGTGCAGTTTTAGCTTACATTATAGCTAAAGTTGAGTTTTATATTGGATAGTGGCGGAATATATATGTTACCTTATGGTCTTGAAATTGAGAGAAAATTAATCATCCTAAAGGTTAGAACATGGGAACAAACCTGACTTTACTTTACTCATTGCTCTCACCTTAAGTGTTGGTGATTTCAAAGGTTTTACTTAACTTTATTACAAAACAGTCAGGGACATGCCATGTCATCCCAGGCCATGTCACAAGTCTTTTGCATCCAGCCTCTTTTTGGCTTGTGGTAGTGTGCAGTAACTCTGGACATTTGCTCATGTTATGTCTGTGGAGTCAAGGTTAACATTAATGACATTTACTAATCTGATCAGAGCAATTGTCTGTGGTGTGCATGGTATGAGAACCAAAACTGAGCTAGAATTCAGTTCCATTTAGTCTTACTTGTAGGACTTCTTCTTTGTAAAGACTTTTGTAAAGACTCATATAAATGCAGATTTGAAATGCAGTAGGTCTGTAGTGATGTAGAGCTGCCTTGCAGTTTTTTTTTTCGTTTTTTTTAACATTTCTTTTAGACTGAATGCAATGAATGTGTGAGTGAATGAGTGCTTTATTTAATTTGACAACCTCGCAATAAGACAACTAGTGAATTTCTTATTGAGTGTTGAGTTAACTCATATATTTACTGTTGCCAGAATAAGGCTTATTTTCATGCTGGTGCAAATCCAGCAGTAGTCAAGCTCAGTTGCAGATCAGTTTTCATCAGGTGACGGTGGTAGTCCACTTTTGTAGTAACAATGAGACTGAAAAGTGGCTAACAATATACAAGGCTTGTTTAAGAGGCACATGCTGATTGCTGCAATTGTATGCCTCTGCTGACTATTGGCATGCCACTGCGCATCCTCTAATATAACATATGCCACGTCATATGTGTTCCACTGGCAGATACCACTGCCTTTTTTTTTAAATTATTGGTGAAAAGGGACCGCACATACACACAGACAGAGGTAGAGGCATACAATACATAGAATTAGACAGGAAAGGTTTACAAGCAACATAGTACCATAATGTGTACATTCAATCAGAGGAAACATGAGAAAACTAGACAAAACCAATAAGTCCTCCTACCTTAATAACAGAATAGGTTGTTTGCCAATGACAGCCAAAATGACATATATAGGTGTAGAAGACCTTCATCGCCATGGTAACAATAATAAACATGTGCTTAATAGTGGGGTAGGCAGTATGTTTTTGGTCTCATTGGGCAAAATCTCCATATTAACAGTGCAGCATATTGTAATTCAAGCGGTCTGAGAGCAGACCTCTACTTCAGCCCCTCCTCTTGGCTCTGTTTTCAGTCTTCAGAAAATCTAGCCCGTGACGGTAGACTTTGGCCAATCACAGGTCATTTCAGAGAGAGGGCGCATTGCTATTGGCGGTTCTACAAATGCAGATGCACATGCACATCCCTTCAGATGGTGAAAGCCTGATTCACTGGCTGAAAATCCTGCAGAATATCCTGCAACTTCTGATAAATTTCCAATATCTCCTTTGCCTACAGCAGCATACAGTACACAACAACACATCCCGGCTCCACACGGAGCTTCGGGCTCATTATGTTCGATATATGTTACTTCAGGCCACCATCATTGCATGCCTTGGAGGACACAAAGAGGAGCCAGTATATCAGTGTGGAGTCTGGAGCATTGAGCTGTCTATCGCCAATGACCTTGGTCTACTGGGAGATGGGGCCAGTCTTATCAGGACAGCTGCACCCTGAGAGAGAGCTGACAGAGAGCTGAACTATTGCTCTGAAAGAGACAGTATATTACCTAATACTTTTAGGTTTAAAAATGACCCGAATGTGACCTGGGGAACCCTTGTGTCCTATTACCTTTAGCCTAAAGAAGGAAAATTCCTTCACAATGCTCAGATATTAATAACCAAGTTTCCTATGTCCTATATTATATCCAAAACATGATTATAACCAGGATAAAACAGAACTGCTGATCAGATGATGTTGATGAAATGACACACACCAGAAGTTGAGTGACGTTGAATTAAGTTACATTTAAAATAACAAAATGTTATAAAATTATTTTACTTGTCAGAGGCACCAGTAGATGTTTTGCTTAGGGCACCAAAATGTCCAGAAATGGCCCTGCACAAGTCTATATACAGTATGTAGTTAAACAAGAGGAAAGAATGAATGGCAGCATATTCATTTGTAGTGTCATATAGGCTAGGCTAGGCTGGGTGTACCTCTTCTCCTTAAAGAAGAAGGTAAAAGTGTAAACGTCTTAAGTAAGAAGGCAAAATCAACGTGCCAAGTTTTTGTAAACTTTTACAGAGGAGCAATATAAAACATGACTGGAAACTGGAAACATTACAAACTGGCATGGGATGTGCACGGCCCAGGACAGGAGGGCTCTGCAGCGGGTGCGAACATCATCGGTACCCATCATCTACCAAGCATCAGTGATATCAGTGAGGTGAGGGGTGAGGAGCGCAGAGCCCAAAGGTTGCTAAAAGACAATACCCACACCAGCCACAGCCTGTTAACCCTGCTGCCGTCTGGCAAGCCATACAGAGATTTTTTACAATAATAAGCCAATAAAGTAATTTTACATAAACCCAGATTTTCCTGTAATTGTGCATTGTGAACCTAAACACACATCGTTTGGTGCTGGGTAGGTAGTGTACAGTGGGTGTAACAAGGGTTTTTCTGCTGAAAACAACTGCCTGCTGTTGCAGGAAACGGGGTTGATGAGAATAGTGAACTGAACCAAACTGTAAAGCTGCGGGTCAAAAAACCTGAACAACGAGCTACAAGAGGCTGAAAAGCTCAGTAGAGCTGATGGAAACTGCAGAGTTGAGAAGGGTCCAACTGCAGACCTCACGTGTAGGGACAGTACGTTTGCGAGCCAATAGGAAGAGAGTAGAGGCCTTTCTTCATCTGCTATTTTGTCTGTACTTGTGTTGTTGTGGATCTGTGAAATGCATCGGTCAAACAGAAGGGATGTGATGGACATAGGGTCTTAATCCTATATCCAAAGTCTATGTTTTATCCTGTTATTTATAATCTTTATTTTTTTGTTCCTGATAATCCAAATTAAATATAGTCAGTGTTTCTCTGATTGGGTCGTATTAGGACCACGTAATGCTTAATCACAGGATGACAATGACAGTAACAGTATGTGTGGAATTTGATCAAAATGTATAATCCGCACAAGGCCTACGCACAGACAACCAGTGAAGTATTGGTTAATCACAAACTATCAGCACAGGTATTATAAAACCATAAACTGCATATGTATTGTATGGATTTCCATACAAATTGATTTCCACCAGAGGATGAATTGTAATGACTTTGGTGATCCCTTAACTTTTCACCTAGCGCCATCATCAGGTCAAATATTACCTGCAAGACTAATGACATTCCCATCAGTCTCAGCTGTAGTTTGTGTTTATTGCTAATTAGCAAATGTTAGCATGCTAACACACTAAACTAAGATGGTGAATATGGTAAACATTATTTATACCTGCTAAACACCAGCATGGCAGCATGCTAATTTTAGCTCATAGGTCATGTAAAAACATTCATTACCATGATGCAGCAGGACTGGTAGTTGAAGGTGGTTGCCTTCAGTTCAAAGTGATGGAGTAGGGCAGGCTGAGCTCCAGGAAGAAGGGCTGGAAGACGTTGATCTCTTTACGAGGAGTCAAGCCAAAACCCTGAGGGGACAAACAGAAAGCCTCCGTCTCTCAGGTGGTGGTGGTGGTGTCCGGGACAGTGAGGGACACATCCTTCATTCCAGACTCTCTGAATCAGCAGATACACACAAACACAAGTAGTAGGATTTTCACCCTCAGTGAGCTAAAAAAATATACTTACATAACTCAGATTAATCAAAGAAAAACAATGTGAGAAGATGATTAATGTGTAGGATTAATTGCACTAATAACAGTACATTATAGTTACTGTGACCTAAAATATCTTGTGTAAATGTGAAATAGTTTCTTTCATATGCTGCATTCTTGTGGTTTCAGTCAGAAACTCCCAAAATTGTCCATGTTGCTGAAGAAGCTCACCCAACTTCCACCAGGTCCCATATCCAGGTCTCGGGGAAGAAAGTGTGGACTGTCTCTATTGGCGGAGTATCAGGATAAGATCCAGCAACTCCCCCAGCAGGACCAGGTACTGCTGAAAATCCTACTACTTGTGAATCCATTCTATGTACATTAGGAATGCTGTCATAACTTAAACCTGAAAAGAAACCAGAAAATATTCCATCAGAAGCGGAGAGTAGCAATGACACAGTGAGCTGTTTAAATGCTGGTAAATATTCAGTGTCACTTGATAGAGCAAAAAAAGAAGTTACCATAGTGGCCTTGATGGTATTCTCTTCCTTTGCACTTGAGGCATGAAGGCACTCGGATAAACAAGTTTGTTGCCATCTTCAGCCCTACATTCTAGATAACCCAACAACATACAGGCATCACCAAAAAGTTAACTAAATGTATAACAACAAAAACTTTCTTAATATTCTTTATATTGTATATTAATATTGAAAATGTTGTGTAAGAATTACCTGGAAAACTGTATGAGCATCATCTTTCTCCATCGGTCTGGGGTATGGCAAAACATATCTTTTAGGTCTTACATACAAGCATTCTGCAGGATCTTGAACCTGGAGTTTGCATGTTCTCCCCGTGTCTGCGTGGGTTCTCTCCGGGCACTCCGGCTTCCTCCCACCATCCAAAGACATGCAAGTTAGGTTAATGGATGACTCTAAATTGTCCGTAGGTGTGACTGTGAGTGTGAATGTTTGTCTGTCTCTATGTGTCAGCCCTGTGATTGACTGGCGACCAGTCCTGGGTGGACCCCGCCTCTCGCCCAATGTCAGCTGGGATTGGCTCCAGCCCCCCGCGACCCTCTAAGAGGATAAGCGGTATAGAAAATGGAACAAGTCAAATACGTATCTGAAAAGAAAGGTGTGATTCACAGCTATAAACTGCCAAATATTGTGTATGAAGATCAGACAATTAGGGGACTTTTGGGATTGAAGGCTTACTCTTTTATCTTGAAACGTGGATATAAAGTTGATCAAAACAGTTCCTTTATAGGTAGACTCTTACAGGGAGATACACCTCACATATGTGATCATAACTTTTTTGTATAGCATTTTCATAACAGCGTGCTTTACAACTGGGTAAAGATAACAACAAAATCAGCATTGAACGGTATTGAAGAGCTGTATTACACAGCTGGCAACAACGTACAACTGGCAGAGGCAGAAAAGGAAGAACAATTAACCATGACACAAGGAAAGAGTAGCAGAATAAAACTGTCACCTCTGGGTGCTCTAGTATTACCCCACTAGAGCACTGCGCTCCCAGAATGCAGGGTTCCTTGTGGTTCCTAGAGTCTCTAAAAGTAGAATGGGAGCCAGAGCCTTCAGCTATCAAGCTCCTCTCCTGTGGAACCAGATCCCAGTTTGTGCACGGGAGGCGGACAACCTCCTCACATTTAAGAGTAGGCTTAAGACTTTCCTCTTTGATAAAGCTTATAGTAGGGCTGACTCAGGTGACCCCTGAGCCACCCCTTAGTTATCCTGCTATAGGCCTAGACTGCCGGGGGACTTCCTATGATGCACTGAGCTCCTCTCTCCTCCTCTTCCTCTCCATCTGTACGCCCTCATATCCCATTAATGCTTACCCCCCACCCCCCACCATTACTTTACATCTCTATGTGGAACTGTACTGTACTACTGTATCAACCCATCCGGTCGAGGCAGATGACTGTCCACCCAGAGCCTGGTTCTGGTTTCTGCCTGTTTTTCCTTGCCACTGTCACCTAGTGTTGCTCATGGTGGGAACTGTTGGGTCTCTGTAAATAGAGTCAGTCTAGACCTGCTCTATATGAAAAAGTGCCCTGAGATAACTTTGTTGTGATTTGGCGCTATATAAATAAAACTGAATTGAACTGAATTCTTTCAATTGTTTCTAATAGGCCTATGTAACGCAGTCCCGCCCTTACTGTTAGCTGATTGGGTTAACGAAAACGTTCCTGTGCTCTTATTGGCTTCCAATTACACAACACAGTTCCGCAAATCTAGTCTTGTTTGGGTTTTGACGTTTTTGTATAGAGCAGCTCAGACCATCAAACAAGTCCATACGCAAGGACACAAGTCAGCGTTCTACAGCTCGGTTCGTAACTATAGCCGCTTGAAATGAATGTCTTACTGAAACCTGATAAACGCATCTCCTTCTTCAAGGCTTCAACTGTGTCGCTTTATCACTACAAGGGAGTTGTATCTGCTAATGCTAGCTAGCTAAGTTAGCTGCAGGGTCCTTATCTACCAATATAACTTAAGCGTTAGCCAATATCTGTATTGTTTTGACTTGGCAGTTGTCACAATTGTTGCCCGTATTGGTCCGCTGGTTGCTAGTGGTGCAAGCTAGCTGAGGAAATGATCAGGATGTGTAACCGAGGCTAAGATGGCCAAGCTTCTCAGTGTGTTTTGCCAGAGAAGCTCATCTCTCAGACCAGACATGGAAGCACTGTTAACTGCATGCAGCCTAGTCTCTCCTGTTGTTGACATCGTTACATACGCGTTTGGCGTAGAGAGTCTTCAGAGTACACTGTTAGTGGACTTGTTAGCCCTGATACGCGCAATTATTTAAACACTGAAACAGATGACAACTGAATGTTGCTTAGCCTGGTGCAACACCTGCATGGCTGTAGTCGCTGTACCAACAAAGCTGCTGTTTCCTACAGTCTCCCCCTCACCTAAATACACCATGAACAGAAGTAGTGAGTCGTTGGTGTGATTCAGTTGGTGATGTTTGGTGGAATTTTTCCAACCTCATTTTAAAATAAATTACAAGTGGAGTTTGGTGCTATTTGTTGTGGTTGCTGACCGTTGTCTGGTTAACTGTGACAGTCAGATATGTGTAGATTGGAGGACATAATTTACACTCGGTGACAGTTAATTCATTACCTATCTAAAACAAATCCTGTCTAATACACCAATAGATACTACCTTTGTTAAGGTTCTGATTTTGAAAGGTGTTGATTCAACTTCCTGATCATTTTGGAGGCTGTAGTTTGTGGTGCTGTTAAATTGTTTTGAATTAGAGGTGTGTAGTATTTAGTCAACCCTCATTGATATAAATGGGGTGGACAGTATATTAGAAACACCTCAGAATAACATAGGGCAGTTGTAGTAGACTACATTAGTTTTAGCTAGGAGTACCTAATAAACTGGTAACTGAGTGTATTTTAATAGACAATGTTCATTGTGTTAATTCCAAGGCTTTATTTTGTCTCCCTTAGCCTATATGATATGATTTTGTTTGATTCTATCCACTGAACTGAACTGAATAAGAGTGCACTGGTTGAGTATTGGGATATCTTAATCTACAAATTGTAAATCACATTAAAATCACGAGTATTAGGAAGGGCTGATTCAACTCTGTGGTCATTTTCGTGGTTGTATTGGATTGCATGATACTGAGGCATGTTCCAGTATTCTGTGTGTAAGTGGGAGTGAAAAACATTACACACATAGCCTATTTAAATATGATGAGATCCAATACACCACCACTACAAACGACAGCCTCAAACGCATTATTTATTACAAGACCATTGTACTGGATTGTATTACTTAGTTGCACATTTGATTACATCCCAATCCAATTTGCTGTTGTTTGAGAGTGTTTCCAACCACTCATGAAGCACCCTCACATGGCTGTAAAGCAGAGGCCCAAAGACCACCACATTTTAAAATGAAAGTCTTTTGGTCTTGGTCAATCAAAACAAGAGATCTGAAGATGTTATCTTGGGCTCTGTTAAATTGTGATGGGTATTTTTCTGGCCTTTTTTTTTTTTTTAGACTAAACAAATAATGTTAAGCTTGTTCACATGGCACATTCATAGTGTGGCTGAATCATAGGCTAGTAAAAAAGTAAACGGCCAAGTGAACTAATTTCTGCCTGTCCTCCACATGGTAACTGCTCAAAGATGATCTGTTTTATTGCCAGTGTTTGCAGAAACGGATACATTTGTTCACCAGTGCGAATTAGCACGAGTGCAAATTAAATGGGTTGTTTTGTTTGTATGTTGTCATGTTAAAATGTCTCTTTGTACTTTTTCAGGAGAAAAAAACAACAAAAACAAAACGGGAGACAAGATGGCATCGGACTCTCCACGCAGACCTAGTCGCTGTGCTGGAGGGGTTCTGGTGCGAGCACAAGCTGCTACGTAAGGCCCAAAATCTGCAATCTGTCTTTATTATTTTATTAGAAATCCCTAAAATCATGATACTGTATGTATGTATATATCTGTATACTAGAGATCTATATGTCTGTGTCCCTGGTCTGCTTGAATATGTTAGATGTTGGATAATTCAGTGTCATCTTTACAACCTTTAATTTCACACTTTAAATGTTTCCCCCAACACATTTAATCTATCTTGTTTTGGAATGTAGAATATTAATGTAGATATGTTGGGTCTCTGTAAATATAAATATAAATATAAATATAAATATAAAGAGTCGGTCTAGACCTGCTCTATATGAAAAAGTGCCCTGAGATAACTTTGTTATGATATGGCGCTATATAAATAAAACTGAAGTGAACTGAATTCTCAATACATTTGGATTTCTTAGCTACCTACAGCTGTGGCAAGACTGACATTTTGACTGAGCATTGTCCATAAAAAAGGATCATTAGAGATGACATAAGCTTTTTGCTGTCTCAGGGAGCAGTCTTACATGGAAAGTGTGGTGACCTTCCTGCAAGATGTGGTCCCCCAGGTAACTCTCCTCTGTCATTTATTCACTCATACTAACAGCTGTTATAAGTTGAGTCCCCACTGCTGTACTGATTTGAATTAGCACAGCACGTCGTCTTGTTGTTGTGTTCATACTAGAAAAGGGACAACATTAAGTATACTCAACAAAGTCAGTATGCATGCTGAAAAACACTTGACTTTTGCAGTGTTATGCTGATGGACACTTTTGTCACACAATGCAATGCTTAAAGGAAATGGTGGAGCTACTCACAGCTCCAGATAAAAATAAATTGCAGGCGGTGGTGAGATGGCTACAGAAAGGTCTCAGAAAACAAGCAAAAAATTTGATTTTGCTTTCTTATTGTGAAATTTAATTGGTATTCCAAAGTTGCTGTTTGATTGACATCTTACAGTGCATGTTGCATCATTTCCCATCAATACAAAACTGTTGAGTACATTGATTTCTTGTATACTAACTGTACTATATTAATTGGTATATAGTATATACTTGATACAATCAGTATGGAGTTAGGACACAGCAATAGTCCCAAGGCTTAAATGATGTTTTGATGTATGGTAATGCAGTTGCGAGCCATGGTGATGTGTTTAGATACGTTTCAACACCAGAGACTGAGGATTCAGACGTCGTAAAGCATTTACAATCAAAGATGCCAGAAAATCACTGTGAATCAAAAGAGTCCCTGCTTCATATAACATCTTAAAGTTGAGTAACTATGACAAAAAAATAACCACCACATGTTTATTGTGAAGGATCATCTATCTCAAGCAAGTTTTGCATCTCGACAGGTTCAATTCCAAATCATACTGGAAAGAATGGAAAACTAAGGCGTCCTGAAAGTTGGGAAATCACTCTAAAAACATATGCTATGCTTTTTAGGCAGCAAAGTAAACTAACACAAATTATAGTAAAGGGGTTAAAACGTATGAACCAGTTCAAACAGTATGTTCTGTAACGGTCTGTTAAGTAAAAAAACAAAATGTGGGAATTGAGGACTTAACCAAGCTACTTAAACTATCTGAATGGTCAGTATGATAACTGCTGCATACCTCAGTACCTCCAGCCAAAAGCAATTTACACATTGGCTATCTGCGAATTGTCTACCAGCTATTGTTGATTCTGCTACAAAAATACTTTTGGCTGGTAAACTAAATGTGATTAATAGATTTTGGAATATACAGTTGTGTTAGGTATGTTGGGTGGTGGTGTTATATTTTATCCACTCTTCTTTCCTACCTTTCAAACTACAGGCATATACTGGGGCTCCCCCCACTGATGAAAAAGAGAAAATCATTTGGGTGCGATTTGAGAAAGCTGACATCAACGGTAAGTCTTTAACTGTCTGACAACTGAAATTTGGTTTCTTTGAGTATTGAAAAAGAGGGGGTTCTAACTGCATTGTGCTCTTTAGTTAAGAACAATGGCTGATCTCTGTGTAAAACAGTTTAAAAAGTTCCACTATTTAAGAGAATATAATGTAAACTAGCATTGTTATTAATATTCTAAATCACACAGTTGACTTCAACAGAAAAGAGTGTCCCATCCCCACTAATGAGGGAGGCTGTGTTAAGCTAATTTCCCAACCTAAATTGGTGTTTGGTATAGATTGATGGAAAATCTATTTGACTCTATGATCATTTGCATGTTAAGTTGTACTGGTATGCTATTAATTGTGTTTGCATTTCTGCTACCTGGTTGGTTGTGACATTTCAAACTGCGCAATGGCAAGCGTGGCACTACATGCTCTGCCATTTTTGCGTGTAGCTGAGGGCAACCATTTGCAAAGTGTTGTGTATTGTGCTTTAAGCTCTCTACAGGTTGGCACATGCACTACCTTATTTGCTGTTTCTAAGGTCAAGAATGAACTTTCATGTTAAGCTAACATTTCATAGCATGCATTATTGTTTTTCTTCTGTTTGCTCTTGCTACTGGGTTGATTTAAAATACATACATGCTTTCAGGTTTGGGGCGATACTACATTAATTTCTCCTCTTGAAACCCCACCTTTTAATGTTTCTGTATGAGTGAACGATACACAAACAAAAGGTTAACGTGGTGGTGGTAAAGGATTGCTTTCGTTAAATGTGGAAGGAGATTATGATCTGGAGCTGTGACACAAACCTCTCAAACTAGAAAGAAAATGCAGGAGATCAGACAAATGTACAAATAAAATTTTGCAATGTGATGTGAAGGCATTCTTTTGTAAGGCAAACTAATGTATGGATCAAACAGAAAGCATAAATAAATGACATGAAAGTGGTGTGATAGTGAATCAAGCTTATATAAAACGTACAACTTGACATTGAACAAATCCTAATAATAATAGTGTTGGATGATTCAACACACCCTCTAATAAAACTTCACTGACTCACTTTCTGTTTGCACAGACACTGCCCGCAATCCAGAGTTTATGGAGATGCACAGCGGTACTTCTGACCCTCCTCTCTGCCTCATGATTGGCTACACTGACGGGATGCAGATCTGGAGCGTATCTGTAAGTCACACGCCTGATGGGCCTGTAAAACTGCAAGCTCGTCCATTTTCTACCAGGATATTTTGGGCCATGAGTTTTCATTACAATGGTTTTTGAAATTCAGATGGATATGTGTTCTGAAAGATTCAGAGCCAAATCTCCTCAGTTGGCTCACTATAGAGCAATATTTATATATTTAGCCTCAGCTCTCTTGCACAGTACTAAAGGGCGGCTAGACTCTTCAACGGTCAACACCAAAAACAAGTAAAGCATTTTTTTAAAGTAAATTGTAGGTTTAAGAATAGGATTTCATGTTTAAATTAAATACTGAATGCAACCCATAGATAACTTGAAATGCAAATGTTTTCTTATACAAACTCTTTCACTGTTACAAGAGTACAGATGACCTTATTGTGGTCACAGTGATAAATCCAGATAAATCTAGGTCCAGAACTTGTTTACATTGTGCTTTCATCAAATAACCTATGTTCAAAATAGGCCTGTTTACGACTGGTGGCACATGTTCTTCTTTCTAACCTTACAATTGATTGTGTGCTTGGATAATGTAAACATCATGTCCTAACTGGGTTCAAAAGTCCAACTCTGGTCAAATCATCTGTTGACCCTGGACCTGTCAGGACATTGTATGCTGGCCAACCAACTACTGATACTGAAATGGTTTTTAAAAAGGTTTCAGATAATATACACCAACTGCATTTTAGTAAATAATTGATTACCTGAATATTTCCTCAGTTAACCATGTCACCAGTTTTACACATTACAAATGATAACTCTCCATGCTGTAGTCAAAAGAGTACTAAAATCAAAATAAAATATAGTTTAAACTTTAAGTGTAACTATACCCTCAAATTCTGCTAGAACCCTCTCACAACTGCAGGAGGTGTGGCCTCAAGGCTGCGTAGTGTGTGGGTCAGGGGACACAGGGGAGACTGACTGACTCTGATTAGAGTCTTTTTTCTATAACTTTCATGACGTAGACAGGTCCCAACCAGTTTTTGGTAAGAAATGTCAATATTAACACCAGCTTTGATGTGTTTCAACACAGTGAAATCATATCATTTAGTTTACAGCTCAAAAAACACGTTTAAGTGTGCAGCACCTCTTAAAGTAAGTTTTGCAGAGAGGTATCGGTGTATAGTAATGTACTTGTATGTTGCCATATTTGAAAGGCCTTATAGCAGTGTGTCTGCTGTGGCCATTAGAGTGCTAATAAATTATGTTGGTGCTCAAGGAGCTGACTTCAATTTGTCATTAATCAATCACTCAAGCAAACAATATGTATATGTAATATAAAACAATACGAGACTAGTGTACCAGAGAAATAAACATGAAATAAAATAGATGAAAGACAATAACAAACAAAATAGAAGTATAACAAATAAATTTGATGTGTTTTAAATGTATTATAGTTATTTTGATTCAGCACAGTGAAACATACCAACATACAATGGTAAAGCAAAACACTAAAATATGCTGATGTGGAGTACCTAGAAGTAATCCTGATGTTTTTAATCACATCGTATTCAGCAGAGAGCAGTGTCTCACCTGCACTGTTCACTGTTTAAGTTCAGCACTATATTACAGTGCAGCTTTTTGTCCACTAGGTGACAGCATTGATCATGTTATGGACAGTATTTGATTCAAACAGTAGCGCTTACCTTCTACTCATGGCTGTAACAGGAGTCCCAAGATCCTATATTGGAATCCACCACTAGTTTCTGAATAAAGTGTGTAGAGAAAACAAAAGAGGAGGACAAATAAACAGAATAAACATGACTTGTGTTCAGGTCGACAGTGGGCACTGATTGATAGGTTATACATCTATCATTGACAGAACGTGCAGCCAATCAAAAAGTTGTTTTTGGAGTTCAGACAAAAGATGGATATGAGTACAAATAGAGTTCCGACACCCAAATTGATCAGAATGCTCTTTTCATTGTATTCTTTCGGTTTCTAGGATTGGCACATTTTGGGTATGCCTTCTTCATTGTGCAGTAGTTATTTAGCTTCACGGTTGAGTCACCAAGAATAACTGTGAATCAGTTCAGTGCCAGCAGGTGTACCAAGTGGCTACTGCTGAAAGTCTCTAAATGCATCCACTAAACAAAAATATCCACACATTGACAAACTATATGAAGGCTGTGTAACCTTATGTCTATATACAACTCCTATACACATACATGTGTATTCATATCAGCTGTGTTGATCATTCAATGAGAATATCACAGAAATTGTCTTGAGTCATTTTAGTATTAGATAAATAATTACAGCATAAACCTAATAAATAATCTCTAGGTTATTACAGGAAAGGAGGCAGGTCAGAGATAGACATGACAAATTAATATCCAGTGCAACACCACAAACTACAGCCCTAGAAACTACCATACAGTAGTAGTAGTAGTAATAATAATAATAATAATAATAAATAATAATAATATTGTTATTTATTTATAATTAATTTATAATTATTTATAGTTTGTTGCAGGGCTAATGTATTGTAGTAGAATGTACAATGTATTGAGTCTACTCCTTGTAAACACTAAACAAACTTCATTTAATCCATTATAATATTCAGCATACTCCTGATGTAATGTGAAATGTGGCCACAAGATGGAGACCTTTTGATAATGTAATGAAAGGGGTGATTTAAGTTAGCATGACCTCTGTCATTCACAGGTCAGATGCACCACAGAGATTGAATCATATATTACACAAATAAATGAAAACAAAGGTCAACAAGGCAAACATACTGTAATTACTCGTTAACAAGTGTTCTCTTTGGTTATTCTTTATTTATGCAAGCTGCATATTGGAATAAATGTTACTATTCAAACATGTTCTTATGACTGGGCCAATGTTAAACATCAAAACTCTTCCCAAGCAGAATGGGCAAGATACCCTATTCAGAAAATTCCCTTCTTTAAAGTCAGTCTTGGAAAATCATTAGATTTCGTCTGCTCTGCGACTTAACAAATTACCCACAACGCTGCGAAGGGTTCGCTTGCTGAGTATCGCCTTTCATGTAGAGGCCGTCACTGAAACATGCAAACTTCACATACATCCTGTGAGATCCAAACACACCAAAGTCCTTAATCAGTCGCTTTATAAACATCCAGAGGCCGCGGGTAAGAGGACACACTCTTACTTTACCAGTGAACACACACATTTACCACTGTGATATGACGACTCCTGTGCTGTTGCAGTTATTATGGTGGAGCAGAGGATTACAGCTGTTTTAGCCACACTAGACACACCCAGTAAAAATCTTGGTGAGGCTCGTCTGCCTTTCAGTTTCAGTTGAACTTGACACCAATTCTGATTCACACAGTGCAGCGCGGCCTCTTATCACACGCTCTCCTTCCTCATTGTTTTTCTTTCAGTTTTGAAAGTTTATGGGATGTTTCTGGGTTGTGTTTTTTCACAGGGTTTTAAGTAAGCACTGAAGGTGCCTCGGACTCTGGTTCTTGAGTGGCTGTGAAGTGTTTGTGACAGTTGCTAAGCCAACACCCTCTGTAATGGCCCGGCAGAGTATGAACATACACGTGTACACACACACTTCTCACACGGGTGAGATGGGGACTTCTGACTGGTTGTATGGATGCTGACAGAGCTGTTTAGGTGATGTAGATTAGTGTCGCCTCACACTGGAAAGGTGTCATCCACTGCTGCCTGATAAGAGGCAGACTGTCGCGGACTAATTGTCTGTCTGTGTATGTGTTGAGATGAAATGACCTGCTTGGAAGAAAAGTGTCTGCAGCAAGTGGAGGTGCTGTGTTACAAAAATATTCTAAATCTATAATCCTGTCCTAGACTTGAGAGATTCATATTTTTTAGTTTCTGTCCCCTCCCAAACAAAGTAATTGATTGTTGTCTTCAGATATTTTAACAAAACCTATATATATGAGTTTTGAAATGGACAGAATGTAGTTTTAAGATGGGCTGCAACGATTTGTCGATCAAAAGAAAATTAATGGCCAACTATTTTGATAATCGATTCATCGTTTCAGTTATCTTTCAAGCAAAACTGTCAAACATTTGCTGGTTCCAGGTTGTTTAATGTGAGAATTTGCTGCTTTTCTTTGTCATTTATGACAGTAAATGAAGAGTCTTTGGGTTGTGGGCTGTTGGCTGGACAAATTTAAGCTATTTGAAGATGTTTGTTCAACAAACACTTTGGGCTCTGGGTAATTGTGAGCATTTTTCACTTTTTTTTTTCATTTTCATTTTCATTTTTATTTCACAGAGTAAAAGATTAATCGATTCATTTTGAAAGTAATCGGCAGATTAATCGATAATGAAAATAATCGTTAGTTGCAGCCCTAGATGGATCTGTGCTAAGTTCAGGCTACTGTCTGATTGTTATTGGTTAATTGGTATGTATATCTCAAGGATTATAGAACATAAATACAAATGAGTTGTTTTAATAAGAGGCTGCTGTTCTTTGATTCTGAGGAGTTGACACAGATTCTGGTGTTTATGTTAAAGTATTTCACTGGAATTGAATTCCCAATGTAGGTGCAGAGGACATTTTTCAGTGTGAAATCATTTAATTTTCATTTGGCCAATCAACAATGGGGGAAAAAAAATCTAAATTTCATGACCAAACAAAACAAATTATTAGCAGCCAAATTCAAAGTTATGGTGATTGTTGTGATAAGTTGTAAATCTGTAAATCATCAAATCTGTTGATGATTTTTAAAATTAATTTTAATGGACATTGATGATTGATCACAGAGGTGCTGTAAGGGTACCATGATGACAATTTGGGTGTCAGAATCTTGCCATATATTCACTGGTTAGTGCTGCGTTTGAGTGCAGTAATGGGAAGTTACTGACAGCTTCCCTATAGTGTACACCCAACTTTGAATCTTTCCTAAATAATTCTTTCTATTCCATACTGCTTAAACTTGCCTTCCAGGTAATTCATATCTGCCACAAACCTCAAAGCTGGACGTGGATCTGGCTCCCATCCACAGGACAGGATCTTAATCTTTGGGACATTTATGGTGTTAAATTGAATTAGAATTTTGATTGAATGATGAATACAAGTCACCATTCCTGCCACTCACTCTTCTTTCTTTAATTCCATAGGGAAAAAACAGATTTTTGTTGTTAAGGTCCTTGAAAAATTATTTAAAAATAAATTACAACAATTAAGCAATCATCTAGCCTTTTTAAAAGCACAGCTGGAAAAAATCAAATACATAGAAAAATACAAATATGCAAAAATAGCCAAAATAGCTTCAGAATTGAAGATAGTGAATATATAGATCAGTTTATTCTTCTATTGTAAAATAGATCAGTTAATTACTTGACAAGATGCACTCTACACGGCTGATCCCGTCAGTTTGTTTTGCTGCTCAACATCATAAGTAGCGCTGCATCACTCTAGGCTTGTCTCTTATCGTTTTAGTGATTCATGTTATGGAAGCTCATGAACTAGCACCTGTTGCAGTGCAATCCCTGAAGCACCTGCTCCCTTCAAACCTCCAATATGTCCAGCACTGTTTGTGAGCGCCCTCACTTGTGAATATGGCCCAGATATCTGTTCACAGTTTATGGCATTACATTTGAGAGATTAAAACAGAAGAGCAGACACTTTGATTCCAGGAAAACATCCGAGCCACAAATGAAATGAATATAATGAATAACTGTACGCAGGGAAAACAGCTTTGAAAAAGCAATTTGGCATATTGCATACGCTGGGCCACTAATGTAATGGTGGGAATGTTGTTGATGGCAGTGGATGTCACACAGAGCCATGTAAGGCAAGGATGAGCGGCAGGGTAATGCACAATAACCCGGCGCATTAACCTCCAGCCCTCCCCTCTTCTCATTTTAATCCAGCAAATTCCTTTATTCCCCCTCGCAGGTCCATTTGCCTGTACAGGAATCCTACCCTGCTGCCAACCTCCTTTTATTCCTGCTCTCAGCGCTCGGAGAACCTGCTTGTCTTTTCAGTGTTAATCTACCACTGGGCCGCAAGCACTTTGAATAAAAACACAGCTCCAAATCCGCCACTATGAAAAGACTACTAATTGCGCAAAAAAAAGGGCGATCACCCCCTCAGATGGGTTTAAAGACTTAAAACAAACAGATTAAAGCACTAGTAAAGTGATAATGCAGGTTTCACTGTAATTTAACGCATAAAAGAATAACAAAAGTGGGGCATTCTGCGCTTAAAACAATGTGCCATTACACACGCCAGACACTGCCACACAGCTACACAGGCCATTGACCTAATATAGTGGCATCACATATGAACACAAGCTAAAGTGGGCCGGGAAAACACACACACATCCATTAAAGTGCTTTACACTGTGGCTGCATTTCCTCTGTAATAAAGACCAGAAATGCAGCAAACTTCAAAATCCTCTCTAATAGGGCAGCCTTTACTGTTTATCTCTAAATGCAATTTAAACTGGTGAGAATGTGCTGGAATGCACTTGTTTGTTCAGTGAAGCAGGTTGATGAAGAACAGTTTTAGAAGAAAAACCACAAAGACACTGGCAGCCCTTACATTGATCATCAAACGTAAAACAATCAAACACTTGAACAAACAGCTACTGCTAATATTTTATTAATTTCTCTCTTTATTTATATAGATAGTGGTGTATTTTATAACACCTAAATATGTGGCTACATGTTGTCTGTACTTTTGGGTACAGATAAAAATGTGTTGTCAGTTACTCAAATAGATGTCAGAGTGAATGTCGAAATGAAAATTAAATGGCAATTAAGTCTGACTATCAGGCTAGAAATGTGTGTATAGCACTGAGTATGGAGTCTGAGTCTTGTTTACCTATTCTTGGATTAGATCTCCTGATTAAAATAACATAATTGTAAACTGTATTTTCTAAAGGCATAAATCTTGTACTGCTGACTGTACTGATTAAACAATGATGCATTTTAGCGTTTTGTAGAGAAACATTTTTTTCATTATTCCTTGAAACTCTGGTATCATATTAGCACTAGCATCACAACATTTCTAAGAAAAGCCCAGCCCTGCACACAGCCAGGATTTTAGAGATACTGAGGTTGTAAGTCACCCCAACAAAATCCTCAGCACTCAGAAAATTTAGACTAGAAACCAAACATGAGGTCTGTAAAATGTTTTAATCATCTGAACTTTTCATAGTTTATCTATTCAGTTAACTGTACAGTTATACTTTCTGTAATCTGTAAATACAGGCCTAATAGAAGTCATATTTAGACATTTAGTCCAGAAATACTGGAATCGGCTCATAAAATACCCAAAATGTGGATGTTTTTAATTAGTAATTAGTAAGTAGAATGTAATTTCTCCTGTGGTTGCTAGCACCCATAAATTCACAGAAAGTACTGTAAATGTAAACTATAAAGAGTATAGTATCGGTGTCTGTCACAATCAAAGAGCAAGGTCATCTTCTAGACACCTGGCTTTGCACTGCCATACAAAAATATTATATTGTAGGTGGGGGGGTGGGGGTTCATGGAGTGGTCAAAGGCGATTTGGGAAATAGAGAAAATCAGTAACTGAAGTACAAACTGGGTGGGCACAGCCAAAATTTACAACATCTCATCAAAACCTGTTGAACATGACAGACATCATCTACCATTTAGTCTGGTGAGAGTAAACATTCAGTTAGGCCTCTCATCTTTATCGTTTTATGATCATGTAATCAAAAACAGAAGGTAGTTTTGGGACATGGTAAAATCTGTTGGAAACACTGGTGAAAGTGTTTCTTATGCTTACTGTCAGACTGGGACAGAGACATCATGGGCTGCTGCCCACTTGGCATCAACCCGTATCCCCAACCCTTCCTTGTTGGCTCTGTAACAGTAAGTGTAGGGCGGCTAGTTTGCATCACGATGCCACTGGGCCTTTTATTGTGCTTAGTAGATTTTGCTTCGTGGTGGCTGGAACTTCACCGGACTGACCTTGTTCCCCATCCTCCCTCCCCGCCTCACTCCATCTCTTTCTATGAAAAACCAGTTTCGCACAGAATAGATTCTTTTTCTTACAGTGTGAACAAATACATTTTTGTCCTCGTGCTTTTGTTGTTCTGCAGAAATATCCCTAGGCTTCTATCCTTCATGGTTATTATTATAGCTTTATTTCTGAGTACAGGGGAAAAAAGCTTACTTGTCCCAAGGTTTACTTATTAAGAACAAATAAAGGTGGTGTTTCCAGACACACAAGTTACATCAGATAGCAAAAGACAGGAAATAATGCCCTTAAAAAGTGATACCTGTGAATACAGTAGGTCATGTGGCCACAGGTAGACAACATCTCTAATTGCCTAATGCCTGAATATGTGGTATAAGCTTAACTTCAACTCTAATGTCGGTCTGTATTGTTGAGTGAAAAATGTCTCTTCTCTCTGATGGACCAGGTATGTGAATTTCTACATTATCTTTAATTCAATGAATTTCTTTCAGTTGGCAGGGGAAGCCCAAGAGCTGTTCTCGGTGCGGCATGGTCCTGTGCGAGCTGCTCGCATTCTGCCAGCTCCTCATATCAGTGAGTATCTTCAGTGCCTCGCCTAAATATGAAACTCTAAAGCACACACTGCATATTCTAACTTCAAATGAGGCTTTGATCAATATATCTGCATATTGATTTAATTTGGTAATATCTTTCACTAGAGACTAACTAGTCTGTATCGTAAATGTGGAAAGGGTATAGCAGAAATACCTGTATGTACTTTTAAACACATTTTCTTTGTAAGTCTTCTGAAGTGTCTTTTCAGGATAATTTTAAAACGTCTGTCCTGGAAAACAACCCACTTTGGAAACTTGATTTCGGCGTTCAAGGTCGACACTTAAAATTAAATTTTGCATGTCACATCCTAATGCAGTTTTGGTTTGTGGGCATTTTAAGTAGTGCTATATCATTAAAATTAAAGAGTGCTCAATCTACGATTAGAGTTGGCCTGCTTTTAGTCAGCGGTGGCAAAACTCTGAAGTCAGTGCTTTCAGTGCTGGAAACTTCTGACTGTGCCTTCACTGTTCTGTTAGTGATCTGTCTCTAACTCCTCTAATCTAAATTTTCTCCTTAATATTTTGTTTCGGCAAACATACATGTTATGGATGCTGTTTACATTTGTTAATTGAAACCTATACCACTTCTTTTCCCAGATTTTTTTCTTCCTCATACTGTATCTGGTGCTGCCTAATGTCTTTTTAGATTCCCAAAACATTCAAATGAATCAAACTTTTGATGTCAGTCTATCATAAAACAGTAAGGGCTTCTTTGTAGCTGCCATTTTGCAACAGAATTAAACAGTTATGCAGGGAGACATCTTAAATAGAAGAGGAAGAGATACCAATTCTTCTATCAATAAACAATAATGTAATGCTGCCAGAAAACATGTTGCTTAAAAGTATCTTCACAAGTGAACTAAAAGAAAGACAAACAGTGCCTACAGCTAAAAAGCGCATTTCAGTAACCTAAACCTGTGTTTTCATATGGTAATCAATACAATAAAATATCTAGCTCTGATTAATGAACATGAATGACATAACTATTACTGGTAGCTAAGTAGCAGAGTTAATATAAGGGATATTCATTTTATGGAACTTCCAAACGCACAAAAAAGTGGTAGTTGTTTACATGTCATGTGTTTTAATGAGGATGGTGTGGGTGTGTTAAGACTGCTTTTGATTGACATCCCTTCCAATTACTTTTGTTGTACCTGTTTGGGTTGCAGATGTTAAACCTTTTATAATTCTGATTAGTTCGTGTAGTTTGGTGACTTTGCGTAATTCCAGCATAGGTCTACCCAACTTGAGGGAGAGGTCTCATCAGACACAATATATGGAAACACCTTTGTAGGTTAACAGGGCCATTATTTGATGTGTATAATTACGCTCTGCGTCCTGGTCACTTAACACTCGTGTGGCCAACGAACACTCAAGTGACTTGTTTGTAGCCACAGCTAGAGATGTGCTGAAAACATGTTATGTGTGTAGTTGTCACATCAGGAACATATCGCCTGAAGTGTGTCAACATTTTAAGAAGTTGGAGGACGAACATTACCCATGTGGAAAATCATTGAAATTGTTTTCTTATCTCTAAATAACATTTTAAACTGCAAAAATTGCCATGGTTTTTGCAGCATCCTATAATTCTCTAACCGAAAAGAATATTGTTGATATTGATTTGATTCCTAGTTGATTCCTTCTAGTTTCACATATTTTGAGTCGCCATCATGACTAATCATTGTTGCTTCCCTCTGGCACAAATGAAAATTACAGGACACCGGATGAACATTTTTGAGAATGGATATATTGAATACTGCTCTCAAATAAAAGTAGTCCTCCTTTATCTATTCAGCACAATGTTTTCCCACTTAACCAATTTTTCCAGTCCTAAAGTTTTACATAAGTTGCACAAGTGTATTTCAACAAAATGTTCAACACCCCAAATCCTCCTGCTTTTATGGAAAAAGTTATTTCAGCTCATTTTAAAGAAACAATGCACACCAAATTTCTGCTTCCACAACTGCTTATCTCAATCTTGTTTCCACATTTCATTATCATATTAATGTCTCCTCAAATAGTGAAGTAGTCACAGCCATGACAAACTAATGTTTCACTTGTTCCACTGTGTTTTTCATACTCTGGAAAGTTGAATGCTGTATGAATACCAGTGTTCATATGCTCAAAGCTATGGTGCAAATGGTTTAGTTGTTCCACTGATTAGATCCTTTCCAGACATGAAGTTTAAGTTTCATCTCTGCAGGTGTCAATCAGTGCTGTGAAAGCTGCCATATAGCCCCGCTGGTTTGTGGCATTTTTTCGATGAGAAAATCGCCTTTTTGTCCTTCGTCCGTGTTCCGGTCTTTTGGCAGTTTTCAACAACACACAATGGCAGCATTTGAAGAGCGCTGGAAGTGGATGAAAGCAAACCACAGTAATAAGAAGCAGCAGATAGCCCCGACACATGAGGGGAGCAATTCTCTCAGCAGAAAATAAATATGAATTGTACTACTGGAGGGAAGGACACTGATTGCAATCTGCTAGGGCGCAAACAGTGTTGCACTGTGGTGAGCCATTAAAAGGCCAATTGTCTGGGATGTGAGGCTGTGTGTGGGTGGACTTAGAAAGACCCGAAAATAGGTGTTGATTATAATAAGACAAGGTTCCCCTTTCCTAGAATAGAGAGGGAAGTACTGGTTTTCCAAAGGGAGTAAATGCGTTTATCCACATCCTCTCTGGAGTCTACAACCTATGATCTTCCGTTGTCTTGGAAAATGAGGCAACACTGTTCCTTTGATTGATATTTATAAATTAATAAATAAATAAATAAATAACTAACTTAATAAAAAAAAAATATATATATATATATATATAATCTCTCTCTTTGTGGTCAGTTTGTATGTCTTCACAATAGAGATACACTTGGGATGCTCCCACACTGTAGTAAGTAATTCTATGAAGTTTAACAATAAGCATATTGTCCGTAATGTTTCAGGCCATGTTATAGTATTATCTAAACATGCACCCATCCCCTCTGTTACACTGAAACATGCAAAAGTCCACATGGAAGTCAGCAGTACTTGTGTCAATTACTGTCCATTACAGTAGAAATCAAGTCAAAGTCTCTCTATTCATTAAATGTTGCATTTTTTCCCAAGAAGTTTATTTAGTGTGCTATTGCACTAAGTCATTTTGCATTTTGACTGGGAATGATGTTTGAAACATGAAAGAAGAAAGGACCCTGTCGGGAGTGTTAAAGGCTGGTAGGGAAGGCACATTTGCTCTCACGCCATACCACAGGAACTCGGGCTGATTACTGTCAAGCCTCAAATTACAGTCCTCTAAAGGGTAACATCTTCTTCAACCTAAAAGCCCCCATCCCCTCAATCCCCTGATCCTCCATCCGTCTTCAAGAATGAGACAATCAGGGAAAATATGGGATCAGTCCACTTAATGCAACATGTTTTCTCTTCAATTTTGTAAATATGCCTGCTGGGTTTTTACCGTGCTGTAATTCCACCCTGAAACCCTAAAACAAACAAGGAGATAGAAAAAAAGTCTTACTCCCTTTTGCATCGTTCAGGAGATCCAGCTCATTTCAGTCATGTCATGTCATTTATTTTTTTATTATATTTTTCTGCAGCTTTTTCTGGAGAAAGGCAAAGTTTTTTGGGGTGGACCGCAGCAAAGCGGGGCCAACCCTATAAACCTGAAAGTCTGCCTCTGACTGTGAGTGATGAAATTACAACATCAGTCGGTTGAGTGTTGGAGCGATACACCCTGGCAGGGGCCACTGCAGATGGCGCATCAGCTTCGAGTGTGCAGAGGCGTTTATGCTAAATGCGCTATCCGTTGCAGTATTCTCTGAAACACCAGGGGGCGTTTGAAGCATTTGAAAACAAATTGGCCAGCTTTTTAAAATCCTTCAGACATATATTAATAGTAAAAATGTATTCATTACTTTACTTCTTAATTTAAGTTATTTTCTTTTATCAGTATTTGTGGCAGTCATCTTCTCAGTTGTATTGTAGTGAACTAATGTCATGTTCTACAGATGCCTGTTTGAACTTTTGTAAAGGAAAAAAACAAACAAACTAAATGATTTTTTTCCAACTCCTTGATCTTGAAATGAAAAGTCTGCAGTGGGCACCTAGTCTCAAAAACTGGGACATGCCACACTATTCGTGTTTTGACGTCTTGCAGAGCCTACGCAAGAGGCGCGATGATGTCACATTTGGGACAAGCATAAACAAAGCTTCTCCAAAGAAATCTCCATTCATCAAAAATGTTTCATGACCATAATGGAATTACAGGGCAACAGTAGTAATTTAATCAGCACGTTTCCTGTCATGGTAATAGGCTGCCTGTTGAATGAGGGTGGGCAGCACTAGAGGCCTCACATGTTCGTTTAGAGAATGTCCCTCTTTGTTGTGTGCACATCATTCTGTTTTTCATCTGCCTCTTTCTGTGACTCCTCTTTCTCCTCAGGTCCTCTGAAGACAGACAGCTTTGCTGACAAGAGGCCACTGCTGGGGGTTTGCAAGAGCACAGGGTCCTCAGGGTGAGTTCATGCATCATAATAAAGCTGACCTCACCTCCTCCCTCAATAGATGTTTTTAATGGCTACAGTTCTCTGCTGTCTTCTTCCATGTGCTACTCTAAGTTCTGCATGTGTAAGATTCCAACCAAACACTATAGCAAGTGCTGTCAATGATTAGCAACCGTCAACCAGATGTGAGTTACTACTCCTGTAATTACATTCAGCTGGAATGGAACTCTTAAATATTTTGAGGTGACTACTATATATCTTTATTATAATTTTGGCCAATTTTGTCTGAATATTGGTATTATTACAGTTAACAAAAAATAATGAAACACTTTCAAACATAAATAAACAAATGTAAAATCCACAAAATAGATTAAACTTTAGAAAACAAAAGGCACCACGATTTCCCCAATACATGTAGTAATTAAGGCAAACATGCCTTTGGGTTACATGGCTTATCTGAAGCATATAAGTTGAAAACACAAAGGGGTCTTAAATTAAACCATGAGGAACGCCACAGGTAATGTCTGTTGAAGAGGAGTTTCCAATTGTGATAGAATTAATAGAAGTAATTTTGAAGTTAAGTGCCTCATCTACTGAATCAGGACACCTTGTTGTGCATTATAAGAACAGCTTAATACTTCAGACATAGTGACTGGTTAGGCCAAAATCAAGTCCTCCCCCCAACAATAGCCATTTTGGCTGAATTTCAGTCTAGCAAGTAAGCACATTTTGAAATAATGACTTTGTGAATTTAACAACTAATCTTGATATTGCTGTCCTGGTTACGCTCTTGTAGAGTGGTAAACTAGGGGCGTCTCAATTTGGCCCCAATCCTGATCTGAGTCCTTTAATATTTGGGATCTGCAGATACCATCAGTCCAATCCAATATGTATCCAATTGTTGATTAAGTATATATCTGACACGTTGAAATAAGTTGAAACAGCTGTAGCATACTAAATCTGACATACCATTTTTTACACAAAGTACTTGATCCAAATACTTAAGGTCCTGAGTCAAAACTATGCAGTTAATAAGCTTAAATTATTGACAAGATTTGAATGGAAGTTTAACTGGGGAATGCATTTTGTGAAATTGTCAGTACACAATCAGCAAGAGGAAAGACTTTGGAATTGTTGGACCAACAGAAACACTTGAGACACCTGTAGTAAAAACTGACAAACAGACCAACACTAAGCTTAAAGCAGCTTTAATTGCTTTTTTTTTTTGGCAAGCAGCGGAACAAGCCCTAAACACAACATTGACATATTGTCACTTTATAAAGTTAATATGGAGAATATGTTGGCAAAAAGTTGCCTATTTACACATCCAGCATATTTGGAGTTCTGTTTGTGTCCACCTGATGAATGGAAGTCCAATATTCACTCTCGATTTAAACTCTTTTTCTCTCCACCAGTTCCTGAGAAAAATATTTGTCTTTTTAGCTGCTAATTGCTCACCAGCTAGTCGCTAACTTGTCTGCTGTTTGGTGCTGGGCAGGGAGCATACAGTGGGTTTATCAGAGTTTTTTTGCTGAAAACAGCTGAGGCTGGAAATGAGGTTGATGAGAGTGCTAAGACTCAAAACAATCAAAACAGTTAAGTTACGGACAGTAAAATGAAAATTATATCAAATATGTCTAATATCTAATCTATAAAGCTGAGGGGAACTGCAGAGTTGGTGATAAATAGCTGTGGGTTCATCACTAGAAGCAATCTCTTTCACATTACACATAGTCATTTGACCCATTGTTCAGAGAGGTAGGTGACTGACAGGATCTTAATGATTAGCTCACAAGGTGATAAGATGCAGAATGATCCAGTGGAATAAGGACAGTAGCATAGACACTCAGCGGCCACTTTATCAGGTACACCTGTAAAATCTAATGTAATCCAGTACAACAGCTCAGCCATAAATTCTACCTTTACAAAGATAATAATGTTCAGTTTTGATTGACATTCATTTAACTATATGTTTATTGTTGAGGTTGTAGTTTGCAGTTGTGTTGAACTGGACTGTGTTATATTGAGAGGCCTTTCTAATGTTCTGCCCAGCTCGTTTACAAACATGAGGGTTGAGAATATTAGAAACACATTTCAATGTAATGCATCCAGTACAACATCACCACTAACTACGACCTCCGTAATAAATGTGTCGTTGAATTAACACCTCTCTGACAGTGTCCACAAAACTTGAACATTATAATGTTCCTAAATGCAGAATTTGTGGCAGATCTGTTGTATTTTTTGTATTACATTGTATAGGTGTACCTAATAAAGTGACCAGAGTGTAAGTGAGTCTTTTATTGGGTTAGTTTCAGGGGAACTATCCTGGAAAGTACACAGACTGATCAAAGACCAGGAGAGAAACTAAAGCAACCTCTATGTGGTGTTGGAATGACCCATCCTCATGACATTTTGTCTTTTAAAAAGGGAGTGGAAAGTGATTTTTCCACTTTGTAATGTTATGAAGTACAAATCCTACATCTGAAAGTAATTTTCTGTTAATAATAAGAGGCATCAAAGGACACCCAATTTCTTGTCATGAACCCTTCACATCCACCCAACTGGAGCTAAGCCAGTGATGTGGGCTTAGTGACTGTGAATCATGGATTCTTAGTGGCACTGGTTGGAATGCGAGTAGTACCTGAATGCCCCATAGTCGGACAGAAAGAAGATTAAACAGATGTGTAGATCCCTGGGATTGTCAGAGTTGGGAATGGGAATGTCATGTCTTAATTTAGTGAAAGAAAGTTAATTTAAAAAGTGACAAGGCATCTTGTACTCGCCTCTCCATACCCAGTCCATGCCCTCCCCTCTCCCCCCCTCCTCCATTTACTTATGCTACTCTTCCAGAGGAACACAAAATTTAACTCAATATATCCTCCACGGGAAATGAAATAAGGAAGTCTGTCTTCAGCTGGCTCTTGATGAGGACCACCTTCTTGATGTATTCCAGGGACTGCTGTCCCTTTTTCTCTGATGCTGTTGCCTTTGCTGTTGCTTCTGCTTTTCCTATGTCCTCACTGACACTGAGACGGGCAACATTTTGACGGTTTGGCGAATCATCCAGGCGTCGCTCGACACTAATGCTTAAAACATGCACTCTGTTGAAAAGCAGAAACCCTGACCTCTGGCTGAATGGCACAGCCTGGTTCTTCCCACTACAGAAGTGCTTGGTAAATAACACTCTGGTCAAAGACGAGAAGGAAAAAGGCTTCCGGGTGCGGCGCAGTACTTTCCATTGGGCCTGTTCATAAACTTACTAAGGTCCTCACACAATTTTTAGCATATAATCATTTTGAAATAACAGCTTTTGTTAACCACCAAAAAGGATGCCGTCTTGACACTTAAATGGAAAACAGATTGGAGCCTTGGCCGCTACAGCGGTGCTGGTTTAGAAGTTGGTTCAGTCAGCTCTAGGCTTAGATTACAAGATTTGCAAATTAAAGGAAAACCAGAGAAGGGAAAAAGCATGTGTGCTGAAGCCCTGTACTTGTGGATTTCCAGCCAGGCACACTCAACATAATTTTATCAATGGAAAGGATTATGCGTTAAGTCCAAACAATGTATGGATCCAGTGATTTTCTTGACAGTAAAGCTACATATGCGTCCCTTTCACTCTCTACACCAGTGCCAGTGGACTCTGGGAATTAGTAAAGAATGCTGGTGCCATTGCAGACTTTGGTATGTCTGCTCACATTTCTGGAAAGGATTTGTGTTTCCTTCCCCTACTTGCTGCTGTTATTATTTTCATTCATTTTAATTACATCCACAGGTATTAAAATTCTGGGAGATTTAAGGCTACTCTCTCTCAATGAATGTAAATTTTATGGCCAAGACTGATGCAACTTAACTGTTTGTGGGTGTTTGAGTGCACACAATTCTTGGGCAAAAGTTCAGTGAAGAATAAGCGTGCTTTGTTCCTCAGAGTTTGGGAACTGTCAGTGACATTTCAAACTTCCAGCTACCCCCTCACAACATCTCCAGATGCTGAGAGGATGTGGTCCTTCTTTCTTTTAACCAATATAGTCCTCCTTCAGCGTGTGGATTACTACTGGATGTGCTATTTCAGGGTTCTGGCTAATACACATGGATATTCTCAGCAGATATCACTGGGCTTTTATCTGCTCCGTGCCATGAATGTCACCACCGTCATTCCTGTCTCATACTTTTATTTTCTTAAGGGGTCTCCATTTGTCAATCCCAAAGGCAGTGTCAACTAGTTGTGCATTCTAAATTTTCCTTCCATTTTGTAACACATTTTTATTGCATCATTCATGATGTCATGATTATGGAAACTTTGTGGAACTAATAGCCTTTAAAGTGTTAATCCAGGGGAACTATGAAGTATGCCCTCTGCATTGTAGATTTGGCAACACTTGTGATGACTGGTGGTCATGTCAATTGCATTTTAATTGATACAGGCCCCATTGTTGTTCCATTTGGAACAAAGGTGTAATTTTCACTGTAGCAGCAATGTGACAGTGTCTTGTCTGCAGGAAATAAATTACAAGACAAGAAACTTGTGTTCAGTCACAGCCATAAACAGACAGGCTTGGCTAAACTTGAAGCACAATGAGTATTTTATTTTTTATTTTCATTTACTACACGTAAATGTAATATTGGTGATTTGGTCAATATCAACAGGCAATTCCAGGACTGAAAAAAACATGCCCAACCAAACCTTTTCAGCATGGGAGAAGAGGATGTTTGGTCAAATTATATTATGGCAATGTTTCTGAATATTTCATAATACATGACCTTGGTTTTTCTATTCTCATAAAGGCTATTTCTTTTAACTGCTAAATCAGTAAGAGGTTTTGCCTAAATCCAGTCATCTTAAAAAACTGTTTATGTTCTTACAGAAATGAAATGTGACAATTTTATTGAGCGAGTTGGTCATTTTTATAGCCCAATTACCACCGCATACACTGTCTAAACGAAGTAGACAGATGGTGTTGAGTCTCTGCATCTTTGCAGTCAGTACTACTGGTACTGGCATTGGAACCAGCAAATTCCAATCAAACTAAACCCAAGCATCCCATGTTTGCACAATACATGTGTAAAGGGCTTCAGACATTATCCATCTCTGCATTTTCTGTCTTTGAGAGGCATTAGACTGATCATATCTGTACAAGCTTATGTGCAGTGATTTCACATTCTACTCTAGCATGACTTATGTGTATCTGGCTTATAATAATGGCATCAGGTCATGTGTACTTTTGTGTTGCAGTGCTACAAGCAAAGACATTACTACACTATCTCTGTATATTATAATTTTGGGTGCCACCTGTCACCCCCTGCCCATCACATTGGCAGTAAATGCCATGCAAAATCAAAGGCAAATGCACAGCAAACATAATTTCAAACTATATTTAAATCTGCTTAAAGTCCTATAGTGAAATAAGGCGGGTTAGTAAATATATGGTTGCAAGCAACACATTCCACTTAGCTCACACACACACACACACACACACACACACACACACACACACACACACACACACACACACACACACACACACACACACACACACACACACACACACACAAACACTTTTGATGGCAAAAGCCCATTGTGGCACTAAGCCCTTGTGTTTCAGTGCATTTTCATGACGGGTTTTGCTCTGTGGACCGGATGTATCCATCTTCTAAAGTGTATTAAATGGAAATCATCAAGCATTTGTATAAAACGAGCCACCAGATTAAGGGGATTTGGAGAAGTGATGCTTTTTATCCACCATGAGGTTATGGTGTTCTTCACTGTCACATTATGACCACACACAGACACACACACACACACACACACGATCATGCTGTCCAAGCCTACTGTACGGTATGTGTAGGGTAGATGTTACCATCAGTGACTCAGGGAAGTTCTCCTGGTGACTCTGTATATATTTAATTTGTACTTTTACTGTCATCATAGTTTGTTGTGAAGCTGTATGGGTTATGTGTTCATGATGATCTCAATGTTCAGAAAGTATGTCATACCACAGACAGTAGTGATCTTTTTCTCCTGGTCTCCAAAGTTTGTCTTCAATTTGTGGGCAGGAATGTCACGTTCTCCATTGAAAAAATGGTTTTGATGTAACCATTCCCGGGCCCTTTTGTCATGCCCCTGCGTGGAAATGAAAGTGGCTGTAATCTGGTCTTCCACTTCCCCTTTTTCATTACCCCACACACGCACACATGCATACACACTTGTTCAGTGCATAGGCAGAGCTTCAGGGCTCAGGCTTCACTCCGGAGCATTTATTTTGACTTGCATGTCTGTTTTATGTCTGTCGAAAATGGGTTCTGCCTCGCCAGTTTCCCCCCCTTCAAATAGGAAGTCAGATTAAACTCAGTAGTATTGGAAGTGGTGCATATAAACACACCCGACAGGCTGAATGATTAGTAATGACTTTTCAAACCTTTACCACAACCCCATTCCCTAAACCAGGCCTCTGTGGTCAAAGCAATTAATATTTTATTTTACCAGAGTTTAAATTTTCCCTTTACATTAAACTAAGTATATAGCAACACTAATGTCATTTTCTTCAGATGGTGGATGAAAGATAAAGGAGTATTGGCTTGGTTAAGTAACACTAGTGGTTCTATATTTATCTAGCGTCTCAATCATCTGATGCAAACCTTCTTTCGGGTTTAGGAGTAAAAAAACATTTTATCTTAACTTAGAGTTGGAGTTGCCAGGAGATGGTGTTCAGGCAGAGCTATTCTGTGGGAGGAGAGATATTTATTCACGACAATGAGATTATTAAAAGAGAGAGATTTTTAGCCAAGTTAGTGTTGTGGCTCTAAGGATGGCGATGTCAGTCTGTCGGTCAAACCATCACTTTGGTTCCCCAGAGGATGAATCCTACTGCTTGTGGTGATCCCACAACCTTTTATCTCACCTTTTCACAAGCAGGTTTACATTTTTCGTTCAGAGTGAAATGTCTCAACAACTTCTGGATGGATTGCCAAGAGCTTTTGTTGTGTGCGAGGGCCACTGTAACGCGCAGAAGCTATCAATCTCAAAGACAACTGACAGGTTCCCTCACAGAGATATTAACGTTACAGAGGTGTGAACGAGAGTGTGAGGCGAGGCTTGTGATTGGGAGAGGGGAGGGAGTGGGAAGATGCATGGGTTGGAGGCACAGACCTTTTGGATTGTTGTAGTATTTGTGTTAGGTGATTCTACTCTATATGGGTGGTTGTTGATATAATATATCTTTGGTTCAATAAATGTCAATAATTGTTATAAAGATTATACTTTTATGTTAAATAAAAGTGTATTTTCCTAAATCTTGAGACACCTCATTTGTAAGATAGACAGTCATTTCCCCTGCCCATTACTGTGCACAAATGTACTTAGGCCTCGAGCCCTTCTGGTGCCGGCAGACATACAGAAACCTCCTGGCAGGGCGCGCCTTGCGAGTGCATAATTTTGTTTTTTGTTTTTTTTCCGCATGCGCATGCTCCACCTTCGCACGCCCATGCTACAGCTCCATCCTAGGGGAAACACTGGATACTTTTGGTATTTAGCATGCAGTCACCCTGTCATGGATTCTGGATTGCTGCTTTGATCAGCCTTTCTCGTGCAGACTGGAGGGCCATATAACTCAAAATCTACTGTGACAAGAAAACCTGTGCCTTTACAGCCTGTAGTGTTGTTAGGCTTTTTTCCATGGGTGATTTTAACTGGCCATTAACCAATCTGACTTCTCGTGTCTTCTGTCGTGGTCGGTGGCCTCTAACTGACAAAATAACAGTTCTGTTCATCTCTCTTGGCTACAAAAGGAGACTGGTGTAAAGGTAAAACTTTAGTTCAGTTGTTCACTCATTACACTGACTTTCAATTTTTAGTGGAGGAAGATGCCAGTAGGTGGGTGGGTGGGGTATTGAGAGTATCTTGAATCTCCAGTGGGTGGGGAGTTTTTGTTAAGGCCGGAAAGTGAGTTGTGAGAGCCAGAATTCTTAGACCTGATAAAATAATAATTAAGTCATTTGCATTGTAACACGTAGATGTTGTGTCCTGGCATTATGCTGTCCTCTAGCTCGTATCCTCATGCGCAAGCAGATACAAGAGGGAGGTTAACTTGTCACAGAAGAAAGAACTCCTCCATGACCAGATGTTTCTTGTGTCAAGTGCTTCCACTTAACTTAGACAGAACATTGGCACACAAGGCTAAAATGGCTAAAATTGGATCTAATGCAAGCTTTGGTTTGGGTAATGAATATTAATATCCACTTCAGTGCTGTCAAAGAAAGAAGGAATGAGCTGGATTTATGGACTGCATATACATAAATTCCCATGTTGAATTTCATTTCATTGTTACACTATTTATTGATGGGTAGTTCCTAAAGTTACAAGAGTGATGTTTTTTTGGCTGTTGTCTTACCTTTCTTTGTAGGCAGTACAGTCAGATTTAATGGTTTTGTTTGCCATTTTGCTCCCTTTAGCTATAATGCGATTCTTTAATACATAAACACTAAGAATGAGTAAGATTCTGTACATACACACACATGCCCCCCACCCCACACACACACACACACACACACACACACACACACACACATACACACACACACACACACACACACACACAGGGCAGTGTGTTTGTAAAATGCTGGCCCTTATACTGTATCTGCAGTATTAAACAGTGAAGGAAATGGATTTCTGGCAGCTCTGCAGCTGTGGTTGAACTTTTTACCCTAATTACTTTCCTGCTAATGCCTGCAGCTTGCCGGAATCACTGTGGCTCCCTCCAGGCCCCCAGCAGGCTCTGATGTGGCCAGCTTTTGTTGTGTATGGGGGGGCTGGTTTTGAGCTGAGAATGAGAGGAGTGGGAGTTAAAAAACAAATGACAGGAGGGAGTAGGGAAAGAATGTCGCAATACACTGTAGATGCAGATATGATGGTCCATGTACACATGGAAAAATGTGAACATTTGAACATATATAAAACTCCTTTAAAACTGGGCAAACTCCGTCTTCTGATGAAATTCATGTGATATGACCGAAAGCTCTAGGACAGCTACTAAATGGACCTCGTTTTGAATGTCAACTTTATATCTAATTCATGTGTAAATCAGGGATCAGGGAATCACACTAATGTATTTGCAAATATATAGTAGCTACCACTATTTCTATTGCAGTGGAGAGTTTGTGTCTCATTGTCTTACAGCTTTTTCAGAGGCTTTTCAATCCTGCCAAGAATAAAATTCTGGGAAGAATGTTGATTACTTGTTGAATGTTGGCATAAACTATTGGCAGTGTTGATCATAAAATTCTGGTTTCAGTATTCAAAAGCCCCTATCAGTTGAACCCTAGTGGAAATGCCATTCCTCAGAAGTTCAACAGTCTCCAGTTGGAGCATTAGTGTTCTCTCATTCAGCAGAGCCAGCCTTGACTTCCCAAACCAAGGTTGCATTTGTTTAGCATTTCCACAGCATGTAATTGTCGTTCATATTTGAGGAGCTTGTAAAACTTTGCACCAGTCGGAAATGTGGTGACGTCCCTTCCTTGTAAATTAATTTATTTTCCTGCTTTTTAATCCCTCCTCAGGCTTCCATCTATGCTTTCCACAGCCACATGAAATCTTGTGGTTTTGATCCCCTGGTCTAGTTCACATTCATAAAAAGATGTGTGTAGATTCTCTCAGTTAGATGGAAAGTGCTCATGGAATAAGTGCAGCATTGATGTGAAAATTAAAATAACAGATGTCAACATGTTTCATCAAGGAGGAAGTACACGGACTAGACTGATGATAATGGCACGATAATAAGACGCGCCATCCATAATGGTCCTTAATGACCACTGTAAACGGTTGCATATCTAAAATTAAGACTCACACACAGTTCTAAAAGTCACATTAAACATTGTGTTGTTAGGAGGTTTTCCAGATCTGGTATAGTGCAGCACAGTGGCAGAGTAGTAGGACAGAAAAATGACCCAAACAGCCAGGATTTACTGTAGGGCCAATCCAAAGGGAGATGGATTTAGCAGGTGTGCCCACTGGTTGCTTTACAGTGTAGCAATTAAGGATTAGAAAGATCAAATTTTGGACTGTTGAGAACTTGACCCAAGCCAAGTCTAATAGTTTTCACTGTGGGTGATCTTCTTACCCACTGAAGTAAAAGCTTTGCCTACAGTACGGCTTGGTATTGTTTAAGATTTTTGGATACTGGTGCCAATATGGTGAGGTAGACAGGTTATGACAAGGGTTTCTTTAAGGAAGTGGGTAGGAATGATATCAAGAGAGCAGGTGGAGTTCTTCATTTTGGCAATGGTCTCAGTTACATTTTTAATTGTTAATTTATCAAAGGAGGTTAAGGTATAGTTGGTGCTAGGAGGAGAGGGTTCAGTGACAGTCTGGGCAACAAATGAAATATTGTTTCTGATGTTTTTGATTTTGTCAGAGAAAAATGATCTAAACTGTTCACTTGTCAATTGGTGGTTCAATAAAAGCAGGGGGTGCGACTTACAACGTTGAAGGATCTGTGTCTATTAATAAGGTTATTGTAATACTTTTGCCATTTTCAGTGCTCAAGTAAAGGTCCCTCAAATTCTGCAAGCCTAGAGGCCGACTAGAACCCCTCCCTTTTTGTTCAGCCCTTCGACATAACTGCTTTCGAGATCTTATGTCATAAGTTTGCCAGGGCTGAGGTGTGGTTTGGGGTCGTCAAGCCCTTAAGGGAGCCACAGTGTCCAGAATATTAGTACATGTTGAATTGAAAATAGTATTGGCGCCATTAATACTCAGTGCAGAGTCAAACTCTGTCAGAGGAGGCAAAATCTAGCAGCTTAAGTGGAATTAAAAATGTGGGAATAGGACAGCTCTGAATGATTGATTGCATTATGGACATGCGTATAAAAAACAAGGCAGTTATGATCAGATACCACACTTTCTTGGTACACAATATTGCTAATCATGATCCTTTAATACAAAACCAGGTTAGGAGTATGTCCCTTATTGTGTGTAGACACATAGAGCACGAGAAAGGTTAAAAGTATCAACTAAATGTAAAACGGCCACGGTTAGAATATTGTCAAGACAGCACACATGGATGTTAAAGTCACCTAAAATCAGGATGTTTTTATATTTTGGCATGATGATGGAGAGCAGTTCATGAAATTAATTTATAAAACCAGATGATTTTGATGGTCTGTATGCTAATATACACAATGTTTCCAAGGAACCCTTTAAAAGAAAGCAATATGCCAATGTCAATCATCAAGCATTTAAAGCAGTTTTTATAAAACACTGCCACTCTACCTTCCCTGTCTGAGTCTCTAGGCTTGTTTAAATATCTATTGCCAACCAAGACTCAGTAACCATAAAAAACTCAATATTATGGGATGTAATACAATCATTGCAAATAAAAGTTTTGTTCCCTAATGACTGTACATTAAGGAGGCTGAAGTTGATGGGCAAAGGAGGAGAGAGGTGCTAAATTAGGCTGGCATTTAATATGAGTTAGAACTTTATGATTGGCAGATCTGAGGGAGAGAGGATTGTAGGACCTGTGATTTATAATTACTGGTATATTGGCTGTTAGTCAATTATCAGATAGTTTATGTAAATGGAGATTAAAGTTGGTTGTTAAAAGTCTTGTACTCCTCCTATTTGGTTGCAATTTGTCTTTCCTAAGGTGGTCTCTCCTTCTCCAGAAAGAGTCAAAGTGGCTAACAAAACTGTAACCATTTGTAGTACAGAAGTTATCCAATTAACTGTGCAAACTAAAAAGGTGGCTGAACCATTCACATCCTTTTTTCATTGTTGAAATTGGACTGGAGGATACACATATTTTACCCAGACTTTCTATGGTTTCAGCAAGTATTTCTAAGTCTTGATGCATTTTTATGGAATTTCTCTGTCTAATGTCCAATGTGTTGGTGCCCACATGAATAATCACAGTATGTGCAGAGGGGGGGTGGTCAAGGATGGAAGGGATGAATGCAACAAGTCCTTAATTTTGTCCCTGGAAAAGCAGTAGGTAATTCCCCTCGATAATTCCACAAATCTGATTATTGAGTCCCCAATTAAGAGGAACTCAGGGTCTCTGCAGTTGCTGTTACACGGCAATTTTAAAGGGTGCGCTTGGAAGGAGTTAATAATGGTCAGCCTGAGTGACCAATGCAGCTGTGTCCAGAGGTTGTGCAACCTGTTGCTGCGGTGGACACCATTCAGCAGCAGGGAAGGTTGCGACACCACTTCCTCTTGGGAGATGTCTCAAGAGTTGTTGAGGGACCTCACTTCTTGATCCCCCGAGAAGCTCTCTTGGGGTAGTTCCAGGGAGAAGATGACGCGCCGTCCATCTGGTCCACCAGTGGTGCAAAGGAGTTTCAGCGGGGGGGACATCCTCGTTGCCCATTGGGTCGAAGACGGGGAGAGAGACCCTACGACTCCGCCTAGCAATAGTAGCCCAGGGGGTCTCTCTAACAGTAACAGTAACAACATCCATTCTCATCCGGCAAAGGGACCAGTGAAGCACCTGGAATGATGCCAGGCTCTAATGCAGCCACCTGAGAGCTGAGTTGAGTTTTCTGCTGCAGGAGTTCATTGATCAGACTCTTAGCTCTGATTTGACACCAGACAAAACATCAGCTGTAGCCATTCTGGGTTTGGTGGCTTGGTTGTTGTAGTACTGGAGCCGAAGTGAGGAGCACCCCTGTTCACCCAGCTGAACCGCTGCCAACTGGAGATCCGACTGTTCCCTGAGGATGTATCCTAATGACTTAGGTGATCCCCTGACTTTTTTATCTAGAGCCACCATGAAAGGAAATGGATTGGCAAATATTAGATGGATTGCCATATTATTTGGTACAGATTTATGTTCCCCTCAGGATAACTTGTTATAACTTTGGTGATCCTCTGATTTTTCATCTAGTGCCATTATCTGGTCAGAATTGCACCTGGGTTTATGATCAAATACCTGCAAAACTTTGCTGTACTTTGTGTTTAGTGCTAATAAGCAAATGTTAGCATGCTAACACAGAAAACTAAGATGGTTAACATGGTAAACATAACCTGCCAACCATCTGCATGTTAACATTGTAACTGAGAGGATGATAGCATGCTGATGTTAGCATTTAGTTTAACAAAAGAAGCAGAACTTCTCAAATTAATTTATACTTTTTCTTAACACAAAACCTCTGTACAAGACCTTTGCCTAAATAAGTCTGACATTAAAAAAATATTATTTAAATCAGGAAATATATAATTAAAGAATAAATAAACAAGACTTGGAATCTTACCAAGAATTTATTGCCAACTTGCTGAAGACACATTTCGGTTGGTACCCAAAAAGTACTGAATTTTGATACTCAGCCCAAATCTACTTTAACGTTAAGTTAAAGTTTTTTTTATAAATATAATTTTTTTTTATGACATTACATCTTGCAACAACAGCTTAACGGAAGTATAGTTTTTCTCTCTGTGATAGTGTTCCATTATCATCATGCATTTTGTGTGTTCTGTATCTGGCAGGGCTACTCCATTTTCTCCTTAATTTCTGGAATAGCTTCTTGTCCTATCAAAGGAAGAAAACGAGCCAAGCCTCCTTTCCTCCATCTCCCTCATTTTGTATCCTTTCAGACCCAAGGGCCAGTTTGAGTAATAGTAATTGACACATTGATCTAATAGGGCCATCATAATAGGCCTGTTACTGAGCTGGGGAATGGTGCTCGGCGTCACCTTAACATGTGCAAGGACTGACATCCCGCCATGATCCATAATGATAATTGTGATTTAGCCTTGCTTTCAACCTACGCCCCAATGTCCCCGGCATCAGGAAATCTTATTACATCTGACCCCGCATTGCCTCCATTAGAACTGGGTCATTTGTTAAAATACTGAAAAAGCAAAACAATTGAACCCTGTGCCATTTTCATTCTATGATAGTGGGTTATCATTGTCCCTTTGAATCAATTCCAGAGGCCCATTTTTCGGGATAGAGCTTTGAATTGGATTGATCGGACTCTGATAATGCTGAAATCGATGATGCAGCCGCCTGAAAGTAAATTATCGTTGAGTGAAATTTTTGTATTAATCTTAATGCCTGTACTCTTGATTGGTAATGGAAGCCGTGCTCGCACAGTGAGGACCTTTGAAATGTTGATGGAGACGTTAACCATCAGGATGGAAAAATGAATCGGGGAAAACTTTTTTTTTCTGTAGCATCTCTTTTATCTTCTCCACTAAGCATTCACTAGGACTGGAGGAAGGAACACTTGCTAACATCCAAGCAGTGTCTCTCACACACACACACACACACACACACACACACACACACACACACACACACACACACACACACACACACACACACACACACACACACACACCTACCTTAGACAATAGACTTTATATAAAGATGGACGATGTGACAGCTCCCCAAAAGTGAAGCCAAAACATCTCGATCGCTCCCTGGTGGCTGGCTGCAGTACAGGTCATAAGCCCCGCCTCCTCCATGTTAGCGGATGGGACATGGGCCAAACTAAAAAGTACACATCAAATAATTTTTTCCCAAAGATGGTTTCTGCCATTTTAGGTAGTTCTTATCACGCTGATGTGTGTTCAAGTGTTCGTTTTTCTGATAAGTTTGTTTTTAATTAGTTATTTGATGTTATAAAAACGGGGTGTCATGTCATGATTGACAACTGTGAGTGTGCTCGTGATTGGCTCAGGCAGCTATATAGGCGGGAACTCGATATCACTACTGCGCAGACTCTGGCTCCAAATGCGCAAGATGGCAGCTCCCGTACCCGGGGTATTTTGGCTTAATTTTTTACAATGGGAGGAAGTGGAGATGCGTCGTCCATCTTTATATACAGTCTATGCCTTAGACGTGCAGTCCAGGGACAGTCTTTTAATTCTGGGCCTGGGCTAAGAGATCTGAGGGCTCACTTGGCATTGTTGCTGTCCAGCTGCTGGCTAGCAACACTACTGTGTATCTGTACTTATAAATGTCTGTATGTGTGTGCAAGTGTGTGTGCACATGGGACACATACACTCCCAGCGGATACATGAGCTAATCATGTATCAAGATGGTTGTTGGATATTGTTGCAGCAGTTATTTCATCTTGCATCTTTGGGTGTGAGTTCCTGCCTTTGTCTGCCTTAAGAAAAATGAGTTGTGTGTTTAAGTACTGCCTCTGATGTTAACTAAATTGTGTGTGTGTTAGCAGTGCTGGGTGATTGCTTTATCGCTGGCTGATGGAGTCCTGTTTGTGCCCACAGTGTCAGCTGCAGCTTTGAATCATGGTCCTGCATCGGCTCAGAGTAATAGATTCTTTGACAGCTGTGCACACAGTTTACAGACAGTATTCCATGGGATTGTGCTGAAACCAGATTATTGTAGATTGAGACTAAGGGCTCACTATGACTATGCCTGTTTGCTGTAACTGCAGTTATATGGAAGGATTACCAACATAGGATTTTATGACGAGCCTTTTCAGTGACATTCTCACAGCAAGATTGGTTGCTTCTGAGAAGAGGGGGACTTATTGTTACTTTTCCAGTATTATGATATGCATTTTTATTTTATTTTATTGACATTGTGTGTAACATAATGACCATCTTTCTGCAGACATTGAAGTCTTCTAATGTATTAGTCCAACCACTAAACAAAGAGAAGCTCTACTAAGGACTCTACTAAGAAGCACTCTCTTACAATACTCAACCAGTTGTAGTTCAGACTCTTCCAACTCCACCTCTTCATTAGCCAGTACATACAGCACAACTTCCACAAGCACCAGTCTGCAGACACTAACACTATTTGGCATTTGCTGCCATATTGAGAGAAAGGCTTAATACTTGAAAGGCATGGCAAACACTGAACAAATACACAAAGACCACATCCAAACACCATGGAAACAAGGGTGGAAGAGGTTAGGGGTGAAAGGAAGGGGAAGAAAAAGCTGGAAAGACAGGCTGGTTACTCTATCATCAGGTCCATTAAGAGCTTCCCCCATTGGAACACTTAGGCTGCATTCAGACTGACAAAAACATTGTGTCAAAAATGCTACCTTCGTGTTCTTTTAAATGAAACTACTGCATTGGTGTAGTGGGGTGGGGGGTGTCACTGCAGAGGCATGTCGCAAAAGAAATGCAGGATCGTTCAGCAAAAAGGTGATCCTGGCCATGACTCAAAACAATGGCATTCTGTAAGTGTACATTGTAGGTAAAATACCTTGTTGCATTACTGTGTAGCAACGTGCTAAAGGGTTCAGTAAGCTTTAAACAAATTAGTTTGTACAAATTGTCATCCAAATACACTCAAAGGTGGGGTCAAAAGCCTGTTGTCATAGAGAACGGCAAGACACGATATATTGTACAAAGCAGGATAGCAGCTCATATGTTCAGACAGTCTCTCCTTGAATGCATTCATAGTGTTGCACTTGGTTCTTCACAAAAGTGACATTAAATTGTTTGAAGAATGAAAAAGAGAGCTTGAGAGAGAAGTTTCTAGCCGTGCATGGCTCTAGTAATGGAAATGTTGTCTGGTCCACTACTTTTGTCCATACTAAAATATCTCAACAACTATTGGATGGATTGCCATAAAATTTTGTACAGACATTCACGGTCTCCAGAGGATGAATCCTAATGAATCCTGAATGTGATGGTCCCCTAACTTTTCGTTTAGCAAAACTAATGACATTCCCAGCCTCAGCTGTACTTTGTGTTTAGTGCTAATTAGCAAATGTTAGCATGCTAACACGCTAAGCTAAGATGGTAAATGTGGTGAACATTGTAACTGCTAAACATCAGCATGTTAGTGTTGTTAGTCATTTTGAACATGGTAGCATGTTGACATTAGCATTTAGCTCAAAGCACTGCTATGCGTAAGTACAACCTCACAGTTCTGCTAGCCTGGCTGAAGACTCTTAGTCTTGTTTTGACATATGCAATTTTTCATGTGAACTAAGCCTTACAACAAATTAAAACCCTTTGCTAGCTGTGACTCACACTGCAGATGTATCACACTTTTCCCTTTCCTTACTGTATCTGCATGTGCTTACAGGATTTTGACATTTTATCAGTCAGTTTAAGATGTCTTTGCTGTCCTGATATACTCTAATATATATTCTAAAATGGCAAATGTTCTCCACTGTTTGCCTTTGGTACTTTACCCAGTTTGTGCATGTGTCAGAGTTTGAATGGGAGAAGCAGATCTCTTTCCACCATAAAGAAGAAATGGACCAACAGTAATGATGGAGAAGGCAGACTGACCTTGACACAGTAGAGCCGGTCAGTGGAATATGGTGTGCTGCAGGATTTCAACATGGCTGAGGTCGTCTGTCTTGTAATGGATGAAAGTCTTCCCATTATGAGCTTGTCATTTGAATAATGTCCAGATTTCCCTTGGTGACTTGGCAATAGCTGTCCACTGTTTAAACTTGTTATTTCCTCATCAGGTCTTAGACTGGCTCTAGTCTGCAGAAAGCGAGTTTCCTCATTGATCAAGTCGTCAAATATCAATGCTAGCATGCAGGTGTTTTTTGTTCTTTTACAATGTAAAAAAAGCCATTGTGTGTACAGACATTTTATCATACATTGACCTTCCTTGTAATTTTAAGAGCTGGCCAATTTGTTTCGTTTGTCCAAAAACTGTCCCTGCTGAGACCGATGAAGCATATAACTGCATTCAGTATGCAAAAGCAGGCTAAATAGACTGTTGAAAGCACTTAGTTTTGTTTCTTGAGCCAGAGGACTAACACCACACTTCACCCCTGCATCCTCAGCCAATGAGGCACCACAGGCCTCGCCAAGGGTGACACAGAATAGAGGAATAGAGAGGGGGAAAGGGCACAGGGGACGGGTGGTGGTGGGGGCACGGGGGGTCTAGCTTGATTAAGATTTATTTCTAAATTTTACTTTACCAGCTGCCTGCTGTTGGATAGACTCTCTCATGTAACCCCCTTCTTTGCTGTGTTGATAGAAAGGTTTCTTGTAAATGTGTTGCATGACAAAGCATTTCCCCTTTTACCCTTCATTTCACTCCCTTTCCACTACGTGGACCCTCGGAAGGGGTAAGCCAGTGGGACATGGTGGAAACAAATACTATATGAATTCTCCAGGGGGCTGCTGAGAGAAACAACGTAGACATGGTGACAGCAAAATGTGGCTTATTGTGCGATTTATTGGCAGGTGGTTTGATGTTCTCTTACTACATTTTCACAAAAGACTGATTATTTGGGATATGCCATACGTTTATTTTGTCATGGGTCAAGTGCCTAGCATACCACTGTATTGAACATTTACTAACTGCCAAATTTTTCAAAACAGTGAGAAAATTATTGAAAAAAAGAATCAAATCCAGTGTCTGCATTATCCGCCAAAATGTAATCTTACTAGATTGTTGAAATATCTGGATGATACATTTTTTGTGTTCAAATGCCTTTCATATTGGTATGTACCCACTTTGGGCTTGTGTGTGGCTTTAAACAATACCTTAACACTAAATTTACTTTTTTGAGTAACTGAAGTATATGTACAGTCACTTAATTACACTATGAATTGATTCTGGTCCCAATCTGTAGTGTTCATTGCAATGGCAGATCTTTGACCATTTTCAGAGTTTGAATAATTTGCTATTCCCCCCAAATACAAAGCATCGTCACATTCACTCTGATCTGGGCATGCCCCCTATATAAAAACAAACGTATAAAAACAGAAATCAACTTGGTGGTGATGGGAGTTCTATTTCATTCTTTGTGACTGCCAGAGATGGTACAAAGTCAGTATTCAGAAAAGCATAGATACCTACGTAACTTTCATTTGAAGTGGTCATTTGAAAAGAGGTAGAAAGCGTGTGAATGACAGTTGTTGGCTCACAGTTACGTGTGAGCTGTAACGCTGCTGGTGTAGATGGCTGTATTGGGTGGTTGAATGCATTTTGTAATATGTGAAGCGAGTGTGTTTAAGTTAAAACTGGGTGTTAGGTTTCTCTCTAAAAATAACCTGCTTGGTAAAAGCACTTTGAGACAAATTATAAATTGGTGAATATTTTAATATTCAGATTCTATAAGCCATTTCTACTGCTTTAGTGTGTCAGAAAATGGCTGTTTGAATAAGACAGTATCATTCATCCCAGGTGTCTGTATCCTGCCCTGAAGATTTATCAGTAGTGCTTGAGGACTGCATAAAGTATTCAGAGACTCAGTATAGTCCCATGTTGTTTTTTCTTTTCAGGACAAGCCCGCCCTACTGTTGCGCTGACCTGTATTCTCTACGGACAGGAGAGATGGTCAAATCAATTCAGTTCAAGACGCCCATCTATGATCTCCACTGCAACAAACAGTATGTTTATCAGGTGGTCCACCTGATCTAAAAAAAAAAAAAAAAAAAACCCCAAAACCCCCAAAAACCTCAAGAGCCTCATATTTTATGATACACTGCGTGTTTATTTTCATTCTATTAATGCACTATTTTCTCCCTCTTCAAGTATCCTTGCTGTGAGCCTACAAGAGAAGATTGCAGCATTTGACAGCTGCACCTTCACCAAGAAGTTTTTTGTTACAAGTAAGAAACTTAAACACATGCATATTAAGACTTAGAGTTTTTTTCTATTGTACTATATAGAATTTTTCTCACTGTTCACGAGCGCCCTAGTTGAAAATGAATACAGTAATTTATGTTGCTGTATGATACCTGTTTCTGAGGAGCTTCTTTTGTGTTCATGAACCTATTTTCAGTGGCTTTTTTTGACCTTTTAGGGGTATTTAACCTGTTTTTCTGACCTGCTATTTAGTTCCTGGCAGGAAAAGGAAGGAGGTTTTGTTAGGTTGCAGAAGGAGATCAATTGTTATTCAGAGCACAAAGAAGTGAGATTTTATGTAGATATTTATGAAATGTTGGGTCCAACCTTAGTGTTCTGTACCAACACATCGACATTGCCAAACATGATCAGTGAGTCTGTCACACTGGCATCACACAAGCCAAACAAACACAAAGCAGATCCTTGGTTATAATGCAACCAGCCACCAAGGCCTGCTGTGATACGGTTCTCACAAGCTTTGCGTTGTAACTAAACTGCTTTTATCAAAACATGATGTGAGGCCCTCTATTTGAAGCTCAGCACAGGAAAACTGTTTACAACACAGCTCTTGCATTTTCCTGGCTGTACCTGCCATGTCTGCTCAAGGAGGCTGTGAAGGAAAGGCCAGCCTGTATTACAAGGCCATTGCTGTCCACTTAAGTCATTGACTGGAGTAAACTGACCTTACTGGCTGCTTTAATGTGTCTCCTCTTTGTCTGCCTGCCTTCCCTATCAGTGTCTGGGCCACAGGAAACCAAACATGCTCAATAGTTATTAATCGTTTCTGAATGCAGGGGCCTCCTCCGCATAACGTTGTTTGGGCCATAAAAGCAGTAAACAGAGGGTCCTGTAATGTGCGCAGCTCTGCTTCGGATGAGCCATTTTACTATTGTATGTCCGTTTCTTCTCCAGGGATGGGATGGTGGACATGTCATGTTTCTATGAGCACTTAAGGCTCGCCCCATGTTTATATTCTTGCTTTACATTCAAGTGGTGTGTGCCGTTAGCTCGGCCTCAGTCAGCACCAGCAAGAGACTGTCTTTCTTTTATGTTCATCTTGATTCCACAGCCTTGTCTAGCTTTTCTGAGTGGAACAACTCACAATGATCATGGTTTTGTGCCTACTGTGTTTTTGTACAGTAAAAGGGTGTCTGTGGCTGCTGCTTGCATATTAGTGCCATGTAATATTAAAGGGAAACTCCAGTATTTTTAAACCTGGGCCCTATTTTTACAAATTTTGTTAAACTCTTCTCCTCAGCTCTGACTCACGTTTCCACCGTCGTCTTCCTGCAACAACTCAACCTCTCGGAAGATTTCAGAACGAGACTTTTCCTTTAGTGAGACTTTCTGTTTCTTGTTAAATTAAAAGGATCTTACTCTTCAACAAAGGGTCTCTCTGTAGGAATCCTTTCCATAATGTTGTCACACACTTTGAATAACAATCTGAGCAATGGCAGAAACAAGCACTTTAGTGAACGTACTTTTTACCCTGCTTTCTTTTCCTTTGATTCCACCCATCATGTCTGTTTCCTCTCCCCGCTCAGCCCCCTGCTCTCCACCCAGGATGTCAAACACATGTTATCTCTCCGCCTGGTCTCCCCTCGGCCTTGGAGAGGCACAAATGGCTTCTCTGGAGTTACCTCAACCCTCCCCCCCGACTCCACCTCATCTGCTCCCTGAGCTCTAAATTATTGTCAGCCAGCCATTTCCCCCACACTTCCACACACTTACATCAGCTCAGTGTGCCTGTGTGTGTGTGTGTGTGTGTGTGTGTGTGTGTGTGACGAGTGCCTGTGTCCTCGAAGGAAGCGGTTGTGATCATTCTTGGATCTACGTTTTGTTGTCTGTATGTTTACACATACTGGAAACAGGCAGACGGTCACTGTCTTTATCTGCTTGCATTTAAAATCCTTTACGACAGTATCAATAATCTCTCCAGTCCTTTTACAAGCACACCTTTGTCTGTTTTTGGTTTGATTCTGTCTTGCAGCAGAAGTGATAGACGGCCCTGTAGTTGGAGATCAGTTTTGGTGTTAGTCACAGCAACCCACGGCCTTGTTTACTTCCACATCTGTTCGAGTGAGAAGAGAAAAAGACATTTATCTGTTTGTGAAGACACAACTTTGTTTGCCATTTAGGACTATTGGTTGTTGTTTTTATTTCTGCTGACAGCACACCGGTTGTGTTTCCGTGTAAATGTGTGCATGTGTGTCTCCCCACAGGGGATTATTGTGTTGGTCAATCAGCAGAGGAGCCATCCTCAATTTATTGGGTACCGCAGTCTCCATTAGGTCATACTGTACACACACACACACACACACACACACACACACACACACGTACACGTACAGACACGTCACCCTCATTAGACTCCCATTTATCTTCCCAAACAAGAGACTCCCCACAAACACATTAATGGTTTAAGATAGTTACAGACACTCTTCAGGGAGGAGACTTATGGAAATCCCTGCATGTGTTCCTGTTCTTTCTTGCAGACGTTTGATCATGAGGTTATTTACCAGAAATGTGTACGAATGTTTATTTCTATTGTAAGTATTATTGGTGCCCCTGTTAGTAGGACCATCTTTGTGTCTTTTTAGGCTGCTATCCCTGCCCTGGCCCCAGCCTCAATCCAATAGCTCTTGGAAGCCGCTGGCTGGCCTACGCTGAGAACAAGGTAGTCTACACACACACACACACACACACACACACACACACACACACACACACACTCTCATCCATTGCAGAAGTGCCTTATCAGGAAAGCGACATATTTACAATCCAAAAAATGCATTTTATCTGTTTTCTGCCTCTTTAATCTGTCTGGATAAACTACTCATTCCAAGAAGAGTCTGTGAGAGATGATAACATTTTTGAAAATCAACAGATGCACATGAGTTTTCCATTCTCTTCTGTTTAATGGGATTGTTAAGTATTTACAAAAAACAGAATGTTCTATTGTGCACTTTGCAATACATTTAATGCACAATAGTGTTTTGGTGCTGGCCCGCTCAAGTAATTGACAGATGGGGCCACTGTTTGTGTGACTGCCTAAGGATTTCCAGAAATGACAAAATCTATTTTTTTGAACAGTAAGAGTAATACTGGGACGGAGCTATTCAAGTGAAATTGTATTTGAAATTAAATCGGTGCAGATTGGCTGTTTGGTTGTGTAATGTTGCTTTGAAAGCAAAACCAATTTCCTTCAGAGTGAAGAGGGGAGGCGTTTGGAGGTCTGAAATCCGAGTAAATTTCACCTGATTTTTCTTTTGATACATCTTCTGTAGACTTACACTATATGTCTTGTATTAATCTGTAAATCTTTGTGTGTTTTGTAGTTGATCAGATGTCACCAGTCTCGCGGAGGGGCTTGTGGTGACAATTCACAGTCCTATACAGCTACAGTGATCAGTGCTGCCAAAGTAAGTGACAGAACACACACTCACTTACCTGTTTTTCTTTCTCTTTCTTCTTTATTTATATTTATATATATATGAAAATATAAGGCTTGTTATACTGTGATTGAACAGAGTTTAAATGCTGGACATCACAAACTTGTTTTTTCTTTTTCTTTTCTAAAAGTCTGTTTTTTGATAATGGGAAAATCTGAGTAGTAGAAAAATTCTGCATATAAAACACTGTTCACAGCTCAACACTTAGTTTCATCACATATTATTTTTATTATCTCAAATGACAGAAGCAGCAGCTAGTTTGCATTTTTTTTTTTGATTGTTCTATTATCTTTCTGTTAGGGCGAGATGGTACAGAAAATGTATGGTTTGCACCTCTTTTTGGGGTCACAGTTTGGTATGTGTGCAGTACAGCAGGGAACACAAAAGAAATGGAGAAGATAACAGAATCCGATGCTCCATTGTTATTACAAAAGACTCTAACCTGCAGATTCTCAAATTATGAAATAATTTCCATTAAGACATGTACAGCATCTTTAAATTTATTTAAACCCACCATTTGAGCCAGCAGTGCAGTTGTAGGTTTTCACATTTGGTTTAACAGTTTATGTTTATACTCAACCAAGACTCACTCTATTTTCAAGTCTTCCACAGTTAAGTAGCTCTCTGTAGCACTGGAGGTCCATTCATCAGCGGTTAGATCAACTGACAGGGTACTGGACAATTCCTGGACGACTGCATCTTGTGTTGTTTATATTGGGCAGGAACAAAGAACTGACTGAAATACACACGTGAGGGAACATTATAGCAGTGCTCAAGCCCTTAAATAGATGCATTCAGGTGATGGTGAATGGTTTTGTATGTTTGATTGTTTCTGTCTCTGATGTGATGTGCCGAACTTCGGCTGAAAAATGCTAACACACAGTTTTTGTCAGATCCACCACTCTTTGTCCAGAGTCACTATAACTTATAGGGAAAACAAAAACGCTTATAAATTATAGATCTGTGACATGGGAAGCTTTTGCTGCTCTGCTTTTTCAGTTGCGTTCACTGTATCAATGACACTGGCTATATGAGATATACATCCAGGGGCTAAGCACTGTCAATTAGCATGGCAAGAAAACAACCGACCCACTGCCAAAGCTTTGTGGGTGAACTTGAGAACTTCTTATGATAATCTACTTTCAAAACTTCTTGTTATTTTTTTACTGGATACCAAAGCAATTACAAATTTGGGGAAAACATTTTGAGTTGAATGCAGCACAGCCTTAAATATGATGAAGACACAAACGTTTGATACTACAGGTCACAACTAAAAGAACTTAAAGTATTTTTTATTGGTTTTCCAACTTTGTTGAAACTTATCCTCAATCACGTCTTACAACAAGGAAGAAGAAGGACTCTAAATGAGTTCGCTTTAATCTTAAACGTTTGAAAATTAGTTCTCATGTTCAGATTGTGGCTAAAATCTGTCTAAAAGGTCATTTGGTTTGTCTTAAGCCTTTGCTCAGATAAAACAGCACATAATACAGTATTTCCAGCTCTGCCTGCGCCATCTGTAAATGTGCTGACATTGGACCCACCTGGCCCGCCCGGCTGAGGCTTATGAGGCACTTCATCAACCTGCCTACTGTATCTGTTTTTTCCCACTGTAATCTGCTTCTCTCCCATGGTCTTGTTTCACTCATCTCCACAGGGGAGTGACTCTAAGATGGCTCACTAACAGCCAACAGCCCCCTTTGATACCAGGGGAAATTCATTCGTGGTCTGATTTAGCTGCTTGCCAACACATGCTAAGTAGCTAGCTCCTCATCTGGTTCTAGTCTGTTCCTTCATTCGGTCCCAGAGGAAGGGATAATTGATTTACAAAGTGTATCCCTTCCCCTTTACTTAATGAGTGCTAACAGCTAGTGTGAGAGAAGGATCATTAGCAGGCTAATGATGGTATACATCAAAAAGAGCACTGAGTCGCTAACAGGTTAGCGGCATGGCAAGGGGTGGACAATGGTGGGGCATATTGATATGCAGACAGGCAGTCTGCTAGCCTGCCCTCTCCTCATTTAAGACCATATATCTCAATATAGATGACAAGGTATCTCCTTTTGGCTTGTGGCGCGACACGCTGGCTCTTAGTGCCGACGTCCAGAGACATGGAAACAGAACGGGGGGGGGGGGGTAGCATTAAAGTGTAATGGCTTTTATTTATAAGAAAGATAAAAGAGTGCAATAGCTCTGACCAATTGGACTCCCTATTCAAAATTTGCTGTCTTACGGTAAATGTGTGTATCACATCACTCCTGGGTGTATGATTGAGACCTTTCACATAAATTAGGCCATAAATTGTTTAGATAGCGGCATCAGGCCGTAGCTGTGTGTGTGTGTGTGTTCATGTGTTTTTGTCAGCCATCAGACATGATCTTCCAGACCCCCCGCCCTCCCCAACGGCAGATCAATAGCCCCTGTTTGGACTACCACTAAGAACTCCACAACTGCAGTGATTAGAAAACACATTAGTGTTGATCAAACGCCTCACTTAATAATTGATGGCTCTTCGGGCATTTTACACACACACACACACACACACACAAATGCAGGCGTACACACACATACACAGGCAGCAGACACTGTTAGTGTGCCGGGCCAAGTGGCAAAGAGAGACAGTGGGTGATCCTCAGACCCAACAAACGCGAGGCGCCACGCTGTATTGACAGGGCCGCCTAGTCTGACTGCCTGATTAGGCTCTCCGGGGCCCCTTTGGCGCTTACACACACACAGACACACAGTCACACGCATTGGACTCCATTAGGCAAAGACAGTGTAGTAGGTGAGATAGACTCCACTTAAGCAGCACTATCCATTTCCCTCAATCGAGCCACAGAGGTGTGTTTGAGCCAGACACCCTGGCTGGGCCTTAAGCGGACACAGAGGAGCCTCACACACACACACACACACACACACACACACACGCACACACACGGGCGTCTCCTGTGGCTACATTGCTACAAGTCATCAGCACTACAAGTTATCAGCAGGCATCAAGTGAACATGGTGCATGCACACACGCACACAGACACGGCATTGCACTTACACCCATGCACTTGGCAGCTCTTCTCCTCATCTTCACAGCCCGCACAGGCTTCAAACTAAGTGAACTGCAAAATACAATAAATCACATACATGCAGAATACATTACTTGGGAATATATGACACCAGGTGTTGGAATTTTGCTCTAAATCTTTTATCTTTGTTCTTCCAGACTTTAAAGACAGGCCTGACAATGGTGGGTAAAGTTGTCACACAGTTGGCGGGCACCCTACCAGCAGGCACTCCGGACGAGGAGGGCACACCTCACAGTGCGAGCCGGCGTAGCCCCCACAACCCTGGTGTGGTCACCATCATCGACACACACAGTGTTGGCGAAGGACAGGTCAGTCAAGTGTTTCTACTTTTGTCAGGTATTGTTAATGATTCGATAATACTGAATTTGTATGCATTTGTGATTCTATTTTTAAAACTCATTGACACCAGATAGTTTGCCCTTTTTGTACATTAAGACAGCATGAAGGCACCTCAGTATGGGGAGTCATTGAAAAATCAATGAATTTTAAGGCAACAAGGCAATTCAAGGCAGTTCAAGGCAACAGCAAGAACCCTGTCAGTCATGATACAACAATTCATATATCAGTGTTATACATATATCTGTAGTTGTGTTTGTATCTGTGTAAATGTGTTTCAACTCTTTTACTCCTAAATGTCAGAGCTTAGAGATGAAATAAGTTTCATTGAGTTCACAACCTTGCCTTTTGTTTTTAAATCTGAAATGCTTTCAAACATCTGCTTTTATTTTCTTGAAAAGGCAACTGCTGCAAATGGGACCTGCCATCAATTGATAGACAAAGGCTTCATCCGAAAGTCTTAACAATTTTGTATTTTTTCACTTTTGCGTGGCCTCAGATGAATATGTCATGAGCACAATGAAATATGTAACAGAATTTAAGGAGTTAGGGAAAAAAGTAACCATATAAATGCAAAATGTATCTCTGTATTGAGTAAGCAAATATATGCAGTACCATTCAAGTATTAGACCAAAGTAAAAAAATGTCAACCAGACTCAGGCCAGTAAGTTGATAAGTTACAGAAGTCCAAATGAGGTGTTAATGAGGTCTGTTCATTGTCACAGAGAAAGTAGGTCATACTTTTTGAGGGGGTTCGAGGGTCATACTTTCAGGTTTTCACGTTGCTAAGATGGTCGCAAAGTTGATCAAGAAATGGACGACAACATATTCTTCTGCCGACTTAGCTTGAGGTAGTACTTGGAAGATAGCCATGGAAGATGTTAACTGGTTCGGGCTATTTCAAGCACCAAACCCTTGCACCAAATGAGGGAACATTATTTGGAAGAATGCTGTTCATCCCTCCAGTAGAGTTGCACACACTTAGAGAATCTATGACAAGGAGCACTGAAGCTGTTCTGGAGGCTTGTTGTGGAACAACACCTTTTATGTTGGTCGTTGGTTTTGTCATCCATCTGTATATTAGGATGATTGTGAGTTAGTATCTGTACTATTCATTCAATGGATGGACCTATACACAATAGTTTATATTTTCAGTTGTTCATCTTAGTGCAAAGTTACAGTATCTCCCTTTTTATAGTGATGCGTAAGGCATAGCCCTTGAGTTTCACTATGACACTTGAATTGTATCTAAAACGGATTAGGTTCTTGTAAACTTGACAGCCTCCCCCCCTGCATCCTGGCAAACCCTCAGACTAGCACTGGTCTGATCTCACTTAGTATTCCCTTTTTGGATCCTGCATGGTGGTTAACCAGAAACTGTTAACAGGTGACCATCATTGTTTAATGGAGTGTCAGCTTTACCGGCTAGACCTCTAAATGCTTATATTTCCCCCTAACTGGGCCCTTTATATACATAATGCATACACACACGCACACACCAAAGATTAAATTGGCACCAATTTGTTCCTGGCTTTTTGCCTCTCTGATCTTGTCATGTATGACCCAGGTAAATCATCATAACTTTGGCCTCTGCGGTTTGGTGGGAAACAGGAAAATCTCCAAGGTTGGCTTTTTTTCCTTGTGGCTTGGACACACTCAGGCCCATTCACCTCACTCTGCACAACTCGCTGAAAGGTGTGACTTAGATTTGCTGCATATTTTAACAGCCAAGCTTTTAGCCACAGCCCTGTCTGTTTTAGCAGCCCTGGTAGGAGAGATGCTCTGTAAACAGTTAGCTGTTGGTCTGTAACCTCACATGAAGCTCAAGGCTGAATGAGTCCACCATATGTCAAATAAGGTCTTAACATTCAGTTTAGCCATTTTATGGGGGATTTGGGAGGTGAGTCAGAAGTAAGTTTTTAACCATATATATTTCTTCTCGCCAAAGGTTTGCAAGTTGTTAGTAAGGGTGTGTGAAATTGAGGAAAAAACATCATGTTATTGCAGAAACAATATTTATGATGTTATGAGAAAATACTAAAAGATACTAATATTATCTGCAGCAACAAAAAAATCTTATGTCCATGGTTGATTCACAGATGTCTGCAGAAGATAATACAGCTGTTATCTTATCACAGTACTTGTACATGTGCAGGACTGCTCTCTTTAAAAAAAAATGTTGAATGTTATATCCAGGGTCCAGCTTTTTATTGAGCTGTTTGAAGTCTTACTTTTCAACTTTTTGGATTGGCATTGTATCCTAAGCCCAATGAAATGTGACCACTTTGGCAATTTCTTTCCAATGTCTGCTTTTGCTGCCATACAGAGTACAAATGGCCAATGATTTGGTTATTATAGGCGGCACAGTGTAGTCTGTTGGTTTTGTCTTGCCCTCTTGCTTACATATTATTGTGGTTTGTTTTAGCTCTTACTTCCATCCATCCATCCATTTTCTATACCGCTTATCCTCTTAGAGTGTCGCGGGGGGGCTGGAGCCGATCCCAGCTGACATTGGGCGAGAGGCGGGGTACACCCAGGACTGGTCGCCAGTCAATTGCAGGGCTGACACATAGAGACAGACAAACATTCACACTCACAGTCAATTCAATTCAATTCAGTTTTATTTATATAGCGCCATATCATAACAAAGTTATCTCAGGGCACTTTTTCGAATAGAGCAGGTCTAGACCGACTCTTTATATTTACAGAGACCCAACAGTTCCCACCATGAGCAAGCACTATGCGACAGTGGCAAGGAAAAACTCAGTCACACCTACGGACAATTTAGAATCACCAATTAACCTAACTTGCATGTCTTTGGATGGTGGGAGGAAGCCGGAGTGCCCGGAGAGAACCCACGCGGACACGGGGAGAACATGCAAACTGCATGCTCTTACTTCCATATTACAAAAATCATTCTGAACTCTCATCGCTGACTGGTTTACTTAAACCCATACTAATGAAAACCTTTAGTTGGGTTAAAACCTGACTTAAAGTAAAGTAGGGAGTTGCAATAAATAAAAAGGTTGGTAATTATCAAAAGGCAAGCATCCATCAAAATGCTAAAAAAAAAAAAAAAAAGATAAAACAATGTTATAAATGAAAAAGTCTGTGTTTGTTGTATGTTAGGCTAAAAAAGTTGTTAACTCTAATCCACAATACAAAGGTGGGTAAGCTACATTTGACAGACCCACCCAGGTACATATACCTGGATACAGAAAATATACATACCAATATTTGGGTCTAAGAGTTTGAACCGCGCCAGTGGCCTTCAACAGGATCTCCGCTTAACCACTAAAGAAATGCTAAAAGCTTTTATCCCCTTAATTCTACTCAGCCATTCCAGACCATGATTAATCACACTGCAGTAGCTGTCACATTTTTAATGAGGCGTGTTAGCATACATAGTACAGTTTATCAGTGATGTAGTCGCCACACACGCACACACTCACTGCCTTCTCCTTCTCTCCTGCACAGTGACTGTAGCTGCCCTGTGACTTGTCTTATAAGCTGGACCTAAGCCTTCAGAAGCAGGCCTGCACTCTGTCACCAGCCGACACACTGTAACCGTACACTGGTCATAAACACTGACTAGGCCAGGCAGGGAGGGAGGGGAAAGCTAGGAGTGGAGGATGAATGTACGGTGAAGGGAGGTTTGGGAGGGTTGAGGGGGTTTTAGGTGTGATTTTTGGAGAAATGGGAAAAGGCAGGAATATGATAGAGGTGAGTTCCTGTGTCAGTGTGGCAGTCCAGGATATTCCCATTTCTTTCAGGCTTTGAAATTCCTTATTTGGAGCCGTAGCCTCAAAAAACACAGACACACACATTCTTCCCTGTTCTCTGGAGGACACCCTTGTTTCAAATGGCTCCAGCAGGATTCCCTCACAGAACAACATTGTCTGCCGGCACCATAATAAAAGTGATCTGCTTCATGTCACCAGCCTCTTTCTTTCTTTCTCTCTGTTCTCCCCATTTTTTCTTTTCTTTTCCTGCTTATTTTCTTGCATGTAGTCTGAGATGAAGCCCTTAGTTTTTAGAGGCTGTTTCTTGTTTGGACTAGTTCCTATTTAAAATGCTCAGCCAGCCTTTCTGACATTGTTAATGCAACACTGGGGACAAATTTAACCCTGTGTATATGTTCTCTCTCTCTCTCTCGCTCTCGCTCTCTCTCTCTCGCTCTCTCACACGCTCTCTCACGCGCACACACACACACACACACACACACACACACTTGTGCACAAAGTGGCCTCATGTCTGGGCTTATTTCTAATCTCTCTTCATGACTAAAGGGCTTTTCTGCCAACTCCTGGTCTCGGCTCAGCCTTTGTTAGATTCGTCCCAGCCTTGGCAACAGACTTCATACAGAGATTTAAGAGCAGCATCTAGTTGTGCAAAGTGACTTATAATTTCATTTTCTTAGGCAAGTTTCAGAAGTAGCAAACTAAAGCTAGATTTGACGCCAGTTTCTGTCTGTTCACGGGAAAACCCGCTGTCATATGGTATTGTCAAAGCCACATGTGAAAAGCAACATTATTGCCAAAGTAAATTTATCCATATTCTTGTCTCCATTGTTGGACCATATCCCGTCCACACTGGTCTCAGTATAGCTTCTTACTAAAGCACTAGCACTATTAAAATAGCTCAGATTTTGATGATTAATAACTTCTTTGATACAGCACAAAGAGAAAGATTTTTTTGTAAAGTGTTTGTTTGTCTTTGTTTCTTGCCTATCAGGTAATATGCTAATTATTTTCTATCCACAAGAGGGCAATGGCACATTCTGAAACCAGTTTAACTTCCAGCTATTTCACTATGGGGTGATGTCAAAGAACACTGCTGAAGTGTGGCGATGATATCAGACCAAACCAAAATGTGAAGAATAATCCTTGAGCAGGGGAAAGTCCCGATCTGAGTTCAATGTTCTCATTGTTAGAAAATGAGTTTCTTTGTGTGTGTGTGTGTGTGTGTGTGTGGTGGCGTGGTGTATGTTTGTGTGTGTGTGTATATATACTCCAGGTCTTGGTGAGTGAGGACTCGGACGGAGAGGGAGTGGTGGCTCACTTCCCAGCTCATGACAAACCCATATCCTGCATGCAATTCAACCCCAGTGGTAAGACACACTCGCACACACTCACTCACTTATGCACGCATGCACATTTATTCTTGAGGAAGGAGTTGGAGTGCTCTATGCAAGTTTGGAAGACATTGAGAGCAGGAGAGAGATTACACTTCCATTCAAGTGTAACATGGTGTGTGTTTGGCTCACATGTGGCCACCTCACCTTGTCTCTTAGGCAAGGCTGGACCAAATGTATTCATGGTGTGTGTATTCATATTGTACACAATGCACACGTGTTTAGCCTGAGTTTCCCCAACACATGCCTTTACACCAACCTCAAGACACGGGCAACACATGCAACTGAGGCATCGTGTCACATACAGTAAATACTACATATTTTAGTGAAGACTTGTTTACTGGAAATTGTGTTTCATAAATAAGTTTTAAATGAATCTGACCTAAGTTACAACATAACATATCCCTACAGAATAATCTTTTCTTAGTCGGGCTAGTTTTTAGGCTTAGCTTCACCTCAGGCTTAACAAGTGTAACAATCAGTCTGCCAGACAGCAGTGTTTTCTACAAAATGTCTTCCCAGCAGTCCCCAGAACTGATGTACTATGAACGTTGTGAATATACGTCGTATAGTGAAAGTAGCATTTTTACCATTTGTTTTCATATTAATGGTAATTTAAATAAAATGAAGGAAATTAAACAAACAACCAGAAATACTTTAATTTAAAATGCAGGAGGGGTAGACAAACCAGTCTGACGCTGTTTAAACAGCGTCTCCACTACATGGAGGCCATGATGTCACTTGTACTTGTGTCTTTACTTAAACAAAGGGAGTACCTAAAATGTTCACCTCACTATGTGGCACTCGCCACAACACAGTGCAAGACTGACAGCATTTCAACAGTTTTTCAAAACAGAGCAATTGAAAATCATTTTGTTTTCTGGCTAATCTTTCTGGTCAACAGTGGAAGATTCTGATGACTAGTGGAGGTAGCAACATGTACTGTAGCACGTATGACAGCCAGAGAAATTCTTTTCCCACGTTAACTGATTTATTCGTTAATGCGCGGCGATAGCTAGGAATTGGATGGCCTGTAGGTTTTCTTCTTTCACCCATTTCCATCACAGTTTCTGTTCAACAGGGGTCTGTGCCTTGTCGCTCAATAGACCTGCCACTCAAGTGACAATCGGGTGCTTGAGACAGCTTTTTTTTTTAACCTTGTGCTGATGTACTCTACGAGTGCATGAATCAGTGTGCTGAAATGAGCTTCCATGTACAAATCTTACATTCCCTTCTCACCACATTATTTTACTCTTGTATCTCCTTTCCCACTTTCTTAGCATTGCTGATCTCCACCCCAAAAAGAAAGGGACAGTAGATGCTTTGTAAGTGTGAACAGGCTACCTCGTCAGTCTGTGCGTGCCATGTGTCAGCTTGTGTATGTTCCAGTTACTCCTGTGGTGTGTATGTGTGTAAGTGTGTGTGTGTCTTCATGTATTTTATGCTGTGTGTGTTGTGTGTGCATGTGCAGTTAATAAAGGAGCTGCTGAGAGATAGCTCTCACCCCATGACCTCCAAGCCCCAAGAATCCCTCACTTACCTAGACTTATGACTAAACTCAGCAGCTCCGTCTGAGCAGGAACAGGACGATATTGCAGTCAAAGGCAGACAAGACACGGCTGTCTAGACTCCACCTACTCCCACCCTAACCTCACCAGAAATCACACACAAAACACAACCCAAAACCTGCTTAAAAGTACATCAACAAAAGAGACATGTTTTTCAGTCCTTTCAGTAGGGATTATATATGATATCTATAACTAAGCAAAACAATGTTTCTTGAAAAACCAATGGTGATATTGACAGCTCTAGAAGATGCTATTGCTTCATTTCACCTTGTAGGCTTTACTTCTTCTATATTCATTCACTGAGAGAGAATGCTCAAAAAGAAAGTTCAGAATAATCACTTAAAATGGACATTGATTTGTTGCCGAGCGAACATCGTGGCTCATTTCCAGTTGCGTTGAAGCATGGTGCATCCCTGTTAGTGATACGATATAATGCAGATCCAGTCATCGACTCAGATAGTTGGAGTTGCCAGCTCTGCAATTGTTTTTAAAAAAACAGTTGATAATCATTTCTCCTCTCCATTCTGGCTGTGAAGTGATCTCTTCCTAGCCCAACTACAATCTAAGAGATGGGGGACAAAATCCACTGAGCTAATATTAGGCCTTGGCAGTCTTAGTTAGCCAAATCAAGTGGGAGTCTTACAAAGTTAGTAGAAAATCCCCTCTTTGTGTTTCTTTCTTTAGGCAAGGAAACAATGTATGGTGAAACACAAAGTGGGTATCTCATACTTAAAAGACTGTGACTTTGGAAGGTATACCTGTTAACCCACTGTATTGTACCCTCCAAACATCAGTTGGCAGACAGACTAAGTTAGACAATTTTTCAGGTGGCTAGTTCAGTAAAAGTCCCCATGCTATGCCAGGTTCTGGAGGTGTCTTTGGTCGGCTTTATTTCAACAAAAAGTATGTGATTCATGGTGTCACCAGTGATACCATGAATCACACACTTTTTGACACTCTTTGAACCTTTTTTTTCCTTTAACATCCAAGCTAGGTTTCTACAAAAGTGCACCCTCAACATAAAACAATGTAGTACACATGCTAGTTAGTTTCAGTGTACTGGTAAATGCTGAGAATCCCCTGTGACCTTTTCCACAGGGCACCGTCAACTTTCAAATTCCAAACACACTTTTAATCTTTCTGACTCATTTACTGTGAGCCAAATCTAAAGGGCTAATAAATGTTTAAATTACAACTGAAAACAGCAGCAGAAGTGTAGCCAAAAAACACAGATTTCCCCTTTTTTCATTGCAGCTAGGGCGTGTAATGAGATTAGGATGAATCTTCACACAAGCGTAGAAACTCCTCTTTTCCACTGCTGTGATTGCAGTACTCCTTTCATCACTGTTTATTCTTTTATTCATTTTCATTTCTGCTGCCTGCTGTGGAGTGTCCCATAATTAGAGGCCTCTTGATTTGATCAGAGCCCAAATCCTGAGTGACGGGTTCATTGGTCTGGCTCTAAATGAACTGTTTCCAAAGAGTTAAGGGAAGTGGCTTTTACTGAACTACCTTCCTGGCCCTACTGAGGCTCCCCTCACAGTGGTCAAGCTCAACATGGCAGAAACAAGAAAGATAGACTTAGCAGGAAACAATGATATGACTCAAACGGAGCCTGGAAAACCCAGAAATTTTGGCTGGGAAGAGTTATGTAAGAAACCCCAGTGGCTTGTGTGTGTTGGAGGCTCTACAGAGGGCGGACCGGTGGCCGCCAGTTCTTGGTGTGGCGGTTGGCGCTTTGCGGCACTTCGGTGGATCTGTGGATCTATTCCTAGTGGTGTAATTAGAGGGACGCAGATAAAGTGCAGTGGCAAAGCGCTCTCTTTAACAGCTGCAATGTGTGTGTGCTTGTTTTCTTTCACGTCTCGTCCTCTTCACTCGTCCTTAACGATCCTTGACTTGATTATTAGGTACGATGCCAAGGTCAAAATACACTCATATTTTGATGGCAGAGATATTGTCCAACAACTTGTGCATTACTTCTGACTATGACTGGCACTAGATGGAGTGATTGATCCAGCAGCCATGCAAGTCACCACCCTCTGCTCTTTATTCTCTCAAACCTCCTTCTCTACAGTCCTACTTAGTTTTATAAGGATCAAGTGCTTAACATGCAGTGGTGGAAGAAGTATTCAGACCCTTTGCTTAGTAAAAGTAGCAACACTGCCATGTAAACATATACTTTACTTAATTAGATTTACATAAATATTAAATATTACATTTTAGACTGTTGAATTTATATATATATATATATATATATATATATATATATATATATATATATAAATAATTGTTACTGTTGCATTAATGTGTAAGCAGCATTTTAATGTTGTAGCTAGTCAGGGTAGAGCTAATTGTAATTACTTTGAGTACTGTTGAGTACAGTAGTTTAATCCATCATGTTTTATGATATCATCATAAGGGCTTAATTTCCACTGGATGGGGTGCACATTTCCCCCTTACTTTTTCCAAATCGTCTTGGTCCTCACCAATTTTACAGCTACAGTTTGATTTATTCAAACAGTAAACAGTGTCCTCTTTCTGTCCAACCACTAAAATCCAGAACAGACAAGAGAGAAGTTGATTGTGATTAGTCATTAATCAGAAACTATTTTTATGATAATTAATTGTTTAAGCAATTTTTCAAGCAAAAATAGCAATACCAATGTTTTTTTTGTTTGTTAGGACGAATCTTCACACAAGCGTAGAAACTCTTTGATTAATGGATTCATTGATAAAATAATCTTCATATTAGTCAATAATGAATATAAAAACTACTTGCAGCTCTTTGGCTCACCTCCAATTATTACTATACTGTAATCTCACAGCAATAAGCTTAATGAGCAGCAACGGGGACTTTGAGGACTGTCATTCCCTGCTGTTTTGCCCCTTAGGCTACATACAGGTGTATGACACCTGTATGTAGCCTGTCTAGTAGGCAGAGGTTTTTGGGACCAAATGTAGCCTGGGAGGAAACTCCTGAGACACTATTCAGGGCAAAAAAAATTCTTCTTTTGCATAGTTTACAAGTAAAACAAAATAATTTAATCTACATTTAGATTTACAGCTGACAATGTATAATTATAACATTCTACTGAAAAGATGTTCGAATTGAACATACATTGAAGATAAGGCACTCTTTTTAGATGCAATATTATCTATCATAAAGTATCTGGTCTCAAGGAACTTAGGTAGGCTCATTCAAAGTGTTTTACAGTTTGTTACACTGACCGATATTTAACGATCTTAATCAGGCAAACAAGATGAACATTTAATTTCTTTCTGTGCATATTTTACCTTGTGCTGCTGCAGCCTTTATGTTAATCTGATAGCATTCAGTTCAGACTTGTGCCACGTTGAAGGTGTTGTGGAATGTTTGTAGGTCCAACTAAAGTGATAAAAGTGATTCAGGCACTGAGATATGAGATTGACATGTTAAATTGCTGTCCCATGTACGTAAAGAGATGCATGTATGAAGGGGGCTTTAATCTGCAAAATAACTTGTTACTATAGCTCTTAAATGGTAAAAAGTAAAAAATTTCCCCCTAAAATGCAATGGAGAAGATGTATAAAATATCAGAACAATGGACATACTCAATACGATAGCAATACAAGTAGCTTAAAAAATACACCTAAGTACAGTAAATGTATTTAGTTACTAGTTTCCACCACTGTAGACAGGTACAGTAATGGTTACTCATAGAATTGTGGGCTTGGACAGCTTCTCTTAAACACATAACATTGTGTACTTGGGTATTGTCAGGTGTGGATGGTCCACATTCCTAGAATTGATTTCTGCAAGTAGTAAAACCAAATCAGTCAGCTATCCTGCTGCCTTTAAATATATTGTATTTAAACTGGATGCAGGTACAGTATACTTCCACCCTTGTTCTGTGAAGAATCTCTATCATTACGTTTTTCACTCTCATATAACACAGCAGACTGCCACAGAATGAGAACTTGAATTTGTGCAGCCGTCTAAATGATCTGAATATGGAAGTTTTGAATACCCCATCAAAGCAAGGAGTAATGGCAGATGAATCAAGACTGAATCTCTCCCCACACGGAACTGTCCCATAAACCATATCCCTGGTTTAGCAACAGGCCGGTCTAATGAATAGCCTGGCCCGTTGAGCCTGACCATTGAGGCAGCTGTGCCGTGAAGGCAGCTCTCCATGGTGTAATAACTCTGTCTCTCCATCTTACTGATGTGTGAAAGAAACCAGGCCGTTGCCGAAAAACCCTGGACCCACACGCACATGTTGAACATGAGGGGAATTCCCACACACAAGCAGCTTCTCTTGGCCACACATTTATAGCCACACATTTAGCATGGATTGAGTTGTGTCTTCACACCAAGATAGTAATTAGTACTCACAGTCGGCTCTGATGTGATTTACAACAGCTGCTCTGCAGGGCTCTCTGTCTTGCCTTTTTCAGTTTTTTGACCGGGGACAAGATGGGTTGTTACTCTGACTCTGGATTTTACTTAGACTGTTGTAATGTTGAGGAATGTTCAGTGATCACAATGTCTAGGTTTGTAGTGACGGTTTTTGTTTGGTAAAGAATTTGTTAAAGCCAGGGCTGGTACCTCAGCTATCTTTGCAATGTCCATGTAGAAGTCAGTAGTATTCTGTGCTGGCCATGAGACAGAAAGACCAAGAATTTACTTAAAACCATGCACTGGCTATTCATTGTGATATGGATCCACCTGTGGACATGATGTTTCCTACTGTATAATTGATGAGTATCAAGGAATATCTTGAAGGTCCGCAGTGTAAGCAGATTGCTCTCTGAAGTTATTCAGAAATTACTTTGATAACTCAGAAATAGAAGAGGAACACAGTATTTTTGGCTGGACTGCAGCAAAGCGGGGGCCAGCCCTGTAAATATGAAAGTCTGTCCATGACTAACTGATTGAATGAGTGACTGAGTGAGTGATGAAGTTACACCATTGGTTGGTCGAGTGTTGGAGTTTCCCCATTGGCCGTTACTCTTTCAAAATGAATAGGTGTGAAGAGTCCCAAATTTCATCATCAGGAGGCTTTAACAGCAGTTGCACTCAATTAATGCCTCTCATTCCAAATCTATCGCGTGCTAAGAACGGAATATTCTTGTGAATTCATTGACAAGCCCATGCTGTCTGTTATTCCAAGGTAAGTGAAATTCTTCACTAGTAGACAGAATATTATAACAAACTGCAAGAAGAAGCCAAGCAACACGATGAGGAGAAAGTGTAAATAATTGTTTTTATTTAGTCAGTCAGTCAGTAGCGTGATTTACGATTGCTTGGTGCTTACACCTCTCTCCTTGTTGCAACAACTACAGCCATGTAGGCTGATCATTGAAAAGGTGGATGCAGTCTGACATAAAGGGACAGAGCACTGTAAGTTAGGGACAATCTAAATGGCAGTAGCATCAGCAAAAATCATGTACTAAGTTTAAATGTAAATGCTTTTCTGTTGTGTCTGCAAGTGAATCAAGGAGGGTTTCCATCGATCACAAAACGTGTATGTCGGAACGGGCACCACCATGTTAGTAGCCTACCATAAATTCTCATACTGGCAGGGGCCTTTATTTACCTCAACTGCAGATGGTACCAGGCCTTTATTTGAAGCCGGCTTATATTAGAGACGTCTTTATTTCTAATTCTGCCTTGCCTTTCTCACCACTGAGTCAGTATGCAGCCCTCAGGTCAGGCCCTCTGATGTGGATACCAAGGTACTTGAAGCTGTCCACCCTCTCCACCGAGGACCTGTTGATATTAAGGGGTGTGTAGTTCCTTCCCTGCTTCTTTCCAAAGTCCACTATCATGTCTTTAGTCTTGCTGACGTTAAGGAGTAGGTTGTTGTCCTGACACCAGCGGGTCAGGCCCTCTACTTCCTTCAGGTAGGCCTTTTCTCATTGTAATCTGTGATCAGGCCCACCACAGCTGTGTCGTCCGCAAACTTGATAGTGTTGGAGTCGAAAGTGGCTATACAGTCGTGTGTGTACAGGGAGTACAGCAGGGTGCTCAAAACGCAGCCCTGGGGTGCTCCAGTGTTAAAGATGAGGGTGGAAGAAGTGTGTCTGCCTACCTTTACCACCTGGGGTCTGCTCGTCAGGAAGTCAAGGAAACACATGCACAGTGAGGTGTTTAATCCCAGGTTCTTGATACATGTATATATTGTTACACACCAACTATATCATGTATTCTTTTAATACACATGCTCCAATAAAAACAAAAAAATACTTTCAAATTTATATACTGTATATCTTGCTATACCTTGTATAAACTTTATAATATGCTGACTAATTAATAAACTACCATTTACTATTACTGAGTGTCATTTGCTTCATTATAAATTCTCTTTTATGATCTAACATCTGAATGGAAATTATTGTTCTTCATTCAACTGAATTTATAACATTTTGTGACTCAAATGTAGCTAAACCATGTCATGTGATATACTGCTTCAGTACACTTATAAATATTACTTGGACCACTACAGAAAATTGCAGATGAGCATTTAATATCCAAGAACTCAAATTACAGACACTACTACTGACTATCCGTCTAATAGTTTGGCCACAAGTTAGCACATTGACCATACACAGTCCAGCCATATGCTAGGTTTTGTCCTAGTTTTGTTTTAGTATTATTTGTTTGATTCGTAACATGTGGTCAATAAACTCAAATGGACATTATTGGCCATAATTGGGATTCAGTATTGGGAATCGAACCTCCAACCCAGAGGACGACCCGCTCTACCCCGCTCTACCTCCTGTGTGACAGTGCTAAACACTGCACCACCATGCCACCACCAGGACTAGTACATCCTACTACCCTAGTCCAAGAGGTGATGATATCCATCCAATGAGTGTGAGAAACATTTTAAAGGTACTGAATATTGAAGGCAGATTACTTACAGTAGTTCAGTGTAACCCAGCAGAGAAGAGGCTTCAGGAAAACAGAAATGTAAAAGAATAGATTTTATCTGGAAAGAATTGGTTACATGGCCAGAGCTAAGGATAGTAATTGGATTAGCCAGTGACCATGACTCAGGGCCTCTGGAAAGCTTGGCTGAGAAAGACTAACCCCAGCTCCCCTCATGCCAGATGCTGACTCACACCAGACACCTCAGCAGTGTGGAGTCATTCACAGCCCACACAGTGTGGTAACGCACAGGTCATCTGTAACTTCCTTACGGTATGTGTGTAGGTGGGTGGCTTGTTGGAGAAGAGTTGAGTTGCGTTTCTTGCTCCCATGAGTTGAGCACTGGTTTGTTTGCACTGGCAGCAGTGACCATGGAAAGGAATTAGCGAGATGTGCAACCTGAAGTGAAAATCTTGATTTATAATTTTATTTAATTCTTAATTTTCTTTGTTCAAATTAAACACATAATATCATTAAATATATTAACATATTTAGACTCAAAGTGTAAAAACTGCCAGTGGCCCACAATGCTTGCGATGTTTATTACACCCCACAATAAAAAGGTGTTAGAACAAATAACTTACTGACAATGTTTCTATTCCTAGAGCATTACTGGCAGTAAATACTTAGGAAAAGACCAGTAGGCTAGTAGAATCAAAAGGGTTTATCCCTCAAGCCTCTTGGAACAGCACCGGGTTGTGGTAGCATAGTGGCCACACTTGGTATTGCAGCACCAGATGATGTGCACTGGCCCAAAATTACTTTTTGCCATACACAATTATTACAAAAGGAGCAGCTGTAAAACAAATCAAATCAAATTTGGAAAGTCTAGAAGAGCTGTAAGAGCAAATTATTTCATGCCAGTCCACATGTTCAGGATGTCAAATCATCTCGGCCAGACAAGGTGTGGAAGCCCACGGAAGCCTGAAAAGCTTTTTCAGCATATGGCACCCATTGAGAACCTTTTGATAGGAATGAATGGGGCGCCATCATCGAACATGGTATTGAATTTGAATACATTCATGTTATCCCCTTTGGAGCATGAATTTGCCAAATTTTATCTTTTTCTGCCAACTAGATCAGATGGTATCTTGAGTGGAAAGTCAACATTTTGGTCTGACGATGGTGCTAGAGTAAAGCTCCAAACGTCTAAAATGAAATGGGTTCATCCTCTGGGGAGCATGTAAATTTCATAACAATCTTCCCATTTTATTTAGGCATTTCTTACATAAAGTGGAATTTTTGGCCTTATTATATAACACTAGAAGAAAGGTCAGGAGGTCATTAAAACATTGGGATTTGGGACATTTATCCTCCTATACACAAACATTGTTTATGGCACTCTGGCCAGTTAATGTCGAGATATTTTGCTATGGACCAAAATATTACATAAACAGACAAACTGACCAACATCCTTAGCTCCTGGTGCTGGAAAGACAAATGAATGAAATAATAGGCAGTGTGCTCTGTATCAACACTTACAAGGCTGTCATTATTGTGCATACTTCTTTATATCAAAAAAACCCCCCAGCACCAGTTACATGGCTGTCATGACTGGTAGACTCTGCACGACCTCCTTTAAACTCAGCCTGCACGCATGTCCACATTGCAGTTTTCATTACTGTTTGTGACTCACGATTGTGAGCTAATTTGCCTGATGCTCCATGGCATTATTAGTTTGACAGAGAGAAACAAGATATTGTATTTGCCTATGTTATAATCAAGAAATACTGATTTTGCATTTCAGACATTTTACAAAAACTTAAATTCTAATTAACTGAACTTACTCATGCAGCCTTAAACGAAATGGATGGTCTAACTTCTTCTCGTGTAACACGCACAGCTCCCTTCCAGTTTCTTTCTTTTAAATCGATGGACAATCGGCGCACTGTTAAATCTTACATATGACCAGCGGCTGTGAATGTTCAAAGGGATTTCATTAGTTAACACAACTGAACAGAACTCTGAGAAGTTTAAAGGAGGCCGTGTAAATGCAAAGAGCTTACCTCTCCAGCCTCACTGTCTGCCTCTTTGCTCAGAAAGGGGATTAAGGGCTGATCACAGTCCCAAATTCTTTATCAGGAGATTGTGGAGGGGAGCAATTTGTTTTGGGGCTTTTCAAACATGGCATTTAAAGAGGGTTGGTGTTAAAGTTCTCTCTAAGCTGCTGTGAGAACATGTTTGTCCCATGTTGGAAAACTACAGAAAGAAAACAGAGTAAAAGTAATAGGATTCACTGGGAATTGGGATTAGTGGTAGTAAATTGGGGTTGTGGCTTTGGCGGATGAACTCTTGCAGGTGAAGTAGAAACAGAGACTTCCTTAATGTTTTCACCTCCTAATGCAGCCTGTTCATCCTGTGTTGTACCCATCGGACAGCCTTCTGGCATATGACACAATAAAAACCTCTCTCTTTTAAACAATTCCAGCAGGAAGTGTGCAAATATGTAAATGCTCCATAAAAACAGAGTTAAGTAGTGTGTTTTCCACTTAAGGTGATGAAAGAACAAGCCTGGAGCTCTGCCTTGAGAACAGTCACGCTTTGTGAACTTGACCGCTACGGTGCCTGCCCCTTGTGTGTCGGCACGGCTTTAAAGCCAGGCAAGTTTTGCCCTGTTAAAAGAGCCGGCGTTCCAGCATAGTAATATCAAACTAATGGCAGCTTCTCAGCTAGGTTAGCCACACACACACCTTTCTTCATATCTATTAATATCTAAGTGCTCACAGGTGGTCTGCCTGTGAAGCGCATAGAAAAACACAACCCTTGGTTTCAGCCCACTGTACATCAAATGAAACATAAGCACCTTTCCCCCTCTTTTCCTCTGTTGTTTTCTGTTATTCTTTACCCTCCCTCCACACCCCCATTCCTTTCTGCCCTCCCTCCCTGCCTGTGTCCTTCTCCTCAATAATTCTCCCAGAATTCTCTCTATAGTAGGATTGATGTGCCTTTAACATAGCTCACTATCTAGAAATTAGGGTTCAACTGATTTCTGCTTTGTAAGGGTCATATTTTTCTTAATTGAAGTTTAAGCTATGGGTAGCTTTAGTACTCAGTAGAGCCCAACAAATACATCATCCAGACTGATATTATCAGCTGATCCTAGTTTATCACAAATACATTTCTATCAGCATAAAGTATATGTCAGCAGAACAGTTTGAGGTAATTTAGCAAAATCAATGCTGGCACATAGTTTGATGACCAGAAAGCACAGCCAGGTTTGTTTTCAAACTGTAAAATGACCATGCCGGTCTTTGCCAAAAGGGTGTAATAACCAAATAACCAAAAAAACCAAAAAGGATAGTTCTAGTTTATTACAACTTGGATCTTATTTTCATAGGTTTGGTCATTGTTTCTTTATACTCACCAAGTTAATTGCTGAGATCAGGGAACACTACAATATTGCTAAAAAGAAGTCAGGCAGGGCATGAAACACAGATTGTTAAGAGACCCCCAGCTTAGCCAAACCTTTTTGGAAGGGAAAATGAAGGCTCATGATAAAATTATATCCAAACTGTCTGTTAGGTGGTTGACTTTGGCCTGTTAGCATCTAACTAACCCTAATGCTTACCCTGCTGCCCAGTGGAAATAAAACTGCTCGTATATTAGTGTGGTGCTGTGGTGGTGAGAGGATTAGTTGGCCGTTCTCCTCTCTCCTTCAATTAGCACTGTAGCCAGTAGCTCCATTTGCACTGGTTAAGAAGAGAACACATACCTATTAATCTACTTAATTCAATTTTATATATAGCACCTTTCATACAAACATGCAGCCTAAAGTGCTTCACAGAGCAAGGATAAAATAGCACAGACACAAAAAAGAAGAAATAAAGAAAATGGACAACAATAAAAAGAATTTTGCATGACTAAAAATGACAACAATAAAATGTTAAAAATAGATCTAATCTAGTACTTATGTAACCATCAGAATATTTTATGGTTTGAAGGCCAAACTCTTGGCACTTCGCTAACGAAAGTCTTCAAGATTTCTTGACTGAATTCAACTGGTTAGGCCTCAAATTTTTCTGTTTTAAACTGTAAAAGATAACATTATATGTAGGTGGATTGGTGGGTAGTAGAGGTCAATAAGGTGGATGGATGGTGGGAGGATTGTGGGTAGATAAATGATCATGAATGGTTCTTAGGTGGTTGAAGTGCCCATAGCAACACTAACACTTTGGTTAGCTGTGTATATAGAATCCAGAATGATACCGTATTGTATATGCCCAGCATATGCGTAAGTACATACAGACACACAATGAGTCCTGTCCTTTCCCCCAAATTGGCAGCCCTGAAGACAAAGCTTCGTCTTATGATGGATACTCTTTCATTTGTGCGTTGGGCTCATTTGCTCTGAAGTTTATGCATCCTGGTAACAGTAAAGCTATCTGAGTCCCCCAAGTACTCCATCTTGTAAGCTTTATGCCTTCCACATGGTTATAATTTGAGATTTTTCCGATTTTCAAAGCTTTTTTTGAGCCTAGTGTTGCTAATTAAAAAGTGGACTAGTTTTGTTGTGGCATTTTGTGTTGCCAAGTAGGGAAATCACCGCCCTCTTTGTTGCTCTCTCCATTTCTTTCTTTGCTTTTCCCTCTCTCTCTCTGTCCCACTCCCTCGTCCCATCTGCCTTTGTCAAGAATAAAGCTAGCCCAACCACTTTGTAAATGAAACATCCTCCCACTATTAATGGGATTGAGCAGATGTTTTCTGTTTGGATGGTCAGAGACAGGACAGTAAAGCCTGCAGCAAAACAAAACAAAAAGATTTTTTTTAAAAAGAAACAGAAAGCAAAAGCAGATATTTATGGAAATGATTATATCACTTCCCTGATGTACCATACGGACGCATGTCTTGCACATATGGCAAATTAGAGGTCATCCCTTGCAGTTTAATGCATGTCTAAGTGCGTGTGCCAGCGATTTTGGTACTAAAACATCGTAAATAACACTGTAACCCCTGGGACGAGGTGTTATAAATAGGACGTGTCAAACCCTGCTCCAGCCAGCCTCTGGTTTCCCCGAAACCCTCTCTTTTCACCCGCCAAGCGGTTCAGCTACTTTTTAATTTGCCCTTCCCGCGGGCTAACCAACTGACGCCTCTCGGCGAGGGCCTCTGTATTTCAACAAGGCCACAAAAGCCCCAGTCCTCGGGCACTCGCGCTCTCAAAGCTATCCAGCCTTTCTGAGCTGTTACTTTTTTGGAGTCCAGACTCTACCATCAGCAGAAGAGAAGCGCTGGCTCCGGCCAGAACACAGTGGCCAAGTCTCATCTGTCAGAAAACCAGGGGCCTGACTCTCCAGCCACTGGATGGGCGGGGCCCGACCAAAACAGAGGGAGGAGGAAGAAAGAAAGAAAGAAAGAAAGAAAGAAAGAGTGGAGTGTGGGGGAGAGAGGGTTCGAGAGCGAGAGGAAGCTCCCAGATAAACAGACCGCAGCGCCTCAACTCCTAATCACCCTGCGCTTCCGTTTCCAGACTCTATAATTAGAAGGGCCCCGTCCCTTTTTTCTCTGTATTCCCAGTTGACGCAAATGCTTCTTGTGGCTTGGCACCTCGTTTGGGGCGTGGGTTTTCAAGAGTTTACAGGCCCTGGGCCTTAGCTCTATGGCTTTCTGGTCGCTCTGATACAGCATGAATAGCTAACCACTGTCTTAATGCACACTTCACTTGGCTTCTCTTCTCCTTTCCTCCCTCCACCTCTGATAATCTGCATGACCCCATCGCTCATCCACTCTGTACCTCCCTCATTCCACCTCTTCATCATCTTTAAATAAAACTGTTCTTCAGTCATATACAAGTCTTAAAAAAGAAACCTTTCAACTCTGAATGAATGTGCAAAATGTTGTAGCACACTTGGCTTTTTTTTTTTTTTCCAAAGAGGGAGCATTTTCCATCTCCCTCGCACGTGTTGCTGAATCCTTTTAATCTCCTGCCATTCCAGCCTCCTCTTTTCACATTTGACATGCCACCCAATAAAGCCCGGCCACTAATTAAAACCTACTGCAGCCTCCACATAAAAAATTCCATGGGGAAAAACTCAGAGGAAAATTACTAATTACTTTAATATCATTTATGTCTGGAAGTCGTCAAAAACACGGAGGTTTGGACATATCGGTGATCAGTGATGCATTTCCAACATTTTGAGTTACTGCCCGATCTATGGGTTTGTTTGTAACATCTCAAAAGCCTTCTGGGGATGGGTTTTGGGTTGCGCTTGAAAAGCAGTGTAGCGTTTTTCCTAACCAAGCCAGTTTAGATCTGGGTTTGTTCTGGTGTGGTTTGTTGAGCATGTTGTTTATGGTGAGGGCCTATACTTTCTGGAGTTTGACGAGCTTCAAATAAAACGGGACCAAATGAATGGGCCTGTCACTGGGGCTTACACTTGTGCTGAGCTGTGGTTCAGTGTTTCAGTGAATCTCAGTGTGTACACACACACACCCATGACCATACACAGATGTATGAATACATAGATTCTCTCTTTTACAGACACTCATCATCTTGTCTGAAGAAGCACACGACTGGAGTCCTGCTTTTAACCAGACCAAGCTATCATGCGAGGGAAGGCTGCATTTTATGACAGCGACAAACGATAGCTGGCTTTGTTTTAATGGGCTGGTTTGTTTGTTTTAAAGGCACAGTAATTCTGTCATGCTGTCTAGCATGTGTTCTGCACAGTTGGTAGTGTTGGCTGCCTTCGTGTGCCGCTGGAGTGAAATACAGTTAAAATATTTTGGTTGGCCTGACATTGTATCAGTTTACCAGCGTACCAGTGGCAACGTTTAAACACACCGGCACAATTATCTTCACATAATAAAAGAAATTAAAGAATTGCTACTGAAAGACTGGGAGCAACATTGAAGAATGTATGTTTTGAACTGACATGTTAAGTAACCATCACTTACAATTTTGTTCTTAGTATCAAAGTACAAATGTGTAAATTATTGTTTGATGATTCACTTCTCAAATGATAAGATTACATCACATCACATTGGTTAGGTAAGCCTAATGAAAGTCCAGGCAAGGAAGCTGGCGGTTGTAGACTGAGTATATAGTGTATAGTGTTGTAAGTATTTTCTTTCAATTTGTAGAAAATATCATAAAATCTAAAACTGTCTTTATGTGATTTTTCTCCAGCGATTTAGTATGTAATTTTGACACTCACACGACCGAGATATCCAGATTTTTAGTCCCTGAAACGAGTCATTTTAAAAACAATTGGTCCTGCATTTAATAATGCATCTCAAGAGCATCTTTCATTAGTACCTCCCTGCTTGATGAATGCCCATGTCTTTCAAACTCCACTTACCCAGTTTGTAACACAGGCTTTCTGTTATGAATTTGTAGTTTCCAAGCCCAATTCAAGGTGACCCTGATGATGTCATCAAGGGTCATGGAGATGAGTAAACTAACCTTCATGTATAAAAGTGGTGGGGTGCCCCTTCAACCTTTTATAGTTACTTGAGAACACATTTTCAGTCTGTTGAATTGCTGTCATTGCAATTACCTATTAGTACTATTTTTTGTTCAGCTCATTTATTAGGAACACCATAACAATGATAAGTTGGCTGAAAGGCAAGTTTATAATTTTAGTTCCTGTCCTGGTCTTACCATAACAAAATGCATATTGTAATAAAATTAAATAAATACAATTACTAAAATAGGAACCCAGCAGGCAGAGGAGGAATAAAAAGAATATCGATGTTAATGCAGACAATATGTACTAGACATGGCTGCATTAAGCACTACTAACAAATATTTTGTTTTGTTTGTTTTAAAGGCACAGTAATTCTGTCATGCTGTCTAGCATGTGTTCTGCACAGTTGGTAGTGTTGGCTGCCTTCGTGTGCCGCTGGAGTGAAATACAGTTAAAATATTTTGGTTGGCCTGACATTGTATCAGTTTACCAGCGTACCAGTGGCAACGTTTAAACACACCGGCACAATTATCTTCACATAATAAAAGAAATTAAAGAATTGCTACTGAAAGACTGGGAGCAACATTGAAGAATGTATGTTTTGAACTGACATGTTAAGTAACCATCACTTACAATTTTGTTCTTAGTATCAAAGTACAAATGTGTAAATTATTGTTTGATGATTCACTTCTCAAATGATAAGATTACATCACATCACATTGGTTAGGTAAGCCTAATGAAAGTCCAGGCAAGGAAGCTGGCGGTTGTAGACTGAGTATATAGTGTATAGTGTTGTAAGTATTTTCTTTCAATTTGTAGAAAATATCATAAAATCTAAAACTGTCTTTATGTGATTTTTCTCCAGCGATTTAGTATGTAATTTTGACACTCACACGACCGAGATATCCAGATTTTTAGTCCCTGAAACGAGTCATTTTAAAAACAATTGGTCCTGCATTTAATAATGCATCTCAAGAGCATCTTTCATTAGTACCTCCCTGCTTGATGAATGCCCATGTCTTTCAAACTCCACTTACCCAGTTTGTAACACAGGCTTTCTGTTATGAATTTGTAGTTTCCAAGCCCAATTCAAGGTGACCCTGATGATGTCATCAAGGGTCATGGAGATGAGTAAACTAACCTTCATGTATAAAAGTGGTGGGGTGCCCCTTCAACCTTTTATAGTTACTTGAGAACACATTTTCAGTCTGTTGAATTGCTGTCATTGCAATTACCTATTAGTACTATTTTTTGTTCAGCTCATTTATTAGGAACACCATAACAATGATAAGTTGGCTGAAAGGCAAGTTTATAATTTTAGTTCCTGTCCTGGTCTTACCATAACAAAATGCATATTGTAATAAAATTAAATAAATACAATTACTAAAATAGGAACCCAGCAGGCAGAGGAGGAATAAAAAGAATATCGATGTTAATGCAGACAATATGTACTAGACATGGCTGCATTAAGCACTACTAACAAATATTCAATAAAGCATACAATACAGAAAAAGCAAAAATTACACATAAAACATTCTAAATTCATAGTGCATTGAAATAAAGACCACAGTACATAAACAATAACAGTTGTGATGATAATAACCCGTTTATGTTGAAGCCAGCTGTGGGAGTGATTCCTAATGCTGATGATTGTGTGTGTGTGTGTGTATTGTAGGAATGCTGCTGGTGACTGCTGACACTCTGGGCCATGATTTTCACGTCTTCCAGGTTCTCACCCACCCATGGGCGTCCTCACAGAGCGCTGTCCACCATCTCTATACCCTGCATCGTGGGGAAACTGAGGCCAAGGTCTGAGACACAGACACACACACACACACACGCACTTTTCACTTCCAAATTAGTTGCTGTTGTTGTAAGTTGTTGCAGATAATATGTTGTCAGACCAGTTGCTGCATCCCATCAGACGTCTATATAAAATTTTATCATAACAGAAAAATGTAAACAAGATCCATGCTGTAAAAAAACAATAATGTTAACGTTGAAGTAAACTAAACATATAAACCATTATCGATGTTGGTCCCTCCACATAAAACAAAAGGCTCTGTACAAGAGATAATGAAAGAGTTATGACACCAAGCAAAAGCATGAGAATCCAGCTCAAAGTAAGAGGGATACCGGTCAACAACAGAGAGCAGCACAGGGATTTCAGTTTTGTACAGCAAATACCCAGAAATACTCCAGTTCCAATTATTGTAGTGTTGGGTCAATGACTGCCAACAGGTAGCACTCTGATTATTAGCAGGTGCTTTAGTTTACAACATGACTCTTATCCACCATGTGTTGATATTTTAATACTGTCATAGGGACAGTACTAGAGAACATTAGCAACCAGAGAGTGTAGATCAAACCTAAACATCCCTGCTCTAGTTAGTTTATCAGCATTATTTACTGTCTCTATTCCTCTTCCACGCAACACACTCGATGGTTTCCTGACACCTAATTGTATCAGGTGTGCAGATGTTGACAAATAGCAAGTATGTTTATCCTGTCTGTCAGTAGTAGAAGATCCAAAGATCCTCCCTCCTCCTGTCCAATTGCTATATTCTTCTTCAGGCCAGGGATTCATTGCCTTCCAAACCACACACACACACACACACACATTCAGAGACAATTTGTGGGAGAAATTAGCCCTGACAAGTTAAGAACATGTCATTACCATTCTCTTCTTGCAAATCTAATAAAGGGAGAGCACTCACCTCCAACTTTTTTACTCTCCCTCATAGTATTGGAGCATTTGAGGAGAAAATCTTTGAAAAGATGGCTGTGGCTGTGTTGTTTTATGAAACAAATTATGAAGATGCTGCCTCTGTTTGGTTGCCCTTTAAAACTGTCTGGATATATATAGATGTATACAGATGTTCTTATGATCCACTATTTAGGCACTGTAGGTAATCGGTTCTTAAAATATATTAAACTGCAGGTAACCATTGCTACAGAACATACTGTATGCATTACATTATGTTACCATTTAACATTTACTGGTGAAATTTACTATTGATTAGACTGACTACAAGAAATCTTTATAAATTAGATGTTTTACTCACAGTTTACCAATTTTCTTTTGAAACTGGCCGTTGTATAAGCATAGTATAATGGACTCAGTGGAGGAAACACCATCAGATGAAGTACAGTAGCATTCTTTGTTTCCACACTGTTTATTGTTTTTGTACATTAGGAAACCTTGACATGTATAATTGCTTAGCTTCCGCAATAACATAGCAATCGGCACACTCATCCAGATATAACAAAAAATGCTTGTCAGTTGAAAATATTGCTTTTTAATGCAAAAAAACATCCACTGGTTTCTCCTAATTCAACTTTTGTTAAACGTTTTTGCAGTGGGACATATTTTGTAATATAGTTTAGGATCATTAACTATTTTTGGATATTGCCTTTTTTTGGCAAACGTGCCAGATTGCTATCATTTACCCAAACAAATTCCTGTGTGAATTCCCTTCTATAGATTGAAAAACAATACAGGTACACTGTATATTCTCTACAGGACTGTAGGGAGGGTGTCATAATTGTAAAGACACTTGGTGTTGGAGTGGAGATCAAGTAGAGATGCAGCCACAAGGCCTGGCCAAACACCCCGCTGACATCTATTCAGGTTTTCATGTGGAGAACAGGAAACATTAGATCATTATATGGAAGAAGAAGGATGTGGCTGGTGTTCCAATATGGAAAGCAAAAGCCAGAAAGTGATTGTTGATTGAAAGGCACCAATAATAATCAGTTGATGAAAACTAATAGCATACACAGGGTGGACAAAATAATGCAATAGTCTTGCAGTTAATACTATTAGTACTTTGTGCATGTTATGTTTTTGTAGTACAGCATTGGTTATGTTAGTTGTTTTTTTTAATGAAAAAGCATCTTAATGATGAAGAATAAAAAGTAAGATTTTGCTTTCAATAAATACTTAATGCCTTTAAAATTAGAACTGTCAAATATAATTTTAAAGCAATATTTATGCCTTATTTCTTTCTTTATGCCTTATTCATCTTTATTAAACGCATGTTAAAAATGACATCACAAAGATCTGCCACTGTAGACAGGCGTGTAATATCTGGTAGCTGTCAGGACAGGTGCCCACATAGATGCACAATACATTTCATTTAATCAGGAATGAGATAAATGAAAAATATTAATAGTTAATAAATGCAGCCATCACCTTCCAAGTTAAGATATTGCCTCTTTTTAATTTCCCTATACATGCTCAGCTGTGACACGCAGAGACTTTGCAATGCAAGTTAGAAGTGCTTACTCAACAAAACTACTTCAGGCCTTGTTCGGTTCAGGATTATTGACTGGGAAAACACACCATCACGCACACACATTCTCACAGCCTGCCTATAGTTAATGTATGACCAAACAGCAGGTCCGCTGACCGGCTGCACACTGAGCCTGCTTTGATCCAACCCGTTGTAAACACTGAAAGCTGGCCTTAGCCTAGTGCTTGGGCCAGGGGTTATCAGCACACACTCACACACACACACACACACACACACACACACACACACACACTCAGACACACAGTGGAGAGTGATAAAGTCTTCAGTTAGGTGGGTGGAGAGACGCCTTATCGGTCTCCGGCGGCCAAACATGCAACTGGCTGTCAGTGACCCGAGGCCAGGTAAACAGGCCTGCTGCTGATAACAGCTGTAAGGGAATGTAGATGAGAGCGGAGCCACGGGGCAAACAGCAGAGCTCTAGTCACTGAGGTTACAGGGGTGGCACTCCATTACTGCTAAACTTTGTAGCCCTGTACCATCAGCTGTGATTTCAGTGATATGGGTTTTGAAGGCTGATCCTGTCCGTGCGTTTACATGCACTCAAGTAACAAGGCTACTGTTGGCTTTCTGTTGGTTACTTTTGGCTTCATGTAAATTACAGATACGGTTTCAGTAATCTGGGTGGGAATACAGACACCTGATTTCCTCAGTCAGATATCTTCTAGAGAATTCTGATTGCTTGGCCACATATATGGGTAACTGGGTTTGTAATCATCTTTTTACATGTGAACATGTGTAGGACAAAGCGTTCATTACATGTAGCGATGCGTCCTCATGTTCAAAATGAAAAACTTTAAACTGACGCTTCCTCTATAAGTCTGAATGTCACTTTCCGCAGCTGAACTTTTGAGTATATGTCAGAATTCTGGAAGCAGCATCTTGTTTCACAAACTTAAAATAAGTAAGTAGTAAGCCATGGTTCCAAAGTAAGGGGTCAGGGGTAGTTAGAAATCTGATTAGGGACCTGCAACATGGTTACTACATAACATGAAAACACGCCTGATTTTGTAAGTAGGATTTCTCAGAGTAGCCTGGTTCCTTGTGTGCATATAAACATACTATATCAATTTGGGATTTGCCAATTTTATGCCAATATTTAGCAACATACAATGTGATCATTTTCATATACTGGAAACATTGGGTTTCAGTGTGAAAGCTAATTTTACTACTACTATTTTTTATTCTGTTACACCAAGCTTGACACTGACAACCAGTATGGTGTTGATAAGTTCAGGTATGCACCAATCTAACTTTTCTCTTTTGATACCAGTTCCGATATGTCAAATCAATGTACCTCACTCATTGGATTTGTTTTTATGTCAGATAACATGACACTAGGGAGTGGGTCTCCCACTATTCCACTGAGCCACAGGTGGTGATATTGTGCAAAGGTATACAACACTGTGCCAACAAAGGCAGGGAAGAAGAAGACTGATAGTTTGTAAACATGGATGTAAACAATGCAGGATTTAAAATACTTTAGAAATGGGCTTTGCAAATGTTTTGTGAGGAAGGATTATGCATTCTACATTTTTGTTAGACCTCAAGGATACACAGTGCATTTTGGTGAGTAATGTAAAAAAAACTTTTTGTTCACAAGAAAACTCCACAGTGCACATTTTATGTGTATCGGCAATTGCATGGCCAATATCCGATCTGCTAAATAAGGTTAGTATTGGCACTGATCTATCAGATGCATCTTGAAACATTTCATAACATTTGTTTGATCAGTCAAAATGAGTATTATCCATTATTTTACAGTATAGGTTTTCCACACAGACTGGATACTGTTTGTAAAATTCAATTGAATTGAATAGAAAATACTCTATTACCAGGCCTTGCAAATTGCCAGTCTGGTGTATTGGTTTAACAATATGGAGTAAAGGATTAAAGCTCCAGTCAACCACAAAACCCACGTTTGGTTTTCTTTCTGTCATTGACGTCTTCTTTGTATTCCCTTTCTAAGGCTGCATTCAGACCAAATCAAGCATTGCAGCGATTAGCGCAGGGTTGTGTGGCGGTGTGGGAGTGTCACTACATGGCCATGCTGATTGTTGTACAAGTTGTTGTACAAGAAATAACAAATTAGCAATCCCAACTTGAAGAGCGATACAACGCCAAGCAACTGCACGGCGATTAATGTCTTTGTACTCCCTCATGACGGGGTTGAACAGCTGATGTACAGTCATCACAGCGGCGATCGATCAGTCTCTTTTCCATCTTCACAGCTGAATGCTACAGTAAACAGCGAATACTATAATGCTACATGGTAAACAAGGATCTTCTTCACCTGGACGTCTTCAAGTCTGATTGCCGGCTTACATGATTGGCCACCGCAGCGTGACGTCGGTTGCGTTTCTCCAAAAGTTGATTCTGTTTTAACTTTTCGCCGCAGGACTGCTGTGTTTTTTCCAGCACCCCTTGCGGTCCTCACCGCTGCAGCCTAAACGCATGTCCCACATTCAAATGAATGGAAAGACTGCCGTTTTTGCCGCAGCGCCTGATTTGGTCTGAATGCGGCCTAACGCAGAGACACTTGAGTTCTATCCAAGTGTATGTTTGTCCTCTCTCTTCAGTCTTATCCCTCTGTCCATCTTTGTCACATTCTTGTCATTCCTTCAAGGTTCCTCTCAGGTGAACAGAGCTGCCTAATCTCTCTAACAGTTTCACTGATTTAAAAGAAAAAAAGTCAGAAGCATTAAACATGTCTGCTTGGCATCTCTCTGACTGTCAAGGATGTCATCAAGTACTTTGTGTACAAGGACAGGAGGGAGAGCTTTCCAGCCTCTGTGGAATGTGCAACCTCCACACCGGCACATGTATGTGATTGAATACAGTTACATTCCACCTTTTTAAGATAACATTTGACAACTGCTTGATATCTGCATGGTTGTCACACTATGACTGTATAGTCACAGCAACCCTTCAGGTAACCCCCCCTGCCTGATAAAATGGATTTGACAGTAAAGTCCAAGCACCCATTTACAGTTGGAGTTCTGACAGGTCTTATTATGACCAATTACGACACACACAAAGTAGCCCTTTCTCATCTCCAAGTCATCCCTAATCAGCCCAAGCAGAGGTCAGGTCTACTCTTTCACTCATCTTTGTGAAGTAAAGTAACTGTCTGGTATGCAGAGGATGCCCCATTAACTGTCATTGCTGGGGACAATTACCTAGTCTAACCTGGCAGAAGATTAGAGAGGCCTGCAGGTACAGAGCTGTCTCTCTGATTGGCTGACCTGCTTGCTGGCTAAAGAGTTAGACATTCCTCATCTTAACTTTGTCTTGGACCTTTTCCTTTCATTGTTTTCCAGCTCCATCCACTTTCTCCAGCCTCTATTTTTTTTTTTTTTTATAGTACGTCAAATGATAGATGCTGTTTCAACACACTATCACATCATCAGTCTGTCACCCTTTGTCTTTTTTTCATTTTCTCTCTCCCACTCTCCTTTGTTTGTATTGTCTCTTACAGCCTATCTGTCTGGTTTCCTGCATGTCTTACATGCTCAGAGAGATCCTATCTTCTTAAGCGTCTGCTCCCTGCGAGTCAGTCACTGTTTGAGGATGTGGACTAACAAAAGATGGCATCAACTCTTTTGTTTTTTCTTAGTCATTTATTTTACCACCAAACAAGCTCTTATCACATTGTCACCATTGCCAAAAGTTATTGTCTAAACCTCTCACCCTGGTTGACTTTTGTCAAGAACCTCAGACTTGTTTGTTTGTCTTTGTGATCAACACCCTAGTCATGCTAATGTTCTGGCAGACTAGAGTTTGATGCAGTTTATTCCCACTGTGCTTATTTCTCTGCAGAATGGTGACGAAAATAATACAGAAAGGATTGTGCCTATTGTATAATTTTTAATATCCATCTAGTTAATTTTACTTGTGTACAATATGGCGGTATAGAGAAGTTAGATGAAGCTGCTAAAACCAAACCTGCAGCTAATATCTTGTAGTTAGTGTGCATACTGTATGTAAGTGGTTGTCCAAGGATGGTTTCAAGTATACTACCAGGAGAAACGGTAGTCACATATATTGGAATTAAGAAGTTGAAACCTACTGTAACTAGCACATTATCATTCCAGAATCACATGTGGTTACCTTCCAGTTGCTTGTTTATTCACCGGTTTTTATACTGTCAATGTAAACATCCATTTAAAAGTCTAAATTGCAAGTTTCATTTTCGCTGGCACAAATGCCTGTCCATAATCACTGTCGTTATCTTTCTTACACTGTCACTCAAAGTCAGAACACCGCCCTCTTTCCTGATAACGATTGATCTTAGAAGTTAAGAGCATTTTCTAAGAATCTTTCTATGAATGGTCTTAAATTTTTTACATTTCTAATTCAAACATTATCACTCATTTTACATTAAATGTCACTTAACAAAGATCATGATAACAGAACTACAACAATAAAAACTGAAATAAAACATCTCTTTTTGGGTACTCCTGAAGTTTCCGGAGCATCGTAAGATGCTCTTAGCCGACTGACGACTGGTCAGGAGGCACCCGTTAATGTCCGATCACGTCTAAGAGTGTCTTCAGTTATGATTGCTTTTGGGAAACGCCTCTTCAGATTAAGGTGGTTTCATAAAATGGATTTTGGATTTTGGTTAGGCAAAACCTATGTTAAACCTTCCACCTCTCTCTCTCTGCTGCCTCGTATCACTCCGCTAAGCCCCTCCCACCAAACCCACAACTTCGACAGGCAGCAGAAGGAGTCGGTTCCCCTGCGAAACCGTATTCCTCGTAGGGCTCGCTCTCCACGGCTTGAGTCTCACCAAGACCCAGGCCCGCCCCGCGGCGACTTGTCTTTTCAAAGACGCCCCTCCAGTGCTTTGCGGCCGCAGAGCAGAGCGCTCCAGGCTTCAGAGGCAGCTGCAACCCTGTCTAACAGCAGGATGAGAGGCTAGTACATCACACACATGTCACCGTCCCCCGACAAAAGTTATTCTCCACTGTTTGTCATCATGCCTCTTTGCCACTCGTCGTTATGAGCGCCATGGCATCGAACGTAATGAGCCTGAAGCTCCGTGTGGAGTCGGGACATGTTGTTTTGTACTATACACCGCTGTAGGCAAAGGAGGTGTTGGAAATTTATCACATGTTGCAGGAATTTTCAGCAGGATTTTCCACCATTGAATCAGGCTTTTACCGTCTGAAGGGAAGGGCACATGCATCTGCATTTGTAGAACAGCCAATATGAACGCACGGTCTCTCTGAAATAACCTGTGATTGGCCAAAGTCTCCCGTCATGGGTTAGATTTTCTGACGCCTGAAAACAGAGCCAAGAGGAGGGGCTGAAGTAGTTTGCTCTCAGACCACTTGAATTACAATATGCTGCATGGTTATTATGGAATCTTTGCCCAATGAGGCCAAAAAAATACTGCCTACCCAACCTTTAAGATGGAAAACTGGACCCTGCTCTTTTGCATGGCAGGACAGACGCCTATGTTACCAACAGTAATATCACCATTCACATAGTGAGTCATACTCATTAACAGCTGGATATATATATATATATGGTGCAGATATAATAATGTCAAATGTAAATATGTTCAAACTGTTCTAAGTCATATAGGATATATATTATTCATGTTATCATAGGTTTTCCAGAGAGCCCAAATCCTATATTCTAAGTACTATTTCAGCAGCTTGCACGCTCTGGACCAGATTCACTAAGAAAGTAAGAAAGTGGCACAGCACAAACATGCCCTGCAGTTTTCAATGAATTTGTGGCTGCAGTCTGTGTGTAATCAGAACCCGATTAGCTAAGACAACAGCTAATTATGCTGTCAGCTCCTGGACTGAGCCTGGGCCTGAAACTCATGGTAATTCTGTGAGTGAAGTAGCAGGTCCAGAAGCTTGCAGTAGAACAGGTAGAGATGGAGATGATGTTGATCCAGCTAATAACGATTACAACTGATGCAGCCAATGCAGGTAAATGGAGCCAAATATGAACGTAAATGTCTTATCAGAAGAGAGAAAGACAGAAGAGTGACGTCAAGTTTAAATTCAGGTGTTGTTTGTTGTTATAAAGTAAAAGAATATTGGGTTTGTTAATAGTCATTGCTCTATTTTTCTGTCATATGTATATATATGTATATATGTGTGTGTGTATATATATATATATATATATATATATATATATATATATATATGAGAGAGAGAGTGAGAGTTCCGGGTTCAAACCTTTTTGCGGTCAACAAAAGTAGTTCAGTTACCTAAAATTAAAGCTGCCAGCTGCAATGAGCGGGTTTCAAGCTTCACATAGCCAAGCAAAGTCACTTAAGCTAGTTTAATTCTGTTTAAAGAAGGAGTGACATCAGTCACACACTTGTGTCATCATTACAATGTGTATGCAGCATTTCAATAATTGCACTCCCAAGTTCCTCCATTTGCCCCCCATTTATCGGATGTGAACGACACTTGAGACGACAATTTTGAGAACCCCCATTATTTGTGAAATAAAATGATATGTTGTTTGTCTGAGCTATTCAGGAATCAGTCATGAGCATAATGAATGGAAATATAGTGTCATTTCACCTTCATCTGTTCTGCACATTCTCTCTCATCCTCCTACTGTCCTCTGATCTCTGTACCTGTATTGTCTCTGTCCAGGTCCAGGACATGTGTTTCAGCCAGGATAGTCGCTGGGTAGCTATCAGCACCCTCCGCGGCACCACCCATGTATTTCCTGTTAACCCCTATGGCGGTGCACCCTGCGCCCGCACGCACATGTCCCCGCGGGTGGTCAACCGGATGTCTCGCTTCCAAAAGAGCGCCGGCCTGGAAGAGATCGAACAGGAGCTGAACAGGGCGGCTGCGTTAGGAGGAGGAGCGGGAGGAGGAGGCATAGGAGGAGGTGGCTGCATCCTGGGTGGAGGAGGAGGCATCGGGGGCCGCTGTAGCCCCATACCTGGCCTGTCCAGCAGCCCCTCGGGATCTCCACTGCATGGTGAGGTGCTGGGAGGGAGGGCAAGTGAAGGGCTTACCAATGTTGTTGCCTATTTGTGTGTCCAGGATTGCATCTTAGCAAGCAGCTGGTGGAGCATGCAGGAGGTTATCCAGAGTTGACAGGGTCATAGTATGGCATGTTAAGAGTTTATACAAAGCTTAAGGCACAGTTTTGACCAAATATCCTGACGACATTCAGTTCCCCTTAGACTAGGGCTGCACATTATTGCAAAGTTTTGTTTTTAATCCAAAAGATGGATTAAGAAAATGTTAAATAGATCATATCAACCACTGGTAATCAACTTGACAAATATATCTATGAATGAAGAAGAAGAAGATTTTCACTCCATTTATTATTTTTTACACACACACACACACACAGGCTCAAAATACACACATGCACACACAGAGTGGTTGGGCAGTCAGGCGCCCCAAGCAGTTTGGGGTTCGGTGCCTTGCTCAAGGGCACCTCGACAGTGCTCAGGAGGTGAACTGGCACCTCTCCAGCCACCAGTCCATGCTCTGTACTCACTGGTCCATGCAAAAGAAACTCTGTTTTCATTTATTTTGCCATCTGATTAGAGGGGAAAAGTTGTTTAATATATTTTTATTTGTACACTAAATTTAATTTATTTAACTATTATTTATTGACAGGTTCTGTAGATAGGTTTGACTGGTCAGATAGCCTGTTATTGCTATTTGTTGGGTTGTGGGTCTTGATATTACTGTCCATCAACTTGGCTGTCAACCATCTATGGATGTAATGAAATATTCTGTACCTTTATTTAAGATATATGCAGCAGTAGATTGCAAGAAAATATATATCAGTATATGTCAGTGGGCTGCAACTAACCATTACTTTCAATTGTGATAAATCTGACTGTTGTTGTCAGGTAAATCAATGAGTTGTTTGGTCTATAAAATGTTAGAAAACTGGGCATCAGAAAAGCAGCAGTTTCTCACATTTGGGAAGCTATTAACAGAGAATGATTGGCATAATGTATATAATGTGCTAGAAAACAGTTGCTTATTTACACGTCCAGCAGACACAAAGCATTCATTAGGAGTTGTGTTTCTGGCCACCTGATGAATAAAGTCCAATATTTACTCTCTTTTTAGCTCTTTTTTGGACTCTACCAACTCCTGAGAAAAATATATATTTAGCTCTTTTGTTAGGGATGGCTGCCTCTGGATTGATGAGAAATGAACCATACAGTGAATGTGCTGTAAAACCAAAGCAAAAAGCTAAATGAGCTACAAGAGGCTAAAAGCTTTTTAGAGCTGCATATTTTTAATTATAAAGCATAAAAGTTCCTTTAGGCTAGAGACAGTGGAGTCCAATTGTGTGTGTGTGTGTGTGTGTGTGTGTGTGTGTGTGCGCGCGTGTATGTGTGTGTATTTGTATTTGTGTGTTTCCAGTGACTAGTCATCTCAGTTGCTTTTTTCCAGGGACTCTGATCTGTCTGCACAACCTTGTCTCCCTTGTTTGTCAAACACCAGTGCAGGCTGCTCACACTGTCTGTGTGTCCCTAGTTGACATAGATACACACTGATAAACACACACTTTGTGTCAGTTGCACTGCTTGACCCCAGAGGTGTTACTCAGTGTAAAATATCACAGTTCTCATTAATCATGGGTTTCCAGGAATATCCCTGAGCTTTGATAGGTGTACTGCAGCCAGGGCAGGGTCAACAACCTGATAAACACTTCAGAGAACTGAAAGACCGGGAATTGACCAGTGGCTCATTTTACATAATATAGTGGAATGTCTTTTACAACTTCTTTTATATCCTCGTTGTACTACATGGTTTTACGCTTACTGGAGTGGAAACCAGATCTCTAACCCTTCAAAATAGTAAATGTAACACAACTGATAAAATGAAAAGAGCATTTAGAAATGAAATGGCATTTTTAGGGCATGGGAGTCTCATGGAAAGTCATTGAATTGTAAAATCAAGGTCACGGAAGAAGCTGTTGAATATATCCCACAGAAGATCTGCTCCCCTCCAAGCTTAGTGTTAATGTGTTGAAACACAACTTTTAGAAGGGCAGTTCCAAATGAGTTTAAACTGGATGTTATTTTACACTATTAACTATATGAAAGTGGATATTGTTACAATATTTTTTTCACACTATTTAACTGTCAGTATGGAGGTCGGTTTGGTGAAGTTTGGATTCATATTACTAGTGGCAGAAGCTGGACGTTTCAATTATTTGTACATCACTTCTAGGTAACTATCTTAACCATGTAAGCAATGCCTTTAGCTAAATATTCCAACTGTTTATCCCATTACTTTTTCATCATTTATCCACTACTTTTAGCTTTTTCACAATTTACCCATTACTTTTAGCAATCTATTTTAACTGTTAATCCATTACTTTTAGCTGGCATTACAGCTGAAACAATATGTTCTTTTATTTACTTATTTATTTTTATCGCAATTTCCATTTTTTCGAATTAGTTGATCTTCCCCACAATCTTTCCCCGTACCCCCTGGCAACTTCAACAAAGAAGTTTAACGTGGGTTACATGCAGCCCTTGTGGGGAATCACTGGATTAGACCATTGTGGGCAATATTGAAAACCAGTGAACAGCAATGCTTTATGGTAATATTGCATTTAAAGCATTTTTGCATCAATGTGATGAAGTACCTCGATTAACTGTTAGCCCAAGACATTCAAATTCAGTTTTGTGAATTAAAAGATCATTTTGGTTTATTACAACTTAAACTGCTTGTTAATGTGTTCAAACTCAACTGTGAGAAGGCCGGTCTAAATTACTCAACAACTGCAAGTCTGCTCTGATCAGGTGGTCCGTCATAATCATCACAGGAGAGTATAAACTGAAGTGCAGGAAAAAGGAGATGCTGCTTTTTTGGTAGCATATTATGCTGCTGCCGGTGGTGGTGTCTGTTCGGGTCGACAGCATTTTGCATGGTGTCTGACTTTCATTGGGCGGATCAGATCAGGCCTTCATTTGAATGTGTGTATGGTTTGGGTAGGTTTTCCCCATTTCCATTTTGGATCTGTGAAGACCTTGAGTCAGATTTTGTTACACTGTCTATTGCAAATGACCTATCTCTTTAATATCTGTAGTTGTAGTCGGCTATTGTGGGCAATGTTGTAAACCACTGAGCAGGACTGCCTTAAGACACTATTGAATTTACAGGACTTTTGCATCAATGTGATGAAGTGCAGTATCTCAGTTTGTCACATGTTTAATTCACTCGATTAGACAGGGAAAGTATTCACACAGTCTTCATATGGGCCAGAATAGGTGGCAGAAGATGCTGGGACCATGAGGTCAGGCTCAAGTCATATTGTTCTCTGCCTGCCCCAGAACTCGCACTGTAGCCCCAGCCGCATACACGCACACACAAAAAATACAGCGCCCTTGTTTCCTCTCTCCTTCCTGTCTTCCTTGTCTAGACCCAGACCCCTCTGTAACCCCTACACCAAAACACACACACACACATTCCTCCACACTGTGAAAAATAGGCCATCAAACATTAAAAGGATGTCTGACTTTGGAGAGTCACCGCTCCGCTGCGATGAGAGACAAAGAGGGATAGAAACATCAAAGTGGGGGTAGGAGGTGAAAGTGAGTGAGCAAAGTAATGAGGTGCAATTCAGAAAAATGACGGAGAGATAGAACAGTGGGAGCGACAGATGGAGGGAGGGAAAGATAAGTTTGTAGTAGCAGTGCTGAAAGCCAGGGTCTCAAGGAACGTGCTCGTAAATCACACTTTTGTTTCAAAGGAGAGCATTAGGGCCACCTGTCAACAATTAGTCCTCACAGCGATACCTTATTGATTGTGTGTGTATGTTTGTCTGTGTGTGTACATTTGAAGAAACTATCTACAGAACTGATCATTGTTTTATGGTAAAATACAAAAAAGGCGCAGGTCAGAATGAAAGATTACAGTCGAGCTGCAGTGAAGAGTCGACTCGTCAGAGGAAAATTGAAGGTTTTCATAACTCTGATGTTTTACAGCATATAATGTGGTCCACAGGAAATTGAAGTCAGGCTTCACACCGCTTTTATCAAGGTGTTAATCCATACCATACGGACACTAGCTCACTTTCTGAAACACAGAGCATCTTACTGTGTCAAGTCAAGTCACACAACCTCATTCGTATAGTAGGCCTAGTGTTTAGCACTTTTTAAGTTCAGTATGTTACACTGGCGTTTCCTTATTTTGTAAAGCAGGATATGTCTGCGCTTGGAGACTATGATCACATCAGACGTAATTTTGAAAACATCTGCACCGTTTTAAGCCCAGTTCAGACCAAAGATTCGCGACAAGCGGAGTTGAAGCTTGCAACAACTTGCAATGCGCCGGTCTGCAACATTCTGAAAGCTGCCACTTTACACCAATGCAACTAGACGGGATGGTGTATCATTTCCATAGCAATGACTCTTTGTACTTCTGTTCTATCTGCCGGCTTTTCAGGCTTTTTTTGTAGCTGGATATAATTTGTAGCATCTTAAAATATGAATGAGGATAGTGATAGTGAGTTACTTGCTACAGTTGCATTTCTAGTATTGATAAATGACGAAAACATTAAAAGACGAGAGGGTCCTGATGACCAGTTGACTTTGCTACGAGCTGATTGGCTGTTGAAACAGGTGATGTGCCTTATGTTCCAAAACCATCACTGGCGACTTGACAAGCTGAGTCGTAGGCGGCACTATCAGCCGGCTTGACTCGAGCTGAGACGTTCCAGTTCACACCGCTGCAACTTTTCCTGCAACGTTCTAAAACGTCTCTCGTTAGACCTTTCCAGATGAATATTGAACTAAAACTAAACGATAAATAAAAATGCTAGTTGGTTAAAAGCATTATTTTTTCTTCTGTTAGCTTACATTTTAGGTTGTCAAGGACAAAAAAACACATGCAGTACACGGACGCTGTACGAGTCGCTGTTAGCAAACACATCATACTTCGATTCTCTTAGTCTCTTGAAGCATTCAGTATCTTCACAGGCTTAAGAGGTGTGTTTGGTCTCGAGGTGTTTTTTAAAGCTAGTTTAAACAGCGAGTTTCTATAGCCCAACTGATAAACGATTTTTGCGGTTGATACAGATATATCGGCCAATATTTCTTTCTTTCTTCTTTTTTTTTTTTAACAATTGCGACCAAGAAATGTACTGGACATTTTACAGTTGAAAAATAAACTTGTCACTATACTCTGACTGGTGACAGTGCTTAAAGGATATTGGCCTGGCTCTGCTAGCTTCCCTTGTAGCATGACATTTGACTGTATAATCTAACTTGATTTCTTTTGGAGATGAATTCCTCTTCTTCACACGGGACAGCAAGAAGCTTGTAGTGCACACAGAGGTTTACACTAGCCCCTGACCTTTATTACACTCCCCTCCATGCAGGCAAAAGTTGGTAGTGCAGGGACTTCCACAGCAGAGGTGACTGCAGAGTGCTTTGCTGCTGCACCACTCTGCACTTAACAGTTAACATTGCATTACATTCAAGCTCTGCCCTCTTAGAATGAGGCTCTCATAACTTGTTTCAAGAGTTTTCCCAATTCAGTGTAATTTTGTCATAATACTACTAGAGTAGAAACAGTCTTCTGTTTTCCATAATGTACCACATTTCCATAATGCTGAGTTAAAGTTTGTGTAAAAGCAATGAGTTTGACACAAAGTTAATCCGATAACTTCATTTTGAAAGTTCACTGTCAAAAGTGAAAAGTTACAAGATCCTTTCATTATCGCCTTGCTCCACAGACTAATGAACTCTAACAGAGAGCTGTAGACTATGACACCACTAATAGAAGTAAATAAGTACCACAGCAGTCAATACTCAGTTTTCCAGAATTTCAACTAATAGTAAAGACTTTCAAAAAGTGATATTATATCAAAACATATATCTGGACATCACTGTTATGACATTATTTGCTCACTGCTGTGTGTTTAACCAATTTAACAAAATAATAAAGAAAAATAGTTGTGTGTTGTCTTTGTCCTGCCTAATGTTAAGATTGGTTTGATTTTTGAATGTATCCACTTTTCAAGCTTGTTTCTTGTCGCCTCCATCAGAACAATAGATTGAATGTTTGACTTAGAAAAATCAAGAACAGTTATCTTGAAACAAGTGTAATAATCTCTTGCTTAAAAATACAATTTAATAATATATGACTTTCTTGCCCTTTTTGCATTATTATTTTTAATGGCATGGTCATAGCAGAAGATTATGCACTGTTTAATTTTATATACTGTACATTGCGTTTTTGGGGCTTTAAGGCTTTAAGTCAGTGATAAATTAGACTTGTCAGACAAGCTCTTGCACCAAAACAAGATGATCGTCACCCTCAAGAGCAAGCGTATATTTATATGGTGCAAAAGTACCAGAAAGTGCATATCGCAGTAGGTCATTATCAGTTCACCGGTAAGATCTCTGTGGGGCAAGGTCACGGAGGTCTCTGTTTGTCCTGTTATTTTGAAGATAAATTGGCTCCAAGGCATCCTGCCACATGTAAATTTAGAAATCCAGCCCCCTCCACTGCCACCGCTGCCACCAGCTTTGATAGAAACTGCATAATTTGCGCAATTTTCACCGGATGCAAACACATTGAGTCACATTTGCTTTTGTGTCTGCCTTCCGCCTGTTTTTGTGAGCCGGGTGTGAATTTTGGGCAGTGAAGGCGGTTTTCTTAGGCTGGAAGAAAGCAGCAGGGTGAGGCAAGCCGGGGCCGGGCCACCTAGCCACAACAGCTGCTCTGTGATTGCCGCCAGAGAGGACAGCGTCGATTTTTGGGAAGGAACTGCAGAAAAGTACACATCCTTCTCAAAGCTGCCAGCCTGAGCCGCCGGCACGCCTAAAAATAGAGGCTGCAATTGGCCGTCTTCTTGTCACTGTTAAAATCTGGGATGGCTATTTACATCCCTGTATACAGTACATTTTCTCTCCCGTCCCCTTTTTGTTCCCAAAGCCTTTCCTCTGTGTGATCAATGTATTGTCATTTGAGGTGATGACCCATAATGTGACCGTCCCACGCTGTAAAGCGCGGTTTGTCTGCGGCCCAGCGCATACAAGGCTTGATTAGTGAGTGCAGTTTTTGTGCACAAGGCAGAGGTTACTGAGGCTATACCAGGCATATGGCAGCCACCATAGAGTTTTATTATTCAGTTGTTTTTCAGATCCAACCACAGTACTGTATAATACAGCAGTGTGCAGTGAAAACAGGTTTTGAGCGCTCCAAAAACAACTTGAGCATAACAATCTAAAAACCATCTTTGATTTTTTCATTTGATCTGCGTTCATATTTCTTTGTGAAGGCCTGTACTTTGCCCTCTAGTGCGGTAGACGGAGATGAGGCTTTTATCTAATGATTAGGGCTACGCTTTTTCTTCTTTCAGCAAGAAATACTGTTAGATGTCTCTGCTTTCCCTTTTTCCTGCGGCACTCTCATGACAGTTATGACTTGGTGTGCTTTTTTTTTTAACACGCATGGATGCCTTTGGTGTGTATACAGAGCGTTGGACATACACTTCCCAACCATAAAACATCAACACGAGGCTATTAGTCAGTGCAACAGATTTGTTTCCTCAGCGAGCAGAAGCCCTGGTGGTCCGATCACGGGGCCATCTGGGCTTTGGCGCTGGTTCAGAGAGAAAGGGGGAGGCGAAAAACAAGGTGTGACGGGAAACTGTTAATTCACTTGTTGATAAAGGGACACTTCCTTTCTGCTATTAGAGGCTGACGGCTTGCTTATTTGGGTTTGGACTTTTGTTTTATCTCGCCTCCCTCCTCCCCCAATGCTCCCCTTCGTCAGTCATCGTCCTGTGGTGAAAAACACCAACGCTCTGCAGAGGTCGATGCCAAGGAAACATTACCTCATAACTGCTGGTGTGTGACACGTATGTACACGACCTCACTGTGACCCTGTTTTTGACAGTATAGTTACTGTAAGTTAAACAGTCATGAAGTACAGTGGAAGATGTTGAAATCTCTGATAGTGGATGGATTTAACAGAGCGAGTTAGCATGTTCATTTCACGAACGCGTAAACAGAATGAAACAGTGAGATAGATGACTTGTCCAGATTGCAGTCGTTATGATGAGCTGTCTGCCTTGGATCAGTGTTCAGCCTGAGACTGGGCTAAGCAGCATTTGGAAAGACACCACAGGCCCACATGTTCACCATGTTTTTTAATTTTAACTTTGCTGTTTCATTTGACCTTTTTTTTTCTCTTTTCTTACTCCTACATCCCATTGTAGTTGCCATGACGTTGCTACTCTGTGGCTACTAGCCTCACCTAGGTAGTCAGCACAGGTCATGTGTGCACTCACAATATATGTAACTTTATATCACATTTTATATATATATCTCCTGATAGAGTAACTGTCCTGTAAAATCAAAAGATCTAACTGAGAAAGGTTCCTTAGAAGCAGCAGTTGAAAAAACAATCCATTTAGTAGCTGTTCTGGATCTGCAGACCATGTAATATGATGAAGATGGAGTTTGTCCAGTTGTCATGGAATTGTAGATTTTTAAATTTCCATTTTTCCCCTCAGCACTTGAAGGCCTTTTGTCCATGTTTGTTTAAAAGTTGACACTGAAAGAAATTTAAACTGAGAAAACTCCATCTGTTGAGGAAGGTAGTATTTTTTATCGAAGCTCTGTTGGTGTTCACGCAGTTGCAAAATTAACTTTAAAATGTGAACATCTTCCAGCCACTGACAGATAAATGTTCAAATTCACCAGCCACTCAATACTGATTTGTTATTTTGTGCCTGAAATCTACCAGCCACTTTCATATTTTACCAGCATGTGGCTGCTGGCTGCTGCTAATTTCCCACCCTGCAGTTGTATGCTTCAGTTGTTTATAAAATGAAGGCAGTACAACAGAACACACATCGTTCACATAATGAAGAGGCTGACAAAACAAACTGACAGAAACAGATAAGTACAGAAATTAAATGAATTCAGGAAAAAAATGCTGTTATAAGGTCACAACAACCAGTTAACATTGTCTCACAACCCACATATTGCCCAACCTGCCAGAAATGTCCCTAAATCAGTAAAGCTTTCATCGAAACAGGGAATATATATTTAAGTGTCCAATTGTAGCTTTAAACTTAAATGTATCTTGTGTCTGTGCATCTGTACACACACAAAAACACAAGCGTACATGTTATGACACTCCCCCTGACATGTAGTTGAGACATTTTATCAGTGACAACAGCATTGCTTCCTTGTCTATATCCGTGGGCATTTGTATTGTGCTTCTGTGTCTCGGTGGTGGCTACAGATAAACAGGAACATCCAAGAATTTGGGGCAATATCAGTGGTCAATTCATTTGTCACTTGAATGTGCTAAAATAAACTTAACTTAAACTTAAAAAGAAGTAAACTATTTATTCAGTCTTTCAAAACAGACGGTTTCCAGCTTAACCTGGGTAATAAACATTGTTAAGGAAATCATTAATAAAACGGGGAGAATATATGAATAGTAGGTCATGGAAGTCTTGTGCTATAATTACCCAAAGTCATGGAATTCTACATTAAAGCTTGGTGGTGTTTCAGTACAGGAGTTGTCCTCTGTGTGGCGCTGTGCGGTCAGGATTCCCAGCACTTTGGAGAGGGAGGAGCAGAGCAGCCAGCCCATCCAGACGGAGAGGAAAGGACTTGTAAAGCATGAGCTGTGCTGCAGGGTTTTGCCTTGATACAAATCTAACAACAGAGAGCGAGCAGGGAAATGTTTTTAATGAATGGTCACTTCCTTCAGCTAAAACAACTTGCAGCCCTCCTTTGGAGTTAGGTTTTTTTTTGTTAAAAGAGGCAGTCTGAACACTTTTCTTTTCTGAATGTAATCTTTGTCTTTTTGGCATTTTCTTTACTTTTTCCGTTTTTGTCTTCAGAAGACATGAGAGAGATGTTTCATTTTTTAAACTGCTATCAAAATGAAGCTTTTTTTCTGAGCAGTGTTAGTTCTCATAATTCATGCACTTCACTGGACACACATAGAATCCAGCATCACATTCAAATCCTACTTTATATATCTTAATAATTTAACCTACAACTAACAAGTCAGCAGGAAATAGGACAAATAGCTTTGTAAAAGGAGCAGATGTTCTTTTAAAAGCATTTTTCCCCTCAACCTCCCATATAGTCAAGAGGATTAGGCTTTATACAGTACTCAGTGCATTTGATTTAACAGTTGTGTGCCACCAAAGGTAAACTAGTGTTAGCGGCTTGTGTTTGTTGCAGGCTCCGTCGGCAGGCTTCTCCCTGTGGTCGGCAGAGGAGCCAGAGCCCAGCTCGGCTTGAGTCAATAAACGGAGAGCTCAGCGCAAAACCACACTGCAATCGAACAAGCTGTTTACCCTGAAAATTAGCCTTCCCCTGTACTTTTAGGGCTTTTAAAGTGACCAAAAATACACAGTGCGAGGAATATGTATCTTGGCCAGTGTTCGGGCTCCGCCTGAGACCTCTGTCCATTTTATACGAACCCTAATAACTCAATCTCCACAACCACTAAACCCTCTTATCACTGGGTGCTCGCCGCTGCACTCATCATTATTTGATTTGCAAAATTGGAAGGTAGAGATAAAGAAATAAAGCTGGCTTGCCATTACACACAGACGGCACTTGTGGCTTCCAGCTTATTGCCGTACCATGTGAAAAGTGCATGCTCTGAAAAGCCAAAGCCTTCCATTGTCACCAAATCAATAGGTTTTACATCACACCTTTGTTCTGCTGTAGCGGGTGGATCTTCTTTATACATTTTTTTTGTTTTTCTCTCACCCCAATTCTCTCTTTTTGTGTTCCTGAAGATTGAAGCCTTTAGAAGTGTTTGTCTTACACCAGGGTTAGGGCTAAACAGCTCTGTTGGCAAGGTATGGAACCTATTTTATACGTGATATACTGTACACCTACTGATCTATTATAGATGTACAGTATATAATCTTTAAAAGCAATACTTAAACCTAAATACAGGTATGTCATTACTCAGAATTAAATTTTTCATACATGTTTCCTATTGGAAGGTTGTGGGGTGTCTCTCATGACCTGAGTCAACAGTGTACCTGTGAAATACTATGTTACAGCTACATGAAAACGCATACATAAAAATCATCTGAACTAAAACTGAAAACATTTATCTTAAATTCATTATTAATTCAAGGATAACTGTAATATTGTCTTAGTTAATGCAGTCCACTAGTAATATTTGTCTAAGTGTTTTTGACGTACATATTTAGACTGGGATGTTTTTGGATTAAAGCGGCCCTGTGGTTGTTACCTGCTATTCAAACAGAGCTCCTGTCACAGCCCCACATGACTGTAATGTCACTCAGTCAGCATTAGATCAGGGTCATTTTTAAACGGCAAAATCAAATCAGATCTATATGTGCGACCACAGTGTGTGCACTTTTTTATGCAGTGTGGAGTGCGACAGGGCTTTGAATGTTTGATTATTAATGCAGATTAAAGAAGACTGGCCTGCTGTGATAAAATAATTAGTCAAACTTAACTGCAGGAAAATCAGCATTAGTCACCATTATAAAATTACGATCATGAAGGAAATGGTGAGTGTTTCAGTTTGACCTGATCATTTTCATCCAGTTGTTCATGAAGACGGTGGAGGATGGCCGTGACAGCAGTGCAGACGTCTTCTTATCTCCTCTCTGTCTCTCTTATTGTTCCCCCTCCTTCAGACCACAGGGTTATAAAAGCAGAAGCATTTAGACCCAGACAGAGCGATGGTATCCTCTCTGACCGGCTTCTACTCATTTAGCTTCAAGCACTCTCTTATCCGTTTGTAATCACATGTAATGACAAATGTTTCATTTTGGACTGAGATTTAAAAAAAGTTGGAAATACCAAAATTGTGTGTTTTGTAGAAAACATTTTGTATAGGCAACATGCAAAAATGCTAAAATTTCCCCGCTGTGGGACAATAAAGGCTTATCTTATCTTATCTTAATTCATTTCTTGGGTTGTGTTGCGGAAGGAGAAAATTAGGATGAAATTTTTTTTTTCTTTTCCCATCCTTATCGCCTTGATGATGGTTGCATGTCTCATTAGGGACATCATCTCATTTTATGTCCTGCCAAATCTAACTAAAATAAATAAATTATTTCAACTCAACTCAAGTCTCAGATTAGAATGAAGAGTTTTAGTGTCCCATGGTGTAATTTCACTTCGATTTTGGTATCTAAAAAACACATATATGTATTTATGTGTATATATGTATATATTCATATATATATGTGTATGTGTATATGAATATCAACTCAAAATCAGTTATTTTCAATTGTCATTTTAATTTTTATTGAAGTCCTAAGCCTAAGTGCAATATTGGTCCAGTCCTATATGGTACAGTGTACATTGTCTGTATAGCCATTCAAACATTTCCATCATCACCTACATTAGAAAAACAAAATTAATATAACCCCCAAAATTTTATTTTCAAACTCACATTTTACATACTGCTTGTGTTCGGCCCTCAAAATTAACTAACATGAGTTGGGGGAGGGGGGGGGGCAGTTATTAAAAAAATAATTTTTGTAAAATAATTGAACCCAATATAAGGCATTGTGAAAACATCTTCACATGTTCTTTTTCTAACAGTCTGAGATGATTTTTTTTTCTTTCATCATCCACATCTGCAAATCAATTTTTGAATTTTACCAAATCTGAATTTTTTGGCAGACTCAAATTCGAGTCAGCTTTTAGCCAATTATGTCGTATTTCACACATTTTAGTGTTTCACTCTGATTTTGAAAGTTTAAAGTTCCCACTTAGCCACGATCACTTGACAGAAAAACAGTAAAGAGCAGCACAGACACCATCTCATGCATCCTGTCGCTCTCCAAGTACATCCCCCCCGCACTCTCACACACACACACACACACACACACACACACACACACACACACACACACACACACAAACTCTTCTTCCACCCTCCTCACACCACCCCCTACCCTCTCCTGCTTTCCCAAACATCCAATCATTGGCTATAACCCGTCCCTCTTTACTGTGAGGTACTAGCTCCTTGACCCAAATCAGATGATGACTACACACACACACACACACACACACACACACACACACACACACACACACTCACTTGTACACACTTGTACATGCACACACGTATGGTTGGAGTGTGGGTGTCATCTGACATGCTGTAAACTTGTAGATCTGATTTCATAGTGCTGTTTGTGTGTGTGTGTGTGTGTGTGTTTTCGTGATTGCACGCGTTCCTTTCACCTGATTGTTTTCTCATGATTATGTTTGGTTGTTTGTCAGAAATGCGCATGCGTGTTTTTGCATGTAGACATGTTCTGCTTCTGTTTTGCTGTTGTTTTTTTCCCCCTCTCAGCTGCTGCTTTTTTCCTCTTCATTACAACACAAACAGCTCTGTGCTGTGAACACGCTACACATTTGCCATATACAGCATGTTACACACTTACTGTAAAAAATCTCACTTTCACGAAATTAGAAAAATCATGTCCTGGGAATTTTTTCTTTGCTGTTATCGAGCGTCTGTTTTTTTTAGCTGCCTGACATGAGAAACGTCAATAAAAATAGAAAACGCTCCAAAAATGTTCCCAAATAGGGCTGTTAATAAAACCTCCCCGTTAGCTTGCGGTTTGGGAGCAGGGGACCGGGCAGGAAGCCATTTTCACACAGGCCGGCCTGACCTCGACTCTTAACTCCGACTGAAAATAGCAGACAAGCAAGATCGTCGTAGAAAGAGAAAAGAGAGAGGGGGGAAGAGAAAACTGAGGAGATAGATCCCTCCGCCGCAACGTTACCTGAGAGAGAAAGAAAAAAGGAAGGAGGGGGAGAAAAAAGACCTGATGGCTTTTCCACCAGGCTTCCGATCCCTTTGCAAAACAGTAAATCTTGTGAAGTTTATTTTCTTTGCAGCATCTGTGTTTTATAAGGGCTCTTTTAATTTGTTTTTACTCTGTCCAGTGGGGGATCCCCGTTCCTTTTTTTTCTCTTCTTCTTCCCCCTTTGTGTTCGACCCTTTTTAGCCCTCCCCGCCGTCCATCTCTCTCTCTCTTCTCCTCCTTTCTCTCTCTCTCTCTCTCTCCCTGTCTTTCCTCCCCCTGTGGAAGTGAGTGTTTTAATAATGATACTTTGGGGAATTGGGATGGTAGAACAGCTTTCTTCTCCAGCACAGAAAAACTACAGCTCCCCCGTCCCTCCTCTTCATTCTTCTTCCTCTCCCCTGCTTTAATCCCTCCCTCCTTCAACATGTCTGGGAAACTTGGACTATCAAGGAATGAATGGTAGAAAGTAGGAATGGACTGATACAGGTTTGCCGATATTGGTCAATATCAAATAAGTAGTTATCAAAGATCTATTATATATATATAGTAGGGGGGTGACATTTTTAAATATAATTTTTTTTTTTAATGGTGCCAATACAATAATTATAATTAAGTATAAATAAATAATAAAAAAGTACCAATATGAAAACAACATTTTTTGATACCTTAGTTAAAGGGATTATCAATATGTTTTAATCCATTTTTTAAATTCTTCAAAATATTCAATAATAATAATAGACTTTATCTAAAGAACAATATAGTCTAACATTCCCTGATTTAAATCAGGGAATTTGATCAGAAGTTTAATCAAAGAATAAAGCACTTTTCAGACATTTCTGGTTCATCTGTCTGTTAAAGTAATGGCTTTTTATCATTCAAACATAGGTGTCCGTTGTTTAATTATTCCATAATCAGAACCAGTTCGGATCGAGCAGCAATACTTGCGGTGGCGGTTCAGCTGGAGTACAGTGAGGGCTTGTAATGATACTAATGATATCAAAGGAAAGAGTGTGTTTTCAATTCTCCTGCAGGGTGTATCAATAATGGATTTTAAAACTTATTTTGCAGCAGAATGTTTATCTGTGTGGCTTTATTACTGACCCTTGTGAACTTTAGAGATGCTTGTTCCCATTTGTCTCTAGTTAAATCAACCCATTTATTAGATTTTTATTAGTACAGAATTCTGCTGTCTTTTTAATTTTTTTTTTATGTCAGACAGCACCTAAGTATTGTTAAAAATGTTAAGTTAGGACTCTAATGCAGTTTCTGTGTACTAACATGCATGTAAAGCTTTTTGCTAGATATTCATAGTGTAAGCTATAGGAGCGGGCAATATGGATAAAATCGTCCATCATGGTGTATGTCATTTTATATCACCATACAGCATCAATATATAATGTAATATAATACATTTTCTAGAAAAATCAATTGAATAAATAAAATAAAATAAAATAACCAAATCGCCTTATCCAGCAAATTAAATACCTGTCAAGGTATGTAATCCCATTGATGCAGGAAATCATCACCACCGCCACCACAATGCTTCGTCATACAGCCAGAGATGCTAAAGGGATAGCTAACTAGGTATCGACAGTATGACAAAATCTCTCATAGCTGACAAATGTATATTACCTCACTTATATATCGTCATATCACCTACTCCTTGTAAGCATTTATGTCATGAGAATGTGACTCAGGCTCTTATTCAGACATTTTCGTAAGGGGGGGCAGCATATCTGAAAGGGGCATATGTAAACAAGACAAATAATCTGACCAGTCATCCAGTACTTACCTTTTATACTGGATGTACTTGAGGCCACAGACATATTTTGGTTGGTATATATTGGTACCAAAGTATTGAGGTTTGACACTCAGCGTCATCCACTTACTTACAGTGTGATGGAGGTTACTCAGCAAGTTTGACCAGTCAAGAATGAACATTATAACTGAAGAATAATTTGTAGGAATTTGCCATATGGAGAAGAAAGGCTCTGCAAGTATGAAATAATCAAGTCAAGCTGTCAGTCACCAGACCATCACAGGGTTTTTGACCTACAAAGATCTCAGATCTCTGTTGCAATGAATCCTTTTTCATTTCAAGGATAGTATGAACAGTATGTGGGAGTGTTTGTCTACACATATTTGACCAGAAAAATCATTCCACTGTAAGAGACTATGTGTGACTAAGTTCAAATCCATTCTGAGCGTGTATGTTCTTGTTGGTATGTTTATTTATGAAGCCCTGTAATGAAACCTGTCTCACCCAACCTTACAAAGCCATTAATCCCTAACAGGAGTTTCACTGACTGATTATGATCCGTGATCCAAATGCTGTTGCAGAGAATTTGCACCCTGACAAGTTAAATCCCGTTGAACGCATTGATCAGCTGATACAAAGTTTTTATTACACACTGCAACTATCGTCATCTACATTCAGAGAGAGGTTTTATCTTTTTGGCCGTGGAAATAGGAAGTAGGCAAAAAAAAATTAGCTTCAATCCAAAAATATGTTCAAAAGCACAAAGGCTAGACAAAACATGGAACACGGAAGACAAGAAAAAGGCTACTTTTAGCTCTTTCTCTACCCCTCCGTTTCACAGCTGTAATATCAACCTCATGTCCAAGGTCTTTCCTAATTCCCAGAGCATCACTCAGCATGTCACCGGCCTAACCAGTTGCCTCCTAACACTCCCCAACCCAGTTCCTCTCCAGACCTGCTAGAGTTTTTTTTTTTTCCTTTGACTGAAATCTCCTCTCTGGCAGAACAATTCAAATAAGACACAGTGTTTGTGTGGACACAGACAGTCTTCGGAGCTTGGCCTTTCGCACGTCGACTCCTCATTGGAAGCCTCCTGCTTGTATTGGATGCAAATTGGGTATTAAAAGAGGGGAGAGAAACATGAGATAGCGTGACACGGGGCGGCTGAGGAGAGAGAAAGAGCGCGAAGGATAGAGAGAAAGGCTTAATGCGAGAAGAGAATGCAAATGCTGTTGAGACAGGTAGGGATGGATGGATGGATGGATGGAGGAGAGCTGGATGGATGGTTGGATTAAGGGAGAAAGAGAGACGAGGGTCAGGTGACAGTGTGACTTTTTGGCAGGGTCAGAGTTTTTCTCTGGACGACGGCGATGGAGCTGGATTTGCATTGATGGATCTTCTTTCCATGGGGATGTCATGTATCAGTGCTTGGGCACATCACGCCCCGGTCATTAATCAAATCATGGCCTCCGTCTAGAGCTATCTGTCTGCCAGACGCTTCTCATCTGTCTACCTCGCTCTCTCACTCTCACTCTCTCTCTCTTTCTTTTTGTAGTAGCCTTGGTCAGCCTTTTTCCTCTTTGGCTTCTTCTCCACCTTTTTTCTGCAGAGACTTTGTCTTTCATTATCAAATTATTATAATGAATACTCAGATACCTCTGCAGTATTTGAGAACATGCAAGTCCATAAAGTTACATTTCAACAGGTAATTTAAAAGATTGCAATTACAATGAAACCAAAGTACCAACATTAGTATTAGTACTAAGAGCAGTAGTTTCAAGCAGTACTGTAGTAGTATAACCTGACGCGCCAGATGGTTTGTTACCCAGAAACATCTGAGAAGTCGTCCTTGGAAACAGGCAGGTGATTGGATGAACTATCACTGTCTGTCATGGGCTAACTCCAACCAATCAGATTAGCGAACCATATGACGTAGTAGGAGAGCTAAAGCCAGTTGTGAGAAGAGCGAAAACATCTTTTCAATGGAGAAAAGCCTTCAGTGGCATTCTGTGATCTTCTTTCAATGAAGAACTACTCTCCAGTTCTGATTTAACAGATGCTACAGCAGCATCTATGCTAACCTCTTTAGGAGTCGCTATTGTTGTTTCTAAACGAACAGTCGCAGTCGTCACACCTAAACCACGCTGTAGCTGCCAGTAGTTCTTCATAGGACGCTGACTGGTCTGAACCACTGTGGTTCTGCCACAAGCGCATAACTTGAAACCTGGAAAAATGGATTCTCGCGAGAATCCATTTTGCCAGCTGCCTCGCAAGGTAAGTCGTAGTAGTGATAGTATCAGTACTATAGGCAGTAATGAGATTTGGTGCTCTATGTCTTTTGGTGTCTCTTTGGCTCCAACCAGAATGTGATCAGTAATATCTAAATTTAAATCGCAAATATTTCAAATCTAAATCATTTCGAAGAGTAGAGTCTGTGTACCCACAAATGCAAATGTATGCATACACACTCCCTTCATCCGATTAATAAAGCAGTGCATACACATGGTTCTGTTTTATACATGTCAATCTTTGTGTAATTGTGGACACATGTACAGGCCTGATTTCCACTCCCACTGTTAGCCATAGGCTGATGTAGACACGCCCTTAATCAGTTGTTTGCATATGTCTGCTCCGCCACTCTCAATGAAAATAACAGCAAAGAAATGCAGTTTCACAGAATTGCATTGGCAAAAGCCTTTCAACAGTACCAAAGCAGCCATCGTTACCCACTGCTATTGTTCGCAAAGCACAAGAAGTGACAATAATTGTATCTGTATACTGTCATCCACAGTGGTATCTCAATCATTGTTATCATTTGTCAGAAATGTAATCAGTAATGATTTAGATTACAGCACTCCTATCTATTTTGTCTACAATAAATCATAAAACTAAAAGGACTTAAAGACGGAAATAATGAAACGAGGGAAAACACGCAAAACTAAATGAATAAAAACTAACAATAGAGCACATAACAGACATTAACATAAAGTTTACAATGCCAAATTTCAATTGTATTAAATTTAAATACACAATCAGTGAAATTGAAACAACCTTAAAGAACAATGTTGCATTCAGTATTTTTTCGTGTTATTTTTCCATTTCTACTTCACATTGAGATCTCTAGAACCTTTACGCTGGTTTGAAGACATTCTCCCAAGTACCAGTTTATGCGCAGGAAATAGCTTTTGCCTGGTTTTGGTGTTGACGTGTAGTTAAATCATCAACACTTTCAATAACATTTCTATTAGTTAAATCCTTGTCAGGTTAAAATCACCTTTTGAACTTTGTATGTGCGTTTCAGGGTCTTCTTTTTAATCATGGCGACTTAATTACCCCTACACCACATTTCAGTGTGTATTTCTAATTCATACATTTAAGATTTGTTTGACTGAAAGACACAAAAAGACAGATGGGTTTCAGATTTTCTCCATGTCATAAAATATCTGTATTGTCATGGAGACAGACAAGGAGAGTCAGCATATGTTATAATAGATAGAAGATCAGGCAATTTTACAAAAAACTCTGCTTTACAGGTATATAGCCTGTTATATTTTACAACATGTCTCTTTTTACAGTCCGACTTCAGTTATAGAATATATAGTGTTTTATATAGTATGTATAGTACAGAATGTATAGTTATAGTGTTATAAAACACTAACAAGCATGAAGAAAAAAAAACATTTTTTAAAAATGTTTTTTAAAAACAATTTTAGTACGTAGACTTAGTTGATAAAAGTCATCAGCCCTCCATACTTTATCTCATTCTGTTTGCAACTCCCCACCACATACACACCTACACAAACATGCACACCCACACAGCCTTGCTGTCTGTCTCTCAGCCATCCAAGCTGTCTTTTCATGTATCATCTTCCACCGGTGCGTGATCTCTAACACGTTCCGCACCAACTTGTCTTCACTGTCTGCACTGGGTGGGGGGTATGACAGTTTAGGACCCCTTGGCCTTGAGTGACAACACGATATGACGGTTTGGTCAACAGCGATCATCACCCCCCCATCTCAGTCCAGCCACACCTGTTCTTCTATCCACTGCGAGGTTTATTTTTACGGGTGGGGGAGGTTGGCGAATAATGCGGTGGAGCAAAAGTGAAATGTCCGTTTTGGATGAGGATGCTAAATTCATCGACACCCCCACCCCCAATATTCACCCTCTACTCCCCTCTTAGCTGAAGCACCATTATGGCTTTTCAGGCTGCTTCCTGTACGGATTTTTTTCCCCTCGTCTGCCCCCCTCCCCTCAACACAAAAGGTGGCTGCCCAGGCTCTGGGGGTGTAGCACTTTTGAAATGTGAAGGGCTTTCAGGAGCTGCCTCTGTTAGTCTGACCAAGAGAGGAGCAGAGGGAAATGAACGACAGGTTTGTGTAATGGTCTCCTCTCCCCCGCTGAAGGTCATGCAGCATTGTTGGCCAGCGGAGGTCTAAAAGACAGGCCTTTGGAGGACCACAAAGCGGAGGTTTGGCAGGACTAATGAAACTCAGAGCTGCACGTTAATGATCTCAAAGACTGGACCAAAACACTCAGCAGTCCCTTTCCGCTCGCATTCAGCCTCCTCTTGATCGCTCCTTCCAAATAATGACAAGGCACTCTCCTCCTCTACCTTTATTGTAACCTTTGATGTCTGCCTTGTTTTCTTTGTCCCCGTGTCCCCCCTCCCTCCTTTTAATTCCTTTATGTTACGCGGCTGTCACTCATCTATTAAGGCAACAAATAGAACAAGGAAAACATTCAGAGAGCGTATTGTGGTGCACCCACAGGTTTGCTCTTTATTTCTTTTGAAAGCACTTGAACTTGGAATTTTCCTTGGGCTGCCCATTGAATCAGTAGCATACACCTTTTTTGTTGTAGCTATTGTCATAGGATTACAAACATATTTGTTTTATAATCCCCATTTCTTATCCCCTTTAGTGAAATGTTTCTGTTTAACTGTTTATATGTGACTGTTTCTCTTCTCATTGTATTAAAGGGCAACTTACCAAATTTACAAAAGAAACCCATATTGTTACACTTAGTGGTATGCAGATAGTTTCAGTTTTATGTGGCCAGGTTTAGAAATAAGCTTCTCTGAGATTTGTGCCTCCACCCCAGTACAATGGAAGTAAATGGAACTGTGGTTGTGATCATCACAGCATTGGAAAAATAACGTTTTAAAAAAAATCAGAAAAAACAGAAACAGTGTCCACAAAACACACAGTCATCTGTTTCTTCAGTAGAAAGTAGTTCCAGTGGGAAAAAAATCAATTGTTGATGATTTCAGCCCCAATTCTTGGGTAATGAAGTTGTCAAAATGTAGCGTCAGGTAAAAGCAAGAAATTAAATTTGTCACAAAACATGTCTTCACAAAGTCAGATCTTTGACCGACCAGGATGCTGTCCACGGTGATCTTCATCCTGACTGAAGAGGTTCAGAAACATTTTAATTTAATTTAAAATCAAATAAGCAGCCTTGCCACGTGATAATGTTCCCTAGGAAATGTACTTTGGCTTTGTTGTTTAAAAAAAAAAAAAAAAAAAGTCATATGCAACATGCAGACAATTGTATACCTAGTTCCTGCCAGAGGTGACCTCTGCCTTCCTTGCAAACAGAAAGTGGTGAAATGTGTTATCCAGTAAGATGGAGGCTAACTGTATGTGATAAGTTAGATAGGAAGTGAACCAGCAGGCTCTCTCCTGATGTAGCTGGTTAAGGTCATTAGGCCTTAAAGAAGCCCTTTGACATGGCCTGATTATGTTTGGCTGGTTGCTTCATGCGATATGTGAGATGAGATGTGTTTCTTTGGATCATCTGTGTGTGTGTGTGTGTGTGTGTGTGTTTGCCCATATGTGTGTGTTGAGCCAGTGTGTAGGGCCTGTTGATTGGCCTTGATTAACAGACTGCAAGGCACTAGAAGCAGAGCCTTTGTAATGTAGCATCTTGAGCTGGTTATTTCCAATCATTCCACAGGAGGCCTTGAACCCGGGGTTGTGTGTGTTTGTGTGTGAGGGGTTAGAGAATGTACCGCACAGTATTCAAGCAAGGCTTTTTTCTTGGAGCGAAAGGTGTTTTAGTTTTGTAAACAAGTTCTTCTGGTGGTCTGCTGAATGCCCAATCTGTAATTTAAAGTGAATGAATGAAATTTTTAATTTAATTCAAACTGAGCAATGTTGGGAATTGGCATCCAGCTGAAAAAGGAACCACTAAGTACTGAAAAATGAATTATGTATAAAAGGTTGTACCAGCATTCACAATGTGATTCTCAGTATTTTGCAGCCATTACCTGGGAAGGCTCATGATTGACATATTTGCCTGTTATGTTCCACTCCAAATCTATGAAAAGGAGATTTCTCCGACCTTACTGTCCAGAGAACATCCGGTACTATTCACTGAAATCATTTTTTATAACCCTGCTTCCAGGCAAGCTGAGCAGCCAGGATTCGTATAACAACTTCACCAACAACAACATGGGGAACCCGCGGCTGTCCCCACTGCCCAGCCTCACTGTGGTGCTGCCTCTGGCTCAGATAAAACAGCCCATGACCCTAGGCACCATCACCAAACGCACTGGGTAGGTAGCACACACACACACACACACACACACACACACACACACACACACACACACACACACACACACACACACCTCAGCCTTTATTCTCCGCAGGAACTCCAGTGTAAGAAGCACATGTGTTACACAATGGTCCCATCAGAGAATCCATAACTTATAGGACCTGTCACAGCAGTGGTTTTCTTTGTAGTGTCACTAATCAGACATATACAGTATGTGTTGGGTAACACTTCACTTAAACCCCCCCCCATCTTTAAACACTTATAAACAGTTAACAAATGATTGATAACACAGTATAATACAGCTCTAATCATATTTATTGATATATGATTACACACAATAACAAACCCTTACAGTGTGTTACAAAGCCTTTATTACCAGTTTATATACATGTACACTACATTCACAGGGGGGTTCAAACTTTTTACGACTGTGCTCCAAACTGTTGAGCTTGAAGGTTCATTCTTCACCTTGGAAATAGTAAACAGAAAAATAACTAATTAACTCAAAGTCCACTTACTAGATTTCTCCTGGAGCTTTCAGCCACTTCCTGTGCCCTTCATCAGCAGATGGTTTGTTCAGTTGACATGGAGAGTGAAGAAGATTACATACAAGATTTTCTATGTTTACAACTGTTATATGCTTAATCATTCATTATCTTTTTATACACCAGTTACAATCAACACTTAGAATGTCCTTATATCTGCTTAAAAACTACATTATATTGTGTTACTGTATAGTGGGTTGTAAAAAAATCCACTAGAAAGAAGAGACTTGACAAACTATACATTTCAATATGCACAACAAATCATAAAAAGTATCTGTTTTCTCAAAACGTGGGATTCCTCAGACCAGCTGCCTTTGGATTTAACACTTTACCCACCACTTTGCCATCCGGATGTTAGCTCTATGTATAGTGTTCACTGCCAGTACTACGAAAAGTTACATTAAAATGTAATTATGTAACTTTTATATATGTATTGATAAATGACTCTTTTCTGTCTTTGTTGTGTAGAAATAATCCAGGTACAATGCACCCCAGAGTATACAAGTGAAACCTTTAAGATATCACGTCTCCAGAGGGAATGCGTGTAAAAGGGTTGTTGGCAACCTCACAAACTCCACTAAATTTACAGTTTGGCCATTGTTGAGAAAAATTTAAATCACACTGTGTTACATCTGTGATCTCGGCCTGTGATTTGCTGCCTTTTTACATTAATGTCATTGTAAAAACACTGTATTGTGTAGGCCAGAGCTTTTTCCTCTCACACATCCAGCTGATGCATGGACTTCTTTTGTCTCAGGCCACCACTTTTTTGCATAGGGTAATGAAGCACGACACACACGTGAACTTGTTCTGTGGGCTGTTTGGAAAGCGGATAAAACGCACCGTGCATATCAAGAATAGAAATAAAAGCTTGCCAATAATTTTAAGCCATGTTCAGGTCACATTAAATGCAGTGCAGCCCTGCTAGCTTTGAGCACTGGAGCAAGTTCAGTTTTAAAAGTAAGACAGCTCTGCTCTCATGATCCTCTGTCTCTCTCTTTTTTTTTTTTTTCACCTGGATCTTCGCGGAGCATTGAAATCATGTAGTTTTAAGACCATCAGCAACTACAGGCCTTTGCTAAGTGCATTTACATACAGTACAGGTGGCTCCACAAATATGGGCAGATTTTAATATTTTCATTTAAATGTAATTTTCATGCCCTGTTTGAATGGGAAATGCTATAATGATTCAAACAGACGGCGAGGGATTTATTTCCCCGTGATATTTGATAAGTGAGCTTTGAGGATGAAAATGGAGACCTGATCCTGCAGTCAACATAAACAACACCAGGCCATTTTCCAAATCATTAAGATGACCTGCAAAGTTCATTTGGTTTGTAAAATGTATTATTGCTTATGGGCTACTGTGGTGTCCTGCTTTGGTTTATTTGTGATGATGTCCTGGTACTGGTGGTTTGCATTTGGTTTAGCAGTTGTATTTAATGTCATACAATGTTGGGGGGGTTCTCAAAATAGGTCTCATTGGTTTTAATTGAAGGCCTTAAAAATGGAAATATTCACCTTCAGTGGGAGCTTTCAGGTTGCTTGTGTTCATTTATAGTTATCATTTGCTCTGCTCAGTAAAAAAAGAGGCTGTTTTTCATCTTTGTTTTGTAATCTGTGATAATCTGAGAGACTGGGGTGTTTTTATTTAATTTGTATTGTGTCTCTATTTTGCTGCTACTAGACTCATTGCTTTTATTTTTGTTGACTTGCTTTTTCTTTGCCTCAGTTTTAAGTGCTTTTTTTGTTCATTGCTTTTTTTCTTTCTTTTTTTGTCTTTGGTAGTAAGCTGTCACTGCTGTGTAGTTTTATTATTTGGCCTCCATCTTTGGTGGTAAGCAGTAATCAGTACTTTCATTCTTTCACGTATTTATTTATTTTATTTGACTGCTGCTCAGTGCTTATTTGTTGTGCTGCTGCACTTGTCTTGCAGTTTAGTTATTGCTGTGAAACATGGGGCTGGGTATTGTTTTAAACCTTTCGATACCAGTGACAATATGATACACATGTTTTGATACTAAAAAAAATAGCTTAATTTGAGAAATCAAAACAAACTCTTTGCTTAAATAAAAAGCATTCTGAAATTGGCCGAATTTTGACTAAAATCAGGGACTGATCAGACATTAAGAATATGACCAGCCATTTGATGCCAACTTTCATTACTTGAAAGCTTTTGATCCTCTGTGTTACAAACAGGAAAGTGGAAGTGAAGTTTGTCAGTTAGCGATATAGGTATAGCCTATTTCTTTTTGTGTTCAGTGTTGATGGGTGCTTATTATGTTGAATATCTATGGAATCAGATTTATGTCAATAGAATCAAACAAAAATGTCTTAAATACCAAACAAAAGTAAGAACTTGAGAGAGAATAAAACTCACTAAAGCAAAAAAAAAAAGTCAGCTCTGTGCTGCTGTTTAGGATGTAAAATAATTTGTTTCCAAGTTATAAGTTTTAGATTAGATGACTTTTTTTTTTGCTTCAGGGAGTTTTTTTTATCTCTGAAATTCTTATTTTTGTTTGATATTTAAGAAGTTGTGTTTGATTATATTGACACAAATCTGATGCCATAAATATCAGTCATCTTTTTGTAGATTCAGAACAAAACAGAAACATAAAAAATAGCAGTAGTTGTATGCCAGAGGAAGTTTTCCTCAAAGATTATTTGCTGTTTAGAACAGGGAATGTAAAAGCTTTCAATTGTTTTTACTACAGGGGGAATCACTTTGAGATTAAATGGGCAATAGAGAACAGCAAATCATAATCCATTTTGGTGAATGAACATCCTCAACTTTCTTTAGCTATTCTATGTTTTTTTTACTGTCAACAAATTCCATGAAAAGACCTAAACAACACTGTTAGTGTCTCAATAACTTCCATACCCTGTCTGTGACACTCAGCCCCAAGCCCATCTCTATAGATGTAAGTCTTTAAAAACAGGTGATGAAGGAACAGGTGACAGGTGACGATGTCACCCAGTGCAACGCTGTGGCTCATTGATGTCTTTTTAATAGAGGAATAACATATATCACACCCAATACTTGTTAGTAGATACATTCATTGTTGGTTTGGGTCCTTTCATGGGATTTGTTGAGAGTATGTACAATAAAGAATATAGACAACTTTGTCCTTAACCTGCAAACAGTCAAATATTCCACATGTTTATCCCATTATACCTGGTTATGTAACACCTCAAACCTTGCTTCAAAAGGTGTCTTTAGGACATCCTCAGCCCTGGTAGACTGCGTCAGCAATCCTTTATCAATCCATCCAGTCCACAGGAGGCATCAGTATTAATGCATCAGGACATGCAGCTGTGCAGCCTGCTCCTGCATGCACACTGCTGCACCAATTCACCAAACACACACACACACACACTGAGGGTAGCAGCAGGTTTGGCGCCTAGAGTAGGGGGTGATATCATATGCTTTCACGCTATACTTGCACAGGAGTGCCCTGGCACCATCTGTCTGTCTGTGCAGCCAACCCTCTCCCTTTTTTTATGTGTGTGTGTGTGTGTTATAGAGAGAGAGAGGAGCGTCCGGCAGCTGTATTTACACCTGTATGAGCAGATCCCTGTTGGCAGGGCGGCAGAGGAACACACCAGCTGCTTAACCTACATTCCCTGCCAGGCTGTCTTTGTGTCCACTGTGCCGTAACACACACACATAACAACACAAGCACATAGACGTGCTGATGAAGCTTGTACCCCCTTTGTGTGACCAGGCCAACTGCAGGGATACCTTCATAGACCATGGCGCGCCTAAAGACCACCAATGTGCAAAACACTGCTGTTGCCTCCATTTTTTTTAACATCAAAGAAAACCTCAACAAGTTCATGCAGAGCCTCCTCCTCTCTTAATTTAGATTTTGGTGTTTTCCCCCTGTCGATGTGGGGAGGTAGAGTCGGATGTGGCTCAGCATTTCCCTGATAACCCCCCTCCCTCCAGACGAGGCCAGGTCAGGGAGTGGAGGAGCACAGCCAAGCTTCTGCTAGTCCTCAAAGTCTCCTGAGAGTCCCGAACAAGGGGACGAGTGTCGGCTCTGACCCGGCCTCTTGTTTCCTGTCAGCCAAATTTAGCAGGAGGTTGGCTGGCCCTAGATGAATGAAATTCCAAGGAAGAAAAAAGAATCACTATCACAAAATAAAAAAGATTCTCTCTTGGTAAAATGTCACTGTCAGGACTTAATCTGTGAAAAATATTAAAAAAGAGAGAAATATTCCAACATTCAGCTCCAAAGAAAGTCCACTTGTCCCGACAGTCACCAGAGTTCGAGGATGGATTTAACTTGTCAAAATGCCTGTCAGTGATAAATTTGGGATTAGCAAGCAGACAAACTATTGCACACTTATCCCATCTACACACTACACAGTCGGACTTCAACACAGACAAATGAAAATCCAAATGGAAAGATTGTCCTACATAAAACACAACACCACCCTTGACCAAATCCCGCTGATGACATTTTCAAGCAAATGCAGATAGAGTGCAGACGAGAAAGACAACAGCGAGAGAATGAATGAGACCCTGTGACCTGCTGCAGATGGGCCCTCAGATTATTATAATGCATATGTAAGAGCCAGCCCAGTGCTAGAGCCATTGTCTTACAGAGCCTCAGTGAGCCTCAGAGCCAGAAAGGGGCTTTAAGAATGCAACGGCCAGCATCGTCACATGGCAGCAAGGCTCAACCATTTCCACAAATCACCTCACTTCCCTCCCTTTTTAATGGCCCAGGCAGAGCTGCTATTAGGGCCACAGGGTTAAGAGATGAATGTGTCAACGATTATTCTCTGGGAGTGGGGTCGTCGGCCTCACAGGTCGATTACGCTTGCTCTTTCCCCTCTCTCTCTCCTGCATCTCTTCCTCTTCCTCTGCCTCCTCTCAGTAACACACCCACTCACAGTCTTACACCCCTTTTACTCCACTGACCCGTGTTAAACTGACGTTTCCCAACATGCCACCAACATGCCACTTACCTGTGCGGGACTCCTGCTGGATTGGGCAGTGCGTCACATAACTGTGTGGCCTTTGTCTACACTGTGGTCAAAACTGTTTACTGCCAGCTCAACATGGTGGTCAGTTTCCCCAACATGACCTCATTCTTTTGTTTAATTCTAAGCAGTGTGAAATTTGACACTTTGATTTGTAACATGCAATGCATTTCAATATAACAACTTCTCTGTATGGTTTGCAGCAATTATTCATGATAAAAACTGCTCAAATAATCAACCACTTCAACCAATGAACACATGGACTATAAGTACTAGGCTTAATAGATTTATTGAGACTGAGGTCAACCCACCGAAAGGATAATGGTAATGGGTACAAGGTAATCAAAAATAAGCAGGTAGCTGAAAGTTAAAGGGAAACTCCGGTATTTTTAAACGTGGGCCCTATTTTTTTTTTTTTACAAATTTGGGGGTCTAAATGACTAATACTTACCATAAGCTTTGGAATTGGTCCAGTAGATCGCCTCCACCGGCATCTGCGAACGGGCTACAATGGCTGCAACGTAATTCTTGCGGGCAATTGTGCCTGTGAAAAGTCTGTCCACTAAAAGTTCTAGTTTTTGCCACTGACAGGCTCAGATTGTTATTCAAGTTGTGTGACAACATTATGGAAAGAATCCCTACAGAGACAGACCTCTGTTAAAGAGTAAGATCCTTTTGTCTTCCTGCAACAACTCGACCTCTCGCGAGACTTTTCCTTGAGCGAGTCTTTCTGTTTCTGTTTCTGTTAAACAAAATGGATCGGAAGTATTGGTCATTTCAAGCCCAATATTTGTAAAAAAAAATAAAAATAAAAATAAAAATAGGGCCCAGATTTAAAAATACATTTCCCTTTAAGGCAAAATTATGAAGTTTGGATTTAAAGTCCCCAACAGAGTCATGCTGTCTGATATCAAAATGGAGATTATTCCAGAGGAAGGGGGTCCTGCCAAGGTTCCCACAGTCATGAAATTCCTGGAAAAATTATGAAATTAGAAAAATTGTTTTCCAGGCCTGGAAATGGTTTGGAATTAACAGAATGTTTTGGAAAAGTTTTGGATATACATTGTTTTGGCCATTGTTTAAAATATGTTCAGAAAAATCCCGAAACATAACGATTAGCGAAATACATCCCTGTATTACTAATTTAAAATCTAGTGCTGTGTGACCTTTGAAACGTCACTAGTATCATGTGATACACATTGGCATATGCAGCTAGCTGGCGGCAGGAATGTCTGAAGTTAGCAAGCGCTAGCAGTTTGCTTATCCGCAAATGCCTGGGAAGTGCATGTTTAATAATGTTTGGCTTTCGAACGACAAATATAATACATGGCTCAAGAGAGAGGCAGACCTTAGCCTGCGCCCTATGATCATTATATAGGCCTACATATTTTAAACTGCTTAAATCAAGTCGTGGAAATGGGGTAAAATATTATGGAAAAGTTATGGAAACGTTTTGAGAATTCATTGGTAAAAATGTGTGGGAACCCTGTCCTACAGCCAGCTGACTTCTTTTGACCAATGGGAACAAACAGGAGCGCTGCGAGTACAGGATGGGATATAAGGTTTAAGGATATCAGACAGGTATGAAGGGGCGAGCCCATTTACAGTTTTCTAAGTCAATCATTTTGTATGAAAGTAGGAGGGAGAAATTTAAAGTGGCATCTTGTAAACCTCAAAGCCTACTTGGCCTTTGCTACCCCCATGGAGATCTCACTCCATTCCTCCATCACTCTCCCACCAGTGTCACTCCATTTACCCGGCTGGAGGCCCAGAGTGGGGGCTCAGCAGGTTCGATAGGCTAAGCGGAGGGTCGGCGGTAGAGACCGTCCACCCCCCTCTGCAACTCCTTGATAAGTGGCAGTTTACCAGGGGCCTCCATTACACCAACCAGCATGTTCATTTGTAAACTTGCACTCCAGGAGTAAGACATTCCGGGGCAAATTGTTGCTCCCTGTCTATTGGAGTAACATTTTTCTACACATCCATGTACCAAGACTAATTGAAGACTGTCTGCTATCGTCAGGAGGGCCCAGGCGGATGCAGCGAAAGCGATAAAATAAGAGAAGTGCTGCAGAGTGCTTTGGTTGGCCGGGGATTCTGTTTTTCTTTTTATGACTGGGGGAGGTTGGCTGGCGGGGACAGAGTTCAGTCTCATCGGACCTTTATTGCTGCAGGGAAAAGGCTTATTTACTGTAAACTGTTTACGGAGCTCTGTCACTATCTCTGGACTTGCAGAGTAAACACAGGAACACACTCCCACTCCTAATGTCTTGTAAACATTAGAAACACGCACAAACTGACAGATAGACAGGAATACATCCAGAAACAGACACTACAATCTGGATGGCTCTTGTGCACACACACACACACACACACACACACACACACTGTGTACTTGTTAACATAATCACAGTGAATACACATTTGCCCACACCCTCGCTTCCAAATGGGCACGCACATTCACAAGTCAATGCATGGCCATAAATACACACATGCACTAAAAAAAGAAGTTGCATGCAAACACAACTCCTTGTCTCAACAACGCCTCAGTGCTGTTAGTTGTATTGTTGTCCCCAGTTGTTATACAAATTGGATAAACTCTTCATACTCTTTCTCAATCTCAACAATCAGAACCGTTTCCCATCGTTTTTCTGTGCCGTATTTACATGGTTGGATTCAGACCTACATGTTTCTGCACATGTACGCAATCCCTTTAAAGTTAAGGAGAGAGAGAAAAAAACATGACAGATGTCTGAAGGAAAAATCAAAGTCTGTGGACATGGTGCTTCTGCCAAATATATGGTATCACACTTTACAGAGTAGCTTGAGCAGATGAATCATCAAGCCATCCCGCAGGTTTTCAAATCCATCTTAGCATACAGACATTCTGTTTCCTGCCTCATATGTGTTGTGCACTTAAACAGACACGTCAAAAAGTATGTAATGTGAAAAGTGTGTTTGCTCAAGTATGCTAGTTTAATAATGGTTTTTCCGTCTATCTCTGTACCCCTCCCCCCGACCCCCTCTCATGAAGACCCTACCTCTTTGGGGCGGGATGTTTTGCCATTAAAACTCCATGGTGAGTTTTGCTTCTCCCCTCCTTGGCTCCCTCTGCAGCATGCAACTGTATACTCCGCCACAGCACACCGCCTCCTCTACCTCTCATTTGTCTCCTGGTATATTTTCAACACATTCCGCAGAGCTTGTGCAGTCATTCCTCAGGGGGCAAAAAATCCCAAAGAGGAGTGTTTCTTATTTTCTCATCTTTTTTTGTGTCCTTTTTGGTTTTTTTTGTTTTGTTTTTTGGTTGTGTTTTTTGCAAACCTTTCAATTTTTCTGTATATGTTGAGCTTTTAGGATGAGACATTGTTTTGAAGCCACTACAGTACTTAAGTGAACAAAGGCTTTTTGTTGGATTTAATATTTATAAACAGTATGCGTATATCTTGTATTGCCAGTTATGGTTTCCCATTTTAATGAATGCCTGGTCTTTTTCTAAGAATTGAAGAGTTGAAAACATAAACAGCTACATTATTTAAGTCTGTATCATAGGTGGTAGTCCAGGGGACATTTTGTAGGGCTTTAGGGCAATGCCATAGCACTTCTTGTCTGGTTGCCGTGTGGTTTCTTTGAGCCGCCTGCTAGAAAATGACATCTCTGTCTTCTTGTCTTTTTCTTTCTCTGTGTGTAGACCCTCCATGATGTTTTTCCAAGAATAACGCCTTTGTGTAAAACACATGTTGCTCAAATTTTCCTTCAGCCCGCTTTGGTTACATTTTTTTTTCCTGTCGGATGTGTGTTTGCACGCAGTAATTGTGCCTTGTCATATTCTGGCATTATTGTGAACAGTGTCTTGTGTGGGTATAGAAATATGAGTGATATTTATCCCTCTCCTACAAAATGTGTTTGGCAAAGAACTAAAGGTCAACCAAATAAGTTTTCTGTTTAGTTGATTATAATTAAATCATTTAATTTAAAGCTGCACTAATCAGTATTTTTATATTAACAATGGGTCAAATGACTGTGTAATGTGAAAGAGGTCGCTCAAAGTGATGAACCCACAGAGAATTATCATCCGATTCTGCAGTTCCCCTCAGCTCTACAGAGCATTTTATCATCTTTCAGCTCACTGTTTTGATTTTTGTTCGCTCTCACGGCTCTCATCCGCCTTGTTTCCAGCCACAGTAGGCAGCAGAAAAAACTCTGATGAACCTAGTGTAGGTTACACACCTAGCATCAAACAGCAAAGTTAGAGACTAGCTGGTGAGCATAATGGAGAATTTAGCAGCTAAAGAGCCAGATATTTTTCTCAGGAGTTGATGATATTGGACTTACACTCATTGGGTGATCAGAAACACAACTCCAGATGAGTGCTAATGTCGTTCAGTGTCTGCTTGATGCGCTAATACTGCTTTAAACTGTTTTTCAAGAACATCATATCACCTCACCTCAGTAGATACTTTGGTATCACTTATTTACTTTGAGCTCTTCCTCACCTAATGTAATATTCTCAATATCAACAAATTACTTGCTAATGAAGAATAAGCATTACAGTAATGAGCTAGCTTGGTTCCAGACCTCTGAATTGTTGCCCACATTTTTTCCAGTGATTTAAATAATTCTGGAGTTGTGCTCACTGACACTACAGAAAAACATCTGAGACAAGCAGAGCTTTGGAGGCAGGACTAAGAATGGAGTCTCTTTTGCCAAAGCAAGATAAGAACCAATACAAAAATGGCCCCAGAAATGACCACAGACGTTGATGAGATCGACGCAGCTGTACAGATTGTTTTAAGTCGACTTACAGAAATAACAACCCTTAAAACTCTGCATTTTTCCTTTGATCAAGACAATTGTAACTGATCTTAGCATCCACTACCACAGCTTCCATTTCAACTAAAACTGACATCTGCAGGATGCCGCTACTGATTCGTTAAGGCAAAATGACAACCCCTTCCAAACAGAAAAAGGCAATGAAGACCATTGACTGAATAATGAAGTGAAAGAAAAATCAATTTAATCAGATTTTCACGGTAATAATCAGGAAATGATTCACATTCCCTTTTACATTTTGAGTCAAACTTTATTTTTTTAATGCCCTGAGAATCAAATGTTAGAGGCCACAGCATCCTCCTATTCAAGGAACTTTTTCTTGAAGGGGGCTAAAGCCAAGTCTCTTGTCAACGCTGTCTCGTGAAATCAGATGCTTACAAGCTTTTAAAAGAAGCCCCATTATGACAGAGTCACTTATGGAGAGATGATTGAGTGGCTCAGTGAAGTGAACTTTTCCCTTCCTGGCTCCCTGCTCTCCAGCTCCTCCCTGTTGACTCCATTCACTTTAGAAAATGAATAGCATGTGGTGCCTTCCCCAAGTCTTGGGTTTCGTCTTTTGTTGTGGGCAGTCACTCATACTTTTTAATTGAAGCTTTTTTCTTTCTGTCTTCATGCACCTCCCGCTTAATCTAGGCCCTTAGTGATTTCAGAGCGTATACTTTTCAAAGCTACACATCATTAGCATCGGAATCTTGACCCTCAAGATAACTGCCTTCCGCTCAAATTTGAGCTAGTTAAACCTATATTGTTTCTCTAATAGTGTTTGTCTTGAGACGTGAGCTATGACAGTCTATTCACCAATTTCTGCTTCAGCATTTCACATGCCCTCTGAAAGCTTAGTAGTACCCAGAGTTTAGGTACAAATTTTAGAAACAGAGGCCTCTTTTATTTCCAGGATACCATCAACTGTATCATGCCATCTAGAATTTCCATTTCATGCTCTAAGCATGGATTTTAAACAACTGACCAAATACATGAGCTTACACCAATATATATATTTATTATTATTTTCACAATCTGACTCCAAAGACATACATACCTTGTATGACACACAAGGCGGGGTATAGGGTATAGAACAGGTAAAAAAAAAAAAAAAGTCCTAGTTTCTCCTTGAACATTTGATGCCCATTCTCCAATGTTCACTGAGTTTCCCCAGTGGTTGTCATTAGTGCTGTGTGTTCGACACAGCCCCAAGGCTGCCTCTTTTCCAAGGGCTGTTGTAAAATAATAAATGTGATGTTGAAGGATGTGTCCTCCACATGACTGCCCCCCTCTCTCTCCCTCTCTCTGTCTTTCTTTCCCTTCCTGGTCACAGCCTTAATACCGGCTCTTTTTCTGATTTGAATGAACCATATGGCCCAGAATCAGTGCAACGACAGCCGCACAGCTCTTTGTCACTGGATTGCCAACTCAAGTGAGCTCTATCATATTTGTGTACTGCGAGGGCCCTGAAAATAAATGGAAGCTGCCACTGGACTTCCATCCCCCCTCGGAGGCGCCTCACGTTAGCCCCGGACGTAGTAATGCAAAGGGACTTTGATGGTTGATGTCGCAGATTGAATTATGCCCTTGAGAAAAAGCTATTAGCTCAGTCAAGAGTCCTCATTTGTTAAATTAAAAGTGGAAATGACATGTGAGTAGTCTTCAGTGAATTAAAGTTGCAAAGAAAATGGATTCCACTCCCTGCTAAAGGGCAATCGTACAAAAGGAAATCTTATGGAGGGGGAAGAAAAAAAGAGATTTGCCGTTTGTTTAGTGACATCCCTCCCCCGCTTCCCAATTCCCTTTTAGTATATTTATGTTTCATAATTTATTGATATTGGGTTACCTTTTTCGTAACTTGGTGCCATTCTCCAACCCACTCCCCTACCACCGGTCCACTCCGAAAACTGGTTGCTGTACTCCATATGGATAGCAGAACTAAGCCCTTGTCTGCTGGAGCTGTGCCTTTCTGTCGTAAGGGCAGAAACCTCAACACTTTTAAGCCACTTCAAGTGAGATCAAGAGGAAAAGGATGATTTAAAACACAGATGAATAAACTTTAGTGGTCACTGTACCCAGAGGAGAGGAGAACCGAGCTGTGATGTTTGGTCCTGTTGGCAGGCTTGGCGCCAGCTGAGGCCTCTTCAAAGAGGCCCAAACCCAGCTCATCAGCTATGAGACCACAGTGGGGAGCCAGTATTATAGCCTGCTATCACAGACTACACATTGGCATGTGTGATTATATACATGTATGTACTTTGTTATAGTATATATAGTTCTGTGAGCTCAGTGTGCATGGTTGCAACTTGGTCAGTCATTCCCTAATGACTCCAAATAATTATTTCTACTGTGCCTCTCAAAAGTCCTTTCTTGCTGATTTGTCATTCTCCCTTCAAGAAAATCTGTCAGATTTAAACAATGTTTTTCCTTGATTTATTATTCAACTTCCATTTACGTCCAAAGTCAACATGAAGACTATGAGGAGGTTAGAATATCTCCGAGTACGCAGTGTAAGTTGCTGTGTGGTATATTTGTCAGCCCCGAGCTCTCACCCTTGAAAACCAACATCAGCTGGCTCTGAAATAGGATTTGTGTTTCCTGGGTTATTGAAACCAGTCAACCACAGGGCCTTTTAGGGGTTTAACATATTTTCCAGCAATGGGAGAGATGGAACACCAGGGTTTCCAGCAATTAAGCACCTCAGCAAAGAAGAACTTCGACTTCGGCGAACTCCCACACAGTCAAAGTCGGGATTACTGTTCCTTCTCTTGAGCAATGAACAGAAGTTATATGGTGTCTTGTGACCAACAGATCCCTCGTTTCCCCATATTCCCTTACCATTTAACATTCTTATAGTCATTTTCACTTTAATGGGTCATAGTAGGGTTCTTGAAAGTTTTAAGACTACGCATATTTTACATGTTTTATGTCTATTTTCATTTCTTTCCCATTGAATTTTCCTTTTAATTTTGCCGAAGAAAGGATGCAGTAATGGAAACATCCCCTCATAGCTAGGGGATTGCTAACTTGACCTGTTTGTTAAATGCATTATTTTATGAATGCACTGACAAATGAATAGGCCCAAGGAAGAGCTTGGAGAAGAAGGCAAAGGGCACCCTGGAGTTAGCCAACGCAATATCCTGAGTGTGACTTTATCTCCCCCTCCATCTTCCTTTCACAGACGGGGCTTACTGTGGATATTTGGTTAGTCAGCCTTCTCCCCTTGACCCAGCACTAATAAATTCAAGCAACGAAACCTGTATAGAGGCCTTTCTTATGACTACCTTCACCACTTCCTGTTTCCCGATCCCTCTTTCACACGGTGTTGGCCAAACAAAGACATCAACATCTCTTTGCATCCACAGAGTAATTTATGAGCTGCTGACAGTCTGAAGGGAGGCAGCAGAAAGAGAGTTTTACCAGCAGCCGGTCCATCAGCACCTAGTACTGTGAAAGTTAGTTGAACTACTGGACACACAGTCTGGCCCTACAAGCATTACTGTTGAACTACAGTTTTATAGTCAGCTTCCTGTGAGGTCTGGATCTTTTGTTTAGTGGCAACCAACAGCAGGCACACACCTTTCACAAAGGGGCATGGGTGATGGTATTCTATACATGCCAACCTGCAACTACACAGATCTGCAGATGTAGAGGTGTCAATGCTGCCTCCTACGGACAAAGAATGTATTTTTTTTCCACAAATCAACATTGATGCTTATTACATTTTTACAGAAATGCAATTTCACCAAATCACCAAATTGCAGCTTTTGAAGATTTTTTAAGTGCAGTTATTTATTTAACATATTTACAGGTATTTTCTATGAAAAAGCTAGTAAGTGGACCTGAGTTGATATAAGAATAGATGGAGAACAGATCTAAAACACACTGATTAAAAAGGGAACTTCCATTACCAAATGTGTATGTAACATAAAGCTTGAGCATCTAAGTGAGCCCAAGTGTTATTTGTCTATAGACAGCGCTAACAATTCTTTGCATAACCAACACATGTAAATTATTTCAATAACACACTTTTCTAGTTCAAATATTCAGGGGGAAAAGATAAAACCTAACCAATCTGCTTTTTTCCACTCATAAGACAAATACCCCCATACTTTCATATCCATCCATTCTGTAAACTACTAATACTGTTCAGCATCAGTGGTGACTAGAGCCTATCCCAGCAGGCCACACACAAAAAGTAGCTATAGAAAATGAACTGCAGTAGTAGCACTCATTGCCTGCTGGTGGCACAAGTGCCAAAATTGTAGAAGCTTTTGCTTTCCTTGTGCATAGGTGGAGCCAGTTGGTTGGACATTTCTTGATAGACCTGGTCCCAGATGCTTTGCATCAATGACATTACGTTTCCCTGTTGTTAATAAAGTTTTTTATCAGTCAGAGGGGCTTTTTCTGCTCATGCAAACTATCCATTTCTGCTTATATTTGTTCCACATAAACCAAAAATATAAAAAACATGTACAAAGTTCTGCACCAGAAAGCTTTCATTAGCTGAGGATAAGTTGAATTACAATATTTTTTTAAAATGGCAATACAGAGGAGCAACATGGAAAAAGTGCAGTTCTACATCAATTTCTTTGTCTTTTCTCAAGTGAGTGTAGACAGAAGTGAGCTTCCACACCAGTGTGGTTCGCAAAGGTCAAGGTTAAGCACCCCTCTGGGAGTGAGTGACACCATCGTGAGTCTTCAAGCCCTTAGCCAACCTCATGTCTGATCTGCTGTGACCACGTTTTACTGTCCAGGTTGGTTATAAGGCCGGACAATAATACCAGACCTCGCTACTGTTCTCTGATCATTACCATATGGGGAGCCCTATTGCAGCTGAAAACCTTTTCTGTGTCCGCTTTCTCTCAAACAGTCCTGACATGCTGAATAATCCAATAACTCCCAATAAATTCTCTCCTGTGGCCAATGCAAAGTGAGGCAGCCAGAGGAAGGCAGCTTGGATGCTGCTGTTGTGAGGTGCATGTTCCATTGAGTGATAAATATTGTACATATTTATTTCAAATATCCTTTACATCATGTGCATCCAGTGTGACTTAAAGGTTTATTGGTCCCTACTATTAAGATGAGATTGACAGTAACACTGTAACAGAACAGTACCAAGCTACATTAGTGTGGGCGCTACAGCATAGCAGGTACAAGATAAAATACAAACCAGGAAGCCCAGTTTGAAGGAACCACTAAGATTTATACTTTTTAAGCCCAGACAGTAGAACTCTGGAACATTACAGTATCAACATTACAGTGTCTCTTACATCTCAATGCCAACGTGGTAAACGGCAATTTACCACAATGCTACACGGTATATGTTACATTCCACCTGGATAGCGCTCTTATACTGTATTTGGCTGGTGAATACAGCGGATCTCTGGATGATGTTGCAATATGCTGTGCCAAAAGTAAAGCCAGGACTAACTTTTCTGCAAAACTGCTTTACAGTTTTTACAGGAACCCTCTGTGGCGGTATACCCGCTGTGCCAACACTGTGGTTTCATTGAAATTAATGAGGTAGCCTGTGATTTTTGCCACAGTGCCATTATTGGTCTGAATGTAACCTATGACAGGAGAACAATTAATTGTCGTCTTCTAAATGGATACTAATGGATGTCTCATATATACCTTCCTTTTCAGACAGGAATGATCTAGAATGGTGGCTTTGTGTGTATAGGGGATGATTGAGCAGGTGGACATTTTGTAAGGCATATGTTTTTGAGTTTTGGACTGATTTGGGTTTTTTCTGATCAACATTTGTGTCGACGCAAAGTCAATGTTGTCATGTTATGCTACTAAGGTGGATATTTTATTTGCAGGCATTTCAGTTTCTCCTTGCTTAGCTCCTTGCATGCAAAGCACTTTTATGAAGTTTGTGTTTATTGTTCACAGATGTCGTCGTGCAATTTTTATATACTTGCCTCCAAGGTGTTACAGTTCTTGTGTTATACTATTGAAACTCATCGCTGCTTCTAAATCAAAAGAAACACAAATTTAAATCTTGGTCTCAAAGGTGCTACATATTTCATTTTAACTTTAATAAATCAGCAGATATATTTAGAAACATTAATGTAATTACTGAATACAAGTGAGAACATTGATAAGTAGGCCTTATAGTTCACATTTTGTGCCACCCAGTCAGTTTTGGAGGGCATTCTTGGACAGTTTTTACAGCACAAGACAGGAAGCGTGCTGCGCTTCATAAACACAGTTTATGTGAAATGTGGTCTTAATTCTGACAAACCGATAATTTGGTAAAAGCTTGAAATTAGCAATTTTCTTGTACATGGTCCCATTTGGTTACAGTACTTAAACTAGTCATTCACAAGTAATTTGAGTTTAACATGTTGAAGTGTTGGAGTACTATACTGAGCACCTTTTGAGATCTGAGACACTGCAGTACAGTTTTTACTTTGTCTCAACATTGTACTCTTTTCCCTCCTGAAGCAAAGCTAAGCCGCCCCCTCAGATCTCCCCGAGCAAGTCCAGTGGAGGAGAGTTCTGTGTGGCCGCCATCTTTGCCTCGCCTCGCTCCTGGTTCATCACCAACCCCAGTATGAAAAGAGAGAAAGGTTAGACCATGGCCACAGGTGCTTTTCGCATTTTTTCAAACATTTCTCCCCAAAAGTTAAAACCAAATGGCCAATGGATACAAATTCTCGACAGATGTTAACTACCTTTTTTTCATAATCATTTTAAGTATTAGCTGAAGCAGTATTTTTATATCTGCCTTCTTTCACATCCTCTTCACAGATCAGTCAAGGCAGTCGGTTGTCGACTCGCTGTACATCATCAGTTGCTATGGTAATTTGGTGGAGCATGTCCTGGAGCCTCGGCCAATTAGCACCGCTCAAAAGATTAGCGATGACACACCTTTGGAGCTCAGCACCTGTCCAAGGGCGTGCTGGACTCTAGCCAGGTACTGCTGTGTTGACCACTTTATCCTAGAAAAAGCAGTCCGAGAGTGCCTCTAATAAGTTCTGTCTCATAGTTGATTTGTCTTTTGGAACAGGACTCCACAGTGGAATGAGCTGCAGCCACCCTTCAACTCCAACCACCCCTTGGTGTTGGCCTCAGACCTGGTGCAGTACTATCAGTATCTTCTGGCTGGTAAGTCCTGAACAAATACTTCTTTTTGTGTTCATTGGTTTACACAAACAAGCTTATCAAGTGTGTTCAAATAGAACGCAAAGTAACATTTTGGGGAAGCATAAATGAATATTAACTTAATGGAAAGATGTAAATAACTGTAGATTTGCTCTTGCTCAAAGCAAAGCAAGGCTCAAATTAAATTAAATGTGTTTCAGGTGTCAGCTCATTTGGATCCCAGTAAACAAGGACACATTCTGGTATTCTATTCTCCATACAATAAAGAGGTTTTTAGGACCAGGCTCTTGGCTCTTATTTTAGTATGACAGTGCTGCTGAAACAATTTCTCTAAGCTGCGTATGTGTTTAAGTCAATCTGGATCTGTGTTTTTCTTTTAGAAAAAAAAATGGAAGAAAAATGCAGGCTTAGAGCAGTTTTACACATTTAAAGCCAATATGTGTTGAACTTGAAATGTGTGGTAACATACAAAAAGACAATGAGGCAAGACAGCAGTGTACACTGCTACTTGCAACCCCGCAAATCAGACCTAGGGTCACTGAAAGTCAGAATAGAAACGCAAGGAGTGCATTAGTTTTTACAGTGACTTTCTCTTCTTTAAACAAAAACTGAGGCAATCAGAATGATTTGAAAGGTACTATGATCACATAAAAATTGTACAAGTAGTGGCTTTAATATTATCCTGAAGAATCCATTCATCCATCCCCTAGCTATACCTACTTATCCTTTAGAGGGTCCTTAGGGGGCTGGAGCTGATCCTAGCTGACAGTGGGCGAACGACCTGGACAGGTTGTCAGACAATCACAGGGCATCCTGAAGAATATGACATGTTAAATTATGTAGGCATCTTGAAGGTGCAGACAGTGTAGAATCAACCTTCATTAAAAACAAACAAACAAAAAAAAAAATGTGATTTTAAATTTCAGATAAATCAATATTCTCAGCTAAGTTTATTTTTTCTCATAAACTTAACTTAGATTTTTTCTCAGGTTATTCTTTTGTGCTTAATTTTTGGCAGCATTCTCACAAATTTTGACATTTTATATTGAATATTAACCCCAAACATGCTATGCTAAGGAGTTGTTTGCTTTTTTTCTCCTTCTGTCCTAATATGCCATTGTTGAATTAACTATTAGTATTATTCTTTGCAAAAAATATAAATTGTCTTCAAAAGAGAGTTTAAATACCAATTGCTATTGATGTATTTGCCTGGACTGCATGTACTGTTTGTTTATTACATGTATGCATCATAAAATACAGGTCTCTATAGGTGTTTTGGTTGCACAGGCTAACACGACCATGTATGTTTTTTGTACGTACTGTACGCATCATTAGTCAAGTGGGTGACCCCTAATCCCTGCTGATTTTCCATGCTGACTGTGTTGAAAGCTAGTCCTCAGCCTCTTATTGATGCCACATGCTGAGAAGAGACCTTTCCAGTCAGCAGCCATAACATTTCCTTCCTCAAAGTCTTTGGAGAAAGATACTTCCACCATTTCTACCATTTCATATCATCTGAGCCCTGTGAGAAGTAATCCTAGTTCTTGTGTTCGGTTCTGCACCTTGAATTGCCAGCCACACCACACACCTGCTTCAGAACATGCTAGGACAATGCTATAAGATGCCGTACTCAGACCAATTAGCTGACACCCTAAACTCTCTTTAATTCAATAACAAGTACAGAGCTGTGAGCACTTAAGTTTGCCCTCTGAAAGGCCAATTCGCAAAAAGTGAATGCGAGTGCACACGGATGGCCACACACGGAATCAATCCACCCACTGGAATAGGCTGCCGTTTTGAGCTCACTCCATAATTATAAACACACAAAATCTGTAATTAGCTTTTGCGGCTGCTCCAGGGTAAGTGGTAGCTGTGTTTACCCTAATCTGTCTACTCATCTCCGTTGACTTCTGCAGTGCTCCAGGTCTAACTGGTAGGATATTTTCTCAAATTAGTGCTAATGGTCTTTCCTAGTGTCAGAGCGATGAGCACATGTTGGGGTGACGGGCACGGGCGTCAGCTTTTTCCACCATTCTCTCTGCCAGCATGGGCAGTGGAACTGGCTGCATAATGAGAGATTCATTGCATTAACATTTACATCCAATTAACAATAGCCAGATAATGCCACTGTGTCTCTTTATTCCCCAAACCAACCAAGTGTGAACCGATGTGAGGTCAAGATGCTATAAACATAATTGTTCAGCCCTCTACCCACTGCTTGTGCTCCTGCCATTTTCCCTCCGGGTCAGCGTCCTATACACCACCAACACCGACCGAGTTGCTCTTGGAGTGCCACCTTCTATTTCTGCGCTTTGCACCAGAGCACGGACTCTCAACATCCTGTTTCTCAGCATGCGTCCCCTTGCCAGCCCTCTCCTCCGCTATTTCCTCCAGGGCTTGGCAATGCAATGGAGAAGTGATCCAGGAGAAAGAGTCGATTTGACCTTAGGATGAATTACAGCACAGCCGTACGCCCCTTGTCCAGCTGCCTCTTGCTGAGCATAACGATTGTGCCACTGCAGAGGAAACTGAAAAGATGCACTGTTCTTACTTGCAGAACAAATTGTGCTATCTAGGTCTAATTTACATCGCCTATACAACCATCACTAGGGAGAACAAGTGGCAAGAGAGGAAACAAGATGAGAGAGTCTTTACTATTAGACAAGAAACAGAAGTACTGAAAGAGTCAAAGAATGAGGGTAAGAAATCTATATAAATATCCACTTCAGCTAATTGTCTACCAAACTATGACTATGTCTCTAGAAAGGTGGTAGAAGGCGATGAGGTGGCAGCGCTTGATTGACAGGCCATGGTCTCCAGTCTCGTGGCTCTATATTGGATGACCCAGGCTGATTAAAAATGCAGTATGCAGGGAGAGGAATAAGAAGGGGAGAGGAAGGGCCGGGGTCAGGCCAGACCGGAGCCTCCAGGACGGGATGATAAAAGGCAGCAGTGGCGCCACTTCATGGTCACTATCTCCACCTGTCCATCTGCAGCAGCTACTGGCAGCACTCAGCCTTGCAGAGGACGGCAATGTGCAGCACTGCCTTGGAGAGATAAGGAAGAAAGAGACACACATTATACAGTATACTCACAAACAGAGGAGATGCTGTTGTACGATCTGGCTTAATAAAAGGAGTCTCGAGCCAAGTTTTTAGTGTTTGGGGAATCCTCTATCTATAGCTGAGGTGGAATCACAGGATTCCTGTTTGTGTCTCCAAATGAACTCATTTATCTATTAGGCGAGTGTGTGAATGGGCCCTTTTTCTTTTGGCCAAAGGTGTTGGAACTGAGTAATGACAGAATAACTATTCTAATCCCTATCATAACAGTGTCTATACTTTGATGAATGTGAGGTTTTCACACCCTCATTAGCTACATTCCGACTTTTTATTCAGAGTGAGTTTTTTCCACGTAGTAATGTTTTTGTCGGGGTGATATTTATCTAGCTGTCCGCAGTATGTTTTCAGACACCTCTTCCCCTCGCCGCAAAGTTCCTCTGGAGCAAACAAACCGGTGAATTATTTACCACCTGCATTTCTGGCTGGCTCCTTTGAGCCTGGCGATGATGGCAGCAACAGAGGCTATGCTTTTTGGCCGTGGCCCTCCCCTCCCTACCTGTCATATAATGTGCTAATTGTGGAGACTGACTGACTGGCTGGCTCGGCTGCTCTCTTGGGACTTAGAGGCCCATGACAGACCAGCCACAGTTGCCTCGTCAATAGATCTAATTGCTCCGAGAGAAGGGCCAGAGTGAAGGCTTTGGAGCATCAGGCGTTTGGTAAAGAGAAACCATGGCGCCATGACTGGGTCAGTAATCAAAGAGAGGCAGAGAAAGGATGGGGTAAGTGTAGCGCTGGCTGAATGAAGGAACTGTCAGTCAAATACGCCTTGAATGATACATAATGACTAAGCTATCTCAGTCTGTCAGTACGCCAGCACCTATCTGCCAGAGTACTACTCAAAAGGGGAAAGCGAGAAGAGAGGAAAGTGAGAAGAGAGACAGGTGGAGCAGTCGAGAGGGAGCCTAGCAAGTGAAATGTCTGGCAACCCATGCGGCAGGTCAAAGTAGAGAGAGGAAAGATAACAAAATAAATCTTTAAAAAATACAAATGAAAGAGATGAAGGTGAACAGAGCGGACAGCCCAGACAAGACGGCTATCCTCTGTCCACTGCGCAGCCAGCTCCCCAGATCTATCAGATTGTTAGCCTCTTATCTATCTCTGGAGATCAGCCTGTCCGGCCCCTGGCCCAAGGCCCCGGGAGGTCGGGCTACATCAATACCTAGGCAGCCTTTGTTCTTGTTCTGACTCCCTGCTTCACTGCTCTGGCTAACAGGCCACTGGCTACCGGCCTTCAGCACAGCAAAACACCACTCTCCACAGTCAATAAAGACTGTGACACAGACAACTCTGTTCGTCTGCAGTGTAGGGAAGATCGTTTTTCTGCTTGTGTGGGTATGCAAGCACATAATCATCAGCGTGGTTATTAAAGAAACACAAAAAAAAACAACAAGTCAGAGTTCATTCATCCTATTGTTTAACAAGGCAGTTATTATTATGAGTTGGCTAGAAATCATATTTTATCAACTATAGTTTATCTTTGACATCAACCATCATAAGCAAATAGCTTGTGGGTCATGGCTCTACAGTTTTACAGTCAAAATACATACACACAGATACATAATGAACATAAGGAAATCTGCATAAAAATATCAATATATATTATCAGTTTTCTGGAAAATCAATTGAACAGCAGTTTTTGGATAAAATGATGAGACAGATTAAATACCTGAGAAATTTAGAAATATAGAAATATTACAATACAGAACTCCTGATAATTGATTTACACTGCCTACAAGGAGCTAACACACCCAGAGATATTAGATATAGAGATACCACAATATGAATGGTATGGAAAAACTCTGATGGTAAACAAATATCGTCTCATGATATCGTCCAACCCCATGTCAGGGATTTATTTTTCATTAACACCAATTACTTTTTGTATATATATTTCTGCCAGGTAGTGTATAATAATTGTAACACTAATGTTGTATGTCTACTGTTTACAAAGCAATCATCACAATGAAAGATAACAACTTTATAGAGTTGTAAAAATCTTGTCTCATAATAATATACATTGCTGTGCAGTTGGCATCGGTACGCCTTCAAATTCATGGGTTTATTATTCAAACCCGCCTTCTATATTTCATCTTTTACCCTGTACCTGAATTAACCACCCCCAACAGTGCAGCCCGGGTTTTAATGCAGTCCAGTATTTGATCCCAATGGCGTCACTATTTTTCCATATGATAGTGATGGTATGTCTGGCCTGCAAAAGGCTGAGAGTCACCATTTTCTTCTGTCACTGTAATTCTGAGGTCTTTCATTATCCAACAGTGCATAATTGGAGCCACAAAGGTCTTATGGCATGTGGTCAAAACTTTCAGTACATTTTTCCAAAACCGCTGAATATCTCTCCTACATTTTACACATTCTTCTACAGTAGATTATTACTATTGAATTGATGCGCGTCCTTTCCCATTCCTCTTTGATCATTTCTAAGTAATGATGCCATTCTACTCGCTTATTCTCTGATGTTTCTTTAAATCCATTGATAACAAAACACAGTCCGTTCTACTGTGCCTATAGCCATACATTCAGACTCCTTTCTTGAGTGCAGTGTAATAAGTTTGCACTTAAAAATTTGCTGTCTGTAAAATTGCATTGACTCTCTGTCTCTTAAGAGCCAGTAATGAGCGTTGTAAAAGCAGGAGGCCGAGTGGCTGGCTAGCCGGACACTAAAATGGGTAGATATGATGGGGTCAGTTTGGCTCGTTACATGCACACTAATACACACTAACACACACACACACTAACACACACACACACACACACACACACACTAACACACACACACACACACACACACACACACAGGGAGGGATGTCTCTTTGCTTGACCTATGGGGATGGCCACTAGCTCCCCACACCGGAGCCTGGCTGTGACTCTGGCCATTGAAAGCCCCCCCTCCCCTGGAAACTCGATCCAGCCAGTCCACCAACTGCTTCAGGACATCAATAATTAATTAGAGAACAGCTATTGGCCCCAAGGGTCAGAGAGCAAGGAGGGGGGGGTGGGGGGAGTGGGGGTGGGGTGTGGGGGGGGTGAAAGCAGTGGTAGGAAATAGGGGAGTCGTGATTTTGTTTAATAAGTAACATAACACAGGCTTTGTTCTTCTCTCTTCCATTTTAAAACGACATGAGAACCCTTCTCTGCCTCTAGCTCTCTTTCCCTCTGCATGGTATCTGTGGGTCATTAGAGGCTCACATAAATTACAAAAAAAAAAAAATTCATTTACTAGTGGTATGTTTCCATGCAGGTATTCTTGGATTTATTTTTCCAGGTTTTAAATGCATCTGCCCCTGACAGTTTTCTGCCTCCACTCTAATACAGTAGAGGTGAATGGGATATTTTTGTGGTGCTCACAGCACTGAAAACTATTTCATTTAAAAAAAAAATCAACATGAACATGTCTATCCTTGCAAAGAAATAATCCCTGTGAGATTTTGCTGTTGAACTTTAAATGTCATTTTTCCTGGCTGTGAGGACCGCAGACTTTCCATTTGGATGAACTAACCCTTTAAAAAGACTTTAAAAAAGTCTTACAACAAATGCAGTACAACAATTTCTCTGTATGCTTTGGTTTGATGTAGGAGATTGTTTTGGCCACATTGTTACAACTCTGTTCATAGATGTATTGAGCATCCTATTTTATTTGGATGTAGTGCTATAACAGTAGTCATTAGACTGAAAATCAATCATCAACAATTCTGAAGTCAAGTAATCAGTTAAGTAATTTATCAAGAAACAAAATGTCAGACATTCGCTATGTAATTTTTAGACTAATTGAAAAAAGAATCGACGGATAAACTTGTAATTAAAAAAAATAATTGTTATAGCATATTTAACTTCTAATGTATAAAGGTTAAAATGTTTGAATGCTTTAGACTAATTTAAACAAGTACAAATAAAAAAACATCATCCAACATTTTGGTCTTTTTCCAGCTATATAACTAACCAGGATACTGAGATGAACATTATATTTCAATGTCCAGTCAAGGAGCAGGCTGTGAGAATTTCTTTTTTTTTAATGTCTTCCTGAAAAATAATTGATGATTTGATAACTTTGAGTTACAGAATAATGTCTCTTCCCTGTCTTCTGGCCTTCCTTTCCCTTTTTTTCCTCTGTATTCTTTTAATATCCTCATGTTTGTCCTATGATACTCTCTGTATGTCTTTATAGTGGCAATTGATTTGACAAATCACACTCCTCTTCCACAAGATTGTCTACAAGTAAATGAATAACCTTTTTTTTTTTTTTGCAGTTTTATCTATTTTTCTTGGTTTTCTGTTGATGCAAGTTCCTGTACATTGGTGGCTGCTCACTCTTAACTGCCCAGTCCTTCCAAACATTAATCTTTTTTTTTTTTTTTTTCAAACACAATTTATATACACAGCTAGAACTACCTCAGAAGCAGGTGTAAGAAGTGTGCAGACCTTCTATTTCATAAGGGGAATGTGTGTGTCGGGGTGGGGGTTGATGTGACATTCGTTAGAGAGGTGTCAAACACCAAACTACCTCCATCAGGGGTGTATGAACACCTGGCATGTGTGTGAGAGTGTGGATAAAGACAGGAGCGCCTCCTGTGCTCCAGATGTGGACTTGACAGGTTTATTAGCCATTCCTGTGTTAAACAAACCCCATCCCTGAGGTGGGAGACAGGGGAAGGACTGATTCTCCACATTAGGCCTCATTCTCCACGACTGCTTATTCAAGCCTGCAAGAGCCCCATCTGTCTCTGGGTCTTTCTGTCACTGTCTCTCTCTTTATTACACACACACACACACACACACACACACACACACACACACACACACTATTTCTCCCTCACACACTTTACTGTACACTTGCTTTTTCACACACACTGGCATGCACCCATATGCCCATATGAGAGAAAGAAAAAACATGGAATTATTTATCTTTTACTCGCTGGTTTTTGATCTTACAAAATAAGACTGAGCACAAAATACCTGCCTCCACTGACTTCAGCCTACATGTATTGGTTTTGGCTTTCAAAGACCAGATCAGTCATTCCCTAATGACTCTAACACACTTTAATAAACTAGTTGTCAGTTATCATTTTCCTTCACAGGCTGATTTATTTAAATAGTTAATGGTAATATACGATTCACCGCCCTGCTTTGACTACTCAGTCAGCTTTGACTTACTGATATCCCTCTCCGATAACTGCAGTGTCATATTTTATAATGTTGGCCTTTAAACTTTCCAAGAATATCAGTATATATGAAACATTGATTACTTGAATTTTAGAGATACTTTGTGGCTTGAAAACTATTATGATATTGGACATTGGCGCAAATATTGTCAGCTTCAAAATATGAAATGTAAATGTCATCATTGGGTATAACATCATATAATCATTTGTGTGTGTGTGTGTGTCTGTGTTCTCTCAGCGATGCCTCCAGGAAGCCCAGGCCCAATGACGCGCCACGAGTCGTCAGACAGCCTGGCGTCGGGCCACAGTGGCCAGGAGGACGAGGAGTGGCTCTCTCAGGTCAGATCTCTACCTTAACTAACATTACACTGACATTAAGTTCGTCTGTGACAAGCAGACAGGTGATTGACATTACCTGACAATCAGTGAGATCACGCCCAGTGTTAGGTTGCTGTAGGCTCAGTCATAGCTTACTCTTTTGCTTTGGCGAGAAACAAATTTGATTCCTCAAGAAAATGCTTGAGAGTTTAAGGACTGTGACTGTGATGGCTCTTTTTCTAAATATGCTTCACTATGGAGGAGCCACACAGCTGGTACTTCCACAAAGTGTTGTCCCAGTAACCAATATTTTCATACTTTCAATACCAACGTGCAAAATAAATAAAACACTCAAGGTCTCAAAGCGTTATATTTTTGTCGTGATTTATTTTAGATGCAAGTCTGTATCCATTCATTACTTATTAGGGTCCAGCACATATTCAAACAGTGGTGTAACAAGGCCTAAGCCCAAAGGCACATGTTCATAAAGCAATACAAAATGATTGTGTGTCATTCGTTTGTGTGTGTGTTTGTTGTTTTTTGTCTTACACGTGAAACCAAATGCACCCTTTTGCACATCAAAGGTTGCAGACACCCACAGCCATTTATTCACTTATTGCTTTAAAAGGGCAAATACCCATTCAGAGTGAAAACTGCACTAATCAATATTTTTACATAAACAGTTTAAATAAGTGTAATAGAAAAGGGGTAGTTTGCAGTGATGAATCCACAGAGAATTATTGTCCCCTTAGCTCTACAGAGGTTTGTAACGTCTTTAGCCTCTTCTTCATTGATTTGGTGTTCTGGCCCACAACTCCTCTCTCATTAGGGTTGTTTCCAGGTGCAACAGGAAGCTGTTTTAAGCGAGAAATCTCTGATAAAGCCACTGTACACGACCTCCCCAACACCAAACAGCAGTGTAAATAGTTGAGCATATAGCAGCTAAAAAGCCAGATGTTTCCCTCAGGGGTTGGTGGAGACCAAAACAGAAATAAAGAGAGTGAATATCAGACTTACATTTGTTAGGTTAACAGAAATGTGACTCCAAATGAATGCTTTTGTTGTTCTGTGTCTGTTGGATGTGTAAACGGAAAACTGTTTGCCAACACATTAGCCATAACAACGTTATGAGGTGTTTTTGGCTTGTTCCACTGCCCCCAAGTGGTCAAACTGTGTTAATTGCAAGTTTAAGGCATTATCTCATATGAATTTTGACCCTGATCTGGTACAATCTCAACGATTCTCCCAAATTCTAACTTTGAGAGTTTGGGAGGACAAAATTGGATTGTGGTTGGGGGCATGCCATCCTCCCATCCCAAGTGAAAAGTATTCCTTTTGATATAAAATTGAGATTTAGCACTCCAGAAGTGTGGATACCTGATGTGTCATCGCAACGATACAGTCTTGACAATTTATATTTGCACATACAATAATTGGATTCTAATTCTTTGGTTTCATACACATTTACTCTTCTTGCTCAGTCAGATAGGATTGCTTACTTTGTGGCTTCTTCCTAATCACAAACATCATCCTAAATTGTGCTGAAATGTTCACAGTATTTGGTCATGGCATGTTAGAGAAATCCAGTCCACACACTCTGGTCTTTTCAGCTTGGTTAACCCTCAGTGCACTCATCTCTGGTGTCGGCAGGTAACCCACTACATTTTCACCATCAATAATTCCACTGCATGCATAATTGATTGGTTAAAATGCACCCCACTCAGCTTTCAGAGGCCCTGGTTCATATCTGCCATGATAGTTTTGCTCCTGGCAAACTATCTATTGCACTAACTCTGATTTTTGGCGACTTCCTGTCAGAGCAGTGATAGTGATGCATTCATCAGTGGTTGGAGATGTAACAGTACAGCACTTCATGCCTTAGCATGTACCTAAGATGATTTGGAAGTAGATTGTGCAGAACATTTCAGACTGTCAATGAAATTTAGGTTAAAAGGACCCAGCTAAAGTTAAACATGGGTTTTTAGATCTGTTATACAGCGTAGTTTGTTTTTATTCCAGACCCTCCAAAAGTTTGGAAAACTAGGACATATCAAGCACAATAGCTTGGTGGATTGAGAAATGCTAAGTGCAGTATAGGCTATGTTGAATTACAGGCTAAGTACTGCCTTGTGGATTTCATTATATCATATCAGTGGCCTTCATTCGATTATCAGCAGGCATTTTGGTGTTGGGTTGGGATTGATTGCCATCCCCTAATGAAATGTGAGGTTTGTGACCTTCCATGTCAGTGCTTCAGCCCGCTGCAGCATCATGCCATTTGCTGCCTGTCAGTGTTGGTCGCTCTTCAGCTGGCTGACAGTGAACAACAAAACCTCCTGTCCTAACAGAGTCCACCTCAGGTCTCTACATCTGCCAATTTTGATGTGACGAAAAGGGTGTGACGCAGATCGTAGCAGTTGATGGAAGGACAAATTGTTCATGATTCTAGTCTTTCCAACATGAATACATGTGTTCTAGGACACTGTGTATGAGGACAGCCATTAGTTCTCTATAGATTGATTGTTAAAGTGTAAAAAATTAGATACCAAATACTTCTTTTTTAAACCAGGTGAATTGATGACTCTTGCTTCTGCACTTCAGTGTTTAAATGGCCAAAAGACAAGACAAAACACAAGGCAATAGAAAAATCATATAATAAATATTATATTATATTGAAGGAGGCAAGAGTCAGTTGGGCATACAGGGGTACTTCAAATAGCTTTACAAATTATTCCAGATACAACTAAGATATGAAAACAAACAAAAACATGGAGAAAGCATATTTCGTTGCAGATTTCCCCAGATATATTCTATGACTTTGTCAGACATGTCACCTAAACTTAATCGTCTTATATCGACTTGGAAAAAGATATTGGGAAACCATTAAAAAACAACAATGGACTAAGGCTGGCAAATTTCTGTTCGATAAGTTTAAATGCAAATAATGAATTATGAGATCCTTAATCAATGCTACTAAACTCCAAGCAGAATGTCCAGGCTTAAGCTAAGATATACCTATCTAGTATGCTTGCACTGTCATAAAGACAGACTTACGGTACACATGCTATATGATAGTGTAAATATTAAAGATTTCTCTGGGGAAAAATAATAAGATCTTTTGTAAATTAGTTGTTTAATGTGTTCTTGGAGAGAGATCAGGGAGGCAGTGGGATGTAACCAAGAGGAGGCTATGAGGGCAGCCTTTTCACCGCGCCTTTGAGGGTGGCCTTTCAGAACAGGTATAAACTGTTTTTTCTGTAGACATGGTCGGACAATATGTCGTACAAATTACTTTGTTTGAAGCATACTGAGGCCTTTATACTCACTGTACCTCTCTGATAAAACCCACTGTATGTACATTTTTATTTAATGTGGTAAAGCCAACTGCAGGTATACAGGCTTACCTCTACCTTGATGTTGACCAGTCAGTTGGATTTTTGTGAGTGTTTTGCCCATTAGTTAACTTGATCTAGCCTGGTGCTAGAGGGAATAGGCTGTCAGGGCAATCTGAGCAACATGTCATCGGCTCTGTGATGGGAGGGGGTTGGGGGTTGACACTGTACTGCAACATCTGGACCTTCCATCCCGTTGCAAAGAGAGCAGACTGGCAGCCGTTCAGCTCTGCGGCTTGGCGTGACATTGATGGTGTTAACTGGCAAAGCACACACACACACACACTAAGTGACAATCCTCCTCCCTCCTTATGTGGCCTAATTTTCACAGCTGTGACAGACCACCTATATCTAAATGTCTATATGTGTGTATAAACAGACACAGAATAATTAAGAGAATGTAAGTTCTCACTCATGTCTGAGATGTTGGCACCTGGCAGCCAGAGTGGAACGAGACTGAGCCGAGAGCTGGGCTGAGGTGAGAGACGAACACGTATGTGAGTAAAGATAATGAAATGTGAGCAGTGAGACAGCAAGAGGCTAGTTAAGTGCTGCAGGGAGTTGACAATTCACAGTTAGTGTGGGACAGCAGTGAAAAGTGGGAGCCTAAGGCAGGACATGGTCGAATTCAAGGCAAAGAAGAAACGGAGAACTGAGGAGACAGTAATAGTCCGATGTTTATGAGTCACCCACTCCGTAGCCTTCTCCTATCCTACTTTCAGCCAGCATTAGTGCCACTCAGCTCAGGTGCCCATGGACTGCCTGCCATGCCAGCATCATCTCATTCTCCCAGTAGGCCTCACCTCAGCCTCGTTGCCATGCTGTTGCTACTTCTATTAACCCTCTGGGAAGGCTTCCCATCATGCCGCCAGTACTCCCAGCACACACAAAACCTTGACAAGTTCTGACATCATCGTCAGATTTTCAGTGGTACACGAGTACAGCAAGCTTTTAGTCAGCTGTCATGTAACTGAGTTCATCTGAGTACTGCATGGGGTGTTTGAGTATTGGCACATAGATTGACACCATGCCACCATGTCAAATCCACTAATGGCGACTCCTCAGAAATGCTGACTAACTGTTGATGGATTAGTAGAGGAGTTGAGGTGTATTTAAAGAGCAATATATGTTTGGGTTTTTTGGCCATATTGCTAGCATGCTCTGGATAGCAATGTCTATCTGTTGGCCGTTTGGTCGGTCCACCATTTTGGTCAACTATTGGATGGACTGCCATGAAAATGACATTCATGGCTAGAGTTTTCCTCTAGCTGCTACTATTAGGTTGACATTTGCAATTTTGTGTGAAATGTCTTGATAACTATTTCCATGCCAAATTTGTCGCCCGCAGGATGAATTCTAATAACTTAAGTGATCCCATAACTTCAAAATCTATTACCATCATCCAGTCAAATTTTTAATTTGTCCAATACTTTTATTTGTGACCAAATACCTGCAAAACTAACGGTATTCTCATCAGCCTCAGCTGTACTTTGTGTTTAGTGCCAATGAGCAAATGTTAGCATGCTAACATGCCAAACTAAGATGATGTACATGGTAAACATAACCTTCTAAACACATGCATTTTAAGGCCAGTTCAGACCAAAGATTCACAACGAGACTAAACCGTTTTAGAACGTTGCAGGAACAGTTGCAGCGGTGTGAACTGGCCCGTCTCAGCTCGACTCAAGCCGGCTGATGGCGTTGTCAGCAACTCAGCTTGTCAAATCGCCAGTGATGGTTTTAGAACGTAAGGCACATCACTTGTTTCAACAGCCAATCAGCTCGTAGCAAAGTCAGCTGGTTGTTACAAACTGTCAGCTGGTCAAAATGGTAGAGTATAGCCTACTTTCTTTATTACACTGATTATTAATACAGTAAATGACTAATGAAAAAGCAAGAGCAAGAAAAATAGAGTAGCCTACAGTTGTTATGGCAGAGTCAGCAGGATACTTTTAATTTTGTTTATTTGTTGAATCTGCCTCCTTTCTCAGTCAGTCATGTAACTTCTTTTATCTATGAACTGTAGCTCACCTGTCGCCAAGAAGCACAGCGCTATCATCAGCCGTTCCCCTGGTGAAATGCTGTCGCGATAGTGTTTTCTCTGCTGATTAGAGGTGACACCAACTCCTCTAAACGACGGAACTGCTCCGGGAATAGACGGGAGGAATTGACAAAAGAGGGGAGATCTCCCTTCTCAAGTTCACGGCATAAATTTGCACAAGCCCCCTGGGTGTTCCGTTGAAGCACCCATGGACGGCTCCAAATTCTCGACCCTCTTGTTTTATTATGTTTTTGCCGTTTAAAAATGAAACTGTAGTAACTCACTATCGTCATTCATATTTTAAGATGCTACAGATTATATTCAGCTGCAAAAAACACCTAAAAAGCTGGCAGGTAGAACAGAAGTACAAAGAGTTGTTGCTATGGAAACAATAAACCGTCTCGTCTAGTCGCTTTGGTGTAAACTGGCAGGTTTCAGCTCGTCTCGTCGCGAATCTTTGGTCTGAACTGGCCTATAGAGAGCTGAAGTGAAAACAGAACTTGCGGGTTCTGTTCCAGAACCTCATTCAAAATCCCACTGACATTTTTGTAACTATGCTTATAACTAAACATCCAGCCTTTCTCAACAGTATGTCGTGTGGCTCGCTTCATATGTTTAGATAATGATGGTAGTTTTTTTTTTTTTTAAACAATCTAATTTTGTTGTTTATTCAATATTTCTGTTTTTTAGTGGCCTTTAACGAACCCCTTTTTCCACACACCCTAGACCTTAGCAGGCTAAATGTCACAGAACAGCAAAACATGTAAGTCCATGGATAAGATGAGGGGCCGCAGTTAGCTCAGATACGACATATCTCTAGTAACAGCAGGACAGGGAGGGGCAAACGTAAAAGTTTTTAGAGAGCAGAAATTACAGCTAAAAAATTAGGAGAATAATTTTGGAAGAGAGCTTTGGTGAATTTTATGGATATGGACAAAACCAGGTTACGCTGATGTAAACGTATCATTGTAAGCACCTGTGCTGCTGCGCTTGTATATTTTACTTTTTTGTACTTTCTCCTGTGCTCACAAAGTAGTTATTACTTATGATCAAATACTTACAGTACAAAACTAATGACATTCCCATCAGCCTCAGTGCTATTCAGAAAATGTTAATGTGTAACAAGCTAAACTGAGACGGTTTACAAGTAAACATTACCTCCTAAACATCCGTATGTTAACATTGTCTTTGTGAGCATGTTAGCATTTAGCTCAAAGCACCGCTTGGAAAAACTCAAAGCAAAGAGACACCTGGAAGTTTCTCAAAGATCTAGGCCAGCTATGTTTTGAAAACAATAAAGGGTTCACTCTCCTAACTTTTACCTTTGTATTCTCAGGTGGAGATTGTGACCCATACAGGGCCCCACAGGCGCCTGTGGATGGGCCCCCAGTTTCAGTTTAAGACCATTCACCCTTCAGGCCAGACCACAGTCATCTCCTCATCATCCTCAGTCCTTCAATCCCAGGGCCCCACTGATGTCCAACAGCCCCTGTTGGACTTTGACACAGACGACCTGGACCTACACAGCCTCAGGTAAAATATTGCACCCAGTGGTAAAAACCAGGGCATAGAGCTGCATTAGGCTAGATTTTGATGTAGAAGTACACACTATGCTATCTGTCTAAATCACAGAGGGTTTGCAAAATATACTTACACATTTGTTTTAAGAAATTAGGAGGTGGTCACTCTTATTTACAAGAAATTATCCTGACAAGCATGTATAAGAATAATATTCTCATAATCATAATTTTACATGTAATCACTAAAACAACAACTCAAACCTCTCCTTATGGGTTCCTGGGACCAGATCCAGTCAAACAGGTGTCTGAGGCCCTTAGATATTACTGTATGTGTATTCTTTTCGTGTGTGTAATAATAATATACATACTGTATACTCTATGTGTGCAGGATCCAGCCAGTACGTTCAGAGCCAGTCAGCATGCCCGGCTCGTCGCGACTGGTGCCTGATCGTAGAGGACAGTCCAACATCATGGACTCAGGATCAGGTAGGAAACATCATTGGTTTACTCTACTGTATTTGAATTCCTCCTCTTCTGCTCTGTGATACAACTTTGGTTGTTCTATTTCATCCACGTGTTTCATTCAGGTGTAGTTCATTCTACACCATCAACTTTACTGAAGTCTCTCATTGTCTTTTCAGTTAAATTGTGTTGTATTTTATTCCGGTGTGTCCCATCAACAGTGGAGACTGTCAGACTCTCTTGTGTTGCTGTCTATGTGGCCCATGTTTGAGTCATGTATACCTACATTCAAACACATCAGAATTCTCACAGAAAGTTTGATGAATTAAATAGATCTTCAATACCAGAAAATACCATGTTAACTGACAATTTAAGTCTCAGGGTTACAATAATGTTTCATGAGGGTATATTAAAAAAATCTTACTTAGCTGACTAAAAGTAATTTTCTTGGACACTACAGTTGTACCATCTCACCTGCTTCAAATGCTATAACCTCTGTCATTGGAAAGACTCAAGTTAATGTGGGAAAGGGATGCAAGTCCAGAACCAAACCAGGTGTGCATTTCTAAAGGAATACTAGGAGATATTGGGAGGTTTACCATATTAACGTTACATAATGAAAACAGAGGCCTAAGTCATTCATATGATGACCACTGTGGATCTTTAGCTGTGACGCTGCATGCAGTCATTTTATTTTGAAGTACACTATGTTAAGCGATAGCAGGCTAGTAGCAGACTCCAATCTATGATTTGAGAATACACTTTGCTGAGTGACAGTGGGCGTCAAGATGACACTAACATGCAGTATGAAAGATAGGACATTAAGATTGCCTCAGAAGAAAATGTTATAGCAGTTCCAAAGCATTTTAACAACATGGTAACGTGACTAATTTTTTCGTTTCACTTTATTATTAAACTTGCTTTATAATAAATTTACAGAGTAAGAGAAAGAAAAATATGTGTATAGGGAAACAAAAATCTATAAATATTATTTAGATAATTATATACTGCGCATATCACTGCCTACTCTAACTACTATTACTACAAGTACTCTGGTGCTGTAGTGAAATGACAATGAGTTTAATTACCTCTGGTTACCTCTCTGTTGTTATATGCACTGTGCCCTTATTCTGTAAAAAAATAAATAAAATTCCACTGTGATTGTTTGGACAGGCCTGTAAAGTCTACTAGCCACTGGACAAGAGTGATTTGATGTCCCTGTACATGTCGTCTTTAATCTGGTTACGATGTTAGACTAATCCAATCTCACACAGATGAGAGGATTTCCCCTTTAAAATATGTCTTTTACTCAAAGTATAATGCTGTTAAATGGGTCTTGTGAATGTGTGTGTGGATTATGCCTGGTATTCACTGCCAATGCGGGCGAGGAAGTCATCACTTATTGCGTGACATTGCATCCTGTTGCCTTTTGTTTGATAGAAGAGATAGAGGAGCTGTGGCGTCTGTGGCATAATCTGCTGTGTCATGTGACCGAGACTTCACTCATCTGATCTGCCCTCACGCTGACAGATAGCCGCGCCTGGCTTTTTCAGGTGTCGAGAAATATTTACAGCTTGTGTCACAAATAGTTTTACATGTCCGATGGTGTCTTTTTCTTTTCAACACATACCAAGAGGCGCTTGATAAATGTAGATATGGTTTGATCATTGTTTGTTTACCACATTTTTTTTCAACTGAATACGGACCAGTTCAAACCATCATCCATCCACTCCTGAAGTAAAAGCTATTACACAGCTTGATTGATTACATATTTATTGCACGATTGATTTAATACATTTGGTCCAAATTGTGTTCAAATACAGTTAAGTGCTCATTCTTTTTTTCCCATGAGGGTTTTAATTAAGAGTTTTGTTTACCATATTCTAATTTCTGTGTCAGACATCTTGGTGCCACTTTTTAGTGTTTAATTGTAATCAGCAAATAAATGGATAGTTGTGAAAAAAACAATTATTTAAATGTGCATTTATGATGCATTAATAACCCCAGTGGAGAAAGATTTATACATTGCCAGTAATTACTTCTGTTTATATTGGTAATAGTAGAAATTCCTGGCACACTCCAGACTCCATATGTATCACCCCAGCAAGTAAGAAGCTATGGGAAACACTGGTTTCCATGACTTTGGTTTGTAATTCACGTCATTTTAAACATACCTGGTAGCATGTAAATTGAAAAATATTATTGCTGTCCTTTTAAAACCCTGCGGTGTCTCTGTGGCTCAGGAGGTATTTTCACACATGCGTCCGTGCTGTCTCATATGGGCTTTATGGATAAAAAATGTGGGAATATGTTTAATTCCTTAAATTTTATTTAGCAAATTTTGTAAATTATGAAATTTCTTTTGAAAACACTTGCAGCCTTATACGGGCTCCAAAAGTCTTGTTGGCTGCACCTTGGTAATGTGAGAATGAAGGAGCAACTACAGCACCCCCTGGGTCTAATCCTCTGACCTCGACTTTCTTTCTCCTCCACCTTTATCCGTATCCTCCTGTCTGGCCAAAGTCGTATCTGTGGTTCCTCTGTCTCCAGCCAGTGTCCTCTGTGTTTTCAGTTTCCTCACTAGCTGCTTCAGAGCAGAGAGAGACAGGAGGACAGAGCCAGGCCGAGGGATGGAGGTGATGCTTATCTGTATGTGTGTGTGTGTGTGTGTGTGTGTGTGTGTAGTGAGCGGTTCAGTGTTGTGTCCTGCCACTGCCATGGCGCCGCCTCTTATCGCACACGCACATCACTTTTGTCTCACCCTCTGAAGAACGCGCCTGTGTGTGGCAGAACTCACTAATATGGGTTGAAGGCCAGTAGCAACATTTTTCGGATTGAAGGTGCAGACAATTAATACATCTTTAAATCTGACCAGTCCCAGAGTAAATTAAAGTATTTTTATGCATTTTCAGTTGTGCTAATAAGAATACTGAGAAGAATACTGGGAAAGCTGATAACTGACACTGAGCTGTTGAATTGAGGTTTATACATTTCTAAGCTTGTTGTAGCCCTTCAGATTTAACTGATAGTAGATTTTGAAGGTTGATAGCAACATTTTTGGGCTTGAAGCCACCAGAGACAGTGATTTTGTGCCAATATTTAGTACCTTCAAATGTATTCATTCGTATGTCAGTAAATTAAATGTTTAATGATTCCCCTCGTATATGGCATATATGTAGTTTCACATAGGGCTGGGCGAGAGTTCAGTATTATCGTGTGGAATAATGTCACCATGATATAATCATGTCATGTCATCAGAGTTTTGTCTGATATAATGCATAACAGTTGAAAGCTGTTCATTGCATTAAACATCAATTTGTTTATATAATATTTAGTCTCTCATACATACATGATATAATACATATCAGGACATACAGTATATTGCTATTGGAAAAAATATTCCTATTAATAGATTGATTTCTGTCCTAGTTTGACACTTAAACCAGTGTAACTTTGACTAATTTTACAATATGTAATCAAATTGCATCATATCCATAATATTAAAGGTGAAAACTGACCAGATCTGGCCTTTAGTAATTACCACAGTTTTTGGCTGTACATACTGTATCACATCATATATCAGTCTGATTGCACATTATAGTCTTCCCTTACAACAAAAAGCACATGTGAAATGCATATTTTCATATGTGAAATATTTTAGTCCGTGTTTGAAATGTCTGAAAACCATTTGTGCTTGTATTATGTGAATTTCCATCACATGTGAAGTGTCCACAAAACATGTACAAAGAACCTATGCAAAATTGTCACATGAAATGCTGTGTCACTTGTGATATTACATGTGGAATTTAAAAAAGACGGGAAATTGTTGTACCTTAAAAAAATGGACATGCAAATTGATGCTGTTTCACATGTGATAAATTGCATGTGACATTTTTGCCCGTGTGTAATGTGTACATTTTGTGACAGAAAAAGCCTGTGACCAAGTCATGTTTTCCAGCCATTTATTTTAGATTAAAAAGTGTTTCCTTCAGAGTCCTTAGGCCCAGTGAGGACATAAAGCTGCAGTTCTCCCTACAGTGACTCACTTACAGTCAGTCAGTCTCCCCAGTGTCTGCTCGCATCTTATCTCATCCCATACACTCTGCTTATCTCTGCCTTCCCTGAGGTGATGGGACGCCATCTGCATAGGACACACACACACACACACACACACAGAGACACTCTGTATGTTGTACAGTGCTTCCAGTCATGGCTTCTTGACTCAGCATATCTGTCTCTGTGGAGGGGACAGAGGAGCCCAACACCAATGCTACTGTCTCACTTTCCACCAGCCGCAATATACAGGATCAATGTGTAGCTGTTATCAATTCCCCCTATCTGCACCCCAAGCCTTGCTGTGGGGTGGGTGGGTGTGTGTGTGTGTGCCTCTCTCTCGGCTAGACTACACAGTGGCATTTTGTGGCCCAGCAGGCCATATCAAGCAAGAAAGAAAAGGAGACAGACCTTAAAGAGAGATAACACTGCAAGACTGAAAGAAAGAGTATTTAATCTTACCTGTGTGTGTGTGTGTGTGTGTGTTTGCTTGCACTGATATATCTCCCAGTCCCCCTCCACACTACTGTAGTTGTGTTTTGACTCTGCAAAGAAAGCCACCCTGCACCAAAACAGGAACTAACAACAAAGCCCCCTTCTGTAGCGGCAGCCATTTTGTTGTTTTTGTTGTTGTTGTCATCTTCAGTGTGTGTGTGTGTGTGTGTGTGTGTGTGTGTGTGTGTGTGTGTACGTACGTCCCTGGCTTTGTTGCCACGTCTCTGCCTCAATGTTTGTCTCCGTCTGTATGCGTGTGTGTGTGTGTGTGTGTGTGTGTGTGATTTATCTGTGGCGGTGAATCAGTGATAGTGTGTTAGCTGGCGGCAGAGCAGAGCCGAGCAGGCAGGACGAGATGGAGTTGGCTTATCACAACACGCTGAAGACACTTTAGAGAGCTACTGGACTTTGGCACTGCTCTGTGTGTGTGTGTGTGTGTGTGTGTGTGTGTATGTTGGGGATGGACTGGTTGACACATAAGACCAATATAGGATTCGAATGGCTGTTATAGGAATCATTTTTCATGTAAACTGAGACATTTCAATCCAAACCTTACTATTGGCCTACTCAGTTGAACCATGAGGTGTGTATCTGTCTCTGGTCGGCCTGCATGTGTACAGACATGTACGTGTATACTGTATGTTTGCCCTTGTGACTTTAGTCTTGTGTGTGTCAGTCCATTAGCAGCATCCTGTAAAACACTGAGTTAATCAGTGTGGGATCAGCAGCTATCAGCCATTAGCCACATCCACCCCCACATTATCACAGCTCAGTTACCTTCACTGACTCTGCGTGTGAGGATGTGTCTAAATCTATCTTTGTGTGTGTGTGTGTGTGTGTGTGTGTGTGTGCTGAGATTGTCAGTTTCACATAAAAATCCATTGTCTCAGTAAGGTATAGTAAAATCACCTGCATTTGTTCTTTTTCTACATGCAGTTATTCAGCTTTTTCCTTTAATACTTCACCTGTCTGTAGTTTGGAGGAGTGGTGATCTCCTCATCTGGTCAGGGGTTCTGTGGTGCTATGAAGTGTCAGCTAAGAACAAATGTTGTCTCGACACGTTTGCTTTGCAGAATGGGGACTATCATTCATATGATTTAATTGATCTTCGCCTCACATTTCAATATTGACATTTCCTCTGACAGCCTTAATGTTCTTGCCTGTGTGCCTCTGTGTGTTTGCATATCTTTATTTTTGGAGGGGCTGAACCAGTTAGATGATTCAATTACATGTCGATCAACAGGAAATACATAGGCAGCAATGTTGATTAAGTGATTCATCAAGTAAAAATGCCAAACATGCCAGCTCCTTTTCTCTGTTTTACATCATTGTCAAGTGATTGAGCATTTTTCAGTATTTTCTGACATTTTATAGACTAAATGTTTTAACTAGTAATTGGTTAATCGCAGTAGTGTAGAAAGATTAGAATGTTTTGACCGATTAGGCTCAGATAAGTGTAAATGTTAGTTAAAGCTTTAGTTTAGAATTTGGAACAAAAAGTAGTTAGCAAATGAATGCAGTGAATAAAAAGTCATTCACATAGCTGCTGATCTTATTTCAATGCCTGCCATGGTGTGTGTAATGTGTTTTTCCTTAATTCCAGGCACCATTTGCATGTATCCACTCTACTGCAGTATCATAAGCTTAATGTGGGATGCGGGATGGGATAACTTAAATAAAGAATACAAATAAAGAACATGATTTGGATAGATGACCTGATTTAAGTAGTAGAAGTAGAAGTTAATTTTCCAACCATAGTAATGTTACCATAATGAATGGAAACCAATGGCTGCCTTGAAGTTTGAGAAAACATTTTCAAAAATCTAAAACACTACAACACGCATTGGTCAAATGGTCAGTAGGATTTTAAAGCCAATGAGCTAAAGCATGCACAACCACTAGAAGGTTTCAACTATTCTTTTATGTTAATGTGTATATCTGTCATGCACCTGTTACCATCACCAACTCAGTGCCCCCCTTGTCCCAGTGACCCACCACCTCTTTACCACCATCAGCAGCACCCTGAGGCGAGAAGGGGCTTTCCCCTGCGTTACTGTTCTCACAGAGGCTGTGGAAGAATGAAAGAGAGGGCTATGAATGACTGAGTAAAAAGATGAGGATAGAGGGTTTGCACCCTCCAACACACACACACACACACACACACACAGTCAGACAGACAGACACACTTTTCCTGCCATCTTTCCCTCCCTCTTCGCTCCTCCCCTTCATACTTGAGCAGCCGTTTAAAAGACTATGCACCTGTGCTGTGGTATTCTGTCTCTCTTTCTTTTTCTAATACACACATACCCCAGTAACCTAAACCCCACAATTACCTCCCAGCCTCATAAAGGGCCCTTGTATTTTTGTGCTATAGTGGCCACACTGACAACAGTGATCGCGCAGGCCAGAAAGATGCCCGGCCATCCGATCTCTTCCTTAAAGACAAATACCCTCATTTCCCGTGACCCCCTCTCCCCACCTCTCCATTCTTCCTCTCCTGAATTTATTTTTATCAATAGGCACCTTTGTCACCTTGCTGCCACTCTGCCCCCCACCCACCCATCGTGTCCATCGCCTCAATCGCCTCAGGGTGTGTTTGGTCACCCATTGGCTAGTGACAGGACATAACAGCAGATCTGAACAGTCATCGCCGCTCCTTTTTTGTTTTTGTCATCACCAGCAATCAAGGCAAAGGGAACCACTGAGCTGTACTCAGGAAGAGAAAGAGGGAGAACAATTATCTGATGGAAAATCTGAAAGAAACGGAAGCAAATTAAGGACGAGTAACACGAGTGACACATTTAAATATGGTTTACCTGCAGCTCCTGGAATTCCTGGAATATCTCCTGGTGGTTTGAGAAGTCTATTCCAGACAGAGATTGAGAACAAGGACTCACTATCAGGAGATCATGTCTTTTGTAGCTCTAAAAGCCAAAAAACTGTAATTCCTCTGGAACTCTCTGGAATATCAGGAAATGTATTGAATTCTCTGGGGAAGTCATGGAATTCACTTTATTGTTCCCAAGGTGAAATTTGTTGTTTAGTAAAAAATCTGCTGCTTGAACACAATACAACCTATACTAATACAAAGCCCCCCAAACACACACTTCACTACACACACGAAAGCACAATAGTTTTAGACTGGAGGAAATTTTTCATAGTTCTAAGAACAGTTGGAGGACCCCTCCCCTTTTTATTGTGTTCGCACTGCAAGACCTGGGAACGATCGAAGTTCTTAGAACGCCTTTTTGAGGGATTTTTTTTAGCTCCTATACAGTAGGTAATCTCCCAGCACAAGAGGAACCTTGAGTGATGTAAGTGTACGGTGATTGGTCAAACACATGAGCCAAAGCTGCACTGGCAACCGCCATCTACCATCTAATGGTAGCCTTAAAAATGGACCAAAACAGGGACAAATGGACTGACAGTGAAGTCCAGGCTTTAATGATCATATATGCGACGGGGGAAATACAACGCAATGTTGACTGATCAAAGCAAAATAAAAAAATCTTGTTAGTTAAGTTGTGAGTGACGTTGCTATACCAACCGCTGATCGGCTTACCCCAGTGGGTAGTTCCTCTTAGGGAGTCCCCAGAACGGTTTGGTCCGAAAACACCTAATGTCACAGTTCAAAATCTATATGGACCCCAAATATTTCAATATGAGAAGGCAAGGAATATGACGTTAGCAAATTTGACGCAAAATTTCTATATCACCTAAGGGTCCACAAGCCTTGAATTTTACATAAAATATATGTCAGGGCTACGGTGGTAAACCTGTGCACATATAGGCCAGTTACAGGATGAACATGTGCATTTTTCTTCAATGCCTTATTGTGTTAAAATCTTAGCTTTACAGTTTTGGTGACATTTTAATAGTTATCAAAACAAAATCTAGATTCTAACTGCAATGAATGATGTGGGTAGCAGAGAGATTTACTTTTGTTCTGTGGTCACACTTTTCATACCATCATCTATTCAGTGTCACAATGTAAATGAGGGTTTTCTGTTGATTAGTCAGTTGAAAATAGTTAAATGGTCATCAAAAGTTTCAACAACCTGTCTTTAACCCAGTAACATCACATGCTGTTTCCCCTAATAAGCTTTAAGGTTGGAGGTTATTCCACACAGGCTGTCAACGTCGACTTCAGTTATGTATATTGTGCATTGGCTTGTTCCAGCACTTCACTGAAGCTATTACATGTTCAGAGTGAAATATTCAAACCCCAGACATGTTTTTTATGGTGGCACCATTCAAACATAAAGAAACATTCTTAATGTCCTGAACATCATTTAGCTTGAAAAATCTAGTCCCATTGGAAACTTGGTGATCTGCACCAATTTAAAGGAAAGCTCTATGTGCTTGAACAACAGTCTCGGTAATGGCAGGGACAGCGGGATTTGAACAGTGGAATAGCTCGTTTTGTCTGACCAACAGAAAAAACCCAAAATATTTCATTTACAGTGAAGTAGGAGCTGGAGCCAGAGGATGTTTGACGTCTTTGCTTAACAAATGACTTCAATTATATTCTGTTGGTTGATGAATCCACTAACTGTATCAGCACAGACAGAGGCCACTTGTCAAACTTGCCTTCAATGTTTTTTCCCCTCTTCTTTCCTTTGCATCTCTTTTCCATTTTCCATCTACACTCCTTGCATCTCCTCTCTAACATCTCTGAGATTTATCATTCGCTCACTTTTAAGACTTCAGGAAGTGTGTTAGCTTGCGTGTGTGTGTGTGTGTGTGTGTGTGTGTGTGTGTGTGTGAGGCTTTGGGGACTACAGGGCGGGAATGGTTTAGCCACATGTAGGGATTTATGGCAAGTGTGTGCGTGACTGAGAGAGATCAGGGAGTGACATGGATTGATATGGGTGAGGGCTGATCAAGTTTTTGTGCTGCTGTTATCGCTCTCTCTCTGTCTGTGTGTGTGTTTTTGTGTTGGCGCACTGGAATGCCTTCAAGCATTAGTGTTATATAGCAAGTGTGTGTGTGTGACATCCATGTGACTGTGTGTGTGTGTGTGTGTGTGTGCGTGCGCGCTCGCTCAGTGCCAGAGGGCAGTGAAGACTGAGCAGCTGCTCTTTATAGTGACTGAACGAACACCAATGTGTCGGGCATCTGCCACGCGTTCACCCTACCGCCTACCCACTGGAGTGTGTGTGTGTGTGTGTGTGTGTGTGTGTGTGTGAGTGTGAGTGGGTGTGTGTCAAAGTGAGAGAAGCTGTGTTGGTGTGTGTCATCATGTCATTCTGTTTCCCAGTGATTCCATAAACATGTAGCATTTAAAATATAGAGGAATATAGATTTATGTATTTTGAATTGCGACTGAGAGGAAACATGATGGTTATGAATGGATTATTTGTGTGTGTGTGTGTGTGTGTGTGTGTGTCTACCAGCTGCTGAGACAGAGGATCATGTTGATGTTTCATCATTTCCAGTGTGAAAACACTCACACACACAAGTACGCCCACTTGCATGTTACAGAGCAATGGTGTGTCCCAGCGTGAGGGGTGGGGGGTGGGGGGGGCTGTTGGTGCCACCCTTTAATTCCCATGACCTTAATCTGTGGCAGGCGCCCTGCCCGGCCAGCCATCCCTCCGTCTGCTGGGCCCGCCACGACTTCCAAGATGCGAAGGGGAAGTAGTGGAACAGCCGTGCACTGACCACACACACACACACACACACACTCTGAGACACACAGGCGCTAAGCAGTCTCGTCTTTATGGACTCATCTGTGCAAGATTTTGAACACACCCAGACAGCTATATACACAAGCCGGTGAAAACAGACACTTTAAACTAGAATACTGCCTAAACTCTTCCTGAGGGTTCTGATGATTGATTTATTATTTTATTATTTTGTAACTTTTAATTTTATGGGTCCAAAAGTTCCTAGAATGGAGCTGATATGTTACTGTACTTCTTGGGATGATATGTCGAAAGAAAGAAGAGAAAGAAATGGAGGCAGTGTCCGATTGTATACTTCCAATGGATTAGTTCTAGTGCAAAATCTGCACTGTAACTCACAGACAAGCATGCAGTTCAACATAATAAATGAATATTAACTTGGGTTTAAATAGATCTGTCAGTTTTTCCAATCAATAAGATTTAACATTCAGGAAATTAACAACTGCTAGTAAACTAGTAAACACAACTGTGCAACTACTATGTGGTATATAACTGGTTTGGTATTTATAAATATAAAATAACGTGTTCCTAATAACTTGTCACCATACCTCACATGGAACAGTTAGTCAATTAATAAATTAGTCTACTGACAGCAGTTTTAATAATCTATTAATTGTTTAAGTCATTTAGGAAGTAAAAATGTCAAACATCCTCTGGCTCCAGCTCTTCCAAAATGTGCTGCTTTCCTTTGTTTTATGTCATTGTAAATCGAATATCATTGGATTTTGGACTGCTGGTCTGACAAAACACGACATTTGAAACATGTGGTCTTAGGCTCTGGGAACCTGTGAAGGGCATTTTTCACTATTTTCTGACATTTACATACAATAATAATAAATAAGTGTTAGTTGCAATAATATGAAACTGCGTTTTGCAAAGTTGCATCACTAATTCGTGACACTATCCCCTCCACATCCTTCATCCACACACACACACACACACACACACACACACACACACACACACTCAGGTGTTTCAATTATTTTACCTGTTTCGACCACTTCTCAGGACTTGTGTGGGCATGCCCCCTCACTCTCCTGTGAGAATTACACCTTTATCATTCTTTGTAGGTGATGGAGTCTGGTGACCTCGTGTGATTCCTAGCATGGCTCTGCCCACCATCAGCTCTAATCAGCCATAAGTGCAAACACCTGTGTGGGTGTGCATGCTGTTTAAGTTAGTGAGGCAGTGCAGTAGATTGGACTCCAGACCTGCACATGTGTGCCGTTCAAAAAACATACTGTATATCTCTTTAGTTTTTAACATTGAAGCACTTCCATCTCCCTGGTTTATTCTTGTTCTCCATCCCTCCTTCCACCCCAAATCACCAAGGACAAACACAACACATTGTCATCAGGAGTGACACATCTTTCTCTCTTTTCACCCTCCTTGCTTTTCTTCTTTCCATGTGTTCCTCTTTTTCTTTCCTACTCTCTCCCTCTACTCTTTCCTCTCCCTCTCTCAGTCTGACACTAACCCTCTCTGACAGTGTCTCCATGCTGTCGCATACTAATCCACCTCTGAGAGGTGTTAAAGCACTTCCACACTCACACACACACACGCGCACACAGCGGCGCTCTAGATCCCGTAAGTTATCGATCTGCCGTCCCGCTCATCTCTAATAGGATTTTTTACACCTAAGCATCAGAAACGCCTAATGCATCGCATCACATCTGATGCAGTCACGCACACTACTTACATACACACACACACACACACACACACACACACACACACACACACACACACACATTCTCTTGTACACAGAGATAATTAAGGCAAGCAGCTGAGCCTCTCTGGCAAGTGTGGTAAAAAATGAATAGAGGATGGAAGAGGAGAATGCATATGCATCTGACTCCCTCAGCATTTGACTCATGTCACAGATGTTCATACTATCTCTACATCACACACACAAACACACACACACACTCCAATTCTCTGAGTGTGACTGTGATGTTTATACAGCTTTTTATGGGAAGACTCGCTCCAAGCTGTTTCTCTGAACCTGTGAATCTGAATCCAGCAGAGGATTTTCTGTGACTTTAGATATCTCCAGTGTCCATATCTGTTTATAGAACAAAGTTGTCTTTGCTGTGCATAAATACAAAGACGTTATCTATTCAGAAAAACACGGCAAAAGCTCTACTAGCCACAGCTAATGCTAGCTTCTTCTAAATAGGATATGTTAGCTCGTGTGCTACTCAGACCATCTATTTACCACAACTGATAATTAGCTGCTAAGTTAACTAAGAAGCTAACAAGCTAAAAAGAAAAACATTACAGAATCAACCATGGGTCTCTGCTTCAAAGCAGCATTCGTGAAATTAGCTGGATAATCATGCTAAGCAAAACCTGTAACTCCCCAAATCTGGAGTTAGCAAGTTATCCAGTGAGCTGAAGAGTTACCCAGCTAATCAAGTAATCCAGCCAAATGCCCACCGTATGCACATTTTAGTAATGTCCCCTCCAGTCCAAACTGTGTTCTCTGTGTTTGAGCTTCACTCTGCAGAATGATGTGTGTGCAGAGTTTGACACTATAAGACTGTTTTCACATTCATCTGCTGAAGGAGGAAAGTTTCTCTGAGCTCACCTTAAATCTCAGCTTAACACCTGGACGTACCTGTTACCTACTAGTTTGGAGCCAATCATGGTCCAGTAAGCAGCTTACATTTCCAGCACACAAACTCTGAGAATGGGCTTCAGTGAAGTAGGAGAGGTGTTGTGTCCAGCGGTTAAACCTTTTAATTAAAAAGCATATGCAAATTCATAAATTCTGGATTTTTCAATTGGGAAGAAGTATATGTAATTTTAAGAATTTTTTTTTAACGAGGTAATTGACCTTTTTTGTGGAATATCCAAGACACAAATTATCATTCAAAGCAGAATATTTTTAGATGTTAAATAACAGTATCAGTGTTGGCCTCAAAAATGGGGTCTTATATACCCTGAGGACTGAATTACGGTCCACAAGAACTGCAGCTTTTAAATACCTACATACATACAATACATGTATATTAAAAACTGTAAAAGCGTTTTATGTAAAAATACTGAAAAGAATTTTCTGCGATATTTCTTTTTCCAATTAAAAATAAAATAAAAAATAAATAAAAATAAATTTAAAAATGTGGTATTGGTCACAGCAATCAGTTTGGACCGGTATATTATGGAGGTATTACTTCAAGTCAGTTCCATAACTGCAATATACTCTCACCTCTAAGCCTACAACAGCACTAAAACATGAAAACTTAGAGACTAGAGACTAGTGTGTCATGGCGTCAGTAAATGCAACCAACAGCTGTCTTGTGTGCACTCTTGCTTTAGATCTTTAATTCGTGAAAGGTTTTCTGATTCTGACAAAACAACAGGCCCATTTCACCACCCACAAGCCTGGGTACTGACTCAAATGCTATATAAAGCAGGAAGTCAGGTTTAATTATGGACACATGATGAACAGGTTGCAGTTTGATAAATTATATATTGAAGCTTTAGTTTCTGATGCAACAAAATGAGGCCTTCAGTGGTCCGCATGCTGTTTCAGAAGCTTTTGGAGGGAAACATTAAAAACAGATTTTTATTTATTTTTTAGCAGAAAAAGTATTTAATGTAAACATCAGTGGCATTAATGCCTGTTCCAAATGTTTAATGTCAGCTGCTTCAGCTGGAAAACAAAAACTCACTGTTGGCTTTCAAAAAAACCTCCTCCTCCTCCTCATTTTCCAAACGTCTTTCTTTATCTTCATTGCCTCTTTCCTTCCTTTTGTTTTTCTCGGTGTCACCTCGGGGCTGACCAGGTGGAGGCCTACTGCAGGCTCATTTCCTCAGCGTGTGTGTGTGTGTGTGTGTGTGCGCGTGCGTGTGTGTGTGCGTCTTTCTCATCGTCTGTGTGTGCATGCGTGCGTGCAGGGAAGTGTGTGTGTGTGAGCGCACATTCATGTAGATACTATCTGCTCACCTGCTCCCGCCAAGCCACAGAAGCAGCCATTGTGTGTTGATGCTGGCCAGCTAAAGACCAACCCCCTCCAGGTGACAACAGGTGTATGTGTGTGTGTGTGTGTGTGTAGAAGGATAATATCAAGGAGGATATTGTTTGTGCCGGGGTTGGGGGAGACGGAGGGAGAGGGGAAGAGGTTACAGCCTTTCTCTCCTCACCTGGAAATTATGTCCTGCCGCCATTTTACTGGAGTGTGTTTCCAATCAGTGCAGGAACGTGAGAAATGTCCGCTTGGGAATTCCTCCCCAACTTCCTGTCTGTCTCTCAGTGTATGTGTGTGTGTGTGTGTGAGAGAGAGAGAGAGAGAGAGAGAGAGCCTGTGTTTGATTGTGGATGTGTATCAAAAGTGGCAGTGACAAGTTTCCTTTACTCTCATTACTATAAACGTAGTTAGCATTCTTTCTTTTTTTAAAGTGTTAGTTCATGCAAATCAAAAGAGGTTTCTGCCTCCACTGTAATACTGTGGTGGTGAATGGAAGTGTACTTGCGCTGCTCACAGCATTTAGATGACCAACACCATCATGTCTTTCACAGAAAGTAACCTTCTAACTCCTCTTAATCCACAAAACATTGTGTGAACAGTTTCAACTGGAAGTATTTTTTACCTAAGAAATACCACAGACAAAAGTTCTTTCACCTCCACTGTAACTCTCTGCATGACTAGATACTGGTACAGGTGATGAGAAAGAGGGGAGTTCATTTTTTTACATTTTGACAGATAAACTGTCCGATCACAGGCATTTTTTGTTTTTTTAGTTTTGTTTTCGTGCAGTTGGTTTGATGGTTTTGCTGCCTGCTGCCAACCTGCAAGTGATGCATGTATTTTCTGTGGACGGATAAATACTTTTTTTGTGAAGACACCAAATGCTTGGGAAGGAAGTCTAATTGTGATTTTAAAGGATTCTACAGTTAAAGCAAATTTAAGCATGTGTCTCATACCTCAGTTTACTGGGGATTTCTACTCAGTGAAAACAGGTGTATAATGTCTCTTTTGGTGAAAATGACTCAAGTGACATCAGTAGAGTAATCTTGATTTGGGCTTAAAGGCTACAAATTGTGTAGGAACCAGTGTTTTTGTAGCTGGACTCATGTTAACGTCTAAAAGTCAGGAGGTCTTTGCCTCTTCTGCATCAATTGAGTATATATATATATATATATATATATATATATTTTTTTTTTTTTTTATGTGTCTCTCAACATAATTTTGAAATTACAATACTAAATTGCTGGAGTACTCCTTTAAGTATAACATATCAAAGTGAAGGCCGTTTTTTTTGTCTATTTAAAATATGTAAAGGGAAAAGAAAATGATGTTATTATGTAGTTATCATTTTAGGTATTGTGTTGCAGTCTTGGATAAATCTGAGTCAGTGTTGACATGTTTTAGGTTTAGGTTTTTTTTTTGCCAGTAATTTAACTTCTTCCAGGTAAAAACTACGTTAGTTTCCATTTGAGTAAGGTATTTTGCTTCTGTTTTCCTCTATTCCTCTTAATGCACTTTCTGTCCAAATATATTGCAGATGTGTTTTCTGACTCACTCGTTTTTTATGAAGAGGAGACAGAAAAACATAGCAAAGACAGGAAGGAGGCCACGGAGGGAGAGTGCATCAGCAAAATAATCATCATGTGCACAGAGAGACATTATGAAGGGAAAGAGACTGAGAGGCTGAGACAGGAAACACACACCTTTGTCTCCACAAACACACACATTTAGACACATTTAGGCTTGGACTCACTGATGTGTAGCAGTAGTGGCAGCGCTAGCTCGCGTTAGCATGTTGTGGCTGCAGAGCCTTGCATCTTTTGCTGAAGATCATGGCAGAGGCAAAGTGACAGCTTTCTTAGACAGAGCTGCTTCCCTTTGTCCTTTTCTTGCTGTATCTCTAGTTTGTCGTGCATGTTTAGACTGTGTGTGTGTGTGGGGGGGGGGGTCTTAAGGTTTTGCAGATTGGCCAGACTGAGCATGTAGCACTAGTGTCTGCCATTTTGTCTGTACTGCAGCTTTTATATTCTTTAGCTGTCCACAGCCATATTTCCTTCTTATCCACTTCTTTCTCTGTCGTAGTTTTCTTTTTTTTGTTTTTTGAAAACTTATTTTCCCATCACAATCCCTGTAAGTCCATCTATTGCCGTTATCGGCAGCACAGGAAGCTGTTGTTTCCGTCTATCTGATGACAAGAGGAAAGACTCCAGATGTGAAGCGCTCTCTCCGTCCCTCGCTCTCTCTGACTCTTTTTCCTCTTTTTTTTTTCATTAGCTTTCTTTCCGCAATCAGAGATCAGTGTCTCAGTAACACAGCCTGCATAGTCTAGACATGAAGCTTGATGGTTTGAACCAATTTCTGGCACCAGTGCTGGCCTGTTATTAAAGATTAGATCTGCCTCCGTCAGCTTGATTGATAATGTAGTTGTGGTATCCTTGGTTTCAATGCAGAGTTTGTGTCCAGTGGCCTAAATATGGCATTAGCAGCTGATAAGTGTAAAATTGAGGGAAGCAGACAAACATTTAGTATTTTCACAATATATACCCCTATAGTCCTATTCCACTTCAAGGGTAAGTATAGTTTTCCACAACTTGGGTCTTATTCTCACAGTTTTGTCCATTGTTTTTATCAGTTATGATAACTTGGACGCATCAAAGCTCTTAGTGATATCTGGGAACACGGTCACGTCACTACAATACAATCCGACAGGGCAAGAAACCTGAGCAGTCAGCCAATCAGACAGGTTGTAGACAAGACAACAGTTTAGCCAAATGAACTCCCACTTTATTGAGAGGTCTAACCAAAAGTGAACGCACCCAAAATGTATTGAGAAATGATGGCAACCCCTTCATTCTCATGTAATGGTTGTTCAATGGTCACGTGTGCCGAAAAAGTTCAGACTTGGAGCATGTGGATTAGAGTTTTTGTCTGGCTGAACCAGCTGACTTTCTGCTAACTCCCCTGACACATGAGTGACATTAAAATAATGTAGTGACTTCTTCATTTTTATTGGACCTAATGGGTCAAATTGTGATGGTACAATGATTGTGTATGGGGAACTGTCATTTTGGCCACTGAGCTGTAATCACCTCACAGCCCACCGCTGGTCCTGGGGGCTTGGTAAGCTGCTATGGGTATGTACAATGGGCAACTTGGGTAATAGTTTCACTTATTCTTTTTCATTTTCTCTTGCAAATATGTTTGTGTAAATCAGGACTTTGTTTGACCTTGTACAGATGCAGGGCTGTTATTATATGCACATCATGTAGGTGCAAGGCTATTTAGGAAGCAGGGATGGTGAGGAACATCTCAAAGAGGGTCAAATTCAGTTCAAAAATGTACATCTCAATGGCAATACATCAAAATATGTAGTTATAATAATAATTATTATTATTATAACAATTATTATTATCATTATTATTATTATTATTTATTTCTCCCTTATGTGCATTATTATCTTTTGTCTGTCACTGTGTATCATGTTGTTGGTTTAAAAATATAAAATAAAATAAAGTACATGGGGGAAAAAAACAGTAATATGCTAGAAGGGGGATCTTAAAATGTCGTAGAAAAGCATCTTTAAAAAGCATATAACCCCCCAGAAGATCTACCCATTTACCACCCATTCCTCCTGCAGGACAATAGCACTATGTAGAACTCACAGACTGATAGTACTATGACATGAATATGAACACGTAATACATGCAACAATAGATTACATTCTTGTCTTTTCAGTCATTGCAGTCATTTCAAAAACAAACCCCTCGTCATAGAAATAAGTCAGGTATAATGCACAGCAGAGAAGTTAAGAAGTGTTTGCGATTTGAACCTGTCTGATGTGAAAGCTTCTAAGATCTCAGCAAAGGGATTTGCTGAGTACACTGGTATTTTTAGTGAAATAATGGGCAAAACTATGAAAATAATGTGGTGTATGTATATTTGAAAATAGGTGTGTATTGATTTCCACTGCCTGTCTGCATACAGGTATGTATTGGCCCATGTTGATGTACTTTAGATATTTGCTCTAGTTTCCTTGTAGTCACGTGTTTAGTTTAGGGGAAAATGAACTGCGGCATAACTTTCTTTACCTACCAGCACCCTGGTGAGCTAGGATAAAATGTCTGAAAGGCAAGCTGGAGGCCTGATTTGTGTGTGTTCATGTGTGTGTGCGTACAGTGCCCAAGATTGAGTTAAAATACAAGAGCAGAATTTGGTCAAGGCCGGAAATGTATTCAGAAGCATAACACGTACTAAGAGAGCCCCACTGCACACTAAACACACGAACACACCGAACATGTGTTTCCAATGAAAGTAGTGTATGGGAGAGCTGGTCAGCCATACAGTATGAGGTCATCCGGTTAGGTGTGTGGGTGTGTGTGTGTGTGTGCGCGCCTATATGCATGTTTTTGTTTGTGTAGTGCGCCGAATTATCATCTCACTATACATACCTGGGGGAGTGGAGACACACTCACACTTACAGCCTGCATTTAAAGCCTCCAGTTGGTGTGTGTGTGTGTGTGTGTTTCTAGTACTATCCATCAACAGCAGCTCTGCACTGTGTTGCTGAGACTCTATCAAAACTCCTGCAGCCTTTCATCTAACGGCTATGCTTTTAGATGCACAATCTGGCTCTGTGTGTTTGTATATTTGACTCTGTGTGTGTGTGTGTGTGCATGTGCGGGTGGGCGGGCATGCTGTCAGCCACTGGGCTAACAAACACACTTAATACAATTAGAGACGAGAAAGGGAGACAGGCGGCACCTCAGAAGGTATGCTGTCTGGTATATGTGTGTGTGTGTGTGTGTGTGTGTGTGTTTGATGGGGATGTTGTCACTGGCAGCTAGTCGTGACATTACCACGCCTGGCTTCCACCGTAGCATTTCCATCCTTCCCTCCAGTAACCCCCCCCCCCCATCACTGTCTTCCTCTTCTTGTAATTGGGGCTTTCCCTTATAATTAGTCTACCCCCAAGCACCCTTTCCCCCCTATGGCAGTGGCGCTCCCCCCCCCCCCCGAGGCACAGGGAGTGGGAGGTTAGCTTAGCATCACGGCTAACTAGGCTGTGGAGCCTCAGAGCGGGCCCTGGCGCCGGCCAGCCACATCCCCACTGGTCAGTCTTGCACTAATCCAATAAATGAGCTGTGCGGGAGGGCAAGTGTCACACTCTCTGCACACATGTACACACACACTCTCACATACACACAAACTGTAGATACACACTTAGAGGTCCAAAGTTGTGACAAGCTGCTGCTAATTGTGTTCTGTCTGTCCCCGTCTCCTCCTCCTAAGGGCTCAGAGAAATTCCTCAACCAGTGGGTTGAAGTGTGTGTGTGTGAGTGTGTTTATGTGTATGGGGCTGTGTAAGTGTGTGTGTGTGTGTGAGAGAGACAGCGTGAATGTTTTCTTATTTGTTCTCCTCTGCTCTCTGTTCTGTTTGTAGTCCAGCACTCTCTCACTTGACATCTTTTATTTTTCACTCTGTTATTGCTTGAAAATAAAATAAAACATTGAATCGTCATAGGACTTGAGCACGATTTTACTAATCAGTTTCAGTGCTCAAGTAGGCCTACATCTAACCTTTAAAACCCATTATCAACCTAACTTATCAACACTTGATAACCAACCCTGCCCCCTACAAAATGTATTTCCTATGCCAGATATATTCAAGGGGGAAGCCTAATTGCTGCCTGGATTACACCCACTAGCAACCTTTTTTATTTCCCAATCAAAGAAGTGTGACATCCTTATACTGCATCAAAGTCTTAGTGAAAAGGAATTTGACACTGCAGACTGGGGTTACGTCCTGAAATCCAAGTCAACACTTCCTGTCTTTTGCTTCAAGTCAGGGTTGACTTTTTCCATATATGTATGTTTTCTGTCGACAATGAACTCTTTGCAAATAACTTTGATATGAACACTTTGCATTGGCCCCAACCGTTTGCAAATATCAATATTAACATTTCCTTGTGACGTCAATTAAAAAAAACATGTATAAAGAGTGGCATTATGTTTCCTGCAAAACAAATGTATTGATGTAAATCACTTGTATAAGAGCATATTTTTAGGAGACGGGGTTGGGATAACATGTTGCTGCTTGTTTCCTCTCTTGGATTCATGCTAACAAAACATCGTGCCCATTGCTTTTCTACCCTTTTGAAAATAAAAGAATGTCCAGTCAGTGCAAAAAGATTTGTTCCCCTGACCTAATGAATTTTTCTCCAGTCCTGATGTCGTACCTGCCTAAAACGTAGTGCTATGCAGGAGCACACCCTTCAGTCTGAGGTAAAAGACAGGCCTTGCCACAATAAAGGATCCATTCTGTCTGTTTTACCTTTATCGAGCTTCCTAAAAGATTTAACCTTCCAAGCTCTTAAACCACAATCGCAATCCAGTAAGTCATGTGCCATGCCAGGTGTGATGTCGTTTAATGTGGTCCATCACATTTACCACACTAAAGCCAGCCCTTCCAAGATGCATGCCAGTGCTGTAAAGACTTGGAACAGATGGACTTCTCCAGCGGAGATAACACATGTCAATCAATCAATCAAACTTCATTCGTATAGCACCTTTCATACAGGTTAGTGCAGTTCAAAGTGCTTCACAGATGATAAGATAATAAGACAGAAGTGTAAGTGTAGACCATAAAAACAACAACATAAAAACAATTTAAGAATTTGAGGAACGTGCTTTTTTTGGATTTTTATAGCAGTCAGGTTCCCTAACCCTAACCATATCTCTATGAAAACATACAGGACAAATGTCAGTTTTGCATCATTACCAGCAAGTTCTACTAGATGTGTTTTCTTCAATTGTTCTTTAAATCATTCCTGTGGTTGTAAAATCTAATGCAGTTTCTTTTTTAATCTGGAGAAATCAAAATATAGTCTGAAAATGTAATCTAGTAAATTTCACTACCCCTTTTTTTTATTCTCAACCCCTACCCCTTATTTATGTGTTTCTTTCTGCATACATTGACTTTTTCTCATTGTAGAAAGGGGAGCAAGACTTTATCAACTAGATCAAAAAAAAATTGGAGAAAAGGAAAAGCAATTATAAAATCAAGTTAAATTCAAGCACTTGCGACCGAACGTCAAACCTTTCATATACAAATGGTGTTTACGTGTCTATTCAGACTAACAGCTGGGTTCCCACTGCAGGCTGCACCATTGTTTTCCAGGTCAAACTTGGTGAAACACTCAGCCACAGTTATCAAAAGCTGATGGCAAAATCATTTCCAACATATTTAAACTCTTAAAGAGGAAAACTTTGACCGAAGAATCAACATCCTCTTCACCGCAGGAAGCAGCAGGCTTTATGGGAAATGTGGACTTAATTTACTGAAACACTGGCACTAACAATACCACTGGCACGAGATCGAGGCTGCCAATCTCCTCAACCACACCGCATTTGTTTACCAAAATTAGGTAGCACACAATTCATTTGTCAGTGACATATTAATGCTTTATGCCTCACATGGCACCTTTTTAAACAACAGCCATTGAAAACAAACAGAAAATAAAATCACTCTTAGCAATTTAGATTAGTTTCTGTGTGTTCTTTGGAGTCAGTCTAGAACAGTACCTGGGCCAGAGCTGCATAATCATTGAGAAAAAACAACTGGTGCACATACCAATCAAACAGGGTCTTTGGTGTCTCAGCTGACTTCTGTGCTGAGCTTTAATTGTATGTGAAAATGACAAAATGAGGCCACAGAAAACTACAAAATACTAAGATCCCTACTTCAACATTATCCATTTTATATTCATGTTTACCTTGTAATCTAAATCTATACTTTTTTTTTTGTTTCATTTTATTAATGCACACTAAATGAAGCATTTTTGTAGAACAGCAGCTGCTTTGTACAATGTCTGATAAACAAATATGACCTAATGAAGCAGCAAGCAGTTCAAGTCTTTCTCTGCAAATCAGGAACACATGGTAGACACACGAACACATATGCACGCGCGCGCACACACACGTAAGTACACACTGATGACACACAAGCCAACAAGAACACAGATTCTCAGGCTTTTTGTCATGTGTACAGACACAGCTCAGTGAATACACAGGCGCCTGAGGTAGTGGGAACCTCTCACTTAAGTTTCACGCTTATGTTCTTTCTCTTTTTTATTTGCTCTTTCATTTTCTCGTGTGTCCATTTCTTCACGATCTTTGTTGTTTATTTCTCGTTCCTTTGCTACGCTCGCTACACTGACGCAGGTATTGTCATCCTAAGCCAGCTGCCTTTTAAGTTGGTGAAGCAACTGTTCGTAACACACTTACATCCATACCCGCACACTCATAACACATGACACAATCCCACCACAGGAAAAGCCCTGAGCCAGAACAGGCAGGAAAACTCTGGAAAACCAGGATACAATTTGGCACTTATGGAGCCTAAACGATTTCCTCCTGGGCGTTGGGCTCCGTCCTACTGGGAAAAGCCAAAAGACCGGCAGAGAAAATTACATCCGGAAAAATGTTTATGCAGCACACTCGGCTCCCTCGCTTTTTGCCCCGCAAATGAGTGATTATTCGTCTACTCTTAACCTCTGAGAAAAAGGGGGGTGATGGAGAGAGGGAGATTCTTTCCATCATTAGCCTTTGGAAAGGGGTGGCTGCTGGCATAGCTTAGCTTCTTTGTCACAATGTGAGCTTCCTATTTGGCAGTGCTGAAGGTATTTCGAGAGCAAAATGTTGAGCCTACTCCGTTAAATAGCACTGGTTACGCTGGGGAATTGTGTCCACACAAACGGGGACACACACACCCGTCCACCCACCCACCCTCATTCAATGTTCAGCCCACTCCTGTTCTGATTGTACTCCCACTGGGTCAAGTCCTATAGAAACATTATGTTCTTTACCGTAATTGCAAACACAGTCCAGGACTTCTGTTGCCTATGACCCTGGCCCTAAACACAATGAGAGTATGACATAATGAATGAACAGATAAATAGATATCCTAACATTTGTTGATTTAAAAAAAAAAAAAAAAAAAAGATAATGACTTGTATGGCATGACTACAGAAACCAAAAAAACAGAATAAGAAATAATGCTCATCATGATTCCCTGCATTTTAAAAGAGAACCCCACCAACTTTATACATAAAGGTCATTAAAATGTCATGGTTAATCCCATTCAGCATATGAAACAGTTGTATAATGTCTTCTGTGGCTCTGGAGGAGCTTTGTCAAGCCTGAGAAAATAACCATGATGATGTCATCAGGGTTGGGGACTACACATTTATAATACAAATATCAGTAATAACAGAAAGCCTGTGGTAAAGTACAAACTGGGGGCATGGCCTTAGAATAACTTGCCACTGAGTTGCATTATGGGAAGTGAAGGATCCAGGGTTTTTGGAGCTGTACTAGGGACTAAACTACATTTGGCCCTTGTTGACCCTCTTTTAAAAAAAATCTGTATATTGTGAATCCCCCAGCGTTATGGGACTTTGTGCAACACTACATCGTTGGAGAACCTCTTAAACCTCACTGCTATAACCAAGCTGCTACTGTCACAGTAAAATGTTACCATCTTAAAGGTACACCCCCTCATAACATCATCATTCCCGCATTCCCTCCCAGTTCATTGTTGGTGTTTTGAAACTCAGTTGAGCTACAACAATTTAACAGTGAGCTTAAAGGAAATTTGAAGGTTTGGAGATGTGTTTCGCTATGTCTTTTAACAAATTCAGACATTGAAAAATCACTGAATGCTTTTATAAAGCTTTTATAAAGGCTGCATTGCACTGGCCTATTTTCCAGTTGCAACTGCAGCAAATTCAAAACACAAAGGGATTGATTGGGGAGTTTAAGGACTCTGACCATGTTACACGTGAACTACTTTTTGGGTAGTCAGCTTTTCTGAAGATGTCCTCATAACAACGACTAATGTTAAACTCTAAAGTAGATCATGGGGCTCTCAGTTTTCTTTTATGATCCACTACTAACACCTTTCCTCCCTCACTTCCTTCTTGTTACTGCCATCTTGGCCTTTTGCCCCATGCTCCACATTCCTGCTCCAACACTGCTGCAGTCCTGGGTATTAAGTCAGTCAAATCAAAACATACTGTGGTTACTAATATGTTACAAAAAGCAGTGATTGTCTTCAGTGATGTTTCATTTTCATCAACTCAGTCAAAAGGGTTGAATTAGGACTGTTACTGCCTCTGAGCAGTCTTAAATGTGATGATTGATTTCAGTAAACTCATATTTGATACACCTTGCAATATAACAGCTTCGAGGGATTATCGCTGGCAGAACTAATAGAGCAGAAATGGGTGAAAAGGTTTCGCATTCACTGCAAACAGATTTAAATCCAACTGGACTGCCAGTTCACTGATAGCCATTTTCCATTCAACTGTCAAGCGCAGTTTAAGCAAAATCTTTCTCTCAGTAAATAATATGCCATTTGTGTGTGTTTCTGTCAGCTGAGAAGCTTCTCAAACATCTAAACAAGCTAGTTAACAGCAATATAGTGGCGAGCCACATTAAACCACAACGTGACATTCGTGATGCAGTGGTTGCATTGGATGTTGAGAATTAGGAAGCCATGGTAAGTTCCCAGTACTTCTTTAAAGAGCACCTAACACAGGTTAGGCTTGCCGCGGTGTTCGGGCATACACCGATTACATACCAATTACATTGCTTGCCCACCGTCCCCACTGTCAGGTTGCTTTCTTTTTATTATACAAATAACCATTTAATTCATTTTCAAGTATCAGCGCCCACGTTCATCAAATAAAAAAAACTGTAGTTTGTAAAGTACTAAGCGTGTCGCAGCACAGAGCAGCAGGAGTCAGATTTCACTTATCACGTGACAAGAGTGAGAATAGAATAGAATAGAAAACTTTATTAATCCCCAGGTGGGGGAAATTTGGGTGTTGACCAACAAGACGATGGCGGAGGATTTAACTTTAAAGACCAAACTAAGCGCTCTACAGATATTGAGCATCATCAATAAATATATTTTCTTGTAAAATGTCCCATGTAATCGCTAACACCGGTGTTGTCACAGGTTTATGAACTGGTGGGAAAATTCCCTCACCGTGGCATCCCTACTGCAGGTACAACTTGGAATCAAAACTTCAGCATCCACATTTCCAATTTGACATTTGATGGTAAAAGTAGGAGCAGTGATGTATGGAAGACGTGACTGGTCTTGGTTGCTGATCATTTTGTTTTGGCCCATATCTCAAGATCACAGCTCAATTATCTCAACATATCAAGCTGTTATCTCATGATCACAATTCAGTTACCTCATCTCAACAATGAAAAACTGTCATATTTTTATGATGGGCATATTTAGCATATTGCATAATATGCTTGTTTTTGAATACACAAGTCACTGTACTCCTCTTGGCCTTGAGAGAATGTGACATTGCAGAAAAGAGCTGAGCAAATATGTGTGAAGATAAAGTAAGTAGGCCTTCTGTACATATAGCACTGTTGTTACAGTTAGGACCATCATTTATTATTCCTTGGATAACATGATAAGTTGTTGTGTTGGGATAACTGTTATGATGACTTGAGATATTGAGATATTTGTCATGTTCTCACGATGACAGGCCTAACATAATAGTGGTGGACAATATTTTAGTTTAATCACCCAAAACATAAATATTTAATTAAGTAATTAAGTATAAAGGATCCAAAAATGAAACTAATGATACATAATGTTAGCTCTAAGTGCATGTAACACCCAGCATCACCACTGACATTTCAAAAACCAAACAAGACAATTAAGAAATCCATCCACAGACTTAGTAATGATTGTTTGTTGCTGTCCAAAGGAATGCAAAAATTTCAAGAATAACAGTATTCAACATATTGTATATTTCAAAATAAAATGAAACAGAACTTAATCATGAAATATTGTTGCATAATACTAAAGTATTTCTTGAATCAGGACACGTGGACTGGCTGAACAACCTGTCTGTCAAAATCTCACTGGCTTTCCGAAAGCAGTTTACATTGCAGTTGACAGACAGACAGCCATACTGACTAGTTAGTTTAGATTTTAGCACACACTGTGAACGCAGCATAAACCAGCACCTCCTCTCCTCCTCCCCGCCGATTCATCCACACTGCTAACTCATCCCAGGAGGCTCTAGGTGTTGGGTCACTTACTGTAAGAAGGAGGGAGAGAGCGGAATGATGGATGGACGCACGGGAGGAAGGAGGGGCGGGTGGGAGTCGTGGGAACTGGCAGGCATGACTCTGCTTTTGTTTTCTTTTAACAGCTCGTTCGCACATCACGTCTTCAGATGCAGGCAAAAGCAATTTGTCCTCTCCGTCTTCCCCTCCATGTCCTCCCCTCTTCCTCCCTCATCCTTTTGAATCATTCTCCAGCTGGGCCCAGTTTTGCTCATGCCGTGTCAGGGTGTCTGTTTGCATGGTTATGTCTACGTCTGCTCTGTGTGTATGTGTGTGTTTGAGGTACACACACACACATGCAGCAGCCCCAGGACCTTGACCAATTCCCAGTGGAGAAGCGTGGCGTCTCTCTCCGTCAGGACATCTGGAAGTGGGCATTTTGCAGTCGGCAGCCGCTGCACTCTGACTTGATTATATTATCATGAAGCAGCGTGTGTGTGTGTGTGCTTTGTCTGGTGTGAGTGTGTGTGTGTGCATGCAAACACACAAATCACACATTCTGGATTCATATACACACCTACTAGATGATAAACTAATAACTTGTGTGTATGTGTGACTGTCAAACTTTGTGAGTGCTGTGTGTTTGTGTGGGTGAAGAATTCTCCTTGAGCCTAGTATGTGTGTGTTAGTGTGTGTGTGCGTGTGTGTGAAGGGGTCAAGTGGTGATTGCTGATGTTGTCTGCTTTAAACACATGTTTAGCCAGGGCCCACTGAAACGTTTGGCAACCATTAGACAACTTCCTCCCTATCTTCCGGAGTCAGCTCTCTATGGATTTGTGTGTGTGTGTGTGTGTGTGTGTGTGTGTGTGTGTGTGTGTGTGTGGATGGATGCATTTGCAGGTGTGGACACAAGCTGGAATGTGTGCAAAACAGATTTTTTTAGAAGAATTTTTAACATGCAGTGATTTGAAACGTTTAACTTACATGCACTCCAACCTCTTCTCTATACACACACACACACACACACACACACAAATACACACACTTATGAAGCTCAGTCCAGACATCTTTCTCAGAGCTTTGTTTTGACACAGGATCAGCACAACTGTGAACTTTACATTCATCTGTGGCCTCAGAGCTGCTCACACACTCCCAAAACACAAACACATATTCATGCACAGACACCTAAGGGCCTCGGCCGGTCATCAGGAAATGAAAGGATCATTTAGCTTAGAGGGAGATGAGAGGATTGAGGAAGAGAAGAGTTGGAGGAAGAGGAGTGTCTGTAGTTTGATGCTGATTCCTGCAACAGAGACAGTGTGATTCACCGAAAAAGAAAACACAACAGATGAGAGAATAACCTCGCTTGGAGCTTCATTTTTTCCGAGGCTTTACACTTAGCACATCTAGACACACTCAAACACACGCACACACTGAGGAGGCTTGTGATCCCTGCAGACGGTTACTGCTGGTCACTGGATTCCTGGAATTTGATGGCTTGTAGATAGTGTATTCCATAAAAGGAATATCAGGTAATTTAATAATTTCACTGGGGAAGTTAGGAATTTTGCAAACTGGTGTGTAGCAGATGGAATACTGCAGTGCGTTCACAACATTAGATTGTTTTAAGGACAGCTGTTGCAGATGCCAGACTGAGGATGTTAACAAACTAGGAAGGAGGACATTCACAAGTCATGAAGGGCCTGTAGTTTATTTAGTGTAAACCAAGGAATTTTATTTTACATTGACATCAAATCCCATGCAGAAATACATGTACGTAACCTTAAATAAGTAATTTAGAGGGGTATTCCAGGGATTTAGTATTGCCTTTCCTTGAAGCTGGGGTCTTGCAAGAGAGAGAAATAAATAAATGAAAAAAATCAAACCAGATATCCTGACCCCAACAGGCTACTCTGAACCTACTTCAGACATGCATCTAGTATGGGTAAAGCTCCAAAAATGCAGAATCCTGCAACTCCCATAATGCACCCAATAGCACTTTTTCATTAGACCATCCCTGCCTGGTAAATGTCCATGTCTTTCAAACTTGCAACGCTTAGCTCCATGTTTCCTTGATCACAGTATTTTTGACAGAGTCTTTGAAACAGTGTTCAGACAGCAGTGTAAAGCTGCCCATTGAACTCAGGTTGCTAGTGGTAGTCTGCCATTGCTAGTAAGCAAAACAATATGTTTGTACATACTTTGTGGGGATCTGATCTGAGTATGTAACGAGACAGACTGCATTTTGATGAGTATACGTGACATTGACTGGATCAGATGCCATTCTTGATCGCTTAAGGATGATGCGTTATGCAGTTAGTTGGTCGGTCAGTAAGTCTGTTTATCTTTCTAATGCCAGTGCAAGTTGTCCTGACAATTACTAGCCATACTGACATGGAATTTGCTGTGGATAGTCATGGTCCCAAGAAGATGATTCTTAATGGTTTCTGGTGAGCCCCCTCAGCTTTGTAGTGTAATAGTATTGGTAGTACTATGGTAGAGTATCGTAGAGGATGATCTCTTCCTAATTTGGTCACTTAATGAGCTTTCCTCCATTGCCACCCTTTGGTGAGATTTTTGTGGTGGAAGGCAAAGCAATAAATCTAACAATACATTCTTTCAGGATTGTCTCAGCGTGACATAACTCAACTTCTCCACAGTTGCACATCCAGGTATCTCCCATGTGTGTTGCATCAATGGCAAATAATGAGTCAGAACCATGATATAAGCTCTGACCCACCAATCTCATACTACATTCGCCCTAATCTACCAGACTAAAAGATTTGCCATAACGTTATCAAAAACAATGGGCCAGATTTGCTTTGGATATCTATAGTATTGATACAACATTGCACCCTCTAGGGGCCGCTAGTGAGGCTTTAAACTGTTAGTCTTGTTAACAAAATGCCAATATCAGCTCTATAACATGATTGGAATGGCGTGAAGAAAAGGTGAGTCAATATGTGAGTGGAGCTGCAGTCAGGCAGTACTGTGGTGTGCCTTGGCAGAGGGCACAGAGAGGACATAGACAGATCCCACCGGGCATCAGAGCCACATGTGTCTCTGCTAACATTCGCCACACACACCTGGTGTTGAGCGTGCCCGTGTGTGTGAGTACCTTTTCATGCCCTATTTAGCCCATCACTGTGTGAAGCAGCGCCAAGTGTAAGGAAGTTTATTTGTCACACTAGCAGTGGCCATGTATAAAGCAGAGGAAGGCTGCACACATTATTCATGTCTCTGACTGCAGAACACGGCTGGAGGTGTGTGTGTGTTTATGAGTGTGTGTCTGGCTATTTACATACAGCATGTACTTGAGCGTTTGCTCTTCCGTGATGCTGTTCCTTCATGTGTGTGTTTACACTTTGGCCAACATGTTTGTGCTTCACACACATGTGAAAAAGTGTGCACGCATACATGTCTATGCGTGATTGTGTGTTTGCAGCCATAAACGTGTGTGTGTCCATTTGTGTGTTTACACAGAGATAGCATGTGTCTGACATTTTTATGCTTACGTGATGTGTTTATGCATGCGTGTGTTTACACTTCTCCCAACATGTGTGAATATGTGTGTATCTTTGTGCACCTATGCGTACATTTGAGTATATCTGTGTGTATGTGTGTGTGAGTGTGTGAGCCCCAGGTGCGCCAGTCTAGCAGCTCCACATTAGCTCTATAACCAAGCTAGTTTGACACCTTCATATCCAGACTAGCATTCAGCTGCTGGCTCTGGCACATCCAGGACCAGCTCGACCCTGTGTGAACGCTCTGTCGCCTCCACTCATGCTCACTTAGGTGTGTGTGTGTGTGTGTGTGTGAGACGGACTGTGAGTGTTTGTGTGTCTGGATGTAACCACACCTTTTTCATGCACTTTTCATGCAATTTATTTGGTTCCTGTATTCTCTGAGCATCCAGTCTGCTCCTGTAAGTGGTTTTGTGGATGCAAGTGTGTGTGTTAGGTTTTTCACACCCCGCTCACCTGTGTGTGTCTAACAGAGAAAGAGCATGTGCAAATGTGCTTGTTTGTAGATTTGAGTGCAAGCTCCACATACACACACGTATTGTTTGTGCTGCACCTCCCCGTGCAGTGTACTGTGTTGGCAGGTCAATGTGATGGCATGTCACCTCCATAGACACCCAGTCAGCAATGCCTGCTAATCCGCCTCTACAGCACTGTGTGTGTGTGTGTGTGTGTGTGTGTGTGTGAAAAACACCGCCTAAGTGCTAGCATCAAGATTTTTGAAGTGTGTGTGTGTGTGTTGTGGCCTATATGTGCCACTGGAACATTTGACAGCAAAGATGAATCAGACACAGACTGACCATACACTCACATAAAAAGCACACACACACACGTATGATCTAACAGTGTTCCTTCTCTTTACACTTCCATTTGATTAAAGGTTCTTTGTCAAGAGACAGACACACACATACAAACACACATGCTGCTGGCAATCATTAGAGTGTATGGAGGGCCTCCAGGCAGCGAGGGCCTTTTAGCTGAAACCGTTTCTTTTCTTTTTCTCTCTGTCTCATTGTTTTGTTGAATTTTTTTGTGTTGTTTTTTTCCCCCCATTGTCCCCACAGGCTCGGCCAGAGGCTCTAGGAGGGCCACTTAGCCAACACTGCCACATATAGCACAGGAGAGGCATGTGGGTTATCATTCAGCTGAAATAGATTTGAAAACCCATTTGAGTTGATATTGTATGTATTAAAATATGACCGTCTTCATACATGATATATAATGCATAATGGATGTTTCTCCTCGAGTTTGTTTCCTTTCAGGATGCATGACAGGATGAAGCAACATTTAGCATTTAGCAAAAGGTAGACAAGGTTGTGGTTTTTGAGAAATCTTTATATATGTTGCAGCTTTGACGTCAGAGTCCCCATCTGTTAATGGCCAAAATGTGTATATATACTGCACATACTGCTGGTCTGATTATACCTAAATCTCTCCATTGCTTTTGTTTAAAGTTTGTAGAATTCTGACTAAAAAGCTTAACGCTTGTGATAAAATTGTACTCTTTGTCATCACTGTTAATGTTTATGTTATGTTTATGGGGACTCTTGTAGATACCACTTTGGGGCCATAAAATACAGGCTTTATAGTTAACATTAATTATTGTTTAAAACCCAAATTGCTCAAATAAATGTCTACAATGATGCCAGTGAGGAAATGTGCAATGAACAGAACTACAAAATAAAGCAGAGGTTATAAAGAGGGAAAAAAATTCCTTTGAAGGATAACCCCTCATTCCAACTTGGATCTTATTTTTCTAGTTTTGGTCATAATTTCTATTGGTTATTATAAAGCTGATACTTGAGATCTGGGAATACAGCGTCAAGTCCAGTGGGGGAGGAAAACACAATACATCAGACAATAAGACGGGTTGTAAACATGTGAACATCTCAGCCAGATTATCTACTGTAAACCACTTTATTTGGAGATAAAACCCAAAGTTAGTGCAACTCAAATGTCGCTAATAATCCCTCATTGCACAGGAAAGCTGTGTGTGCTCAACTATAGTAAGTACAGTCAAAGTTTTAGCAGGAAATAGGTCTGTAACTGTGATAGATGTTTACCACAGACAGTTTAAGTAATCATTTTCAAGTAATCAAGTTGTAAAAACAACAGAATTATACTGTAAGACAGGGTGAGACAGGTTTTCTAAAATCACACTAGACCACACTAGTGACTTCTCTGCTTGGACTTCTGATATGAAATGATAATAATGATGGCAGCATATGGAGTAGAACCCGTCATATCAGAGGTGGGCAAAGACATACTGGCTGACATCAGTTTTTAACAAAAGGCAGCATAGCAGCATTATAAAGATGCTGTACAGCTTATCTGTCTGACTCTGTCTGACTCTGTGTGACTCTGTGTGTGTGTGTCTTGCAACTGCTTCTTGGCCTGCCTTGTTAACACCTTTTAACACGCAACACCAATTAACCCGTACCCCCTGGCTACCACACACACACACACACACACACACACACACACACACACAGCACATTTTACAGTCACAACTCTAACCCTTATATTTATAGCAAGAAGTGAATCAACTCCAGCAAGCCAGAGGCCTGCTAGTTCATTCATAATCCTGCTGCCTGCTGAACACAATTGTTCACTTTTCCCTTTTTTTCCCCTCAGTTCACATCAGGATTTGAAAAGTAAATGTGTGCGAGTGATGCAGCAGTATGGACTTTCTACACAACACTCTTATACATTCATTTGTTTGTATTACCATGAACAGTATACTCTTCATGTTCATGTTTCAGTTCCACCAGGATCTAGATGTTTTTGTGTCCAGAAATGCAGCAGCTTTTCTCAAAAGTTGATATGTACATTGCAGCATTTTTATGTTTGGCAAGAAATCATGGTGATTTTGAGAAATTACAAGGCCTCTGGGAAAACTGTCTTGTTTCACAAAGTTTGTTGCACACAGTAGTAAACACTAGTAGTAAACACTACCTGAAAAGACAACTTCTGCCATATCTGCAAGGAAGTTGGATTGTTGATTTTCAGGATTGGTTTTATTTGGCTACGGCTCATAACGTTGATCTGAATTCTGTAATTTGATGTGGTTAACGGCAGTAATTTTCTGTTATTTATTGTGTGGATTGAGCAGTTTAATGTTCTTGTAAATGTCCCTTGGGTTGGTTGAATTTGTGTTAATTTTTGTGTTTGCAGGATTGCAAATTCCTGATGAGACTGAAGTTATGATTAGGGTTCATCTCAAATGAGCTTTTAAAGGACACTACGCTTGACATTTTTCTGTTCGGAGCCTGAGGACGGCAAGGTCAGTCACTTGGCCTGTCTGCCAGCCCAAAGTCGCTAATAATCCCTCATTGCACAGGATGTCCAACAGACATTGCTATCAAATTTGGTAGGGACATTCATGGTTCTCAGAGGATATTTCATAAGGATTTTATTTACCTCTTGATCTTTCCTCTAGTGCTGACGTCGGGTCACAATTTCCACTTGTACACAAGAAATATCAAAATCTAATGGCCAGAACACATTCATACTCCCAGAGGATGAACTCTTTACAACTCTTTATTTACCGCCACCCTTATAACAATTTGTCAACTTATACGCAAACTATCTCTCAGTCTAATCAATAAATTGTCATGACATTATATGAACACATTGATGCTCCCCAGGGGATTTTGATTATAATGACCTCATGGTCACCCTCAGGACAAACTTTAGCCACACTACTACACACTACTCTAAGAAAAGCAAAATTGTCAGTAAGTTGCTTGTTCTGTCCAACACATACTATGGGTTATAGTCAACATTGCAGCTTCTAGGGGCCACTGGTGGGGTTTTACCAGGCCCCCTCATTGCAGTTTTATGTCAGTCTGAACACAGCCTTAGACTTTTTTAATCTTGTTATACTGAACCTGCACATTGATGAAGCAATTAAACAATTATGTGTGCCAATATTTAGTATCTTTGATTTTCTTCAGGGTTGGCTTGACAATGTTAAGTGTCCCCAGATTCATATGATTTTCAGGCGAGTGAAGCCTCTCATGCAGCATTTAGATCACCACGTCACACACCATATGAAACCCAGACTAATTGAACTGCTGTAGGGTCAGGGATTCTTTTAGGGTGGCATGGTGGAAGTGGTCCTTTTCCTTGTCTTCAGTGAAGCAGGCATAAGGCAAACTGACCTCTTTATGGCCAAACCTTGTGTGACTCTGCTTGTGTGAATAGACTGCTCACTCTCTTGGCTGTGTCTGCTCTCTGTCTATCCACAATCATACCCATTATTAGTTGTGTGTGTTTGTATTTGTGTGTGTGTGGGTGCATGTCAGTCATTTTAGGGGCATAAAAAGCCAGTCAGTGGGGTCAGTCGGTCACTCCACCTCACACCCCCAGAAGACATTGAGTCTGACACATTGTACACACACACACATACACACCACCCTTTCACTGTCCCTCACTAGAAGACATATGGAGCATGACTAATGGCTTCATAAAGACACACATACACGCACTGTAGATACATTTTTGTCCAGCAGCCACCATTGTGTTAATGGTGTTAGCCCAAAAAGCCTCTTTTTCTTTGCAACAGATGTGCCTCCGTGCTTCCAGACCCTCATTTGACCCAAATACTGTGTCAGATGTAACACACACACACACACACACACACACACACACACACACACACACACATACTGTGTCTCATGTCTGTCCCAATACACTGCTCACACACAGTAATTGATCCAAATAAAAAGTAAAAGGAATACTGTCATATTTGATATTTGTCTGATTTGATATGTATATATTATTGTATTATTATGTATAATGAGTAATATATGTGTGTATATGTATGTATGTATGTGTGTGTATATATATATATATATATATATATATATATATACATCAGAGAATTAAGTTTTTATGATATGATACACACTTGCAGTATGGGGATTCTTAGCAGGGTGTCTCATTAGTTTCAATTCAAGTCTAATGTTTGCCATAGAAGACAAATGTTAGTGTAGGATTGTATGGAGATGTCGAGCTATTCTCAACACACACATACGCACAAACGCGCGCACAGAAATCCACATGCTCCAACAGACACATGGACATCACATATTGGACGGAAATGTCCACAGCTCTTGTCTGCAGTGGAGCTCTTAGACCCCTAAGTGTTTGTGTGCCTGTCAGTCTGTGTGTGTGTGTGTGTGTGTGTGTGTGTGTGTGTGTGTGTGTGTGTGTGTGTGTGAGTGAATGCCCCATCAGGGCACCAGTCCAGGAGCCAGGCGTCTGGGCTCTCGTCAGCCCACATCACTGTCAGAGAGCCGTTAATGAGGGGCACATTTACTGCTACATTAGGGAAATGTCACTACGCACACACACACACACACACACACACTCCTACACTCCTTGCAATCCTTGTGGCTGTATTGTCAGTCCTTTATGCTGACCTAACAATGAGTAAAAAGTTAAGAAATTTCCTAGTTTTAAACACATCTCTAACATCAGAGTGGAATCACAGCAGTTTGAAGAAAAAAGCTTTGTCTCTGCAGCGCTCCAGCCATGGAGTCAATACTCAAACATAACCACCATCTAATACAGTCAAGGCAAAAGCGTAAACATAACCTTTTGATTTTTTTTTTCTTTATGTGGACTCCACAGTATTATTTATTTTTTACATAAACCATGGTCATGGGGAATACTTGTTGCTTATTGGCTAGCCCCACAGCACTCTGTGGAAGATTGTACTAGCGCTGCAGTGAATAATTATTTTTATTATCGATTTATCTGCTGATTATTTCCTTAATGATTCGATTGATTTGGTTGTTTGGTCAATAAAACATCTGAACATTGTTAAAAATGCCCATCACTACTTCCTTGAGCCCAAGCTGACACGGTCTACTGCTTGTTTTGTCTGACCAACAGTGTAAAACCCACAGGTATTCAGTTTACTACCATAGAAGACTAAGAAACCCAGCAAATATTCACATTTGTGAATGTCTAGCAGTTTAGCTTTAAAATATTACTTTAACTAGTATATTATAAAATCTTTTGTCAAATATTGTTTGTCAATCATCTAATCAATTAATCCAGTAATGGTCTCAGCTCTAGATTGTGCACTGCAATATTAAACGCCACTTACTGAATCTTTGCTTACTGGCACAATCACTCATTAACAGGGCTGGGTATTCTATAATAGCACTGATGCAGTACCTGAGTATAAACACTCATATTTGGATGTCTTACTTGAACAAAACGATAAAGGTAAAATGTTAAATATGGTCTAAGTGCAAGCAGCAGCACAACTTGAAATTGAGAACATTTTGAATGAAATCAAGACGTATTTAATCACAGAATAAGTAAACAGGATCACAAACCTCATCAGACATTCAAAGCTTACTTCTTTTAATGTATAGTAGGCAATCATTTACATGCTCTTCTTTCTCACAGAGCCTGATTTTTGAGTCCCGAACACCTTCAGTTGATAGACCTGTTGAGCCACTGAGTGTTGGAGGACTGCAAAACATCACTGCTGTTTGTAGATAGATGAGTGTATGTGTGAGTGTGTGTTTGAAAGCAAGGAAGAGCACTGATGGGAAAAGATTGGCTGAAAAGAGACAAGGGTCACTGCTGAGGTCCCAGACTTAAGTCCACTCAACTCATCGAAGTGTTTGTGTGTGTGTGCGCGCACTTGGCAGATGACTAACCCAAATGCTATCAGAGTGTTGTGTTACTCTCACGCCTCTGTCATTGTTACTCACCCTGTGTGTGAGGATGTGTGTGTCTGTGTGTTACTCATTGACTGGTGAGAGCCCTGGGTACATTGACATGACATTCGTCTCTGCCTCGCTCTCCAGTGTGATTTTCTCCACTGCCATCTCTGCACTTGCTCCATTTATTTATTTATTTATTTTTCTCTCTGATTTTTCATAGAAACATATAGGAACCTAGAATCAGAGCTAATGAATACTACAGTCAAACTAATAAATAGAGCTAATACTATTTGTGTTAACCTCGTCTAGCAAATCCATACCAGTGGTGGGGCCATTAATCCAAAAACACGCCATGCAGCTGAGCTTCAATCAAACTACAAGATTTTTTTTTAGTTGGTGTTAGTTCAGGTGGAGTTCTCAAAGTCTCTAAAGAAAGCAAATATGTCTTGAAAATAAAAATCAAATGTGTATAAAATGATGCAATATATATATAAAATATTGTCCTTTTAATGTAGTGGTGGTGTCATAAAACCGCACTCTTTGGTTGGCATATTTATATCCATATAAATGTGCTCAGTAAATAGCTGGTAAAATGAGATACAGAATATATATTTAACGTTATCATACAGTGTAGAAAATGTGTTTTTTTTCCTAACTTTAAAGCTACTGAAAGGAAAATGTGGGGGGAGGTCAGGGCTCTGGAGGTCGAACATTAGGTCCAGGTAATGTCAGTATCATGACAGATACAATGCAGCTGGAATTTCTTTGCCACGTTTAGTCTGTACATATGTAAGGCTGCACACTGTGTGATGCTAAAAACACATCCCCATAATGAGCATGAACACTGATAAATATAAATTACAGACAGGTGACACGTTAAAGGAAAAAACCTGGTTGAATGAATGGAGAAACATAACGAATGCAGATGCTTCCATACTGTACATGAGGGCTCACTGAATGGTTTGATGAGTATGAAAATGATGTGAATCACATGCTATGGCCTTCATAGTCACCAGATCTCAACCCAACTGAACACCTAATGGAATTCTTGAGCGACATGTTAAACAGTGCTCTCTACCACCATCATCACAACACCAAATGAGGGAATATCTTCTGGAAGATTGCTGTTCATCCCTCCAGTAGAGTTCCATACACTTGGAGGATCTATCACAAGTAGTTTTGAAGCTGTTCTGGAGGCTCGTGGTAGAACAACATCTTACCAACACAGTTTATATTACTATTCCACAAGCTAGTTTGTTTATCTTTTTCTTCTATGGGTTAAAATTCATCCTATGTTAGTCGATATAAGTCACACGAGCCGCATCATCTGACAACTCCAGTCTATAGTCACATTGTACATGTCAACAAGGTGGTCTTTTGAAGTTGTTAATACAGGTACTGTGTGTGAGAGTGTTCCTGGCTCAATTAAAATATTGTGTAATGTTGGACTGATTGCTGGACTTTCCATCTTCATGACTGTAATCCCTTTAGCACCGTCAGCTGTGGCGTTACTGGCAGAGAAATTGCTGCTGTCGTTGTCACTACATAAATCATTTTTTGACTGTAACTCTATTGTGGCTTGTGTCTGATACTATTGTATTTTATCTACAGAAACTTGCTTGCATTCAAGGAGTTAGAAGCAGTTAAGTTCACAGTCATTGTTTGTCTTTGCCATGTGGCTCAGACTGTTCTTTCCCCATGATCTGAATGGAACACAGGTTAGGTAGCCAATGCTAATCTTGAGTTACAGTCATTTGTGTGGCCAGCATTACCTTAGCACAGTGCCTCACGCTTTTGCTTATTTTGACAGATATTTATCAGGCAGTGGCTCACTGCACTTTGCCTCAACTGGTTAGCGTTAGCCAAGCATAGTATAATCCACACTCGCTCTGCGTAGTAAGTGGGCTGTGGTGGCAAGTCTCTAATGCTAATGAGTAAATGAATTGTGATTAGTGAGTCACTGCTGCATGTGTTAGCCTGTTAGCCTGGTGGACTAGTGCTGGATCACTGGCTCAGTCATTAGCATCCTACTCATGTTAGCGCTAATATACTGTATATCAGTTCTGTCGTTATTCACCCTGCCCACGCACACACACACACGCACAGTGCAGAGAAGCATTGGCCCGGCCTGTTGTTGTGTCTGCTCACTTGGACAAATTGAAAGTCTGTGGTGCATGCAAGGGCCGTTTGAAGTCCGCCTCATGCACTCTGGCATTAAATTAGTGATAGCAGCACTGGAGAAATGCTGGAATACATAAGCATGTAAGCAAACGCACGCACACTCACAAATAGAGACATGCATGAAAACACTGCTCCCAGGTAACAGGGCTCACTATCCTGAAATGAAACAAGTTTATTCCCAGTCTCTGTCGGTCATGTAACCCAGTGCTGACATGAGTTCCTGTGGTACTCGCCCCCTCTCTCCCCTCCATCTCAAGGATAGTGAGTAATTAGAAGCAGATGGAGCTGGGACTAGTGTAGTCAGACTGTTATTTTAGCCCTCTGCATAGCCACTTTTATGCCCTCTCTTTTCCTCTCAGGCCTGTATTCCATATTCAGACACTAATTCCCGACCTTAACACAACACGGCAGCCTTAATATTTGAATATGTTCCAGTGGTTGCTACAAGTTGAGGCATTTCTTGTTTTCAAAACACACTGTAGTAGCAGTATATAGTGACCGTTGTAAGACAGAGAATTACATCATGGGAAATGGGAATAGTTGTATTCATTAGGTCACTCCTCGTGCTCAGGCCTACATCCCATTTTTGACATCAAAGGTAGCCCAAAAACCACTGACACCAGATTAGCTTTTCCTCGTTTCCTTCAGCGTCAAGATTAAGATCAAAGGAGTTTCTAATCTGATTCCAGGTCAGCACTTAATAGCAACTTGTACTTTACCTTCCTCATCCTCATAGTGACAGTCTCCTCTTCTGCAATAGTGGATTTGGTCATACTACTAATCCTTCTATTCCAGATTGTTATACTTGAGGGGTTCACACATAGCTGCTTAAGATTTTATTGAAGTACAAGATAATTTAGTGTCAGGTTCCTCCTTGAAATGCTAAAATGATTACAGAACGTATCATTTGATCTGCATTATTTATAAAAGAAAAAAGGAGGAGGGGAGTTGCATAAGCATGATAAAGGCAGATTGATTTTATTTTCTCAGCTGGACAGTGGTTCACTGCTAATCACAACCATAATTGTTCAGTATGTAATGGGGATAATTTGTGTCGCAATACCTGTCTACTAACTTAACATACAACATAATGGAGGGAATACTGGTATACATTGACAGAGTGAGAAAAAGTACAATTATTCAGTGAGCACACTCTTGTAAAAGTACAGTTATTGACATTAAAAAGTATTCATTCTTTACGACAAAAAAACTCATGTCAACTTTTTTAGAACTTTCAATGCAGCTGATTTGAGTTTGCTCAGTGGAGTTCATATATATATATATATATAGTATGTTAAAGTACTATTTTTAAGGTCAAGAGTGAGCTTTCATTATCTATTTTAACAATGCCTTGGATAAAAAAACTAATTAATAGCAGTGATAAAAACGATAATAAAGAAAATAAAGAAATAAGACAAATATATTTAAAGACAAATACATTTTCTAAATATATATATATTCAGCTACAGTCTGAGAAAAAAAAAATTACATTAGTTGGACCCGTAGCTTTCCAATTTTCATTACATAATTTCTTAATGAGTAAACTGTAAAGACGTTCGCAGGCGCCTGACTGTTGCTAGCAACTTAGTTTGTGATTTGTTTCTTCCACAGGCCTTCGCTGGCATGCAATGCTTCCCCACCCCGTACAAAATATTTAGTGAGCAGCATCTTAGTCACATTTCTTTTTCCAATAAGTGGGATGTGAAGTGGTGCCCAGCTCCCAGATAATGACACATATTGTGGTGACATTAATGCCGGATCAAAGGGCTGGCTGCTTCATGACATTTCTGCTGAGGTAAACAAACACAGACAGGCCTATTACCCAACGAGCAGAGCGAGGGATGACTACCTCCACCACCCCCTCGACGCCCAGCAAACCACCCCCACATCAGCAGGGTAAAAGGGCAACGACAGTAAAACAAACCAGCCTCATTTAGTTTGTGTGTGTATGTGTGTGTGTGTTTCCCAGCGTGCACGGTGCTTCTGCATTTCCACTCTAGGTTACAGTACTTCCAGCTCATCTCCTTTTACAAGGCGAGGCCATTACATAATTACCCATCGTCAATTAGATCACATCCTGTGCGGCATTGCCGGCTGAAGCCATGTTAATTAATCATTGGTCCCCAGAGGTAGCTCCCTCTTGCTGATGTCATTGCCATCATGGGCCATCATTGGCGAGAATCACGGAAAATGCCTGTGTGTCACCACGGGAGACGGAGAGGCAGGGAGGGAATTCCTCACGTTGTCTTTGATATAAGAGTAGTCTAAGCAGTGTGTGCTTATGTTTATTGGTGCTCAACCTTATTAGCCTGAATTAGGAATTATGTGAAAGAAGTTGTTAAATATGAGAGTTTCTGTTGAAATACCGCTCAAAGTGACAAAGTGGTAATGGTTAAGTCATTAAGTTAAGGTTAAGTTTCTAACCAGTACCTAATACCTTTTAGATACCTGTAGAATCCCTTCTTTGTTAATCCATCACAGACCTGCAACACCATCTGAAAATCTTGTTTGCCTTTCTTTGAACTGAAATCATTTTGAGGACTCCAGATATTGTTTTTTATTACCCAAAAGGGATTCTTTTTTTTTTTTTAACCTTGGTAAGGCATCTCCCTGTATTGCATTCAGCCTCAACGTCCTTTTCAACAAGAAATATATGGATTGGGTAGTAGGGTTGGGTATCTTTGGGTATCTCATGATTCAGTCTAGATTCTTGGTGTCACGACTCGATTCAGAATCAATTCTAGATTCAAAATCAAAACTCAGTTTAAAGGTGAACTCCACCGATTTTACACATGAAAGTATGTCTCCAGGTGTTGGGGAGTACTACTGTATATGTGAAAAAAAGTTGTATAAACTCTGATTAATTGCCTCAAGTGATGTCACTTGAGTCAGTGTCAGTTGGGTCTGGGGTTGTGGAGTGATCTAACTAGACCTCTGTAGCCTGCTGCTCATCATTACTTGAGGCTAGCGGCTTGAGGCTACAGTAGCCACTACTAGCAGTTGAGTTGCATTGTGGGTAATGTAGGCGCCAGGTTTTGACAAGGAATAAGAATGTGTGGAAAGAAAAAGATGATATTTCTGGTTCTGCTGCATCAATCGAACAATGTTGTAGGACTACAATGCTAAATCAGTGGAGTACTCTTTTAAGAATTAGAAGTGGGGCACTATTTTTAGCTGCATACTCCAGTGTACTGTGTGCCAAACCATTCACTCATGCTTTAGTCCTCTGAACTGCAATATTGTACACAACTGGCAGTTAATGTAACTGGTCTTGATTAAGCTCACTGTCTGACCAAAAAAAAAAAGCAAAGAAAAGTGTTTGAGAGTGCACAACTTTAATCTTTTAATCTGCATTAATCTGGAAACATGCAACAGTCTGCTGCCTATGTCTGCAGCAGTGAAGGATACTCTGTCTGCTGCAACACTGACACCAGGGAACACCATCTTTATTCACGATACTGCACAAGCGCAGGTCTTTAGAAATGAAACAGACTATGGAGCAAATTGTTTTCTTCAGCTAATCACAGTTGGCTGGAGGTTTTGTAAAATGCTGCACTGTGCGGTGGTTGGCCCAGCTTGTTTACTAGTGCTGGAGTTCAGTGCTCCACTTTGCTAATGCTGGTCTCTGCGTGATGGTGTATGATGCATTCGCAAAACACTTAACCTTTGTCTTGCAAAGTTAGTTATTAAGCTATTAAATCCACAATGGGCCAGACACTTGCCCCACCCCTAGTGGGAAGCATGACTTGAATGCCGTTGCAGTGTAAGTAAATAAAATGTCAATACCACAGTGATCTGTCAGTTTTACCTCAGTGCTCATGTGTCTGTCTACGTGCTCTTTGCAGTGATGCAGACGTGGTGCTGCATGTAGTTTTGATTACTCTCCCCTGTGTGTGTGTGTGCGTTGTCATAATCTTCCAGTGCCATGATCAAAGCAGGTAGGCCTGTGGTCACACACTCACTCACACACACACACACACACACACTCACACACACGACAGACAAACATTCCTCCAAACGGTTGTTACATGCCAGAGTCAAATTAGTCCATGGGCTTTTTAAGTGGCACAAAAGGTTCAAATTAGAGACAGGACTTTGAAGCCGTACAGTTTGCAGGGATAGTCTGTAGCCCCTCGTGGTTTTGGCCTCCATATCATTCCCTCAGAAAAGAACATGTTCACATCAAAGGTTAAACGGGGCATGTGTACTGTAACTTGTCACCAACATAGCCCTGATTTCCAAACAGCAGGGAATTGGGACAGAATGGTATGTGAGCCGGGAAGAAGCATAGTGTATAATTACATCGGGATCTGTGGGTCGCTCTCAAGCCCTCTGACTGTATATTATAGATGGAGATTGGTAATTTGATGAAAAGACATTATTATTATTATTATTATTGTAGATTATGTTCATATAGTAAGAGCTCACCTAGAGAAGTCAGAATTTGTTTTCTGCCATGTATGAGAAGTTCTGTGATGTTGACCAATAGGAGCACAGAGAGCTCCTGTGATGAAGTGAAAAAAGAATGATGTTGTTGGTGCTGACAGGTGGAGTGGTGAAGTCGGTCCCTGGCACTTCCTTCCCGATCACTATGCGAGCTATGATTGGTCGGGGTACACAGAATAGTGTAGTTTGCCTTGTCTCAAGAATTTGTTTGTAATAACTTTCATGCAGAGATGCCCGACGTGCCTCACAAAACAGGATTTAAAACAATGTAATGCAGAAAACAAGAATGAAAACAAACAATTACAATAAATAAAATGTTTAATACTATGATAAAACATAAAAAATAATAAAACAAATAGGCAAAATTATATAAAAAAATGACAACAAAAACGTAAGAGCTGGCAAGGTAGGAATACCCCAAATTAAAAGCCACACTAAAAATATAGGTCTTCATTTTCTTTGACTCTATGATCATTAAACAATGAATCAATAATTAGAGATCACAGTGCACTATAGCTTAAGCCTGCAAAATGAATGGTCACTTGTTAAAAACGTGACGTGTATTTATTTGTTCCAAAAAATGAGTTTGCAAGATAAAACTGAACCTAAAATTTAAAAAAATCCATAGATCACATGTCTGTCTGTACCAACGTGTGTCATGTGTGGGTGTGTGTGCGTGTTCGCCTTGGTGTCCGTGCTCCATGTTGCTCAGCAGCATATGGAGCTCTTGGGTGCTGCACAGAGCCACAGGCACTCTACCGCTGCTACGGCTAATAGCATTGCACCTAACGTCAGCTATGCTTCATTGTTCAGTAGGCTAAGAGAAGACAGGAGAATAGAAAGGGATGAGTGTGCGTATGTGTGTGTATTTATCTGACAAAGACAACAAAAATAAATAAATAAAAATAGTATCCTCTTACCTTACCAATTGTAGAGTCTGTTGGATTTGGAGTACAGGCATTGAGGTTGACTGCAGGTGGACTTCCCATGCGGTCAATTTAGGTGGTTTTTCATTCTGATATCAGTGAATAGTCCCGCAATTGATCAGAAACACTTGTGCCTCTCTTTTATTTTTTCCCCCTCCATTCACAGTATCACAGTATCATTGAACAATAGCAGAAAGCACAGACAAACTGTTTAGTGGGACTGGAGCCAGGCCTAGATTGATGATGATATCCCAGAAAGTTGGATTCTTTTTTTTTTCCTGTGCTGCTTCTGCCGAGTCATATTTCTGTGGGATATGAGGCCAACTACAGTAGGATTGCGTCATCATCAAAACCTCCAAAATGAGGATTAATGGTTTGAATCATGTGAAGACTTTTAACATCTCCACCCCATGTGTAGGCAGCACTGTCCAGCTTTTCCCTCACCTATCTCACTAGTGTGTGTGTGTGTGTGTGTGTTGTTTGTTTGTGTATGTGTGTTATGGTCCTTTCTCCATCTTCACCTTTCCTGACACTTGTGTGGCTCATCAGCGGCTATGGAAAGTGACAGGCCACATCCTGGGGCAGCTGGCAGGAGCTGGCGCGCCGCAAAAGAGCAGCACAACTCCATGATAACACACACACATGTGCTGCACACACACACACACACACACACACACCTCGGGCCATTCCCCAGTCTTAATTCCTAAACGCATTTGCTCCAGTTCCCGCTGAGGCGCTGCAGGGGAGACTGTTGGGGCATAGAGGAGGGGCAGGATGCATGGAGGACTAGCTCTTCACACACTATTACCCCTAACAGACACACACATAGAGTAATCGACCACCCCTCGACATACACACAGTTAAAGTTGACAGAGCTGAAGGGATCGGGCTGGAACAGGCTGGTAGTGCCCAGTACAGCCAACACACAGCCACTGGCAAAGAGGTGGGAAAGGTGGCAATGCCCACTGTCTACTAACGCTGTGTATAGCATGGGATGTTGTGTCAAAAGACTGGCTGGGAAAGTAATGGAGGCAGATGCCCTGAGCAAACCTAAAGAAATTCTCTTCTTGTAATTTTTTTTATCATAGACAAAATATGAACAATTTTATTAGAAAATATATTATTCTTTGATTGAAGATACCAGTTTGTGCACATAAAAACGTGAGTAGAAATGTTAACTAGGTGCATTTTGGTAAAATTATCCAGTCACTGAGCTTAAATTTCTGTTACGTGTGCCACCAATAACGAGTGTAAGCTACAAATTACACTTTTTAGAAAATTCATAGTACAATCTGCAGCTTAAATTAATTCACTACAGCTCTAATTCGTGCCTCTTATTGGCCATAACATAAACCAATTCCTTGGTTCTATGTTCTGTTCAGATTCATAATCTTACACTGCTATTCTTTGATCATCTGGTTCCTGATTTAAATAATAATTTTCATAATCAGTTCTTATTTAGGCAGTTCTTGTACATCTCCTAACAAAACATTTGAGAGCTTTGGCGTCTTTTGTTAAACTTGAAATGGGTTTTGTAGAAAAACATGCTTATATGTTTTAAAAGTTATGAATTGAAAAAGGTTTGTGTTTGTAGTGGTACCAAAAATCAGTTATTGTTTTGGATCTAGTTGCGGAAATTACCAGCACTATCATTGCCGCGTGCTATGAATGTAGTTCAGTCACATTTCATTAAGCAAAAAAGTTTGCAAACTAAAAACGTTAGTAAAATGGGTTTAGATTAGATTGGCCACCCCTATACCCTCACTGACATGACCTTTCAGTTGTGTTCCTCCAGGCTGGTGTTGGGCACGATTAACTGTATGGTTGGATACTATTGACTCTATGTATTATGAATAATGAAAACAGCTCAAAAGCTTCAAATATTATTAAAAAAAACATGTCAACTTCTTAACATTTCATAGTAAAACATTTCTTTCCCACCAAACCAAATAATACTTGCTCAGTGACACAGATACACACCATCTTTCTTTTTTTTCTTTCTCTTTTTTTTTTAACCAGATTACATTTCACACTTGTGTTTGTATTGATAACCTTGTGGGAACTCAAAAATTAGCCTTCAAATATCACACTGAATTTAGCTTCAACTCCCCCTGCCCTTGGCTTGGCCCTCTGGGATTTAGAGGGGAAAAAGGAGTGAGGGCCAAAGATGAAAGTGTCTGGGGATCTCAGCAAAATCAAAAACAAATCTCTGGGAGCGTCAGGGTTAACCCCTTTGGCCGTCGAGGGCTTTGAAGTGCTCGGCCATACAGTTAATTGTCAGAGTTGGGATTAGAGAAAGGTGGTAACAATTTAACCCGGGCAACGAGAGGGCTGAAGGCCACTGCTCAGGCCTATCAGGTGTTTGCAGATGTTGTGTGTGCCTCAGGAAAAGCGACAGCTCCTGGAGATGAGAGGAAGGCTTAACCGACCCATAATGCTTTGTTTGCTCAAGCCCCCGTCACATTGTAATTGGCTGGGAGGGGGAACAGAAGCCAGCTGATTGGACAGCTAGCACACTTAACTGTTACTATTTTGGATGGTATGCCAGTCCAGGCCAAAGGTTCTTCACTCTGTTTGCCTTACAGTGAAGACCGGACTATTTCCATTCCTGTGCAGTGATCAAGATCTTGATGGACAAGATGCTTAGTCGCCACGAAAAACATCAAAAAGCAGAAGTGATTATGGATTTTCTGCCTATACACCAGTCACTTTGTCCTCAGTGTCTCTTAATACAGCAGGGATGCCACTTTTTCAAATCTGAAGACAATGAATCTTAACAAAAATAGCTTCAATCAAGAAATGTTACAGCCATCAGATTTCAAAAGCTCACATGATCATCATGTCCATCACGCTGATCTTTCCCATCATGCAGTGTTACCCTAAATTCTTACCAGATGGGACATGTCAGGAGCAGGTAAGCGCACCTGACGCATCTATTTGTTCAATCCACAACAATGCCGACCTCCTGTCCTCAGAACCAGAAGGTCTTCTGGGGTGCTGAAAGGACAGCAGCCAGCCAAATATTCTTTAACCAGCAAATATCAGAAATTCAATGGAGAAAAATGGCTTTCAGTCAGCTCCATGGAGGTATACAGGAAAAAAGCTGCTTTTATTTATTTTATTTCCCACACCCACTGTAGCTTTGAAAGTCCATAATGAAACCAGAAAGGCCATAATGACTGGGGGCTTTGATCAACCACTGTATATAGGTCATGTGTAACAACATATAGAAGGTAGGAGAATTGTGTGTTTTGGCTGTTTCACTTGCTGCGCAACACAAAAGATTAATAAAAAACCAAAACAAACCAAAGTGATCATGATTCAGATGTGCTTGAATGCAATGTCAATTGACATATTAAAAACTGAAGCACATCTGTTCAATGAGAACAAGTGACAGACATCTAAAATGCTGCAGAACTGCTTTGATAAACACTGGCAGTGTCTACTATTTGCTGTTGTTGCATTTTGCTTTGGTAATCTTCTAGAGTAATGTCATAACCTGCTTGATGCTGCCTGTGAACACTTGCAAACGCACATATTACTGTCAAGTTGTGTTGTACCTTCCCTCTTTGTCTCCTCTCTCTGTTCATCCTGACGGTAATGACAGCTGATGTCTTTTTTTCTGCTGTGGTGTGTTCGAGACTTGCCGGTACTGATCCCACCTGTCACCTCTGCTTTCTGTAGGTTGTCTTCAGGTAAAATAGGCCATATTTGACGAAGAGCTGAGTTTGCATTTAGAATAGACGTGAACCTGTTTGCTCAGTCTTTTCTGTATTCTACCTGTCTACATGTATGCTGGTAGCTTTCTACCAACTCTGCAGTGCATGCTGATAGACCTCTCACTGTTTTTGCATACATCAAAATCTGTCTTTGAATCTTTGAGACTTTGGTGTATTTGAAAGACATGTCTTACTCTTCCTTAGAGTCTTTTGGGTTTGCCAATTGACATTAAAGGTTCCTTATGGAGTTTTCATCTCTAGTAACACAATTGGGCAGTTTTTTCTGTTTTGTTTGTGTTATGCACATGCACAAGGTTGACATAGACATTCCTGCCAATGGTTCCACACTATTCCACTGATCCACAAGTGATGGTATCACACCAAGAAACGCAGCAATTGGCAGCAATGTGCTAGAAAAGGCAAAGAAGAAGAAGACTGCTAGCAAGTATGGATGTAACATGCAACGTGGATGTAAACAATGCAGAATTTTAAATCCTTTAGCTTTGCAAATGTGTTATGAGGAGGGAAATGCATTCACCTGTAAACATAAGTTTTGTTTGTTTACAAGAAAACTGCAGGGCACCTTTAAGGAAGTAGAAATGTGGGCAAAGATACCATGGAAATTATTATGGATCCACAATGTGGGCAACAGTCTATTTATTTAGTAAAGAGCTGGGTGACAAGAAATAGATGAGCAAATTCAACAAATCTAAAAGTATTAACAAGCTTGTGAGCTGAGGAAATTTGCCCAAAGGTTTACTTTTTCTTCAGCCATTAAATGTGAAATCTTTTTTGTTTCATTGTCAGTAGTTCTAGAAGAATTTGAGTATGTCCATCCATAGCCACAATCTAGTTCCCACCACTCTTCCACTTTCACTTGAAAAACCAAAGAATATATCAACAATATTATGTTCATTGATAAGGCCTTTTGTAACTTTTAGTGCCAACATTTTTAAATGTATTTATTTCGCAATATCTGCACATGGTAACTATGGTTAAGGTATGGTTAAGTTTAGGAAGCAAAACACTACTAAGGTTAGGGATCATGGTTACAGATTTCTTACCTAATTGAAGCGAACTCTGCATGAAGGTTGCTCACGCTTAATGCCCTTCCACCACCCAGAATCCACCTTTCCTCCTCACTAAATCAAGGTGACACCACTCCCTTCATTTGCACTCAACATTGGCATTGGACATAAATCATGTGCCTCAGAGTTGTTAAATATGAACATAATTCCCAGGGATACTGGGCTGGAATTAACATGACTGGAGAACAGTTCTATCTATTCCTGGTGATGACAGAAAGCTCAGAACTAGGTTCATTAATGTGTCCATTTTTGATAACTGCTGCCTAATTGGTTCTCGCTAGTTACTTCTGTGAACTTAACACATTGTACCAAAAATACACAATTTGACTATTAAAAACTGCAAATGCAGTCACAGTGATGCAAAATCTCTCACAGACATAGACAGTGATCTATCAACTAATATTCAAATTGTGAACGCACAGTTAACCGCCTGCTGGCTTTCATGGCCATCCGTTCTGGTACCCACATTAACAGTGATGACAGTAGATGTGTGTGGCCATGTTTCTGCTGCCCAAACAAAGGCTGACTGCTCAAGTAGGTGGTAGTGACAGCTGTGTCCTGTATCACTGGTCTGGGCTTTGTGCTTAGGCGTTAACGGAAGTGAGGCTGAGTTTTGTTAAAGGCGTCTGAGTCTCAGGTTTGACTGGCAGACAATGTAAATGGCCACACATGACCCAGCCTCCTGCTGGGATGGAGAATAGGCCTGTTGTTCCTAAAACAGTCTGCCAGTTACAGTTACAGCTACAGCTAGGCCAAGATATGGTCCCAAAACTGGCCCTTAGTTAAAAATAAGATGTTAGCTTGTCAATGACATACACTTTTAATATGATGGATATGATGCAGTTAGTTTGATTGGATACAGGATGTTCATACAAGGTCATGAACACCTGTATGATATAATTCAAGCCAATATATCTGCAAAAAATGCAAACTTTTAAAGTTTATAAACATCGGCTTAATTATATTGTATTGAATTATTCATGGTATTTTTTGGTCTAAATACATGTGGATAGGGTCAATATACTGTAGTTAATTAGTTAGTTAGTGGTGGGCTGGGGGACATATTACATATGAATACATATACTATATATATGCAATATAATTCAATTCAATACAGCTTCACAGACCATACAGTTATATTAACACCTCTGAGAGTGAAAAACTCCTAGAGGTGTTACAAAACAAAAACTGAACATTATAATCTTTTGTAAAGGCAGTATTTGTCAGTGGATTATTGCATTAGATTGCAGTATGTTGTGCAGGCTGCATAACTGTGTTGTGTTTTAATACCCTTTAGATACAGTTTACACCATATATAACAGATGTCCTTACTTTAGTTTTAATTAATTGAAAACAAAAAAAAACCTCGTTTTTATTTTTAATGAATTATTGTAACTGATTAATCATTTGTCTGTAAAATGAAAAAAGACCATCACAATTAAAAAAGTATTTTTTTTGTTTGTTTGTTTTTTTGTCCAACCAACAATCTGAAACCACAAAATGTTCAATTTATCTTGTTTTGAGAAGCTGGAACAGAATGATTGGCAGTTTAGTCTGATAGATGACATATTATCAAAATAGTTTTAATCAATTCAGCACTAAAATGATTATGGCAATGACTTTTACCCTCACATCTTCACTTTTGACAAACTGGAACCAGTGAATGTTTGAACTTTAACAATTGATCGATTATCAGAATTCTTGTCAATTTTCTGGTGACTGACTAATCGTTTAATCAACTTATCATTTCAGTGCTATATGGAATACACATTCAAAATATAAATTGTATGTATTTGAACTTCAGTCCAAACCTTGAAAAAACACAAATATCAGCATGCACTCACTCACACTTAGAGCTGAGGAGTGATGACACCCACTATCAGTGTCTTTCCATCTCTTCCCCATTTGACTTGGATCCTCCACAGAAGCTGTAGGTTAGACATATTAGCTCTCTGTTGCCTACCACAGCGTCGACCCGGTCATATGGTGCCAGTCTAGCTGGATATCGCACGACATGCGGCCTCTCTGGCACCACAAGTCCATTTAGCTGAGGCTTTCATCCCCCTCCCCAACCACCCAACAGTATCAGAGCCTTATCAGAACGTTTTTTATCTCCTCCACACACATCTCTGCTGTATCTGTCTCTCTTCCTGTTTATTTCACTTTCACAATGGCTTTTCATTTTCCTTCGCCGTTTTAAGGTAAGGTCTTTCACATTGTTAAAGTCTGTAATCTAAATTTAAGGCGGGTTCATTGACAGAATAACTAAGACTTGGGTTAAGTGCAATTCTCTCTCTTTACTGACTTTCCTGATTTAATTATGTTTTATCTTTTTTGTACCCTACTGCTTTATTGTTTAGCTGTGTTCCATTGCTTAAAAGGCTGGTTTTGCCAGCTGTGTTTTATTTTAGTTAGGTCTTAAATTCCCAATTCAGTTAGCATTAAAAAGCTGTAATGTTTTTTTGTACATTTTTTTTATTCATACACCTCCAATCCTCCTCTACTCCTTCTTCCTCTCTAACACCATCCATTCTCTCTCTCTCTTCCTCTCTCTCCCTCCTCCTGGGTTCCCCAGTGGGGGTGTTGTTTGTAAAGCATTATAATTTATAACGGAGCAGAGTGGATTTAATTTCAGTGTGCGGGGGCTCGCCAGCAGGGCGCCAGCCTGCAATCAGGGGAATCAGCAGCTCGCACAGGGCCTGCAAACACACACACACAAACACACAGCAGACCCCCACATAAAGCCAGCTAGAATGGAAAGTATTATCAGTGGCCACAAACGGACAGTGTTTCTCGTCACCCAACTCCCTGGATGCTCCCTCCGCAGGCTGGCACTTTCTCAGCTTCACTTTCAGCACTGCTGCAGCTGCTCTCGCTCTCTCTTCCCTCCTCTGTTCCTCTGTAATTCCTCTGTCTGTGTCTGGCTTACATTATCTGCATCTTCCTCCCCTCCCTTTTCTCTCCCTCTCTTACTCATTGTCTCTCATTACCACTCATTACCTATTTGTTGGGGGTAAGAGGCTTTTTCATCATAGACTGCTGCCTTCCGATGACAGTGAAGGTTCACCAGGAGGTCAAATCCAACTATTGGTCCTCCGTGTCCCTGTCAAATATTTGCCTTTGTCCCTCCTTCTCTCCATCCCGTCTCTTCTGCCCCGGGGGGCCTTTTTTTCCACCCTACCCATTTGCCAGTTGCAATTTCCTCTTCATAAATCCTGCTTCTGTGGCAAACTGTGCCAGACGGTGGGATGATCCTTCCTTGCAGAAGGTCAGAGACCGAACAAGAGGAGGAGGAGGAAAAGATAATGTTTCTCTTCAGCTAGTCATTTTGCTTCGCATTGGACACAACTGTCAATTGGATGGTGTTCCTGGAAGCTAACATGACAGATAAAAGTTAGCTGATGTTAATGCACATACAGTAGAGCTGGAATTGGATTGACAGTACTTTTGGTTTTGATTAAAACTTTTGCCTCAAATGATGTGTATTTGTATGAGTTTGTGCAACAATCTAAAATTACCTCAATTTCCACAAAAAAAGCTTCTCCTACCTTCGACTGTCAGCTGAAATCAATCACTGTCAAACAATTACAAAAGGGCAGCACTCCATCTGTGAAAAAACTCACTCAAGGTGAGGATCAAATTCACATAGACATTTTGTTTAGGTTAGGGTAAATTTAAAAAAAAGTACTCTGTCAAGCATTTTGGCAGTTTGAGGTGTACAGGATTTTATTTTTCGAAGCAGCTTGAAACTGCTCTGTACTATAGACCAATGTTTGTGGAAATCTTAAAAAAAAAAAAAAGTTAAAAAGAACAGAAAAAAAATACTGTCTCAGTCCATAATGAGCTAGGTCTAGACTACAGTAAAGGACATCAATATCATGGCTTTTTAACCATCCAAAACTGTTGTTGTGTTAATAGTGTATTGGTAGGCAAATGTCAAGGTTCGAAACATACCATGGTTTGGGGGTAGCAGTTTTGTAAATGTTTGGTACAATGGCAAAGGGTAAAAATGTGTTTTAATTTATTCTGCAAAATCATTTTTTGCTTTAAAAAACTGAGGCACTTAAACATTTGCATATGGTCAGTGAGTATTGCTTCACTGGTAATTACAAAACCATGCATATGTGAAAAAACATAATTTCGGACTCAATCACTTTGAGCTCATGCTTGAATGTGTGTTTACTACAACAGAGTATGGTCACGTAAATATTCACATGTTGTCTCAAGTACTCCTATGGTGGTGGCTCTTACTTAGCTGTCCTCATCAGAATCCACAGCCAGATGCTGTTTGGACACTACAAGGGTGACTTGAAACCACACACTGGTTCATCTCTTGTTCCAGGTCTTGTGAATCAGTTATCATTTATGATGTAGCTATTTCCAGACACATACCAATGACCCAGTTTTTCGTCTGATCCACTACTTCTTGTGAAGAGATACAATGATTCTTCCAAAGATGGTACAGGGGCATCTTCAAGCTCTGGCTTCTCATTTGCATTCATCATAATGCAAGCTATATGAGCTGGACTAAACTGACTAGCATGGTTTAGCACTTTTATATTTATGTTCCACACACACCAAGACATTAACTGTAATTATTTGTATACTGAACCAAAAAACAACAACATAAAGCATTCCTGTAGTATTTAGTTATTAAAATACACCAGAATTGAAGCGTGGAGAACACTGTTCTGTATATGCATTTGATAATGAAATTCAATTGCATATACAGTACAGTACAGTAGAGGAGTAGAGGTATGGACTGGTTATTGATTTCTTGTGAAGTGGGTGTGTATGTGCTTGTGGGTACCAGACGGACCAAGTCGGTCATGGACCATGGAGGACTAAGCTCTTATCACTAGCGATAGTCTTAGAGGGCAAAATAAAACGATAGTAACGTACCATAACTCCAGATTATGTAAGCATAGGCGAAGCCCTCTAAGCTGCGGGCCCCACTGGTTCCTTTAACTAGCTGAAGAAAAAGCTGTTTTTGGGAGCTGATTGTCCAGTCTCAGCAAAACTTATATACAAGGTGAGACCAAGGTGGGGCCCACAAAGTAAGTGGGCGTAGACTGAAAGTCTTTAGTGCTGCACGAACGATGGATGAACCCCCTCGCAATGGCCTTAGAGGGCTGCGCCTATACTCATAGAATCTGGAGTTACAGTACATAACTAATGTTCACGCCTATTCATTTTGAAAGAGCAATGTCCAATGGGGAAACTCCAACACTCGGCCGACCAATGATGTAACTTCATCACTCAGTAATTCAGTAAGTCACGGACAGACTTTTCGCGTCCTTAGGTTTCCTGACAAAGTTTTCTCAGAACCAAGGCTTTTCATTTGTCCTTGTTGGCAGAGGCATCCTCTTATTCATTTAGTTTAGTTGCCAACTGAGGATCTTCCTCAGTCCTTGTATTATATTTCTGTTCTTTTAGAATTTTACTTTGGGAGATATTATGTCAGAAATTGCCATGGAGAATGTGAGAGTGAATCCATAAGAAATCAAAACAATTGAATTGTGTGCTTTTACTAATATTGTCACATGCTGCTTGTCCATTTTAGTAGGTGCCAGCAATATAACTTGTTTTGCAGTGGTACACATCACTAAATCTCACCTCATCTTCCTTGTATTAGTTTGTTGCGTTGCCGCTGTGCTTTATCCTCTGGGATGCAGATAGTTTTAATCTGAGGCCTTAGCCACTGTGTTGTTCTGTTCCTGCTATTATATTAGGATGATTGGACATCTGCTGTGGGGGTGCTAAGCTGGGAATACTAGTCCAATCTCCAATAGGACATTTGTCTGACGCTGCAGCAGCATCATTGTTCCAGAGTGTGTGTATGGTGCAAAGACAGTCTGATATAATGAGAGGGATACACAGGATTGGTTTAGGATCAGAATAGTAAATGAATATGCAAAAAATGTGTGATTGTGCATTTCATGTATGGTGCACATGTGTATTGTTACTGTTCACTATTGAGAGCTCAGCACCATCTTTCTCCATTTAGTATAATTAATACCCTGCCTTTCCAGTCTTCTTGGATTTGCTTGCCTTTATCTAACCCCAACTAACGACTACAAGAAATGCTCTATGAGCTCAGAAGAATAACATACAAGCACAACACACACACACACTGCAAAAGGTTCAGCATCAAAAAGCCGCAATTAGCTCATTTATATTTGCTGGACATTTTTGAACCACATGAATTAGACAGGAAGCAGGTCATTTCTCTCCCTGTTAAATGCTCCAGCAGCAAAAGTTCAGGGGAAGGGCTCATCGCATAAAGGCCCCAACTTGCCTTTTTATTTGTGGATATCTGACTCTCCACTCCATCCTGTATTTACAAAAATGAAACAGTGTGCCATGGTTAAGTCATTTGGTGTCAGCTAGGTTGTAGATAAAATCAAATTTTACAGCTCAGTGATGATGCATGAACAAGGACAAAACACAAAGAATGAGAAAAATATTCTAAAAGCTATAAAATTATTATTTAGTCTTTACATTTTGAAATCTGATTAAGTGAAAATGGGCAAAGATCCTTATCTCAAGTGAATTAAGAGAACTTGTAAATAACTCTAATGGTAAAGTTTAAGATGCTTTAAAACAGTCCAGTTTGGGTCTCGCTGAGGACCTTTGCTACATGCTTTGCTACAGGCAGCATCTAACGTTAGGTTTTATTATAAATAATCTGTTGATTATTTTGTTGATTAATCGTTCAGTTTAGAAAATGTCAGAAAGCAAATCCTCACAATTTACAATCTGAAGGTATTGAATATAGGGCATTTTTCCTTCAAGTATGATGATTAATTGGTTATCAAAATAGTGCAGATTAATTTTAATTGCTTCAGCTCTTCATCCCTTCTCTATTTCCCCTTGTTTTTGTTTTTTGTATTTCCTTTCTACTAACCACTATCAAAAAAAGACAGAAATGCCCCCCCATTTTGTAGTTGAGCAGGTTTTGAGATATCAGAGATTTTTCCCTCCCCAATACAATGGAGGTGAATGGAGTTTAGTTTGTGGCACTCTGTATAATCTGCAGAACACACTGTCCACAGTTTTTTAGGGACTACTTCTTTGGTAGAAAGCAGTTCAGATGAAAACATGATGCACCTCCACTGGATTGAGGTGGGAGGGAGAACTCTCAGATATCTCAAAACCTGGTCAAATTTAACCAAAACTATCTGGATGGCTTGATACCACTATTTAAGTTGGATTTTTATTGTTATTATTATTTTTTTATTTATTTTTTTATTTTGGTGAACTGATCCTTTAAATAAATAAATTCCCTAACCCCCCCTCGTACAAGGACTGACATAACAGTTTGTATGTGTTGTTCATATTACACAGTGCACAGGTGTTGCTGTTATTGAGTCCATCCCGTATATTAAGAGGTCAGTCATCTCACTCTGGATAATCCAATTATAGCTATACCATATCTCAATACATTTACATTATGAATCTACTGTTGCTCAACATACTGTGTGCTAAAGTGTTAGCATGGAGCACCAGAGCCAAATATCTACTGTAGACCCATTGATAATAAGAAGTGGAACAACTAAGTTCAGCAATTAGATAGTTTCACATTATTTTAACATGCAATAGTGGTGAAACCACAGTTGTAGTGAATTTCATAAATAAGGGCCTCATTACATTTAGGTATGCCAGTTACAAGGCTCTGCTATTGTTTATACTGGCTCACTGGTATACCTAAATGGAACTATCTATGGTTGATAGATCATTAATGATATTAGTTGCACCTGTGCTTCTCCTGCTATGACAAGTCAAAATGTCTGCACTGACAAATAATTTGTATTACTTTACACTTTTTTGCATAGTGGTCGCTCTTTACCGAAAATGAAACACCGTTAGGTTTTAAGTGGCTTCTAATGCCTCTCTTTTTGTTTTGCTCTCACTCCCTTTTTTGACTGGTCATTCATTAATGAATATATAATTCATATTTGTTTATTCTGATAAACGTGAGTGTTGCCGGGAAGACTGTGGCTACCAAAATCCCTTCTTTGCCAATGGAAATAAACCTAATGACCTTGGTTGGCTTGCCAACTTCTAAAGACAGTGTGTGTGTGTGTGCGTGTGTGTGTGTGTGTGTGTGTGTCTCACACTAATGGCTATAGAGTTGTAGTTGTTTCATTTAAGTCAGAGTTATGAAGTGTTATGGAGCCCTTTTAGGTTTTAACCTCCCTTGGCAGCAGTTAGGATCTATATTACAAAGGTTAGAAGGCTTTACAGTCACTCATTTTTGCTTTCTTTTTTTTTATCATGTTATTGCATGTACACACACAATCACACACGCACACACTTGAATGAAGCTGCACTGGCCATGGCCTTTATATATGAGCTATACTCAAATTTAATCAAAAGTCCTAATGGGTTCTGTGTGGGACGTTCCCTTCTGTGTGTGTGTGTGTATTTGTGTGTAGGCAGGCCAAAGGGGGCCTTAGAGGCAGCAGCGGTTGATTGGAGGGCACATGTGTGATGTGGCTGAGAGATCAAACGCACACTCCTGATGAATGTGAGAGTGGAGGGGGCAGCACTCCTTTTTTCCGCTTCTGATCAAGGTTGGGGTGTTCTCGGTTCATTACACACACACACACACACACACACACACACACTCACTCCTTTTATAGAGTGAGTCATTGACAGTAAGAATACTGGTCAAGCACATTTATATATTGCCACTTATCTACATTTCTGCTGCATGTGTGTGTTTGTGAGCTTGTTGCCAGTAATGAGGTCAATCTCCTGTGTGGAGCTAAAACCTCTGTGTGTCTTTATCTCTGTTACATGGGCAGGAGATTATTCTCATCACTCTCAACACCACTTTCACTCTCAACCATCTCCTGCACTCTGTCTCCATTACTACACACATCCAGCAACTGTCCCTATTGACGTACAATTGAAGTCAGTCAAAGAATCCAAGAAATATACTGTGTATTGGCCGATATCTCCTCTACCGATCCAGTTTGATTCCATATATGTTGTAGAATATCTGATGATTTCATTGGTTGGAATTTCTGGAATGTTATGAATGTTGTTTGCCTACAGGGAAGTTATGAATTTGAAAACATAAATACTCCAAAATTATTTTTTTTAAAACCTGCTAACAAAATATTATATATGTAATATAGTCTTCTTTTCAGTCTTAAAAGTTAAGTAATGTATAATCAAGTCTGTACAACATACAAGACCCTTGATTCAGATAAGGTAACACTCAATACACACACACAAAAATTTAAAGAGAAACAATATAATGGTTTTTCATTCATACTTCAGTTCAAACAAATAATAAAAAAAGACGTACTTGCTTAAATTCTTTGCTGAAAGGACTTGAGCTGAATAGATACTGTATGAAGCTTAGATATAAATGCTGACAACCTGAGTTGAAAACACGTTCATTTCCACAGAGGGTTATTTTAGTAAAATGTTAACTATAGTTTAAAAAAGCTTTTTGAAACAGGTTGAAATTAATAATTTACCTCTGTAAGTTCAAAGGTTATTAATGAGTGATATTGACAGCTCTGATTATTAAAGCTCAGACAACTAACCTAGCCTTATTATCTACATCCATGTTTTGTCAGGGATCTGAGCTGATTATCTCTCCCTTAAATTGTGTTAAATATTATAATTAGGCTGGGTAATGTTTAAAATGTTTCAATACTAGTGCCAAAATGGTACCTGATTTCTGACACCACTAACAAAATGATACTTTGTTTTCAGTCAATTTTGACACATTTAGGTCGGTACCAAAAATGTATTAAAAGTTCAGTACCCAGCCCTAAATATAATTTTTACCATTGAGTCAATCCATATTATTGTCAATATTTATTTAGTTTTCTATTGTAATTTAGGTCTGAGAGATTTCTCATATGAATGGACAGATTACTTAAAACCTGCATTTTTCATCTCTATCAGATGCTGGGAAACAAGATACACACAAAGTCCTGCACAATCAAATGTATCACACATATACGAAAAATGACTATTAAAAGTGTTTCATGCCCCTCGAACCAAGGCCCTGATCCAAATTAATAGAGTTAATAATAGAACTATTACACACTTGGTGAATTTGTAGTTTTTTTCACTTAACTGAAGTGGTAAAATGTAAATATCAGCCAGTCAGTGTCATCCAGATTGCGTATTTAATGCAGAATAAATCTGAACTGCAATTTTTATTTATTATCATTGTTTTTATTATTGTTTTTGTTGTCAGATTCCACATTCATTGAAATATGTTTAGTTGTAATGATAGTAATGGACTTTTATCATCCTATGTTAAAAATACCATTTCACAGGGCTGTCCAAGAATAACCTGCCAAGGAACCCCTACTGGCAATCGTACCTGACTTGAAAACACATGTTGGTTGACCCCCAGTCTTGATTTAAGAGCAACTCCCTCTGTTTTGCAGCATGCATCATGCTCGCTGTGCTTGCTTCAGAAACTGCTACGCATTGCACAATTGTCAACCGTTGCTCTTCAGAGATTAAATTGTGGCAATATATTTTTACACAAAATATTTTGTTTGTGCCCTCCAGCCACTTCGGAGAAGATTTTGTCTTTGTTGTGTGTGCAAGCAGCACCGCCAGCTTATGTTCCTGTTGCACATATACAAGTGCATTTCTACTTTTTTGTCAAAATACAGTGGATGGTGGGTATTAACAAGCAGCTGTTCACTCAGTGTTGTGTGTTTCTTAGGATAGATGGAGGCTTTAAGGCAGGGATCCATGCACACTTACAGGTACTCTATTAAGGCCATCTTCAATATGGGCTTGCTGTCTAAATGTCTCTTCTATAGTGTCTAGAGTGCAGGGTTGTTTTGGTTGATGCTCTGCTTGTATTCTTGTACATGCCCATGTGGACATTTTTTGTTGTGTAGACAGACACACACACACGTGTCTGTCTTTGCAGTCTGTTTCACCATAATTGCTAACACCCCCCTGCCCTCTGTTCACTTCACACATGACGTGGCCCACCTTTTCACCCATCTGTCGGAACTACTGTGTGCGATTGTGTGTGTATCTGTGCATTGTGAGCTGTCATGCGAGGCTGGAGCGGTGTTGATCAACGGGCCAAGCCGATGGCATATGGCCATGTCCTGGGGTGCTGTGGCATGTAGGAATGCAGGATAGCAAACTGAACGGACAGGAACTTGTGCACATGGCTGTACGCATACTGATGTGCCAACACTGCATATGCAACTCATCAAGTAGAGGTCTGAGCATCCATTTCTCTCTTTTTCTGCCTCCTCCCTTCCTAACAACTATCATCAGTGCCAACACCACAGTTATATCTCTGTACAAAGTGTGGGAGGAGTTGTCTGTTGTATGTAAATTGGGTTTGCTGAAGTCTTCCAGTGATGTTACAATACCAGTATTATAATGACGCATACAAAGGGATAGAATGTGAGAGCGAGTAAAAGGGAGAACATTGGCATGGCAAGCGATAAAGACTTAACCCTTGCTCCTCTGTGTTGTGGATTAAATGTAGCCTGTTTATTGCGAGCTGGGTTTGGGGATAGAGGATTAAGTGGTCCCTCACCTCTACAAGAACAGCTCTTGGATTGTCATGGGATAGAGCCGATGCATTAGGACCTGGTACTTATCATGCTGCTCACAGTGGGAGAACAGAGAATGTGTTCACTATACATGTTGACTTAACCTTCCCTTTAATTAGGATTTCAGGATGGTTAAAATTGGACAAAACAGTGCTGGTCTGATTTACAAATATCCTGTGTCACGGTGTGTCTACCAAAAAGTTTCTACAGATTGGTGACAGCAGGTGGCCCATGGCTGATAAACCCTCAGACAGACTAAGAAAGAAGGCTTTCCTTCACTGCCTGAGGGAAACATGGGGGACATCTCAATCCCCCTTTTTTTTCCTTTTTTTTTTTTTAAATCCTTACGATTTTGTACAAAATATTCATTGTTCTTATCTCATTCTTAAGACTTGCTATGGTTAACCTGTGGATGTCCATTCCCAGCAGGAGAAGAAAAACACAAAAAACTAGCTGAAAAGTTAGAATTTACAAAAATAATTTGGTGGTAAGAGAAGTCCAAATGACTGGAGTCAATTAATTAGCTCCTGAGTCAAAATTCTGGTATGGCTAGTACTATTAATTTATAATTATTCTCTATTACTATCAGAATGGGAGAAGGTGGCCTGGTCTGATGAATCACATTTTCTTTTACATCATGTGGATGGCCGGGTGTGTGTGCGTCACTTTCCTGGGGAAGACATGGCACCAGGATGCACTATGGGAAGAAGGCAAGCCGGCGGAGGCAGCGTGATGCTCTGGGCAATGTTCTGCTGGGAAACCTTGGGTCCTGCCATTCATGTGGATGGACCACCTACCTAAACATTGTTGCAGACCAAGTACCCCCCTTCATGGAAACGGTGTTCTCTAATGGCAGTGGCCTCTTTCAGCAGGATAATGCGTCCTGCCACACTGCAAAAATGGTTCAGGAATGGTTTGAGGAACACAACAACGAGTTCAAGGTGTAGACTTGGCCTCCAAATTCCCCAGATCTCAATCCAATCGATCATCTGTGGGATGTGCTGGACAAACAAGTCCGACCCATGGAGGCCCCACCTCGCAACTTACAGGACTTAAAGGATCTGCTGCTAACGTCTTGGTGCCAGATACCATAGCGCACCTTCAGAGGTCTAGTGGAGTCCATGCCTCGACAGGTCAGGGCTGTTTTGGTGGCAAAAGGGGGACCTACACAATATTAGGCAGGTGGTCATAATGTTATGGCTGATCGGTGTACATGGTTCATTTCTGAAATTGCTTTATCATACAGCTGCAGTAGTGACTCCCCGGTCTGTCATTGCTCTTGCTTTTTATTTCTGATGTGTTGCATCTTGCTTACGTCATGTTGGATCAGCCTTCACGTGTAAGCATCAGCCTGGGAACTGAGTGGACCATCTGCCTTGCAAGGCTAAGGATCATGGAGGAGAACTGAGCATACTGTTCACTGTATAAATAAACAATTTACCAGGAAACGGGCTTCATTGTAATTGGTTTCAGTGTAGTGACACAGGAGTTCTAAGTGACTGACATGACTGCACTGTGTGTTGTACACTTTGTGCACATTTAGTCACTCTCCCATAATGCATTGTGGGTATGGAAAGTGTTATCATTGAACATTTGTTCAAATGGCTGTTTTTTCCCCGAAGTCTTACCATATGAACATGTGGCTTGGGAAATATTTTCAAAATGTTTCTGCCTGTTTCCACCTATTTTATTATTATTATTATTATTATTATTATTATTCCAATTAAATGAATTGCTTTGTCATGCTTTCAATTTAACTTGCGCAATTTTCAAAACAAGAGAGAAGTGGATAGTCTGGCCATTTTTAACTATACCCTTAGCTTTCTTAAACTCAGTAAGGCTAGTCTCAAGTGATGTGCCCTCCACGTTAAGTTTCATCCCAGAAGATTAATTTGATAGATCTTCTTAACCTCTCTACATATCAGCAGGTGGTACAGCAGATATCTTTCAAACCACATTTGCAGGGTTGGTTTTCTAAAGCATTTGAACTAATGTAAATCTAAGTCCTGGAGATCCTGAGTTGGAATGTATTGATAAATAATTGTTATGCTATGCATAGATGTTTAACTGAGAGATTCTGAATACTGAACCTAACGTGACACAGATAGATCATTTTTGTTGAGAAAACTCATCAGTCTTTTGGTTCTTCTCAATGATTTTTGGCTGACACTAGGTTAAGAAACCTCATAACGTTACCTGAATGTTTTGCACATTGCTAATCCAAAAGAGACATTGGAAATAAAATGTTCGCTAAGACATTTGATAGCTGTGGTCCTGAGCAAATTTGGGTATTCTGTATCTGTTATCATTATTAAACTGAAACTGAATAATTGTCTTTTTTTAGCTTTACAACTTGGCCATTTTTGGACTAAATCCTTAATGCAGGCGCAGCTAGTTAATGCACCAACCACCTTATGACATTTTTTAGCAAAAAAAAGGACATGTAAACATCCAAATTAGTAACACACTTATTTGTGTTGATCAATCAAATAGTGGGTCAGTTACTGGAGAGCTGACTTATTGGAAGAATATAGGTAAAATAGAGATCATTTTAATAGTAGGAAATCTGTTGTAGTAATGTTTTTCACGGCAATGGAAGCTTGGAGGCCCGGTGACTCACCTCAGCTTTATGACGGTGTCGTCCACGTCCAGGCTGACTTTTTATAGCAAGGTGCAGTGTATCTGTGTGTATGACTGTGTGTGGTGTTGTGTTGGTGTTCATGTCTGTGGGACACGAATGTGTTCTTTGGCTCTCCTCAGCGGAAACAAAAGGAATGTGTGTGTGTGTGTGCATTTGTGTCTGATGTAGTCTTTAACAGTTTCCCTCTGAAGCCTTGTCAGACATGCCATGCTAAACTCACACACACACACACACACACACACACACTTACACAGAAAGAGAGAGCCTCAGAGCCATTGTTTCTCACACAGCAGGGCACAGGGTCGATTGCCAGTTGTGGAGCATTGTCAGCCTCCCTCTGTTAGCTGGTGTGTATGTGTGTTTTTGAGCAGACATGCTCTCAGCTGAGGGAGCTGGTTCACGGGCCGGTCAGAGCCGCCTTATTTCCTTTTAATTGACTTAAGATGGGCAAACAAGACCTCAGCAAGCACACGGTACCCATTACACTCACACACAAGAAACACACAACACCAAGATGCACACTAATAAAGCACACGTACTGACATACACACAGCCACAATTGCTCCTGCGTGTGTTAGCTACTTTACAGTTCCATCAGACTAAATGAGGGGGTTGTGTTTTCCCAGTCAGCACTGCTGCCTTCCAGCTGCCTGCAGCTCTGCCAGAACTTATTCACGATTAGTAATATTTTTAGTCAGCTTGCTGCACAATGTCCACCTTGGTTTAGTTACATGTACCACAAGCCAAGGTCATGATCAGATAGAAGACTGTCTTGTTGTTTACCATGATAGCTTTCTGAAGGCCTTTTCACACAGGAAAGATGGAATGTTGCTGGTTCTGAATCTTATGTCATGTAAGACAGTGGTTTTTGGCATTAACACTTCGTCTGTTGCTAACAATTCCATGTTGACTCCTTTCACACATGATACGAAAGTCTAGCTTAAGGTTGATCTCCATGGCTTGGCTTCTGACCAGATGAAGTCACTAGTACTATTTTAGTCTTAGCACCCTGTGATCCCCAAGATGTTATATTTATGTTTATTTTATTTATGAAGGGACAATGCACATTAATAAACATGGGCACATATGTGCCAGATTTAGCCATACAGGCTAATTTTCATCTGCAGTCCCCGGCAGGTTGATGGCACATAAACACAGACAAATAGTAAGACAATGGCATAACCACTACTCCAGATTATGACAGCATGTTTGATTGTTCAGTAACCACTGTTTTATAGATTTGGAGAAAGAGTTGAGAGATGTGATGTTCCTTAGTTCTGTGGGTATATTGTGTCTCACAATTTAATATTTTATTAGATATTACTAGAGAGCAGCCTCTAAACTGTCACCATAAAACCATGAAGGGACAGCATGTTAAAGTTATGTTTGGGCTCTCGTCTAATTCCTATTTTGCCATTTATAAAAGCTGAAAGTTTACCAACTCTTGACTGATAGATATATGGCATGAAAATGGGACTTTCTCATTTAATTTCTGTTGTCTGTTTTTGTTTAGCCCTGCACTGCAATCTCACCTGCCGTGAGAAGAACTTTCATTCTCTGACTTTCAGTTGTCTCAGTATTCCATTTCTAAAGAATTCTATAGAATCACATGATGCAAAAATGCAAAGTTGCCAGAATATCTGCATGTGTTAAAGGGGTTAACTCAGTATCTTCTATAACCTGAAATACAGTTGCAAAAAATAATCACACAACTTATGCATCTTGAAAAAAGAATCCAGAGGAAAGTTGTATATACTCTACTTGCTCTTAAAGAAATTGAAAAGGAAACGTGAACATGAGTCCCTTTCAAGGAGATCCAATGATGTAGTGTACGTGATACGCAGGTTTACGCTGTACGCCCACTGAGAAAGCTCCAGGATTTAAAAATGTAACAATATAGTTCTGTGACAGAACTTGACAGCAATTTGTTTTCGCAAATACCGTGTCGAGACATGTGACAGAAAACTGAACAAACGTTGCCGAACACGAAGAGAGACTCTTGTCGTCTTTCCTCACGTCCACCCGAAACCCCACCTCGCTGCCACCGTGACCAGAGACAGTGTAGCGCCTAGGCTACATACCATACTAGTTGTTGGGAACAGGCGCCCGACTACAAACATGGTCATGGGTCACATGCACCGTTCTAAGCCAACCATTTCAGACCATTAACCTGCAGTCGCAGTCACTAGTCTTGCAAAAAAAAAAAAAAGAGGATATTTCCAAAGAACACACATCATGGATCCTTTAAAAAGTTACGTCAAAGCAGTGAGTTAGTGTCTCCTCCAGCCACGTCAAATCACCAGGGAGGTGATTAACACTTACAACTCCAATGCCTCAATTTGCAGTAATTTTTGCATACCTTATGTGATGTTTACATTATATTATGGTTATATGGCAACGGTTTACTGTACATGGAGTGCCTTGGTAGCTGAGTGGTTACAGCGCATGCCACATAACCGCAACATCTCCAGTTGGATTACCCCCCCCCCCCTTTCCTGTCTGCCTCTTCACTGTCAAACTGTCCAATAAAGGCAAAAATGCTAATTAAACAAACAGTTCACTGTACAATGTTTTTTTAATTTAGAGCAATATTGTAGGAATAATTACATTTGTGTCAGTTTTTGCATACCTTTATATGATTTGCGATATCTCAGTCTCAAGACACAGCTGTCATAAGAATTTCATCTATCTGAGCATATGAAACACATGATCATATTGTTTATATACATGGCATGAGTAATATTTTAGAAATAACTCAATCATGACTCAATACAATATCATCCTGATAACACATACCCAGTCTTTTGGAATGCCCTCAGTTATGTGTGAATGCATTTACCGTATGTGTTAGAGAGTGTGTTGATGCTTTTGGGGTGTCCCTCCAGAGAACCTAGCATACACAGTTTAATTATTTTGTCCCAGAGCTCTGCCCATTTAGTATTTTTCTGGACTTGATATGAAGTATGACACAAACAAATAAAAGTCTATTTTTACTTATTCTTACTTATACTATGTTAGTTCCCCCTTGTTTTTGTTTTCATGAAAGACTGATTTAGTGTGCAGTGAGGGTGTAAATGTTGTTTCAGGCTTTTATACCCACAGAATAGGTTTTGTGGCAAACAGCAGTGACATTTGGATATTGGCTAAATGTCAGAAAGGAGAACACTGAACTCTCTAACAATGAAGTATTGCGCTTTGCGAGACAGATTTAAAAAAGAAAGAAAACTGAAACTGTGGAGGCTGAGATATCCTAGTTTTTCTTGTCCCTAGTATTGGTCAAGATCTAAAAGCACTGGATACTGCACTTCCCATAATGCATCTCAAGTCTTTGCTAAACCCTTTCTGCCTGGTAGACACCCAAAGCTTATAAACTTCATGCACCCAGACTGTAGTGCAGGCTTTGTGTTAAACAATTTTTCCAATGTCTGCAAATTCATTTTCAGTTATTTCTTGGTCAGTAATTGGTTCAGCTGCCTGCTGGGCCCACTTTTACTACTATACTACTGTCAGGGGCCATCTGTGGCTACATGCACAGCCAAACCGTGCTTTGATAAGCTGCATGCCTCACTCACTCACCTGGCCTCTCCAACCATGTATATGCATGCTGAGGAAAAACAAGTATGCTAACAAAAAGAGCACATATATATCAGCAGCAGAGATTTAAAACCCAACTTTTTTCTTTTTTTTCCTGTTTGTCTCCTGCAGGTTATTCCTAAAAAAAAGAAGTTCCTCGCTCTGCAAATTACCATTTCAATTGATTTTATTTTGCTTTTTTTCCTTGCAAGCATGCCTATCATTTTCATTGCCCTTCATCCATCCATCCAGCATTCCCTCTCTCCCTCACTACCCAATCATTGTTTTATCATTGGTGTGAGAGAGAGAAGAGGACAGGCGAGAGGAGGAGGAACAGAATGAGGAAGAGAGGAAGATGGCCAGCTTTCTACTTGTCTGTCTTTCTGTTTGTCTGTCTCATTTTTGTCCAGGTATGGCCTCATGGAAAGTGGCCATTTGAGCGCGAGTCCATTTGATAATAATCTGTTTGAAAAAATTCTTGCAAAAAGGAAATACCAACTTTTTAAGCCACAATGAAAAGACTGAATAATAACACATTACCAAGGCCACATCAATATTTCTTTCTATCTCAATTGCTGTCTTCAAGAAGCTGGCATCACTAATGTCATAACATTAACTTTGACAGGATGCAGAATCGTTAAATAGTAAACCAGTCATCCAGTTTTGGTGATCACATTCCCACTGCAGCCTCATGATCTTGTTGTTAGCTTACAGTCTTCTGTAGGATTGGCCAAGATGCTCTAACTGCCATGTGACTTAAAACCAAACAGTACTTGGATGCTTTAGGGGACAGGTTGGCCAGGACATGAATGTTGTTGCTCAGCTGAGTCTCTGTTACTGCTTATTTTGTGCATCAATATAGGTGATAGGTGTCACACAATACCTGTCACTCTGTCACAGCACAGGGAGCACTGGACAAATTGTTTGTTAGGTCTAGGGGAACTGATTAACACTGTACTAGCTACTTACAGGCTGCAACATAAAGCGTTTTCGAACCGGAGGAACTTTTTCATAGTTCTAACAACAGTTGGAGGACCCCTCCCCTTTTTACTGTGTTCGCACTGCAAAAACTGGGAACGATCGAAGTTCTTAGAACGCTGTATTTAGGGACTTTTTTAGTTCCTACTTCAGAGTAGGTACTCTCCCAGCACAAGAGGAACCTTGAGTGACGCAAGTGCATGTTCATTGGTGAGCCACACATGAGCCAATGCAGCACCGGCAACCGCCATATTTAAAAACCTGTGTAACAGCTTGTAATGGTAGCCTTAAAAAATGGACCACAACACGGACAAATGGACTGGAGTCCAGGCTTTACTGAGCGTATATGCGGCAGGGGAAATACAACGCAATGTTGACTCGTCAAAGCAAAATATAACACTCTTGTGCGTGACGTTGTGAGTGACATTGCTTTACCAACTGCTGTCCAGCTTACGTCACTTCAGCATTCCTATTAGCGGCGCCAATGCAAACAGAAAAAAAAGCCCTTGAAGGTATGTAGTTCTCAGGGGGACTTCCCAGAAATGTTTGGTCTGAGAACACCTATAGTGCCATAGGTTGTTGACGTTAAATAAAAGATGCGGGCGTCACCTGAAACCTCGTGAGTTTTTTCATGCTTGTTATTGGGAGGTGGGCTTGGCATCCTCTGGTCCGCCGACAAACATACACTGAAAGCTCATAGCTCGCAATTGGTTTTAGTTTATTTAGGATAACATATAAACACAGACAGAAACTAAACTGAAATACTTCAGGGGTGAAGTTTATTATTCAGTGTCCACCACTGTCTCAACAAAAGGAGTTCCCCACTATTTCACGGCACGGCAACTTTCTTGCATCGGTGCTTCCTTCCTCCGTCATTCGCCATCTGTCTAGGACAAAGATCATTGTGTGACTGTGACAACTGACATGTCTTAATTTGAAATTAAATAAGTTATTTGATTTAGAGTTATTCAGTCTTATACTCTGGTGTCATCAAAAAACTGTCTTAAAGACAGAACAGTTATTATTGCTGTATTAACGTTGAAACACAAAATAAGTAAGTTGACTTGGAGATGACATAACAGAGGTAAACCTGCTGAGACCAGGTGGAATATCAGGCCTGATACATGGTAATGTTCTAGGTAATGGTAGTAATGTTGTTTGCCAACTGAAAGAGGAGGAAAAAAGAGATTTAGCCATTTTCATCATTTAGCCATCATCATTGTTTTGACATTTCAGTTTGAACAGTGAATTCAAATGTGTCTTACTTAGTGTGGCCTCAATAAATACACCGCACTATATTTTCATTTTCACATATAACTAGAAACCTCTTTGTTTTGCAGATCTCTGCCAGGGATTCACTGTTAAAGTGATGAACATCCCTAAATGAGGAAAACATATTTTCCATCTCTGCTAAGGATTATACATTAAACTGACATGGACAATGTTTTGTGAGATTCATTTGATTATTAAACCTACAGAATTGACTAGACTTTTATTTGCCGAGTGATTGGACAAGAAACACATTGCACAGGGTGAAAGGTGCTATATAAATAAACTTACAAAAGGTTTGAATGTTTCTGAGATACTAGAACCAGCACCCCTGGCAACAACAATCCTACCACATTCAAAGTCATTTAGTTTAGGCATCTTGCCCATTCAAATGTTTAGTCAAACAGTAACTGAACCTGTTGACCTGGTCTGCATATACTGAGTTGCAGCCACCTGATTCACTGTTTTGAGGAGCTTTCTGTTGGCGTTAATAAGCAGGTGAACTTGATGTAGTGGCCACTGTGTCTGTATATTATATCACAGTTTGTGTAAATCCTGAGGAAGGCAATTGATAAGTCATTGAAACTGTCATGGTAGAAAAATATGATGTGGTCTAAGTATGTGAGCCGAATACATTTTATGTTCTTAGAATTAACACCGACAAGTGTAAAGCCACCAAAAAAGTAGCAACACATCAAAATCTCAAACATTTTCAAACCATATCGTTAAATACGGCTGAAATGTGCATGTATTATTTGCCCATTTAAATGGAATATGATGAAGTCATTAGGTTCCTGGAGCCAAAATTTGTGCCTCATAAGCTCCCCCCAGCCTTCAGTTGACAACAGAAATTGAAGCAAAGTGCTCTGGGCTCAGCTGTCTCTTGTATCGCTGTACAGTTTTTCTATGGAGCAACTCACACAAACACATACTCAACACACACTCAGCAGCATTTGCCCTTTTAGGCAGAGAATAAAGCACGTTTTATACATCCAATTCAGGATGAGATGGGAAGGAGGGTCACATTATGAGGGAGGAAGTGCACTTGGGTATACAAGGGGCCAGGCAACATGTTGTGTATGGGACTTTTACAGTGTTTCCGTGTTGTTCTCTTCAAACTGCCAATATTCATATGCATACAACACCACTTTGAAGTAATGCACAAGTACATATACAAGTTTTAGGTATAATTTTCCTGTTGGAGAGCTTCCCTGTTCCCTGGAAATATCTTAATCATCTATGTTTTCCCAGTAGATTGTCTGCTCTGGTGCCTCATGCTGACATCTTACATATCGTACACTATGTTGAATGATGGAAGTTCCCATATGCTAGTGTGCTACCATGAAGTTTGCTACTAGCAGGAAATGCTTTAATGCACAGCTAGTCTCAAGGGACATGGTTAGATTTCAGATTTATTATATCGAGACCATGTTGACAGCTGTATCAGTATCAGTGTATATGTCGACCAATAAGAAACAAGAATTGGCATTACAGAAATGCCATGGTTATTTTTACATTTGTATTGATGATAATGCAGGCCTGCCCATTGTCCACACAACACACTTTGTCATGTAATGTTTATTGTCATTCAGTATATATTCATAGTTTGCAGTTTTATGTATTTGAGTCTTATTTTCCTATTTATTCATTATTTATTTTCCTATTTATGTGTAATGTGAAAGGTGCTGTTCATAATGAAAAAACACCATAGGGAATTATCACCCAACTTTGCAGTTCCCCTCAACTTTTTAGTGTCCTTCAGCTCATTGTTTTGGTTTTACGGCCCTTTAATTTACTGTTTTGGTTCATTTTCACTGTTCTCATGAACCAGCCACAGCCAACAGCTGTTTTCAGCCAAAAATATCTAATTAACCGACTACAAAAAGCTACAAAAGAAGGCACCTAATATATAATTACATATACGTTTTGGCTCTGACTGCGTTGACATTAACTTAAATATAGATGGATGTTGTGTTTAAGTGTTTTGGAAAGCACATTTTTCCTATTTTTAACCATCCCTGGGTTCTAATGTTGACACCAGATGATTGTAATTACAAAGGTTACACACCCTCAACATTTCAAATATCAGCCTTTTTGCTGTATTAGAATATGTTCCGTTCAAATTTAACTACCAAGGTCAAAAGTTTTCAGTTATTTTTAAACAGAAATAGTACCTGAGACATAGGAGAAACCAACCAACGAGTTATTTATTGTACTTTTTCAGACCCAATTTGCTCTCAGCTCTCATGTAAGTGTTAGCATGGAGCATACTATCACTCAGCATAGTTTAGGTTTAACTTTTAGTATGGAGCGCAGGAGCTCATGGGAGATTTTATGGGCTGTGTTTTCATCACAGAGTGGAAGAGCTGACCGATTGGACGATCTTCAATAACCTTTAGCAATCTCCACTATCCCCTGTTGTTATTGTGCATATGCGTCAAAAAAATGACTGTATGTTAGACCCCTCAGTACTGTGCTTTGAGGTCTAGTTAAATGGTTTTCAATAGCCAATAAATGTATCCTATCTAAAGACCAATTAGCGTCCTTAAAATTGTATTTCTGTGTATATGTAATTTCACATGTAAAACTGCTGTATGCCATTTGTATTTTTTCAGTGAGAGTCCCTGTCTCAATTCTACAATAAACAGTATGCTTTACCTTAAGCTGGGAGTTTTTATGTGCCACATGCATACAGCCACCCACACTACACCATCTTTTCTCAGTTCCAGTTCATTTTGCACTAAACGTGTGTGCTGTGTGTGAGGACAAAGGACAACCTCACATCATGCAGGCCCTTGGCGTAGTGTGTTTGTGTGACAGCGTCCGCACAATGGGGGCCAAGAATGGCGTTTGTGTGCGTGTGTTCTGTAATATTTATACATATAGATGAAGGATTGTTTGAAGGGGTGTTTGGGGTCTTTGTTTAAACTAAATAAATAACTGGTTGTGGGATGCGCACACACACACTCATATGTAAATTTCCATTTATTTCTTACAGTATGTTTTGAATTTTTTATAATATATTCACATAATACACATTTACACCCATTCCCTGTATTTCTTTTCTTTTAACAATATATTCTTGCTTCTATCTTGTTCCTGTTTTCTAAAATCACGTTAGTTTCACTTTTATCATTGACAAGTGATGTTCTCCATGTGTAGAAAACTTACAATGAAGAGGTTTTCACTTGGGTGAGCAGAAGACACTTTTATTTTATTATTTTGTGGGTAGTATATAACCATCATGTGTGCTACACTGAAAGACAAGACTGTCCCTACCAGAAAAACGACAGCATTCGTCACTTGTTCAAACCGTTAAAATGACTTATGGTTATGTTCTTCACAAGCAACCTCTTGCAATCCTGTGAATAATGACTGTCGTCTCTTAGTAGCAAAGTATTTTTAGTTGCCTAACCCAACCTTAACCAGAGGGGTGGCAGTATAAAAACCGTCATATTTGTCTTTTTGGATGATACAGGCAAACAACCTATTTTGTCATGTAGTTGTAAGGACTTGTTAGAAAAAGACATCGTGCCCTCATAGTTTTAATACAAATAGACTGTGAAGCAGTATTTGGGGTCTGCAACCAGAACAAGTGGGGCCAAGCATGTGTGGGTAGCAAATCAACTTGCCAGCTGGTGCTTTAAGATAAACTTGTATAGGATTCCTAAAAGAAAAAAAAGTCAATTTAACCCACATATATATGGAGAACATTAAACAAGAGATTAATAGCATGAGATGTTAGCAACATATTAACATATCTACTTAGACAATGTAGTTGCACCGTGTCCATTAACAATTATTTTGCAATTTCTTTTTACTATGCTGCTCATTTACAGTTTAAAGCTCCACTGGGCAAAATCCAAAACATTTTCCAAAAAAGCAAATGAATGTCTCCATCCAGGTTAGGAGATAAGAGGAAGACATTTTATAAACTGACATCCTTAATGATTTCTGAGCAACACAGACCATCCAACTTTGAAAAGCCAAACTACTTAGCTCTGGCTGACAGTAGGAGCCGCTAATGTGACGTTTAGTACTGCAACTTTAGTATAAGAAACTGATTCACTTTTCACAAATTAAATTAGTATCCTGGAGGCCTTAAAACCTGAACCCTGCAGACACCCTGTGTCCCTGAGTTCACATTTCAGTTGGCGTTGCACTCCTCTCCCAATTTGAACCATTACTCTCCACTTTGTAATCAGCTCCAACAATTATAACCTCGCAGTGTGCCTCTGATTACTGTCCTGGTGTATTTTGGACTGTTCTGGGAATCCAGAAAAAAAATGATACTGGTCCCAGCACAACTCTAGGTCGCACACATTTACAGTAACCCCGTCTGTGTGTGTTCGTGTGTGGGTTGCCGTTTGTTTGAAGTGCTCATTCCCCCCAAATTACAGTGCTGCCATAATGAAGTATTACCATGCGATTCCAAGGCAGACCAGTACAAAGAGTGAGAAGCTGTGTGTGTGTGTGTGTGTGTGTGTGCGTGTGCTGGACCCTTGAGGTGAAAGTTCAAATGGGATGCACGACCAAAAAGCATCTGCCTGGCCAAAGTGTGTGTACATGTGTGTATCTTCTTGTGTGTGTTTACATGTGTTTTATGACGCATGTATAAGAATAGCTTTTGTGTGTGATGCAGCACAACTGTGCCGAGGCGAGTGTTTGTGTGTGTAACAATGCGTATGACTTAAAGAAAGGCAGTTGCGTGAGTGTCCTCCCAGTAGTGTTTCTAAATGTGTGGATCCACCAGCCAGCTGTGACAAAGCTCACTTGGAGGTGCGGGCGTCTTTGGCTTCAGGCTGTGCTGGCCTCACCTACGGCCTCCCCGGCCTGCTCAATGTTGAATGAAGCCCGGCCGCCTCATACATAGTGCATCAGCACAAACATGCCATCGGATGATATACCTACTGCATTGGCACCTGTACCCGCCTTCGCTAACAAACATCCAATCCATTTTTCATCAACACATGCAGTGGGACGGCTGTTTGAGGACAGGAAAGTAGGAGGTGGTGGGTGGGAATAGGTGTGTGTGTGTTTTGCTTTTGTTTGTGTGTTTGTTGGAGATGGTGGTACTTGTCTTTTGTTATCTCCCTTTTGGCAGCATACGCTTCAGGTTTGCAGAGTTTTTCTTAGTTTCTTTGTTTTCTGCTACTGTTCTTCCTTTTAATAATAAAAAACTATTAATTTGATGTTGACACTATTTTAGACTACATAAAGGGATGACTAAATGTGATTTAAGTTGGACTTTAATCCCTTTAACATTTACAATGACACTAACATGCATGCTCTGTATTGTACTGTACAGATAGTGTTATTTGGAATGAACAACAGTGACTACATGCTGCATTCACTTGGTATCGATATTGCCCTTGCACCACTTGCTTGTAACAGAAACTTGTAACTCTTTAGAACTCTCCAGAAGTGATTGTCAAGTAATTGTTTTATTATAAATAATGAGGTGATGTTAGACGGAAACACATGCCTTGTATCATATATTATCAAATTCACACATGATAGCATACATTACTTTTGCCTTTTTAATAAAAACACTTTCCTAACACTTTTTATAGTGATACTATGTCAGTAAACTTGAGCTTGTTCTGTTGCCCCGAAGTGGTTAAAAAATAATTAATGCTACTGTAAAGGAAATTTTTTCTTTCAATTCTAGCACGCCAAGTTTCTGACAGATACCTATTGAAGCTGCTTGAGCCTGCGTCCTCCAGTCTCCATCCCATAACACAGAAGGTGCTCATAGCACAAGGTGCTGTCACTATGGCTGCTATCAGCTAGCATCTCTTGCTCCCAGTCAGTGACCTATCTAGCTTCTGCATTATAGCTAGCGTGCTGACAGCAGTAGGGCCAAGCAACCTTTAGCAAGTCTCCCCTGCAGAGCAGAGTCTCCTAAATGAAAACCATTCCCCTCCGCCTGCTTCCAGAGCTCTGCTCAGGGACAGGAGCCATGGGGTCAGCAGCTGGTGGAGGATATGGCAATTGTTTATGAAAAAAAAAATGCTTTCTCAAGCCCACCAAAAACACACACTTGGGGGGGAAGAAAAGGCTCTGTCCCTGAACAGCCAACAGCTGGGAAGGGTTGGGAGTAGCCTGGAGGCTGGCAAGTCGCCCCCTCCCCTCCCCAGTCCAGATGGGGGAGGTTAGGCTGAGGCGAGCTGTAGCCCACCCCTCCCCTCTCTCCCCTCCACTTCCCAACTTCCCATTCCCATTAAGGGGAGGCTGAAGATTGCGGAGGAAGGGAAAGGAGGAAGAAAAGCAAAAGAGCATGACTGCTCTGTTTTTCACCCTCAACCCTCCCTCCGTCTTCAGCCTAATCAAATAAAGCAGGAAGCTTCCGAGACGGAAGAGGAGTGTTTATTGATATTTGTGTGAGCTCCTTCACCCCCTGTCCTGTCCCTGCTGTTTATTTTCTATCCACCACAAAATTCTGATATTGTCAATGCTTTTGGCTCATATGTCATGCCTAACTGAATGTTTGAAAACTACTGAGGCAAAAAGGTTATGTTTCTTTCAGCTTCTTGCAGTATACCATTATCTTAAATTGAGCCACTGGGAAATTACACACCAACTCGACATCCGTTGCAAAATGACTATGGCCAGTCAATTTATTGTAATAAGAGGGTGTCATGAAATAAAATGGCCTTAAATAAGAATTGATGACCCTCTCCATCTATACCATTGGTCGGACATAAAGGCGCACACGCGGTTCATACTGGAGCCAAGAAAAGCCTTTTGAGAGTATTGGTTTACAGCTGCTTACCTTTTAGTGCTTAAAAAGTTGAAATTGCATCTTTAAGTAGCTCACAGACTCAACTGAAAAGTGGCCTTTAAGTGGAAAACTGTGTTGGGAACTGGATGGATACCTTAATGCAGATCGTATGGAGAACAGTGCCAAGGGAGAAGCTCCATCATCCAATGTAAAGGCGGACTGACTGAGGAGTTTTAGATCTGGTAACCCCCTCCTTGAAAAGTTTTCTTGGACTTGAAAATGATTGTCTCAAGGATGGGACTCCACTGTTTGACCAATATTGAAATAATAAACATTGTGGTAGAGGTATAAAGTGCGTTGAACCCAAGCCAGACCCCCGTCACTTCCTATGTTAGCACATTAACGTAGACTCCAGCAAGTTTCAAACTTTTATAAGGCCATATAAAAGCCAAGAATAACCACTGGGTAGTTTTACTGATGTAAAAATCATCTGCATAGCCGTTTGAACAGAAACCATATTCATTTTAAAGCATCATATTTCGTTGCACACTTTATTGTTGTGATAAAGGTTAGGATGCCAAAAAGTGGGATGTCACGTTTTCCGATACCAGTATGCAGTAGTTGCCTCCTCAAAGTGCAATGAACCCGTGTAAAACCAGTTTGGCACTGCTGAGATGATCTGGTGTTTGAATGGGGTGGTGCTGGGAGTAACAAAGGGAAACTTTTTCTTGAACTGCCACTGTGAGAGCCTGTCTTGTTATTTTCAATGGTCCTTTTGTTAGAGGTCATTGAGAGGCGACAGCTTGATTTCCCCTCAAGCCATCCATGTGTGTGTGAGAGTGTGTGTGCACATGCTGCTGCTTTCTAACATATCACTCGTCATACCATTGTGTGTGTGTATGTGTGTGTGTTTGTAGACAGAGTGTAGTAATCCAAGCCTACCTGAAACCCTGTGGGCTCGCTGCTGACTGCTCCCTAAAGGTCAGAACTCACGACCTCTGGGGTCCGGGGTAGATCAGTGTCCTGGGGTGCTGTTGTCTCTCTCCCGTAAGCATCCCAGCATACACACCAGGCAACTTCCCATCCACACATGTGTACTTACCACGAGGCCATTAGGCAAGGAAACGTTGTATACACATCCTAAATGTAGACACAGATACTCAAGGAGTTTAATCTATTTATTTTGGATTAACACATATTTAGATTTCTTGGAACTATACCGTTTAATTTATAGAGTGAATATTTGAGATAGGGTGATGAAAAAAGAGTCAGCTCACAGATCTAAACTCAAAAACCTCTCTTTATTCAAAATGGCATCTGGTGTAGCGAGTGCGATCTACCAGTGATGTGATAGATATGATGCTGTGTAATTGAGTACATACTTATTGTTGAATTGACAAATACTACACATATGAACTAAGGGAAGCCTCTAACCCCAATTTGCTAAGGTGTTACAATAGGAGTGACATACTGTAAGATCATGTATAAGCTGCAGAAAGAGCAGATGGATCATTACAAAGCATGAAAGAAAACAAGGACCAATTAAAGGAAGAATGTAAAGAAGGAAGGAACAACAGCAGGAAGATTTAAAGGAAAGGGGATGGATGAAAGAAAAAAAGGAAGGAGGGATGAAAGAAAGAGACTGAAAGGAAGGAGAGAGGGATAAAAGAAAAACAAATGAAAAGAAGGAGGGAGTGATGAAAGAAAGGAAATAAGGATGCATAAGAGAAAGAAAGGAGGGAAGAAAGAAGGGAAAAGTGGAGAAATAAAGACTGGAAAATGGGGAGAAGTAGAGAAATAGCGAAAGTAGGACAGAAGGGGAAAAAAGGAAACGACGAAGGGAAAAAGGTACAGAAGCTCAATTGTCATTATAAATAAATATGATTATGGCTTTTGGCCTACAACACTACAAGTGAAGCCCTAACACACACACATGCATTCACACGTCGTAGAGAAAACCATTTGTAGGATGTAATTGTGAAGTAATGAAGGTTGGTCTGAGAGGGGTGAAAGGTGAAAGGTCAGGAGTGTGTTGTTGGAGAGGCCTCAGCCAGCAGCCATCAACCGGGGTCATGTCACATGTCTGTGTGTATGTGCCATTGTGTGTCCCAGAAATATGTTGAGGGATTTCCAGAACACACACACACATACACACACGCACACACCTCCCAGTTTCTATATCTAAAAGACGAAAAGAAAAAAAAAATCAGTTTTGCAATTTGGACATCACTTCATATTACCTCGAACCAGCCTCCCCTAAACCCCAGCTGTGTGTCACTTTACAGCATACACACACACACACACATACACAGGTGTAATTCTAGCCCTCCAGGTCTCCCTCTAAGCCTGCCTGCACCCCTCCAATCCCTCACCTATTAACATATGTAAGAGCAACAAGGTCTCACAAGCGAGGCCGCCCTGTGAGTTCATTAGCCTTCAGCCGTGTTGAATTAGACGCAGCGCAGCCCTGCACTTTCTCACACTGCCATCCAAAACGCATTACACTGCTCACTTACACTGTGAAGATGGCTGCTGCCACCTCAACAGATACCGCTGTCCTCTTTGCAACACATTATTCTAATACATATAGTCTTGAAGTAGACTTACCATGTTTTTGTCAGTGTTGTGTTCATTCCTGTTTATCTGAAATTTTGAAATATAGAAATTATTTGTAATATATCATTAATTCTCTGTTACTGAAGTATTGATAAGTCAAATTCATACCCATTTAACATATTTATCAATATCTAGCAGTGATGTTTCTAACTACAGTATAATAACTTTATGCTGTTCAAAACTTCCATTCCAAAGAAAGTGATTTTAGAAATTATTCTAAAGCAGTATAGCAAAGCAATAATTGATATAATATTAAATATAACCTAAAGCATGCGTTAAATCTGTAGCAGTGTCTACTTAAACTCTATAACAGAATGCTGTGTGCAATTATTGTGCTTATTATTTCTGCTTTTATTGAAGCAATACATTGTGATTGCATTAAACTTTTACATGTCACATGTATCATGAAGCAGTTTCATGGCACTGCAAAATTGAATTGCACTTATAGTACATATCTGCTGTGTGGGAGTTCAGTCTGTCTATATTGCTGACATACTGTAGTTGATCATCATTTAGACAAAAAAAAAAAGTCTAATTGAATATCCAGACAGGAATCATGAGGTCCGGTGTTGGCAAGGAGAGCCCAGTAAACAAGACAAAATTCTAATTAATGCTCATTATCACTTGGGATCACGTCCAAGCCCCACCAGAGATTTTATTTTTTTTTAAAGAAAAGAAACAATAATTCACACTGTATCTTTCATGTGAAAAGCAAGTAACTACAGCTTTCAGATAAATACATTGGAGTAAAAATATAAAGCAGTGTAAAATGGAAACATTCTTAACTGGACTACAATGACATGTAGAAGATGTACTTGCTATTAATACTTACAATTGATATAAACCACCTGCACATTTTAGGTAACATTCTTTTCAGCTGCTGTATGAAGGTTTAGACTGTATCTGTTAAGAGCTACAATTTGCATTTATGTCACAAACTGTGTAGTGCTGACCAGTGGTAGAACGCAACTAAGTACATATACTCAAGTACTGTACTTAAGTACAAATCTGGGGTACTTGTACTTTACTTGAGTATTACCATTTTATGCTTCTTTATACTTCTACTTCACTAAAGTTTCAGAGGCAGATATGGCACGTTTTACTCCACTACACCTATCAGACAGCTGTAGTTGCTGGTTACTTTTCATGTTAAGATTTTACATAAAATAAAAACATATAAGTTTATACAATACAGAACATTGTTAAAGATTAAATCAGTGGTTTCCAGCAGGGGCCCCCTGTCATCTTTCAGATGTCTATGGGCTGTTGGCAGGTCCACAAGAGACATTTGCCCTCTAAACTTCTGACATGTTTTCATTTCAATAACCAGCCGGCCCCTCAGATTTACCTTGTGACCATTTAGAGGGGTCTGACCCCTAGGTTGGGAACCACTGGACTATATCTAACTGTATATAAAGTAGTTCAGCTCCACCTCGAGCAGCTACAGCAGATAAATACTGCTTACACATTGCTGCGTCAGTATTAACAATCTAATAGTGTCAGATACCTTTGCGTAGTTTAAAATCCTCGGGCAGTGGTCTTCTCTCCCTCCCAGAGTCTAGGCTGAAAACTAAAGGGGACAGAGCTTTTGCCACCAGGGCCCCGAGGCTCTGGAATGACCTGCTGTATGTGTATGTGAAGCACTTTGTACTTGTTATGATAGTTCCTCTATAAATAAAGTTTCTTATTATTACTATGCATAATAATATATCAGTCACAGGGGACATTTTACTGCAGAACCAGTACTTTTACTTTGATACATTTAGTAAATTTGGCCTATAATATTTCTGTTCTTTCTTCTCTTAAAGCCCCCTGAGGTAAACTTGTGATATTGGGTTATATAAATAAAATTGACTTCACTCCTTAAGTAGGATTTTAAATGCAGGACATTTACTTGTAATGGAAATGTTTACACATTTTTGAACTACTGGTAGATTTCCTTAGGTAAAGGATCTGTGTACTTCTTCCACCTCTGCTGTTTTTTGTTGGATAGCAGCCTTCAAATGTACCAGTCAGTACTCTGAGTAATTGAACAAACCATTTAACTACCAAACATTTGCTCAGTGGTAAAGCAGGTAAATCCTGCAATCACTATAATTAAGTGAGTCCACGTTGGTAATTGTTTCAGGTGATATAATTATGCAGTAATGTGGTTAAATACCTAATGTTCGTTGTGAGTGCGGACGCTAACGAATGAAGCAAATGAAATTACTTCACAGGCTGTTAAGGCGAACCTTATATGTTGCGTGTTTACTGAGAATTCTTATAGAGTGATGCAAGGCGTGTGTGTGTGTGTGTGTGTCTTCTGTTAGCTCTGTGGATCAGCCTGTAAACAGACACCTATGAGCAGCTGGGCACTTGGCTCCAGCACAGAGAGGAAAGGAACTGTTGACCCACACACACACATACCCAGACCGTGTATGCATGCACCAACAAGCGGTCACATCACCACACACAGACACATGAACATCCATAAACACACAGATCCACTCGAGAACACACTCTCACACAAACACATTTCCCTCAGCTCCCACAGGAGACAGACGCTGCCATGTTTACTGCCTCGCCGGAAACTTTCACAGGAAGGAGCGAGAGACCAGCGCCTATCATTCTTTCTCTATTTCTCCCTCTCCCAAACTTTTTTGTTTCTTTCGGACATCTCTACATCAACACTTTGGTCAGTTTATTTGTCCAAGGCAACAACTCAGCAGGCTTTATTGCTCTCCAAATCTAAATCAGGAGGGGGCGTCGGGGACAAATTTCCGGATGAACACGCCAGTGGACACACTCAGGAGAATGTAAACCGGGCCTGGAGCATAAGTGATAACAAATAAGAGATGTGCTCTAGCTGTGAGTCGTACACTCCAAATGTTTTTGTTTTTACTCTGAAGGACACAGAGGAGTCTGGCTGGAGCTTCAGCCAGAAAAACACTCCAGAAGCTTCCAAACACTGTCTCTGTCTTTCCCTCAAGAGTCAGCTTGTCCTGGCCTTCACACACTCAGAGGAGGTTTTTTTGGGGTTTTTTTGTTGTTTTTTTTCTGGAGGCCAGGGTGATTCAGTGGATCTGATGATTCACTGTGAACAGAGCAGGAAGAATAAGATGGTACCCTGGCACCAGGGGAAATAATAAATTGCCCCATTCGACAAATAATAATTGTAGTTTTATAAATGAACTGGTCATTAAAACATCTGTAGTTGTAGCCTTTCCTTATAATCAAAAGAAATAAATACAAGAAAACAAGAAATTGTTGGACATGCAGAAAGACCTTAGCAAAATATGACAGAGCCCCAGTGGATATATTCAAAATATACAATAATAATCTAATCTCAGTTACGGCATATTTTTAACATAGTGGCTAATATAAGGCCAATGTGTGTGACATTCACTCTATGCACAGTATTTTATAAATCATCAAGTTATTCATTGGATGGAAGGATGACTCAAAATAAAATAAAATCTATGTAATCTTGCCTTTTTTAAACTGAGAAGTGGGTGCTCTGATCAATCTTGTAAATTGCATGCATTCATTGTTTTTCACGTTTGGCAATTGGAATATGTTTATGGCTACAACTAAGCAATGTTTTCATTATCTGTTAAACTAATTTATGATTAACTGTTTGAGTCTGCATGATTTCAAAATAATAACGACATGCCAATCCCAAGTTCGCATAAACAAAAGAAGTGCTTACTCATGATGACATACACTCCAAAACCACCATCGTATTCAGTTGATAATGATTTGAAATTGAGAAAAGCAGTAAATCCTCACGTGTTACAGCTAAATGATTTAAAGATCGCCTCCAGGCTTTAAGACATATAAAGACTCTGCTTGAATAATAGTTTAAAATGTATTTTTACTCAGAAAAGTTCATTTACATCAGACTACATCTACTCCTTCTCCCTCATTAAAAAATCTAGAATTTTAAAATATGCAAATGTTGTTTATTTCAAACTGGACACTGGAATGTGATGTCACAGATCCTGCAGGTACATCCGGGTGTTAAACTGACATTTAAGGTGAGCTCAGAGATACTTTTCTCTTCAAGCAGATGAATGTGAAAACAGTCTTTTAGTGTCAAACTCTGCACACACGTCATTCTGCTCAAACATCACAGTGAAGGAACAAGAAGCAAAACAGTTTATAATTGTTACTTTAATTGTTAGAAAATTATTAAACAGCATTTCATAAATGTAGGTGTAGCGTAAATTACAGGTTACAATTAGTTTGCCATTTATTATTTTTTCATTGGATGAAAGGATGAATCAAGATAAAATAAGACAATCCACAAGGAGCACCTGATGGCTACAGTACACAATGTAGATTGTACTGTATGTTTAGGGCTGCAACTAACAGTCATTTTCACTATCAGTTAAATCATTTCAAAATATTGTCAAAATAATGACAAATGCGCAATGCAAGTTCTGAGAACCCACGATGAGTAAGCGTTCTTAAAACTGCTTACTCATCATAAATTACACTCCAAAAAAAACCCCAAACTGAGTTGTTTATAATGACTTGAAACAATGACAAGCCGAACATTTTCATACTTTAAATATTCTAACTTTTCCGATATATGTTCTGTTCATCAACGAATGAAGAAGGCCTACTTGACTGTTTCAGAACTAAGTATTTTTATTTAAAAAATACTAGATAAACGTCACCCTACAAAGTGTTTTCTTCCGTGGTTTCGGATGTAATGTTCAGGTGGAGAAGAACTTGTAAATGTGAATTGTGTTGAAATTTTATTCCACATAGCCTTTCAACGTAGGGATATTACGGCACATATATACAACTTTTACACCCACTGGCTGTCCTCTCAGGCTCATCATACACAATGTACACACTGTCCCCCTGTTATTGATAGCCAGGAACTGCTAATTCTCTGCATGTGGTTCATACTCCTCTCTCAGTCTCTCCTCTTTCTCTCCTCCCCTATCGCCTCTTTTCCACTCTCCTTCTTTCTCAGTCTCTTCTCTCCCTCATTTTTAATCATCACTCGCGAACAAAGTCTTCTTTATCTTCACTGCCAATAAAATAAAAAAAAAAAGAAAGAAACAGCTTGCTTTTCCCTTCAACATCAACAGCAGTGCTCTCCATAATAACAGTACCAATTAGCTGCTGGTTGGAAATTTTGATCACGGCATATGAGAGAGAGGGAGTGTGTGTGTGTGTGTGTGTGTGTGTGTGTGTGTGTGTGTGTGTGTGTGTGTGTGTATGTATTTGTGCTCCATGGTGGAATTTTCTTTAGATTGTCACTTGTAGAATTAGTCTCATATATTGGTTTACCACGGCAGCACGTGACTGATATTTCTCTCCTATAAGAATGACATTAGGTAGATTGATGACACATTGATTCTGTCTAATACAACACAGCTGTGTATGTTTTCCAGTGTTTCTTTAGTTTTCCCACAGTGAGATAAAAGTTTTGTAGCTTTTGCACTCCGGCAGAATAAATAAATGAGTCAAATTCTAGATGAGTTCAGCTTCTCAGGCCTCATAGAGATCATGCTGTCTATGCTGGAATTGGCAGAGTGGTGGAGCCATCTGAACTGCCTGAGAGGAGCAACTCGTGGCAGCATGGCCCCCATGCAGGTCACATTTCTTGTGAAAGTAAATTTCACTGTTTCCAGACAATATTTCTTGCTGAACCTTTATAATGAAGTAACTGAGGAGAAAAAGGCTTTGGTTTCATCCTAGCAGGTTAGCACATTGTACAATAAGTTCACTGACCTCATGACCGATGTTATAACCAAAACATTTCATTTTCATCTTTTTTTATATAGTTTATGGGGTTTATTAATTTTACAATTGCTTTAGGCTATTTCATTACAGATAGAAAAAGTCAAATAGGCTGCATTTTAAAATTCATCAATAAACTGTAGGCTACAACAAAAAAACAAAATGCACATTTAAATAATTTAATTATTGTAAAAAAAGAAAACAAATTTTGGCTATTTGTTGTTTTACATTGGGAATAAAGAAATGGAGCGCTTGCTCTCGATATTTGGCAGCCTGCTTATCAAAAGACATCTAACCAATGGGCATTGCTAGGCAATAATTCACTAGGTGATTAATAAACACATTTTGGGAAAAGTCATGAACTGAGAGATGTAGGGGTTTTATTTTAACAGAGTTACATGCATTTGAAAACACCTGGGGCTTAAAAATGACCCCATTGTGGTTCTATTATTAAAGATTTAACTGTGCAGCTCTTTACATACAGTCCACTGTGGTGGTTAAAAGTACATTCATAATCACACTAGACCCAAAGATCTCATCTACAATAGATTCTTTTCAGTTTAGTATTGTGTAACAGTCTAAAATGTTCAGCTCTAAAGAGTTATGTGTTTATTACATCATGACTCATTCACAGATATCCGTTAATTCTAAATATTTCCCTAATGAATTTTTCATGCCTCATTATGCTTGCAATTCATCACATTGCACAATGTGAATGATCTTGGCCAAGTGTTAATAGATAGGCAACAGCTTTTCTTGGTCCTCTCCAGCCTAGACTTGCTGAACAGTAAATATTTTGACATGGAGGGGGACACAGGCCCGTTGCACAGTGAGGAGGACCTTGAACTTTTAGATCTCCCACACTGGGCTTCATAGGCCAAGCCAGAGGGGGGAGGACCAGCCAAAACTCATGGCTGAACACACCCATGCAATCACTGACCATCCCATGTGTCATCCTAGTATCCTCACACTCATGCGCACACTCCCCTGGTACAAAAACAACTTCTGTGCAAATAAACATTTTCTTCATAATATCATTTCAACAGTGAATGAATACACAGATCAAATTAAGATTATGGCTCCAGCAGTAAAGCCACTTCCTGCCTCAGTGCAAGTTCTCATTTATTTCAGTCATTCTTAGAAAGTGAAACATGTTGTTGTGGTTTACTATCCATATTCTAATATAGCACTTGCTCTGGAAATTTGAACCCTAACCCTTCATGATTTAACACATTTCATTTGTTAGCATACAAAAAAACTACAGCTCCCATTAAAGTTTCCAGCGTGTAACACATCATCATCGTAACAGTCATTTTCTCCTTCATCCATTGTATCCGCAAACACTCTGCCCTTTTTACCAACTTTTAATGTCTGCTTTCAGAAAACTGCTGACCAATCACAATTCTTTTCATCTCCACATGGTATTTGTGTAGCTGCTGTAGCCCTGATGTGTAGGGAGCTTGTCAACTACAGCACAGCCCACTGCATACCTACTGAGGCTACAGTACGTGCTTAGGACTATGCCATAACCCCTTAATGCAGAACTATTAATCCTGTTTATGGTTATGTTCCAGTGATGTACTTTTAGTAATGTGTTATTACTAATGTCAGTGTGATTTTGGTTGATTCTTACTTCTGGAACAGAATGTGGAAGTTTTAGTTTCACTTGTGCTCTGTGTGGTTAATACAACCACAGAGAGCAAAGTGTTTTCTTGTGAGATTTCTTTCTTTCTGTCTTTCTTTTTTTTTTCTTTTTTTTTTTTTTTTTGTCCTTCAACAGTTTACAATAAACACAGACATAAAACATGGGGAGAGAGCAACAAAGCTACAAATATCTCCACATTGCAGTTACTTGGAATGCAGCTTCCGTTTACCACCGATTTTCATTTTAAGCATGATATAAGCATGAAATAAAGGATTTATAACACACTATAATGTAGTTTTATATAGTGTTATAAACCATTTGTTACATGTTTATATACTGATTATAAATGCTAAATGAGGAGGTTAAAGTGTTACCGACCACGAGTCAACATGGATGCCCCAGTTTTATGAAAGTTGACATGAATAGTTTTGCATTGAATTTAGCTATCATCTCTGCCAACATTTTGTAATGGCATTTGACCTTAAGTGTTGCAAGTCACTGTGTTCATGCTTGCATCTTCCAGGTATTGTTTCATTCATTGTTTTATTCATGTCTTGTGTTTGAAAAGCTTTTAAAATCAACATTATATACCTGAAATCCAACGTAGTCACGATACCAAGAATACAAACAAAACATCATTATTAGGACATTTGTGTAGAATCCAACAATTCTGCAAATTCAAATGTATGTGAAAATCTCTCCATTGAAAACCACTATGATTGAATACCCAGTTAACACTGCAGTATGAACAACAATATTATTTCCATCATACCGACATTTCATATATGTTTCTCTATCTTGCTCACCATTAACTAGTAAAAACCTTTTACATTTGGAGGAAAACAGTAAATCCTGTTCTCTGCTGTTGGGACTATAGTATTTATTTATTTGTTGTTGTTGTTTTCAGATAATCATTGTTACATATTGACAGAGTGGAGTAAAATTGCCTTTAGTTTTACTTTGCATACTATGTGCGGTGACATCTAAGCAGAAGTGCGTTGTGAGACAAGTACAACAGGGCCTCATGGGCTCATTGACATCCCTGTGACCCTTAATGCACAACACATTCACTGCCTCTTCTTTTGTGTGAACCAGTGCTCTGGTAGTGTTGGAGGGAGGGAGTGGGGGGGTTCTTGCTCCAGGGCCAGGCTGAACTTCCTGTGAAGGTGTAAGGGATAAACTAAGAGAGGGATGCTGGGAAAGGGCGAGGCCGTGTGAGGAGATGAGAGTCTGAGCCCGGCTTAGACATCCTCCTTTCAGAGGCTCCTGACATCCCTACCGGCTATCATATTCTCCATGGCCTTAACACACATCTCACACGCACACACACTTTTGTCTTGCTCTTTTCTTCTCCCTGTCCCTTGTTCCGACCCTGAGCGCTGCTTTTACAGCGAGCAGAGACACTTAGTGCTGTCGGACCACTTGTAAAAGCTTCTATCCTTTTCACTCTCTCTGGCTTCGGCGTGCAACAAAAGCAGAGGCTGGTTAACACCGCCGATGGCTGCTGTGGGATGTGGCAAGGGACAGGCCAGCTAAGTGTGGACGTTCATACTGCCCTGTATTTTAGTATGAACAGCTCTAATTTTGATGTAAGGAGAGGGTGAGGTGTCCATAACAGGAGTGAAGGTTCCTCTGAGACGGTCCTCACCAGAAAGACAACAACTTAAAACAATCTATGTTTACCTCACAAGAGGCCCCATGTGTTCATGAAAATAATTACTGTCCTCAATAAGTAGCAACAGCAGAGTTGGCATGACATTATACCATCACACATCTTTTGGGGATGAGGTTAGGATGGATGATTAAATTACTGTGTGACTTTGACATGAGACAGCTGTTCACACCCTGTCTCATACAATTGTGTCTCCTTGTTGGTTTCCTTTAACCATGACACCAATGTTTTCCTTACCAGAACCACAGCCAAGAGCCTTCCCTAAGTGTTACCAAGTAATTTTAATCATCTAAACTTGAAGGGAAACTCCAGTGTTTTTTAACCTGGGTCGTATGTTTGGGTCTAAATGACTAATAGTTACCAAAAGCTTTGGAATTGGTCCAGTAGATCGCCTCCGCTGTCAGCTGTGAACGAGCTGCAATGGCTGCAACGTAATCCTTGCGGGCAACTGCGCCCGTGAAAAGTGTGTCCTCTAAAAGTTTTTTTTTTTGCCACTGATGGGCTCAGATTGTTATTTGAAGTGTCTGACAACATTATGGAAAGGATCCCTACAGAGACAGACCTTTTTGTTAAAAAGTAAGATCCTTTTTATTTAACTAGAAACAGGAGTCTCGCTCAAGGAAAGTCTCGCTCTGAAATCTCGCAAGAGTTTGAAATGTTGCAGGAAGCCGTCAGTGGATTACGTTGCAGCCATTGCAGCCCGTTCACAAACCACCTGGACCAATTCCAAAACTTTTGGTAACTATTAGTCACTTAGGGTCCAGGTATAAAAATACCAGAGTTTCCCTTAAACCAAACCTTAACCATGGAGGTGTCAGATCTCAAAATGTTCTCATGGGTTGTTTTTGTAAGACTTCTTGTTTCCTGTACCTGGTATGAATATGTCACATGATTTTTATGTTTCGTTTTTGTATTGATGTATCACTCTGATCACGTAACCCGCACAAGCCTTAATAACATCTTATCAAGAGAAAGCAACAGGGTTCATGGGAAATGCAGTTTTGAGAAACACAAGATACTACAATTAAAAACTTTAAAATGAGATATTAGCCAGTATGCTATACTGCCAAAATGGGCTCTGTCAGTGTTAAAATGTTTGTTACATGTTATACTATTGGATTATTATTATAGAGTTATTAACATGTATGCAGCATTTTAATATTGTAGCCGACTGAGGTAGAACTAATTTTACTCATTTTATATACTTTCAGTCGGCTTAATTAACTTTATAGCAATGTCTTGTAGGCTCATTATAGTTTAAAATCATAATCATCTGCAAGATACTAGTAAGTTTTTCTGTTTTTCATTCGTTTGTTTTCATTTTCATGTGTAGTTGACTGCTGAACTAATCCTTTAATTGTTTTCTGTTTCTCTTCCATGTGGTGCTGTCCTCATGCCCTGGTCTTGTGTGGTGATACAGGTGAGTGCCACACTTTCAGCTTTATGACAATAGACCACACAGTGCTCTCTCTGTCACACACTCTCTCTCGGCCCCTCCTCAGTTTCGGTGTCAGGCCCTCAACACTCCCACCAAGGGGAGTGTCCCGACACCCTGTCATTATTTTAATCAAATGCAATTACCACCACTCTGAGGACAATTGAATTTTGTTGACTGCCCTTTTTCTGTTAGCCCATGCCCCTGCCCCAGCCTCCCCCCTTCCCCAGCCCACCACAACACACACACATAGACAACTGTCCCGAACAAGAGTTAAAAGTCTAAAAGTCAGGCGGCGTGTAGGCTTAGGGGTCAGGGATTGAAAACACACATTTTACTGTTCCCGATTCACCAGCTTCATTTCAATCTTAAGAAGGGAGGGGTGTATCGCTGCAGGGGTGGAGAATTGATTGAAGTGTTAATAGAGACTTGTGTTTAGCTGGCCTGTCAGGGCCCAGCGCAAAGTGTGTTTTAGAGTGTGGTTTTGGCGTATCATCTAAGCGTTCCTTTGGTCGGAAGGTGGGCGAAGCTTGGGGGGGTTGGGGGTTAAAAGACCGTGTGACGCTGTTGTGGGACGAGGCGTTGAACTGACCGCTTTTGTGCAGAGCGACAAAAAGATGCTCGCGCCAAAAGCAGGCCTGCCTTTGTCCTCACCCCTCCCATTATGTTTGCACCACTGCAAAATATGATTTCAGATCATCCCAGAAGAAAAGGGAAGATCGGGTGGGGGCGGGGGCGGGGGTGGGGGTGGGGGACGGTTGTGTCTGTGTATGTGTGTGCGTGTGAAGAGAGGGAGGTGAGGAGGAGGGGCAGCTGCTGAATAGCTTCCTGTGTAGTAATCAGCAGGCTGAGCCCCCCAGGATGGGCAAAGAAGAGCGGGATAAAGACCGTAAGTGTTCTGAAGATGTGACCGCCACACCACCGCTTCTTTTGCCTTGTGGGCACTAGGAAAGAATTCACAGATCTGTCATCTGCCAGACATTAGCCCAACAGCCCCCGACCCCCTCCACCCCTTTTCTTTCACACACACATACACATCCCTGTTCTTCCCTCAGCCATCGTCAGGATTCCTTCCTGTAACTTTGGGTGACCTCCCCCCCAGACCAGACACACAATAACCTAGCAGATCCCTCCTGGTGTGAGAAGATTTAGCCAGTGTCTCAGAAACTTATGACTCGCCTTCAGGTAGACTGCAAGTGTGTGTAAAAGAGAAAGAAGTCAGTTTGGAAGCCAAGGAGGAGTACTGAGGATGCTCGCTCTGCACAATGCACTCCAACAAGAAGGCAATATAAACATGACACACCAACAGGGTGGGGGAATTCCTCATGCATGGTTACTAACCAAACATGAAATGTTTATGCTGTCTGTGTGTGGGAGGGTGTGTGGATATTCACGCTCGAGAAAAACAAGGGACAAGGTTGACTCTGATCCGCATGTGGTGCCTCCCACCGTTTCATGTATTCTTGCATCACAGTGTGGTAGGGAGGGCGGCTGCCGTCCCCTGACCAAAGATATGGATATTGAACGGGACAAGACATTAACATTTCACCAGCACCTTTCCTACCCTCTTCTTTTTCTCACTCTCTCGCTCCCCTTTCTTTTGACATGGTGCTGGCATTCCCCAGAGCTATAGCACTCAGTGTGCTGGGGCAAGTGCCACAAGCCAGAGGCACAGCCACATAGCGATGGGAGATAGAGCAAAGTGAGCTGAAGAGAGGTATCTCAGCAACAGAAAATGTGCAGCCTTCATGTGGTAGAAGAGCCTCAGGCAGCCTGCTTCATCCCCGGGCACTCGGCTCTCTGACAGCTTTTAAGCACACTTTCTCCACCCTCATTCCCCCCCTTTTTCACGTTGCTTTTAATGATCTGCTGTGCGAAGCGCATTTGAGTCAAAAATTGAAATAACAAAACACTCACAGGCTGAGCTACAGAAAGGTTGTCCTGAAATTATCTTTTTGGTCTTTATTGTTATTGCTTCATTAGATTTTTTAGTGTGCTTGTACTTTTTTGTTCTTTTAAAATTATTTTTGGTGTTACTTACTTTGTAAGTACCACCACATGCATCCTCCTCATGGATTTCTCTTCCCTTTCAAGTGTAATAGTTGTGTTGGGTTTATCTATGTTGAGGTATTGATGTTTGGATATTTACAGTACCTTGTGCTTCAGCTGTCTGTATCGTTGGTTTTGTATTGTTAGGGTTAGGGTTAATCTACATGTGGTGGTGATGGAGGAAACAAGTTTAGGTGTAATTTGAATGAATGTCATTAGATCAAAATTACCCCCCTTTGGGAGATTTTCACTTCTCCTTTAATAACGTATGCTGCAAAGTGTTGAGGATGACGGCGTCGAGAATTTAAAAGAAAGAATATTCAGTGACTGAGCTGGAGAAACATTACAGTGGCCCAGAAATGACAGAGTCCAGGCAGCCTTTGTTGCGCTTGCTTCATTTCATTTGGTTTCTTAATAAAAGACTAGAGGTAGTTCAGGCCAGAAATAGGGTGCACTCTACCCAGCCCTGATCATCGGCACTGTTTACTTTGAGCATGACATTAACACCCAGCATACGTATGTTAAGAGTCCTCTTAGAAAGTACAGTGTGCGGTGGAAGCAAGGGATTTGTTCAAATTAAGCTCTTAAAGATCATGTAACATAAGTGGAAACAAATGTGGATGCCTCAACCATGTTATTCTTCCGATGCTCCGCCAAAGCCCTGGGCTTCGAGACAGCTCATGTCTCAACTACAGAGTAAAACTAAAGACAGAAAAAGACAGAGCTCAAGCTTTTTTTCAAGCTCAAGCTCAGTGTTATACTCCAAGCTCGTTTTATGAGACACCTAGGAGTGTTTAGAGAAGCCTGGCTCTCAGGCCTCCATAATACAGCCTCTGAGAGTGTGTAGGAGGGCCAAGTTATGCCTAATGCGCAATGTCCATTGAGTCGTCTGTTATACATGGTAATGAATGGTGGTCAGAGAAACAGTGTCCTGTATCAAAGAGCTGAACTAACATGCCTTTCTCACGGAGCTGGAGAAGTGGCCCTTTGTCACGGCGGACGCCTGCTATCGACTCCCAGCATCTCGCAAAATATGCCCCATTGTTGGAGAAGGCCAACTCCGTTTACAACTCTGAACCGACAGCATTCCTGAAGTCAGCAACACCAACCCCTCCTCCTATAACTTCCAAGAGTGACGGCAATGGATTACATTTACTTTTACCCCTTGTCATGGAGTATTTTTGTGTGTGTGTGTGTAATTGTACTTATTTGAGAATTGATTTTAGGGTGGGGGGTTGGTTTATTTTTTATTTTTTTATTATTCCACTTGAGTATTCTTTGACTTGAATATTTTACTCTACATAACTTGTATCTATTGTATTGTATCTATTTCAAGAGTACATCTTTTACGGACACCCCAAAAGCTTTGCAAAAGAGAGTGGACATTTAATTTATGGTGACTTAGCACTTAGGTGAACAAAGTGAGAGAAAATCAGTAAATGTCATCAGATCCAAATCATATCCTCAGATATCATCCATGACTGTGGCCTGTTTAAATTTACATTTCTAAAAAAGTATCTTGGTGAAGGCAAGATATATTGCCAGAACAGAAACCGCCACTAACATGACCCTGAATTGTTATGTTGATTCATGCTTTACTTTGGTTTTTGTCAAGTAAAGGGCTCTTTTATTATTATTATTATTAAATGGCCTAGTTTAGAGTCATGGTCTTCTTGCAATGTATCAAAACGATTACGTGTAAAAGCCACAGACTGTGGAAACACGAAGACATGTCATGTTTTCTGAAGACGCATGTTTTGAAGCTCCGAGTTTGATTTTACTTTATGCTGTCAGCTCAGTCAGTTGCTGGAGCCAGAAGTGTAGCAAAGAGGATGGAGCTTAGGTGTGACAAGCAGGCAGCAACCACCAACAGTTTTCAAAATGGCCACCATGATAAGCAGTAGAATAAGTGGATTTAGATAGCGAGATCCAAATTACTTGTGAAAAAAGAGACTTTATATTTCTTGAGAGATGTTGGGATTTTTCTGAATTGTCAGTAGAGTTGCAATTTTTTCAGAGCCAGCATCTAGTGGCCATTGGAGGAACTCGGCTCATTTCAATTGTCTTTACCTTTTAGCCATAGTTGTTGCTATTTGGTAACAGCATGTATCTCAGAAACATTAAGTCGGATGAATGAGTTACTTAAGCTTAAATTACAACAACTTTTACTTATGTCGGACAGGTTGGTATTTTGGTTGTCTCATCTAGCTGTTTTTATGTCCTGAACCCTAACAGAAAGATAGCCTTTTGGAGAAGACCTCTCTTTGGCAGTACCATTCAGCAAAAAAAAACGAGGGGTGGGAGGGGGTTAGATTTCGTTCCTCCTCCCAGTCTGGAACATGCAGTGCTCAATAAGAGACTAGGCTCATCTCTGTCTAAGAGCTAACTAAGCACAGCAAACCCTTAGAGAGAGCTGAGGGCTTCTTTCTCTGTGAAAATGGTGGCAGTGAAAATAGTGCTTGGGGAAAACAGGCGGTTGAGTCAACTTTAAAAGCCCCAGCACCGCCACCCCATCCACCATCCACTCCCGTTTCACGGTGTTGGTAGTGTTGGAATGTTTTTCATCAGAAGGGGGGTATTTACTTGGCTCCAGCCCCTGCATGAGTGTGTGTCTGCGAGTGAAAGAGAGAGAAGTAAAGCTCAGGAAAGCATTTATTTATAGGTATCTGAAAGCTGCAGGGCCCTGAAACTCTGGGATGTATTATGACGTGCCTTTGGAAAAGCAAAAACAAAACCCCTTACAGCCAGATCCAGCTATTTTTATCACTTAGGTTAGCTCCCAATTGTACTTCATAAAAGCTGCATTCTCACCCCACCCCCTTCACTTATGTTACCTTGTTAGTCCAAACACTTTGTTTTTAGTGTGCTCAAAACCCATGCAGGTGTCCAGTGAAAGCATATCTGCCAGGAATCTCTGCATTGCATGACAACTGTTAAGACAATATGAGGTTTTGGAGTGAACAACCCCTGCTTTCAGTGCTGCTTGCTGTCCTGTCGTCAGAAATGTACAGTACTTGTTTAGTGACCATGCTTTAGTGCAGAAGCCGGTAGTTCCTAGGTCTGTGTCTGTTGTAGAATATTGTCTGAATCGGATCACTACCCCTGGCACTAACAAGTCCAATGATGAAGTCAGCACCTCTCAACATCTCACCCCTTAATGGAGTCTTCACTGCCTTTGTCCTTAACCATCCATTCCCATTAATTATTCAAAGGGAGAAAGGAAAACCATTTGAGTGGGTAACACTGATCCAGTGTACTCAACCAATCTATGCAGTGTAAGTAATAAAATACCACGCACTCAGACGACACAATAAAAGAGATGGAGACAGAGGAGACGCTTGTTAAAAATGTAAGTAGACGGAAGCTACCCGAAGACAACAAAGGGAGGAGGAGGAGGCGGCTCGGGAGTCAAAAGACACAGCAACGACATCTTAGTGTCTGGGTTAATCAGCGAAACAGGCCGATAGCAGCTGGTGTTTCACTGTATCCTCCTGGTCCACGGAGGGCGCCTGTCTAAGCAGAGGCTGAGGCGATGTGATGCGCCCTCAGTGCAGCTGAGTGATGCTAATTGGGATTAGCGCCCATTGCGCTAAACTGACACAAGACATTCCAGGGCCAGCCTTTCCAGACTCCACTCGCCGCACTGTCAAACTCTGCCGTATGTTTTCTTCTCGCCCCCAGGGCTCTGGAAAGATGGAGGGCACAGAAAATAAAAGCCAAAGAAAAGTGCAAACAAGAGAGTATTTTTTCAGAAACACTGTGTTAGGGTACCAGCACCTAGGGCTGGAAAAGGTCATGATGCACTTTCACTCTAAATATGGCTAGCTTTCCCTCCTTGAAATGAGGGAAGGGAGGGGTTGGAAATCCAGAAGTCATCGTGCAAATAGGAATCCTCTCCAGTTTTCCCACCAGACTCAGTTAGATCTTCATTGAAAAGAAGCTTTTGCACCCTGAGTTTGATAAACCCATCCAGTCAGCCTGTGTGAAGAGAAGAGGTTTGAGAGATGATGATTTTTTTCCCTTGGATTTTGGAGGGGGGCCTTTTCTGAGGAATTAGATCCATGAACTGGGAGTGCTGTATTGAATATTTTATCGACTGTCTGCTTGCCCCGTGCTGACCTGCCTGACATGCTAAGTTCCCGGCTCGCTGGAGACGCCACGTCACTTTGCATCAGCCCAGCCACCCGTAAGGCTCCCCTGCATTTCCTGTGAATAAACTCGCACACAGTGGGGGAGGAAGAGAGGCCAGGGCACAGGGGCACTGGGGCTGAGATGAGGAGAAAACACACACACACACATTATTTCTCTGAAGAACAACACACACAACCTTGGCTACAGTATGAACTCCCTTGGTCAGAGCCTGATGAATCCTCTGAAAGCACCCAGTGAATTGAAACGACCTGAAACCTCTATTTTAATTATGGCTTGACTCTCCATAATGTTTGCTGCACCAGTGCGGGTCATAGCTGGCAGTGGATCTCTGTAATTAGATATGAACATGATGAATAATCCAACAAGTCATACCTAAACGGCAAAATAGATATTTTGTCATTGGCTTCCAAAAGGACCCACACAAGCATTTTCTGATCTGGGGTGCCACATACCCAACAGGTCCGCATACCTAAATGACAAAATAGGGTTTTCAGTGCCTTTTAAAACCACCCAATATCAGTTATAAAAACTATTCATGTGAGCATTTTCTTATCTGCGACCTCTTTGGTTAAATTTAGGCACTAAGGTTGGTAGGAGATGGGATGCAAACTACAGTCTTTTATGTTAAGGTCCGACACTTTGCACACCCAACCATCCACCTGAACTACTCTATAAAAGATTTTGTACCAGTATCATGTGATCATGCTTCTTCCACCTTTGCTTATGAGAATGAACTATCGTTATTTGCATGGCTGCAAGAGGTCACTTTGAATTGAAACATAGGTAGTTTTAAGCATTTTAAGCAGTTTGATGATATGATACTTTTTCAACACCTTACTTGAAGTGCTGTATATTCGGCATCAGAAGGGACCATAACTACATGCTAACTATTATGTTAAAATACTTAAGATGACAATGCATTGATAATGGATTCAATGGATTTTTTTTTTTTATAGCAATTTTAGTCAATATTTTATCATGCTGATCATTTATGACAGACTGCTTATAAGGAATCATGAGCTTGTTATACTGGTTATACTATTATATTGGTAATCAGCGTTTGTCTGTTTCTATGGGTTTACGCTGTTGTTCTGAAGCATACCAGTACACTTTAAGTAAAAGGTTACCAATCAGGAGTGCCATCTTTTTCACATGAGATGTTAGTAACATTTGCACAACAATAACAGGTTTAGAGTGACACAGTCTAGTGTGCTTAGGGAGTTATGCTCTGAGGATGTGAGTACGCTCTCTCACCCTTCAACGCGCCTCCATCCCCATCCCTCTGTCTCTGGCTCATTACTGGCAGTGGGGCTTCCTAATGTGTTAAAATTCAGTGGGGTGGAAACGTCAGCCAACGGACTTTGGTCCCCCAACGGTCTTTACTTATTCATGCAAGCGCTGGCCTCTCTCCAGGACAGTGTAGCGGTGACCCAAGAGGACAGCAGGGCCTAGAAAAAATGACCCTGCATCAGGGTCACTCAGCATTTTGAGCCAATGAGTCGACAAACGGCAGCGTCGTGTAGCACTGTGCTCCTTCTGTTGATGAAAATGTGTCACTCTCCAGTCCCGTGTTGCATTGTCTTCCCTCACCAACCTCCTTTTTGTTTACCCTTTAGCATGTATTGATGTCCTAATTACCACACAACTTAATGGGAAGACAAGTAAGCACAGATATTATGGGAATAAAAATGAGAAAAAGACAGTGGAATCCACTCGTGATATGATGGATGTGATGCTTGTGGGCTGAAGAGCCTAGAAGAGGAAGTGACCGATTTCTTATCTTAGACTGTATTTATTTGTTTGTTTTTACATGAAGCCTAGTTAATGCTTTTGAATGATCATGTCTCTTTCATGTCTCCTTCATATTATGTCTTTTTGCAAAGACTCCTCATCAATTCAGATGCTATTACATAATTTAGCACTGATTATCAACAGCATTACATAATGAGGAAACACATGAACATTATACTCAACATTGTACTCTATAATTTGCTCTATGATTTTTTTGAGTGGGAAATTGCTTCATTAATTTTCATATTGCTTGTTAAGGAATGCAACATGTATTGTTGGTTTATTTTAATGTTATTATTATCACTGTAAATATTGGTGATATCCTTGTTGTTGGCGGCCCATTTTGTATTTCTCTGTCACCTATAGGCATTTAAGTTGGGGAAGCATGGGCTTGGAAAGAAAGTGGGAGTTTAAAGTAGATATAGTACTTTGTTTTGTTTGTGGGAGTGATAACTGTTTGTAAAATTAGACTTAGGCTGGGTTATGCTTGAAACTACCTAGTTCATTAAGTGTTGTCCAACCACGTCTAAAGGCAAACATGTTTATAGCTGTTCTGGATGACCACCCTCAAGCATGCCATCATAGAGAGGGGTGAGATACATTGAATCTCTCGAATTGCACACAAGACATTCTTGGTGTGTGTTACTTCATTAATCCCCCATTTTTTCACTCCATTGTACAGTTTACACACACAGGCCTGAAATACAGACAGGACCCATAGACATGCAATTGTGGGGAGAGATGTTAGAGTGATGGGCCTGCCACATAGCAGTTAGGTGTTCGGTGCCTTGCTCAAGGACACCTCTTGGATACCTCAAGGACACCTGCCCACACTCCGTACTGTGGTCCGGTTTGGACCTGAACCGACCATCCTCTGGTTCCCAAGAGACGTCCCTACGGACTGAGGTACTTCCTGTCAGATTTTCAGTTTTTGGGAAGTTGGAAGTAGTGTCCTTGATTCCAACATTGGAAAGGTATGGGAGGAGTGGTTTTCGGAAGCTGTTCGATAACAGCTTTGTTTGAAGGATTTTGAAACCATAACACCATAGGAATCTTGAATCATGAAGTATTTTACTTCCTCTTTGCTATCCTCTCCTTTATTATAGACAGTAGAGAGAGATAACTGGAAATGAGGGAGAGAGAGTTGCAACAAAGGTCCCTGACCGGACTCACAGCGGTGACATTGGTTTCAAGGTCGGCGTCTTAACCCCTAAGCCACAGGGGCACTCCAAGTTGTAAAGTCTTAAGGCAAGACTAACCTAGTAACTAACTACTGCTGAATAGTGACAACTGTGATCTACTGTGGCAATTTCACCGTAATGGCATGTTAAATTTCTCTTTATTTCCTTCATCATCATTACTTGACCCGACTGAGAGTTTGCCAACTTCAGCTAACATTAGCTACCAGCTACTGGTCATACCAGACCAAGTAAGACTGTAGCAGCAAAACATCTGAGTGTATTGAACTGAGCAAGAGTGTGTTTTATTGCTTATGAATCCGACTTTTCATTTGTAGGAAAAATATTGTGTTATTCCCTCTTTCAAAAGTTATATGGTCTTGCTTTAAAATGTGTCATATCTTGTAATTTTTCACATTAAAATGGCCAAATTTATATACTGGATACTAGCAGAAAATATCAGCTGCCAGCTGCCTCTGTCCAAAAATAGTCTCAATGTTGGCCTACAAAATCCCTCACTGGACAAACCTAGCCCTGACACCTCCCCTCCTATTTACTATTTAATGTGTCCTCTCTTAATCCCTTCATCTCTTCATCTTTCTACCTCACACTCTCCAAGCCTTCCCTCTCCTCTGTCAACACCCCCAGTCTTTCCTCCAATGTTGTCCCTCCCTGTCTTCCTCAATCCTCCCTCCCTCCTCTTTGCTTTCCTCCCCTGCCCATCACACAGCCGTCAGAGAACATTTGGAGAAACCCTCCAAACTTGTTTGTTTGCCTTGCTGTCATCCTAGTTTGCCAGAAACCCCAACCGCCGAGCCCCGACGAGATGTTTTACAGTTGGCCCTTCAAAGGAAAGTAGAGATTCAAGATGGAGTTGGCTGTCAGCTTTTTTCCCGCATATTTGCAACCACAGAGAATGTGATTTACCAATCAGGGTGTGTTCCTACACTTGGCAACATGATGGTTTTGACAGTGTTGTGGCGGCTGAGTTGTCTGAGCTTGGTTGTGGGGAAGTGGTAAGAGCGCTACTACCATAAATCAGAGTTAAGCATGACTCAACTTCACACATCACTATGGAAAACGTTTAGAGCAATACAGCTGTTTTCAGAGGCTTACTGGATATGTGGATATTTGTGGACTGAAGTAACCAGTAGCTTATATTTTCATTTGACAGTTTATTCCCCCAAAATGCGGCTAATTGTGTTTTTCCTCAGAAATGTATATTTTTTCCCAAAATGAACAGTGTAAATCACTAAAACACTAGGACACTAAAACTCAAAATCCAGACTAATGAAATTGAAGTTAGTAATTACCAATGTAGGCTGAGTCAAGTTTTATTTAATTTTTACTTTATTTTTATTATTCATTTGTTGAATTTGTTAAAATCTTGTTCCACACTGCAATGGTATAATATAATAAGAAACATTCACTAGGTACGTTCAAGAACCTCCATCATATAAATAGTGAATGAGACTGCCTAGCAATGACTGACACTGACTCAATGTAACCCTGCTTTAGACCAGCAACAATGAAATGGGGCTCGAAGATATTTTTATGTGGACATAAATAATTGAATTCCCTACTTAACCTCAGCTCTTTTTCTTTGTATTATCACCATTCTGCATGTACATATGGTATGTGTGGTGTATGATTAATGTACCTCATTGGTTATTTAAGTTATTGTATTTTTTATGCAGTTTCATCTTTATTCTAGAGTAAAGAGCAGCGGCGTCAAGAAAGTAGATCCAAAGGAGAGAAATAATAAATATAATATAATATTAGATATAAGAAGACTTAAATACTGTGCCTCAGCTAGTGTAAAGCAGCTACACCATTGGATCACCACGTGATTATACATATTAGAAAAGCTTTTATTAATGAGTGTAACAATTATGTTGAGATATATTGAAAAAGCTTACATACACAGAAGTTACACAAAGGCAGAAATGTCCATTGACAAGCAGACATCCTTTAATCTTTGAGTCCAGAGCACCACGGAACACCTTTCAATTATTTTTAATTTTATAAATAAATAAATGTGGAATTATTCCCAGAAACTCACTGATTCTAAATAATATAGTTTCATAAATTGACACTGGGAGCTTCTCAGATTAAGTCTTTTATTAAATATTAGATAAAAATCAGATAATTCTTGTACAGGGGCCCAGCTGAGGGGCACCCCAGAGGATGCTCATTGAAAAGGTTCTAGATCTTTGCAGTCAGTCAAGGATCTGACCACTGACATGATGCAGACAAGCCTGCCTCTTCAAACCTGATGCTTTAAGAAAGCTGTTTTAATGTAGCAGTGGCTTTTTGTAGTCTGTGTGTGTGACGTGGCTTAGATCAGTTTCCCAAGTTCTTCCTGAGCGTCATTAAACTTGCTACTCTGTACATTGTTTCATCACTGTCCAGCCACACACTTGGCCCTGCCATGCTACATAATGAACCCTCTCACCATTACCCCCCTCCACACCACTGTTGCAACCCCCAGTCCTTCCAGTGCCCACAGTACACAGACCAGTAACCAGCAGCAGCACCAGTAGGGTTTGAGCTGTCAGTGGACACTGTCTTCATCTCTGACACCTTTTCTACTCTTGTGTGTCTCTATATGTTCAAAAGACGTACAGTAAAATAATCATGAATGTCATTCAGTTAGAATTCAGATTACAGTATATTAGCTTACAATAGGATTAGCCACATTTTAATATTTTTTATTTAATTGATGAGTCAGAACATTTATTGACAACCATTATGATAATCATTTAATCATAAAATGCTCAACACTCACTGGTTAAAGCTTTTCAGTGTTTGGATTAGTAAATTTAATACTTTTGGGAGTGGCTTGTTTTGTTGGTGTTTTCTGATCTGATGCCCGTATCAGCAGGATGACATCAGATGTCTGTGCCTTCAAAATCTATTACAAAACACACAGTGGAAAATAAATCAGTTGTAGGATGTGACAACGCCGTGGTTAAGGTTTGGTTAGGTTTAGGCACAAAAACAACTCGGTTCATGGTTCATGGATCATGGTTTGGCTTAAAATAAGTACTCCATTACAGTTAGGGGACCTTCGTCGTCATGGTTTCAGTAATAATCACGTGGTTAAGGTTAGGGAATGATCATGGTCATGCTTTTAAAAAAATCAACGTCAACTGTCAGCGGTCTCCCCCTTGTTAAAGTCGGATGTTTTGTCGCTCTATAATAACATCACCTGACTTCCTCCTCAGCTCCTGTTGTAATTACTACAGCCGCAAGAGGGCTTTCTGCATTTGAACGTAAACATAGATTGTTTGGGGGCCATTTGCATTCCTACGTGGTCAGATGACGCTTAAAAACAAATTCTTTCCGAGCATACCTTTACCTTAAAAGTCAGGATATCACAGCCTCTGTATCTTTGATTTTGACTATCATCTGTCTTGCAAGTCCCCCAACTTTATGGAAGTGCAATGCTTTATCTCCAGAGTACACCTTTAATTGATTAATCACCAAAACAACTGAGTTTCAGCCCAATTTTATTCTTAATTTTGAAGAATTTTGTCCAAGAAAACAGCTTTTTTCTTCCTTTATAAAATAAAAAAAAAAATCTTGACTCAACATCCTACCTCATTCTGGAGCTTTCAATCTCATGGGGGTTTTTTGTTTGTTGGTTTTGTTTTTTGTAAACTACTGTTTCTGAAGTCAAGAGTGCGCTTTCCCACTTCCCATTTTGTTTGATGTTTTTTCTACTAGTGCCTACTAGTTTGGAGAATCAAAAACTGAACAAGAAACTCCACTCTTAATCATCAATATCACGGTGGTCCTAGTTTTCAGTTCTTCCTTTCTGGTTAAATGTCTAAAAATCAGTCAAATCATGTGTTGTAATATTTAGTTAAATAAAAACCTGCATGAGGGTCATGGCATATGATCACCAAATACCTGGTGTAGAGTTATCAGACCACCTATCAGTCCACCTCAGCCATTTATGAATGGCAGAAAATGATATTTTGGTCAAATATGGATGCTGCTAAACGTAATGAATATCTGAAGTTGCTCAGTTCCCTGACATATCCTGGCCAAACTAGCACGATCCAAGCATAGCTACAGTATACGCCTGGGTTTCTCTTGGTAATACTGTATTAGTTTCCCTTTTTGCTAATTGCATTGTCAGTCGCAGCAGCACTTCCTTCTTCACTGTATGATCTTAAGCTCCCTGTCCTTCCCATGACCACAACACATTCCCATACACTGACACAGTGGGACAACAAGCTTGGACAAACACCATTTGCCACTCAAGAGGTGTCCCCTCCAAGCCGCCACCCAACCACTACGGTCCCAGCGTGTCAGAAAGCCATTAAAAGCCAGTCTCTTAAAACGGTTTCTCAGCTCGCCCATGTTGCTTTTTCTCTCAGGCCATATTTAATAAATAAAGCCGCCAGCACTCTCTCTGTCTGGGCGAGAGAGTTTCTGCAAAGCATGGGGGGCAGTGAGAGAGAGTGAGAGGGTCACTATTATATCTTGCTAAAACACTCCAAATGTAATTCAGCTGCAGGTCAGAACTTCAGAAGTGCAACCACGTGTGTGTTCCTGGGTGTATATGGTGGCACTGTATGTGTGCGAGTGTGTAAAAGGGGTCGGTTTTTAAAGGGTTTTTAAAAGGTTTGGAGGAGTGAAGGTCAGGTGATGGAGAAAGCGTTAACAGTAAACCTCTCTCCTCTCTCTACATCTCTCCATCCTGCTCTTCCCCTCTGCTGCCCATGAAAGTTTGATGTTCGAATTAGGTTGTTGACTCATCTCACACCTCTATGCTCATAGTATTGACAGGCTGCCAGCGGACTGCTGGGCGGGCCAAGATAGCCACTGAGTGTGTACTCCCTCCCTCACTGTCTCACTTCCTCTCTTTTTTTCACTCTCCTTTTGCTTCAGCATCAGCCAACAGCATCAGAAGTGTTTTAACAGAGCTTTAATGGCCTCGGCCCCTAACCTCACCTCCAGCACACACTCACTCAAACACACACACACACATGCACGCACGCTGTGGGTTGGAAATAGCTTGCTGGTAGTGGAAAAAAAGTGTTGAACAGAAAAAAAGAGAGAGAGTTTGTTGTGCTGATGGAGGGTGACATGCCCTCCTTTTCTCACCCCTAGCTCCCATCTTCCTTCCTTCTGCCCACTGGCTCACATGACCAGCCTCCCTGGATTCTATCCTTTTGTTTTCTTTCTGTTCCACTCGCTCTTTACATTGGTCCCTCTGGTTTTCACACTAATGTAGTGAAGGATTCTCTGGGTTCTTTGTTTTGGCTTTTTTCCTTCTCGTTAATCTGTCTTTTTCTATGGCACTGTATAGTCTCTTTGTGCAGTTTAAATACCATAAAGTGCTTGGTTTTTTTTTCTTTGTGGATGTGAGTATCATTTGGTGACTTGTAGCTAATATAACAATTGGCAAACATAGACTTGACCCAACCATCAATGAAATATGGGAAGAACATATTGAGATAATTAATTATCAGCTTGTTACAATTCTGTTTTGGTATTCTGCCTTCCTCATTGATCAGGCATCTCATGTCAACACAGAATGCCATTATGCTAATTGCCTGGCTAAAATTGGCAACAAAAAAAAAACTTATAGCATGCTACCTACATAAATACACTACTATTCAGCAGTGTAGTTTATTATTCCATCTTAACACAGCTATAATCGATATTTTTATAATAACAATGTATCAAAAGACAATGTGAAAACCATTGAAAGGCATCGCTCGTAGTGAAGAATCTACAGAGAATTATCACCAGAATCTGCAGCTCCTGTGCAGCTTTATGGAGCTCCAAATGAATAATAATGTTGCTCCGTAACTGCTAGATGAGCAAATAAGCCATTGTTTGAGAACAAGTTAACTTAAGAGGTGATGATATGTCAGTGTTGTGTTCACAGCTTGTTTCTGCTGCCCCCAAGTGTCCAAAAAATCAGTTATTGCAGGTTTAAATGTAATTTTGAAAGAACACCCTGTACAGCTGTACTCTATCAGACTCCACAGTCCCGTATCCATAGAGATTATACGCATATTTTGCAGTGCATCTACATCCAATGCCCAAGTCCACTTCCAATGCAGGAAATAATGTGTCCTTTATGAAGCAATGTGAAATATAAGGCTATGGAGGTTGAGGTGGAGGATGGGTGTGAAGCTCTCCAGACTCATGCCACAGACAGGAGTTCACATCCCGTCACACAGTGCGTTAAAATACCCTTCAGTAACCTGGTTGGAGTCCGCTTTCTGCAGAAGCCAGTTTCTTTAACATCATGTGAACAAAACCCAGTGTTTCAAATCTTGGCAGGGGATTAGAGAAACCTGATTGCCCCACCTAGATTTCTTCTTTCTTGGCCATGTATAAGTGTAACCGTGTTTCTAATGGACTTTTTTCATGTTAGCATGACGCAGATAATTTATTGTAGCAATTTGTCTTTGTATTTAAATTAATGTAATTCAAAGTCCAGCTAAAACTGATGCTAAGTAGGCTAAATAAGTAAGTTCCACAACTACAGATTTGACTATTTGTAAAATTCAGACACATTCATGTTTAAAGAAAAACTACACGCATTAATATACATTAAATTATAAACCATTGTTTAAGAATATGGTCAATGTAGGGGAGAAATCTGTATATATACACAGATTTTATAGTCATTTTACTCAACAGGGTTAGACGACATCACTATACTTGCACTATCAAACCACATCCTTCCTCTGTAACTTCACACTTTCTAAGTCAGCATAGCAAATTTGTATGTTGAGTCATTGGTTGTTTCTCTTCACCGACCAGCAAGTATATATATGGAGTCTGTCATGGCCTTTTAAACCCAAATGTAGTGTATTCCCAGGAGTCTCTTCCACCTCTGATCCAATGGATGTGATACAGTATGGTTGAAATGATATTTATTCATTGAGTATACATGAATTTTGTAGTATTACTGTATGTGTTATCAACTGGGAGTTTTTGTCTCAGCAGATTTTCCACTCTGACATGAGCAGCATTCCAGTGGACTCCAGAAGTTCTTTTGTTTTTGAATGTTTTGCCATGAAAATAGTCACATTTACTGTAGCTGCAATTTGTCATCTTTTGATGAGGTCGCATCCTGACTCATTCTTTCCTTTTCTCTCAGTTTTTCTCTCTGTTGTTCACTCTTTACAATGCCCCCCCCCCCAACCCAACCCCCATTCTTTGGTTCAGGGTTGGAGTGTGGTGTTTGTGTGTGTGTGTGTGTGTGTGTGTTGAAGGGTTTAGCTGTGATGAGTGCTGTGCTAGCTAGGCCCAGCCAGAGGCAACGCTCATTAGCAGAGTTTAGCCACACAGGCGCTGAATGGGACGGCTTGTTGACACACACAATGGGATCAACCCCCTCACACTCACGCAACACACACTCACACAACCGAGTCATGGCTCCAGCTTGACGCGTCATGCCCCCCTCTCTTACCCTCTTCAAACTGGGCTTGTGTGTATGTGTGTGTCAGAACAATCCACCCAGAAAACTCATCTGATGCCCTCTTTCCCTCACCTTACACTGTCACACACACACACACACACACACAGTCGCATGTCACACACCCCCTTGCTCATGCATTCTGACCTAACATATACACAGATTTCCAGACAAATTTGACATTTATACACTTAATTATCTATCACACATTATACACGCACATTTCTGGGAACCTTACAGACACACACACACACACACACATTTTAGGAGAAAAATACATCTATTGTCACTTAGTGGAAACAACCACAACTGTTCCTCACAGATTTTAGTATCTACAGGAAAGTTGTCTCCTCCTCAGGGGTTATATCATCCTCAAGGCCACCCCTTATTCCAACCGCACACAAACAAGAACACACATACACATGCTTGGTAATGGAATAAGCAACCCTAATACACAGTAAACTGACCAGTTAGTGCTAATAGTTTCTTTCACTTTGGCCTGGTTTGGCTGTCACATGGTGATAGGACAAGGCTCTGTCCTATGGCCCCATCCACCCTGCCGGATGGGACATATCAGCTCCAATTTAGCCCATCACCGCCTTTAAGAAAATTCATCAGGCCCTCGTTAGGAATGAAAGCAGTCTGTGTACCAGGAGCCGTGGCAGATGGGAGATTAGTTCAGGCTCCCACGGACAGGGAATATAGAAGGAGGAGCGCTGTGTTTGTGTGAGCTGAAATGGAGAAAATGAGGACACTTACGTTTTTGTGTTTGTGAGTGTGTTTGTATTCTTGAATTTTCAAGGTACACACTTATGAAGATAAAGGTAGCTTTGCAGAAATAATAATACAGCACTGAGGGAAGAAAATGCAGCTCATTCAGAAGAAGAATAGGACAAGATTGCTACACTCAATCATATTCTTAGCCAAGTGCTTCAACCTGCACAGCACACAGGTTTACTGGTCCAACTAGTCCAACTCTTCACACAGCTGATCTCTGCGTGACTGCCTGCTACTGCTTTAAAATATTACATGATGTGATGTGTTGCATTGTGGGAAACATCCCACACTGCACTCAGTCACTCTATTATTTATTTCTGTCTATACTGTGTATAGGACTATTTTTCTATTTATTTTATTGTATTTCTATATATGACACTTTTGCTGGCTGCTGCAACGCTAAAAATTTCCCCGCTGTGGGACAATAAAGGCTTATCTTATCTTATCTTATCTTATCTTATTATTTATTTTCTTGATTAATTGTTTGGTTCATAAAATGCCCATCACAATTTCCCGTCTTTAAATTGTTTGTTTTGTCAAATCCAAAACCCAAAGATATTCCATTGACTATAAGACAAAGAAAAACAGTAAATCATCACAACTGAGAAGCTTTGACTAGGTAATGTGTGGCTTTTTGTGCCTGAAAAATGACTTTAACGATTAATTGAATATCAAAATAGTTGCAAAATAATTTTCTGTAGATCCATTTATCGATCGAACAAATATCAGATGTAGATATCATATCTGCATTTTCTTCATGTTTTTTTACCTACTTCTTCTTGGTTATTTGCCATGATAAGGTAACCATGCATCCATAACAAATGCAACAGTCAGTCTGGTAATTTCCTGTGAAGTTAGGTGACTTGGAAATCTCTAGTCAGTTGAGAGAAGCTGTCACTGTCATTGGCTATCAACAGCCAATTAAATGTATATAACTTTTAAAAAAAAAATGATATCATGAAAGGACAGAGAAAAAAATGGATCACTTAAAAATAATTTGTTTTGAGATTAGTTAGATTAGTTCTAAGATCAACCTCAGTATGCAATGAAAAAGGTGCACAAAGGTAGCTTCATCTCTTAATTGTAACGGGAAACACACTCCGGAGGCGTCTGATGCAAAAGCACTCTTTAGGCCGACACTGACGATGTCTTGACAGGCAGTGGATATGCCTCATTAAGAGTGAGAGAGAAGAGTCCATTCTGCCTTCAAATGGAACATACAAGTGTGTATCAAATTATTTCATGGGTTTGAGTATTTTTGAAAACTTGTGAACTGAAAAATATGGGCTGAAATGGTGGTTTCATCAATTATTAGTGAATAGTGTAATAAAAATCCTCAGTTCAAATTATTTTACTTGAAACTTTGTTTCATCATGAAACTATGTATTACACAGCAGGTGAGTGCTCTGACAGTAATCACAGTCACACCAACAGTTGATGTACTGACCTTGTGGGTTGAAACTTGACAAAAGAGAAAAGGGGAAGCATTGGGAATTAGCAGGTTAGAAAAACCCCTTCTATTATTTCTTCTGCAGATATGTCAGAGAAGAGTTTCACATTATATTATTTCATCTTGTAATGAATTCATTTAAAAAATAGTGTCACACACTTCTCTTAAATTCAGCACAGTTACTGACTCAGTACATCAAACTAATGTTTCAGTTCCCGCTGATTGTCTGCAGGAAGTCACATGAGGAATCATTTTCAGGGACTTTTCTCATGAACAATGTAAATATCAACCCACTTAAAGAACCATTAATATCAGTTCCCAGAGCAATGACATTCACATTTAATCTTGTATTTCTGATAATAATGTCAGTATTGTGAGAGTCTAAATTCTGAGAATAGTGATAATTCTGACTTAAATGTCAGAATACTGTGTCACATTTTTAACTTTATTCTCAGAAGTCTGACTTTACACTCCAAATTTGACTTTTTCTTTCTCCGAATTCCGGGTTTAATCTTGGAAATATTGTTTTTTTTCACGTGGCCCTAATCCTCATCTTTATGAAAGCAGCAAGAAAACACACAGTCTGCCAGTTGAAAGCTTGGTGCACAAGACCACTATGTAATCACGGCCTCCGGCATCCCACAGTCGCCTTTTTCACTTTGACCACAGATGTTATTTTTGCTTTCTGAGTTTTGATCACCACTGTTTCTGATCTGATTTCACTAGGTTCAGTTACCTCTGTAACCTTTCTGTGGAGTGTCAGTAAATAAATATAGAGCAAAGCTGCAGTAAGTTTACACACTGAGTCCATTTCAGGAAAGTTCCCCTTCATTATATGTATAGTGTTGTCTTTAGCTTTGAGTAAGGGTGAGAGAATAGATGCAGTCAAATAGCATTTTTCAAAGGGCATGGTATAGTTAGGCATAATCACATCTACTGCTGCCTCACAGCAGGGGTAATGGGGATTTCAGACAGTAAGTGGCTGCTGCCTGACCACATTGGTGTTCTGTATTTTGATTTGACCGCCGCCGCTCCCGGGTGTGCTGTCCACTATCCACCTAGTATAATCTCATCACACAGCTAAATAGAGGGGGTTGTAGCTTCAAATAGATGAAATGGTTAGCAATATGACACAATTCATATAGCAAGTTTTGCTAACTAGTATCATAAACTGTGTTTATTGTTGGATAATCACACTTTGAAGCTGATATTGCTCCATGACCGTTTCTCTTCACTGATCTGTCTGTTCTCTGCTGGTGAAGAGGTGTGTAAACGCAGATACCAGTAAAATCAGCACCTGTAGCATTTCCCTCGGCGTCGTTTCTGTTACCATGGTCACATGGCCATCCATGGTGGCAAGCTGAAAAATTTGAACGATCTTAAGTTCCAAATGCAGCGGCAAAGAGCTGTGTGCGTTCATAAGAGCGGCACCCGGCCTCCCTCTCCTTGCCGCTGTGTTTACGTTGACAACAATAGAAGTGATTGCGTCAGCCCCTCGCTGTCCAGTCCTGCTAGTCCAACCAGGGCCAGCTCATGGCACTCTCCTCCTTGTAACCAAGCCATGTCTTGTGCTAACTGATTGAATCGTTTTTAAATGTCTCACTATGTTCAGCTTTTCAGTACTTTTGTAGGAAAAAATGGACACGTACATGGACAGTATAATTTTGTGTGGAAAGTATAATTTTGGCTTCACTGATTGCTTCCCTATGTGCATATTGTTTGCTGTGTAAAGTTACTGCTAATAGAAACCAAACCTTTCCCACACATTAAAAGCTTTCCACTGGCAAACTACTTGCAGACCTTTATTGTGGAACAGCTATAGGAAATGCAATTTATTTGTCACCGAGGCAAACAGAACTTTGTTAGCAGTGCTTTTGTTTTTCCTACAGTTTATGTGAAACTGTAAGGCTGTCCTCCCAAGACAAGCAGTATGCAACGGTTATGGAAGGCAATGACAAATGATCATGATCATGACAATAACGGTGTCAGATCAGAAAATGCTATTTCCATTTAGTTTGGAGGACTTGTTGGAACCAGCACACCATCAAGATAAACAACACCTTTTACCAGGCCTTTCAAGTGGTATGGAAAAATGGTCACTATTGCTCATGACATGGCACGAGTATCCCGTCTGATTTTGAAATAAACGCTAAAAGGTCCCAGCAAGTACAGCAATAGAAATGTGTGTAGGTTTGTGTTCTAGCACTGCATGGAATGTCATTAGATGTGTGTAAACTGGGACTGTGTCCCAGTCTTATCTTTGGTTATTGCCAAACACAGCAGCCTGTGCAACCACCTTCTCCGTCTCTCTCTCTCTCTCTCTCTCTCCTTGTCTCTCTCTCTCTCTGTGTGTCTCTCTGTCTCTCTCTCTCCCTTATCTCCCCTCTATCTATCACATTCCTCCCTTTGATCAATGCCAGGGGCATGTGTGGTCGGAGCCAGTGTGTTTGGATGTGTGTTTGCGAGTGTGCGACTGAGATTATGGACATGTTATCATGTGTACTTTGTGTTAGTGCAGCGAGCGCGTGTGTTTGTGTGTGTGCATGCCAGATTGGCCATGCTTTGATCTTCCATGCAGTGTTGTCTTTGAACTGAAGAGCTGTGTATGACAGAAGCTGGTGTTAAAGCAGCAAGGGCCTTTAGCTGATAAGACAGGAGGCCCTGGGGCCACATGGAGCTCAGTAAAGTTACACAGGTCTGCAGTGACAGTGACAGGCCTCCTAGAAAACTGGGCTATTACCTTATGTCCAGACCAAACACAGTTTGACTGACCAAACTATTTAACTGAACGGGGGTGGTCATTTGGTTAAATTAAGAGGATTCTACATCCACATTTTAATATATTTAACATAATGTCGCCATTCTTCTTTCAGGTTATGAATAGAGCTAGAAGAAAGTTGAAAGTAGAAAATGTAGTCGACTTCAGCTGTCACGTGATGAATTGTACTTAAAATATACAGTAGTTCGATACAAAACTACTGGCCAGCTCTAGGGCTGGGTTTCAAACCTCAAGTACTTTTTTGTCATGTATTGAAAGGTGGCATCAAATGTCTTGTCAGATTTGTAATCCTGTTTACTTAATGTATTCTTTATTCAGATAGTTCCTGATTTAAATCAAAGTAAAGACTATTTTATTCTGTAAGTTCTTGTACGGTTGTTTCTGTGTAGACAACATTTAACAAGTTTGGCATCCTTTGTTAAATGAATAACAGGGCTTTATAGAAAAACATGTTATTGTTTCGAGCATGGAAGTTCTTTTTTCTTTTCCTTTTCTTTTTTTCCATTCCATGCCTAAATTCATTTGTAGAAGTACATCGTCTCTGGGATTTAAAAAATAATAATATTATCTAAAATGATATAGGCAATATACAGAGATGTCTAGATAACAAATGAAGAGTGCATCGACATTAAAGTTCACTCAGCTTGGAATCTGTGGAAGTTCATTTTTTATCTTAACAAACACTGGTTTATGGAGCTTTCAACCGCGTCTCACAGCCTTCATCAGCAAATGGAGTGGACGTCCCTAAAAAAGATCAAGGGGGTCATTCACATCCGATGCCAAAGACAATGCTTGAACCAAGATATGGGTTACAATCTCTCTCCATATATGATGTATAATAAGACTGAAGTTCCACACTTAGGTCATGCCTGAGCCAATCGATGAATGAAGACTGTGATTTTTTTGTATTGGTATAGGCATTGTAATGTCAATAGTACCAAAAAGTGTCAAATTAAACCCAGCCCTAGCCAACTCAGGGCTTGGTGATAGCCTAAATTTTGCATTATTCCTAAATTTGTAAGTTGATGATACTTTGAAATTGATCAAATAAAATATTATACCGCCATTTGAGACCCTCTTATGATAAGATGAGGTAATATCCACCAGCTACTAGTGTTTTTGACAGTTGTGTCACAGCTGTTACACGACCCCATCCCATCCACCGCTGTTCTGAAAATGCTTCTGGCTAAATAGTTGCTAAATATGTGTCTTAAAGTTTAAAAACCTTGATAAGGAGCAACAAAGTTCCAATCAAAATGTCAGTGATCATGGAGATCAGATACATGACCATAGTTGTCAAGTTGTTCCATGGCTCATTCCCATAAAACATGAATGCAAAATGTCACCCTTCCCCCCGTTGGAAGTGTTGGATACACATGGGAGCACCTTCACCCCTACCGCACCCTGTCCTCCTGACCCCCACCCCCCACCCCCACCCCCCACATGCTTCTCATTTAGGGCATCAGGCATCTCGGCTGCAGTCCTGACCTTCCTCCTGAGGGTTTTATGAGGCAGCCATTAACTCACTGCTGGCCCTCCATGGCCTGCTGGCCAGATTTACAGCACCAATGAAGTCCGGAGTGTGTGTGTGTTAGGTAAAGCCAAGACTGTGTTGATTATCACGAGGGCCACCCTAACTAGCTCAGTGGGTGCTAGTGGGATAAGGTGTGTGTATGTTGCCTGGCCTTGGCTTACCCTGTGACTCTGATCCTCCATTAATCTGCAGCATTAGCGCTAGTGCGCTAATGGATCCAGCCACAGCATTAGCTGTGGGGGGGAAAGAAGTCCAGGATTGTGGGGTGGAAGAATGCAGCATTAAGATGAGTGGCTGCAAGGAAGTGTTTGGATGAATTGATAAGCTATTGAGCAAGCTTTTCAAACAAGAATCCATTGATGCATGCCCTCTGTCTGTCAGCATAAGTGCTTTGATGTGTGAGTCCCATTTTTACAGACAACGAATATAAATTGAAATCTAGGGTATGAAATCTAGCTGTTGTGATCAGAATTTCAAAATTCAGACCTACAACCAACAAATGAGTCATCATACAAGGTGCAGTCCCTTTCTTCTCATGCCCTGTTCACAGACTGGCGCTGGCTAACATGGCTCAAAGACTCAAAAGGCTACATGGGGGAGTGGTGAAAGTTGGCATATTCCCTACTGCTATAAGTCACCCATAGGTTTCTGAAGAGATTAGTTCAAGCTTGGGTTTGGTTCTACCACTCACCACCATCAAAATCCACGTTTGGTCAATAGTGAGGGAAACTTGATAAAGCTGAAGTAAGACAAGCAATTGGCAACCACCATAACTGAGGAGGATGATTTCAAAAACTCTACCAAGATACACATAGAAGAAGAAATCATTCGTATATCAAGCTAGAATTTTTTTTCTGTGAAAGAAAACAATTCAGTTCAATTCAGTTTTATTTATTAGCGCCATATCATAACAAAGTTATCTCAGGACACTTTTTCGAGTAGAGCAGGTCTAGACCGACTCTATTTACAGAGACCCAACAATTCCCACCATGAGCAAGCACTAGGCGACAGTGGCAAGGAAAAACTCACTTTTAACAGGTAGAAACTTTGAGCAGAACCAGGCTCTAGGTGGGCGGTCATGGGTTGAAGGGGGACGGGGGGAGCGGGAGAGAGAGAGCAGGAGGAAAGAGAACATACAGCAGCACAATACAGTTCCACATAGGGATGTAAAGCAATAGTTGTGGTAATGGTATTGATGGTAACACCAACAGAAATAATACTAAGAGCAATATTATAATAGTAATATTAATAAGAGCAATAACATTAATAGCAGCAGCGGGTGCAGAGCAGGAGCATGGGGGCAGCTGGTGGCCTGCAACCATAGATCCAGACTCTACAGCTCCGGAGGCAGAAACACCTGCAGAAAGCAACAGAAGGAGAGAGAGAGAGAGAGAGAGAGAGAGAGAGAGAGAGGGGAGAGAAAGCACACAACTACGGGAAGAAGTTGAATTAGTAACAAGCATTGATGGGATATGAGGGCGTATACAGATGGAGAGGAAGAGGAGGAGAGAGGAGCTCAGTGCATCGTAGGAAGTCTCCCAGCAGTCTAGGCCTATAGCAGCATACCTAAGGGGTGGCTCAGGGGTCACCTGAGTCAGCCCTACTATAAGCTTTATCAAAGAGGAAAGTCTTAAGCCTACTCTTAAGTGTGAGGAGGTTGTCCGCCTCCCGTACACAAACTGGGATCTGGTTCCACAGGAGAGGAGCTTGATAGCTGAAGGCTCTGGCTCCCATTCTACTTTTAGAGACTCTAGGAACCACAAGGAACCCTGCATTCTGGGAGCGCAGTGCTCTAGTGGGGTAATAGGGTACTATGAGCTCTTTAAGATATGATGGTGCCTGACCATTTAGGGCTTTGAATGTGAGGAGAAGGATTTTAAATTCTATTCTGGATTTTACAGGGAGCCAGTGTAGAGAAGCTAGTATTGGAGAAATATGATCTCTTTTTCTGGTTCTTGTCAGTAAACGTGCCGCAGCATTCTGAATCAGCTGGAGAGTCTTAGGGGACTTATTGGGGCAGCCTGATAATAGAGAGTTGCAATAATCTAGCCTAGATGTAACAAATGCATGGACTAGTTTTTCTGCATCTTTTTGAGACAGGATGTGCCTGATTTTTGCAATGTTACTGTTCTGTCCTCGTTACAGTCCTTTATGTAATCTGACAGGCAGCCTAACTCCTTCCCTGAATCACCACGCTGAATAAAGATGACCATTCAACTTCTTTAATGGTAAACTAGGAATAGGGTAAAACTGAGACAAAGAATACAATTAACATGTTTCCTTGTTTTTAAACCATACAGTAAATTCATACAGTATACTGCATCGTTCTTAAGACATAACAATAACAATCAGCCTGTCAACTGTCAAAGTTAAGAGTATAACAGTACATGAAGCATTAGCAAGCTCCAGTTAGCTAATATGAAAAGCTACAGTAAGTTAACCTGATCAAAGATCACTCCCAGATTCCTTACGGTGTCACTGGAGGCCAGGGCAATGCCATCTACAGAAACTATATCTTTAGATAATGTGTTTCGAAGGTGTTCGGGGCCAAGTACAATAACTTCGGTTTTGTCTGAGTTTAACATCAGAAAATTGCAGGTCATCCAGGTTTTTATGTCCTTAAGGCATGCTTGAAGTTTAGCTAATTGATTGGTTTCATCTGGCTTGATCGATAAATATAATTGGGTATCATCTGCATAACAATGAAAATTTATGGAGTGCTTCCTAATAATATTGCCTAAAGGAAGCATATATAAGGTGAATAGAATTGGTCCAAGCACAGAACCTTGTGGAACTCCGTGACTAACTTTGGCGTGCATAGAGGATTCATCGTTAACATGTACAAACTGATATCGATCTGATAAATAGGATTTAAACCAGCTTAGTGCGGTGCCTTTAATGCCAATTAAATGTTCTAGTCTCTGTAATAGAATGTGATGGTCAATGGTATCGAATGCAGCACTAAGATCTAGTAAGACAAGTACAGAGACTAGTCCTTTGTCGGATGCAATTAGAAGGTCATTAGTAACTTTCACCAGTGCTGTCTCTGTGCTATGATGCACTCTAAATCCTGACTGAAAATCCTCAAACAGCTTGTTGTTGTGTAGAAAGTCACACAACTGATTGACGACTGCTTTCTCAAGGATCTTAGAGAGAAAAGGAGGGTTAGATATAGGTCTATAATTTGACAAAACCCCTGGATCAAGAGTGGGCTCTTTAAGAAGAGGTTTAATTACAGCTAGTTTAAAGGACTGTGGCACAGTCTTTTAATAAGGACAGATTGATCATGTCTAGTAAAGAAATGCTAACTAAGGGTAAAACTTCTTTAAGCAGCCTAGTTGGGACGGGGTCTAAGAGACACGTTGATGGCTTAGATGAGGAAATCATGGAAGTTAGCTGACTAAGGTTGATGGGAGAAAAGCAGTCTAAATGTACATCAGGTTTTACAGTTGTTTCTAAGGTTCCTGTGTTTGAAGATAAGTCAGTACCAACTGAGGGCAGGAGGTGCTGAATTTTGTCTCTAATAGTTAGAAAAGTCATTACTACTGAGCTCTATAGGAATACATGGCTCAACAGAGCTGTGACTCTCTGTCAGCCTGGCTACAGTGCTGAACAGAAACCTGGGGTTGTTCTTATTTTCCTCTATTAATGATGAGTAGTAGGCTACTCTGGCATTACGGAGGGCCTTCCTATAAATTTTAAGACTATCTTGCCAGGCTAAACGTGATTCTTCCAGATTGGTGGAACGCCATTTCCTTTCAAGTTTTCGCGATGTTTGCTTTAATTTGCGGGTTTGCGGGTTATACCATGGAGCTAAGCTAACCTCCTCTGTTTTATTATCTTCTTTTTTAGAGGGGCGATAGAGTCGAATGTTATTCGTAGCGAGCCTGCAGCACTATCAACAAGATGATCAATTTGGGAGGGACTAAAGTTAGCATAGGAGTCATCTGTTACATTGAGACATGGAACTGAATTAAATGCCGATGGAATTACTTCCATAAATTTAGCTACAGCACTATCAGATAGACATCTAGTGTAGGAATGTTTGCCTAATGGCGTGTAGTCCAGTAATAGGAATTCAAAAGTTATTAAATAATGGTCTGATAAAAAAGGATTCTGTGGAAAGACTATTAGATGTTCAATTTCAATGCCATAGACAAGAACAAGGTCGAGGGTGTGGTTAAAACAGTGAGTGGGTTTATGTACACTCTGACAGAAGCCAATCGAATCTAATAATGAGATAAACGCAGCACTAAGGCTATCATTTTCTACATCCACATGAATATTAAAATCACCTACAATAATTATTTTATCTGTTTTAAGGACTAAACCTGATAAGAACTCTGAGAATTCAGATAAAAATTCAGAATATGGTCCAGGAGCTCGGTACACTATAACAAATAGAATTGGCTGTAGTGTTTTCCAGGTTGGGTGTGAAAGGCTAAGAACAAGGCTTTCGAACGAGTTATAATTTAATTTAGGTTTAGGCTTGATTAATAGGCTTGAGTCGAAGATGGCTGCAACTCCACCTCCTCGGCCTGTGCCTCGAGGAATGTGAGTATTAATGTGACTGGGGGGAGTGGATTCATTTAGGCTAACATATTCACCTTGACACAGCCAGGTTTCAGTAAGACAAAATAAATCAATATTATGATCTGATATTAGATCGTTTACTAGAACAGCTTTAGATGAGAGAGATCTAAACAACAATGGCTGACCTTTTTCCCTCTAAATGTGTAGTGGCATTCTGAGACTGAGGTGTCCATTTTGTGTCAGAAGCACTTGGGAGTTGGAGTACCAGAATCCCAGAGTGCTACTTTATGTCTTCAGGCAGAAAGCTAACACCTAGGCACTTAGCTCTATTGCATCTCTCCCTCCTCCTTTCTCACCCTTTACCCAAGTGGCATCGCACTAGAAGAAGAGGTGGGATCACAGTCTCAGAGGTGTTGCTGGACCTGTCCACAGCCTAGGAGAGTGTGTGTGTTCCACTGTGCATGTGTCCCTTGTTGTCTGTATGTGCTTTAATACATGTACTGGCTTCATTTTCTCTTGTACTGTTATGGTAGTTTGTGCCTGTATCTGGTATCTTTAAATCAATGATCATGCCAAATATTTCCTTGGAAAATAAATGATCCTGCATTTCCATCAGAATATTATTCCTTTCATGGTGGAATAGCCTCTAAAGCAGCTTTTAAAATAACTTGGGTTATGTTTTCGTAGTTTTGGTCACCCTTTATATCAGTTAAGATAACATTCTACTCATTATTGTTATTGCTGAGATCTGGGAACATGGCAACATCACTACAGCAATGTCCGAAGAGAGATAATATGAGCAGTCCGAAGATCAGTTGTAAACAAGTCAACAGTTTAGCCAGATTCTCTAAACCACTTTATTGGAAAAAACACAAAACTGAAAGTAAGCACACTTCAAATGAAAGTAATTGTTCCTCACTGCACAGGAAAAATATGCACACAGTTTTCCAGTGATGTAATACATTAGGTCAAAGTTGAACCAGGAAGTCGGTCTGTAAACTGTGAGGAATGCTTACAACAAACAGTTGGGTATTAATTTTACCCTTATTCAAAAATAAACTCCACAGTGTGATAAATGTTATTCTGCTGAGGGTACTCTGATACACAGTTTGTCTGAAGCTGGCCAAGTATTGGGAGGACATTTTCAGTATCTTTTCCAAAGTGGTTGGTTTGACAGTTCATCCTGATCCCACACTGGTCATCCTTGGCACAACAGAAACGCTGAACACATTAAAGCTGGCTCAAAGACAATTTCTTGCCTATGGCCTTAGAACAGCAAAGAAAGTTCTGCTCCAGCATTGGAACTTGGAATACCTGAAACTCCTTCAGTACAACACTGGCTATACCCTTCACTGTATTCTTGTGAGTTCTCTGTATTGGCTTATTTCAAGAAAAATGAAGCTACTGGATTGAACCAATTCAGGATTTTGAAAGTGCATCAATAAAATGCTTATGATAATTTTACCCTTCACCTCTGATTTTGCTTCCAAATAAGTTTGGTTGTCTGACTTTTTGTTTCTCTTGCCTCACCTGACTTCTTTTAAGCCATGTTGCAGTGTTCTTAGATCTCAGTATTGACTTGTGATTAAGTGACTTTGATGTTATCATAACCAACAGCCAAAACTACAAAAATAATCCAGATTTATCCTTTAAAATCTGGGGAAACCTTTAAAACACAGTTCAGGACCCACTTGTTTAGATGTGCCATGGTTTAGTTTTTATATTTTGAACTTAGTCTGTAATTTGTCATTTTGTTTAACTTCTATTTAATGCAATTTATATGTGTATTATGGTGAGCACTGCTCTAGAACGGTGCTGTGCAAATTAGAGGGTCCAAAATTTGGGACCTGATCCAAACTGGACCTGTGGAAAACCTACCCAAACCTGATGTGCATACATACATTTTTAAAAAAGGCTTTTCCTTTTTTTTTTTTTTTTTTTGCTCTGTGAGCCCTTCCAGTGTAATTACGCAACTGATCTCTCCATGAAGTACAGGGTAGCAGTCTTGCACTCTAGGAACATTTGATGTTATTTTCTTCCCACCTGAGCTTCTTTGTTAACATGTGCAGAAAAATCTTTGTTTCCTCGAAAAGTCTCTGTTTACTCGAAATGATCTTAAAGGAAAGACTTCAGAAGTTCAAGGTCAGATGTTGGTCATGTCCAAAAGACTCACACTCTCAGACTTATGGCAAACACAGTCATACAGCTGAGCTGGTTCACTGGTAAGCAGCGGCTGTAAAAGCACTCTCATGCACACTCTCGCAAACACACACATGAGTTTGCACGCAAAGCTGAGAATGGCTTGCCATGGAGCGCTGCAGTATGGGCTAATGGCTTTCACAGGAGGAGTCGCACTCAGGTAGCCTGTCTTCTCCATTACGCCCTGCCCACTGCTTAAGTGCCAAATCTACATCTGTTTTTTTTTCTTTTTTTCCTTATTTCACACCTCTTCGGACAGCCAAAGTTGACTCCATGTATACGTATACTTTACCAATCACGTGGTTGTTTCTCTTTTTTTTCCTATTACCAGCAAAAGAGCTTACTGTACATTATATCAGTGGAACTAACCAAATGTCTACTCTATTTTTAAATGGCCAGAGCTGTGCTCAGGAAAACATGGATTATTGAAAGTGTCATGTACTGGCCAATATGACATACATACATATATAGGGCATATAGGAAAATGTGTGGTTAATATACTAATTTTCCTAACATTACAGGCTCATGTGATTGCTTTATACTGTACTACATCAACAAACTCTCCATTACATCGTTTCTAGAAAAGTTTAGATTGTAATATTTACATGTATTACTTTTGTGCTCTGGAATGCACATTTCTCACTTATTCTTTACCTTTTTAACCTGAAATACAAAGCACATGTCAGATTTGCATATACACTTACTATCAATCGTGCCTCTGGAGCCAGTAAAGAAAATCAACTTTAGCTTCTCTGTCTGTTCCGCCAAATTATGGAAGTGTCACTTTTTTGCAATTGACTGGCCCAAGGGACCTTTAACATTTAGCTGTGATGTGAAAACGAGACAGTTCCTTTTGCTGTTCATTTCAGAGCAGCATCAGAGCAGCTCTGGAGTCACAGAACTGGGGCAAAGACGCTAATCTTCACAAAAGTGTTTTCCCTCAGTGGCAATCAGGTGAAAAGCTTGTGGCCGTTAGTGCCTCTTAGCCGAGCCGTGTACTGCCAAGAAGGGCTGTGTGATGTGGAAACACTCCTGAACCACCAGCTCTAATCAGACTGATGATGGTTAAAGACACAGAGCCTTCTCTGAGTCAAAGCAGCATCTGTCTGTGTGTGTGTGTTGTGTTGTGTGTGTGAGTGTGTTGGGGTCTGCGTGTCTGTATGTAAGGGCCTAGACAGCTTTGATCCCAAGGCCTTGTCATGTTTATGGGGGTGTTGAGAAGGGTAAGCCATGCCAAAGGAACAGGTCACAGACTATCAAGGCAATATGTCCATGTTAGGTTAATAGTATGTGTGTGTGCATGCACCCGTGGTTGTCTATTGCCTCTTATACATGCTTGTGCTCACACACACAATCATTAATCAGAATATTTTCAGAAGACTTTAAAAGCTTTTGAGTCTAAAACATCTCCAGACAAGACTTTTGTGTAAAAATCAGCCTAATCAACAAAAGGGTGTTCCATCCTCACTAACTTCAACTTATCGAACCTCAATGCAATTTCATTAGTGATCGAATGTGTCCATAGCACCCAGTATCAGAAATGATCAAGTGTCGCAACTTTACATAGAATTCTTGGTCAGATTCTTAAGGTATATTCAGACTGAACACAAATCAAATGTTAGAGGTGGAAACACTGCATATAAAGTTAATGCAAAGATACAAGTAGATGCGTAGATTACCCTTCTCAACAGATTGAAGTTTACCCTAGACCGCACAAATTGAGGTGGAGATGTGTGTAAGTTCAAAATATTTCAATTTGTATGAAAAATGTGTGCATGTCTTTATGACTTCAATTCATGAACATACAGGGACACACACATTTTTGGTGCATTATATGCTAGCAAGATAATTTACACCTAACTTCTGTACAGTTGGTATATTTTCGAGCTTCTCACAACGCCAGTTGGCAAAAAGGGAATTTTGACTGTTCTCAGACAAAACACTAAATAAATTCCAATTAAAGGCATTTAGTATTGTCCACCAGAATGACATACACGGCAGCATAGAGAAACAACATTTAAAGCATAACATTTTCTCAATACTTTTTTTCAACTGGACTTGAACTCTACATGAAAAGCTCGCTTACCAAGAACACCCCCTTCCTCCCATACACAGTGTGACACAACACCTTCAGTGAGCAGTTTTAGTGTGGAAGGCTGTACTGTACGCGGCGTTGGCTGGCTGCTAAAGGAGGTAATAAGCTTACATGTCAGGCCCACTGGTTAGCTCCTTCTCATCAAACAGAGCGATTATCCCACTTTCTAACAGGAAGGACGGAATGCACTGTGCTGTACACAACTGTTCACCAGAAAAAGGGTCAGGATAAGTTGTTGTTATGTGATTGTGGAATGTGTATAAGAGGGTGTGCGCATTTTTTATTTTTGTGACTGCCTCTCAAGTACATTGCGTCTACACGTGTGTGTGTGTGTGTGTGTGTGTGTGTGTGTGTGTGTGTGTGTGTGTGTGTGTGTGTGTGTGTGTGTGTGTGTGTGTGTATTCAGTCGAGAGTGAGCAGCCACGCATGGCGCCGAACCCTCCTTATTCTTGAATTCCTGGTAAAAATGCTTATTTGAGACCCTCCTCACATGTGTGTGTGTGTTTGTGTGTTCATTCTGAGTGAACTGACTAAAGCTGCCCTTTAGCCCGGGGCAGTCTCTCTTCGTCTTCTCACTCTTGAGTGGCCACACACTAAGAGGCCAGATCCACTCTGAACAGCAGAGGGAAAGACAAGGACATGAGTGAAGACACAACAGCCGTCTTCTTTTACATTCGCTGTGTGTTCAAACAAGGTGCTACGTTTAGCATTTTTAATGTTTTGCTTTGTCAAACTAGTACGATTTCTTCAACACAAACGATACTGTAGTTGAACCGTTTTAGGCTCTATGTCACAGTGGTTTTTATTAGTGCTAGTGGTTGTTAATGAAACCACATTTCTCATAAACCATCCCGTCCTCGCCGTTCTAAACACGGTCTTTGTTTATTTAAAGGTTTGGAGTATGAACATGTTGGAAGTGATGTGATGAAACCTTGGGGGTTGACTGATGATTGTTTTAGTTTCAAAAGTTGGATTATGGTGATGACTTATTGAAATTCAGCAGTATGTACCTAACCGTCACAGTGTTTTTGCCAGTCTCTTCTAGTCTGTTGTTAGTATTGTTTTTTTTTTCTCAAAAAAGCCTAGGACATCCTACAAATGGTCATGAATGCAGTACACAATTGAAAAGAAACAAAAGCATTCTATCATCCAAACCATCCGAAAGACAGGAACAATTATTGAAATGTGCCATTGCAGTTCAGTCAGTTAACTCTGTAATGTCATAATTCACTTAAATACATGGATGGAAACCCAACTTGAATTAAGATATATGTAAAAGTACTAAAATACGACATATGTACTCATTTGGTGTGTGTGTTTTGGTACTTAAAAATGGGCATTCACTCATGTACGCTTGGATATGATGATTTTACAGACTTGTGTGTGAGTGTATGTGTGTGTGTCTCTGAAGGCCGTGTTCAACACTGCTTTCATACAATGACTTCATGTCATCAGGCCAGAGGGTCTAATGTCCAGCTCGTCTCCATCTGCCACACACACACACACACACACACTTCCATCTGATGTGCCATCAGTTGACTTTCTTAATGTGTGAGTGCATTTTGACATTATAAACTAGCCTCTCAGTCACTGCAGCAGGATTGTAATGTGAACTGCAAAGATATGAGTGTTCGTCAACCTGCACATGTGGAGTATCTACATAGGTTTTGATACAGTACATTCATGCTGTGGTTAATATACACATGTTGTGAGGGTGTTCTTGGTAGTGTCTGGTCTGACAGGATGAAGAGCCTCCCTCTGTCTCTGTCTTTCTGTCTTTCTCCTATTGGCTGAAGAGTCTGGAAATGAAATGTGATCCTCAGAGTGAAACATCAAACAGCTAGCAGCTGCTGGGCTGTCAGGTCACCGACCGGTCAGAGGATGGACCACGGCCTCCTGTGTGTGTGTGTGTGTGTGTGTGTGTGTGTGTGTGTGTGTGTGTGTCTGGGGGGGGCATGCACAAGCAGGCATGCATGCATGGGTTTATGTCTCTGTGTGTTTGGGGGTCTTTCATTATGTTTCGTGTGTCTGTGACATGTTCTTTTATGAATGTACCGTAAGTGTTTCATACTCACTATACCATACAGCTTATGTGTGTGTGCACAACCTGTAAGCCCCACCTGTGTATGGCACACTGATATATCCCTGCAGTCATCACATAGCATGTGTCTCCTCACAGACTGAGGCTAGCTGCTAGCCTAGCGGCAGTGGAAGAGGAGGAAGATGGAGGAGGGCAGGGCGTCTGGTCTGGATGACAGGGAGAGGCGCTGAAATGCTGTCAGGAGGTGGGGGGGTGGGGGCTAAAGTTGGGGTATCAGGGGCATCTGTCTTGTTTGTGGCATTTGGAATGGGTCAGTAACCGTGTAGGCAGGCGAGCTGAGTGGCTAGCGTAGCCCAGCCAAAACAGATGGTAGGAGGGGTCACCGCGGGGTCATTCCTGTGTTATCCATGCCACATGTACGTGACATTCTGACAGCAAAGACAAATCTATACATGTTCATCTCCCACAGGCACTAGACAGGACAAGTAAGTAGATCTTTTCTCTTTTTTTGTTTTTGACATCTTTGTCTCGATCTTTGGTGCTGAACACTAAATGTCAAACCCTAAGGTCAGTAGTGTGATTTTTTTTTTTTTAAGCTTCAAGCTTAAGCAAATGATTTTGAAGTAAAGCAGGGGGCATGTTGTACATATTGTAAAGCCCTTGAGGCAAATTTGTGATTTTAGGCTACATAAATGAAACTTACTTGGCTTGCCTTGACAACAATGATTAAAATATTGTAGTGAAGGTTAAAAAAAGCCAACATTTAGTCTTAGACTGTGATGCAGATCCTGCATGAAGATCCACCACCCTAACCTCCACACCCTTAAGCTCAAATTGTACTTTCTGTGTTTGTGTAGCCACATGGGTCCGCATTATATAAACTTCTACATCTACCCATGTACCCTAGGGTCTGTGCAGGCATCTTTGATGCCCAGAAATTATTACTGCATGGACTGTACACTTGGACCCTACGCACCATGGGCACATGTGTCAGTATAAAAGGAACCGTGAACCACTGTCTGTTTTGGGGTACATCAGGACCTTTACTTTCTCCCTCACTACATAAAGGACTGCCTGCATTGGCACTTAACGTTGGCATTGGACATAAAACGTGCTGCTATACTCTCCAATTTGAACTTAATTCCTAGGGAGACTGGACTGAACATACAGTAAGTATAGTAGGAACAGGCAAATTAGACAACAACAACCTGATTAGCACGTTACCATTTACTGTCTGTTACGAATGTACTGTAACAGTACAGTATGTTATTTTTAATTGGATAAAAGTGAGATCATTTCAAAGAGGAGAAAAAGTGTAGCCTGGTGTTAAGGATCCTGTGAGTTCAAGCATCAAATAAGCTCAGGATGATGTCAAGAAAACAGCAGCTCACCTGCTGTGAACTTTCCTGTGGGCTTCCCTGTTGAGACTCATGTTCGTGCCTCCTGCTAAGCTAACACTGCTCCTCATTAACCCTGCTGTTAGCGCGACAGGCTAACCTCAAGGGTGGAGGGGAAGCTGATCAACCATCCGGCCTGGCTTTGAGACCACCTGTCCAGGCTACACTGCCACCCTTTGCCACACCTCTTGTCGTAACTCTGGAGTGACTTTGATCCTTAGTGATATGACTGATCACGGCAGAAATCAGAATTATTGGATGCTCTGTGTGTCAAAAGCATTTCTTTTTTCAGTTTGCAGATGATAACTCAGAGAGGCTTGTGTGGTTTACGTTTGCATGAATTCTTGCCTACCTTCCCCATCCTAATCAGGATTAAAATCTTGGCGGCCTCTCATTTATTTTTTCTGTTTTGTTGTCTTTTTCTGTGAGTAATCTGTTGCCCCCTGGTAATAATCTGCCCTACAGTCACAGATAAAAAAAATCACACAGGAGGGAGAGAAACAAGGCTGAAACTGAATATGAAAACAGCTGGACAGGCAGCCGTACAGCAACCTTGGAAAGTGGGTCTGTATAAAGCATTACAAAAGCCCTAGGAGACACTCAGCCAATACATAAAGGACACTGTCTGCTCATCTTCTCTCCTCATCTTCCTCCTTCCTTCCTCTCCATCCCTTTCTCCAGACTACTCTTTTTATATTCCTCCCGAGGTTATTTTGTCCTCTTCTACACATCTGCTGTCTGTTTCTTCATTCACTCTTTTGTTCAGATTTTTTTTGCTATTCCTTTTCAAGTGACCCAACCTAGTTTTTTACTAAAACCCACAGTGTTGAAAAGGCTGAAAGTGCTATCAAATGTTGGTGAACCGGTGAGTACTGTAGCGGAAAAATATTCTTCATACGGTTAGAAAGATCTTTCGGTAGACTTATACTATTTAATGGTCATATACGTATAACTGAACTAATATTTCATTGAAACACATACATTATATATCGGAAAACATTTTGTATTCATTGTTTTGTTCTAATCAGCTACCTTAAAGTTAGACATATTGTTAAAACATCAAAACATTCTAGGTGTATGGTTGGATATTGCAGGTAGGGTTGTTTCTGGCATTTTTTAGTGACCCTAGGTTTAATGTTTTCATAGCTAATTAACTTACTGATATTTTAGTTGAATCCAACTTAATTGTCTCATGTCATTAACAATGTCAGTGTCAATGAGTATCTTGAAATGCACACAAGTATTTTTTTATCTTTCTTTTTGTGTGCGCAAGTGACTCCTCTTCATCCCGTCCCTACTATGTTGTCTACTGTCCTATATAATATTCAGAGAAAGCATGTCAGTGTGGACCTGTTGTGGCAAGAACGTTTGGACAGAATTTAGACATTTTCTCTTCAGCCCTAGCATGAACAAAATACTAAACATGTACAGTTTTCAAACAACAGCAGCAGAGGTGTAGTCCACCCGCAAAATGTCACTGAAACAGATGCAAAATGGCCATGTTTTAGACATGTAGCACCTCTGCCTGCATTACTAGTTGTGATATCAGTAAAAGTACTATATGTAGGAATTTACATGTATTAATCACTTTGTATTGCCAATGTGTGAACGGACTGTAACATTTGAAAAAAATAAGACCTTCCCCAACTTTCTTGGTTGCCTATAACAGCCTGTGGACTGATTTCTACGTAAAGGACTCGGGACAGTTTTGCCGGGAATATCCCAAGGATGTGACGTTATGCACGCTCCCGAGTGCCTTGCCTCTCTACAGCTCCCCTACAGTGCCAACAGTGTGCAACACTAGCTAACATTATCTTAGAAGTGGAGTCCGCTAACGTCAACAAATGACAGGCACCCACCACAACACAACAACAACACAAAGTCCACGTAGCTTGCTTGCTAACATGGACAAATTGCTAGCCAGCTAAATACTGTCTTGAGTGGATAAGGTCAGCTAATTCATCCAGACTCCCGGGGCTGTTTTCAAATTACTCTATCAGCTAACGTTACGAAGCAACCAACGGCAGATCCATGAAGCGTAGCAAAGTTACAGCTAGCTGGCTGGCAGTGGAGCATTTTTAACAGTTGTCTTCCAGCAACAAACATCTCTCATTATAATTTCCCAAAGCCCAAGGAGATGTATTCAAATGTCTTGTTTTATTCTGTCAATTAACCAGTGCAAAACCCAAACATATTCAGTTTGCTATCATATAGGACAAAGAAAAACCTCACATGTGAGAAGCTGGAACCAGTGAAAGTTGGCATTTTTGCTTGAACAATTAATGATGACAATGAAAACGATTAATCAGTTATGTTCATTTTGTCCTTGTTTTACCTGACTCATCGGGTATTATTGTGTAATTTTCTAGCAGTTAAAAAGAAAGATATGTCCTAAAACGGACCAATCCAACCAAAACACACACTTCCACCTGTGCTGCCTCACTTTGCAGAGTAGCAGAAAATTGTTCGTTAATCGTTCAGATATGTGCTCCAGTCTTATCCGTACGAGCACTTTCTGAAAACAACTTGGCGGCAGTCGGCCAACTTTGAAGTCGCCAGCATTCCTTTCTCAGGCGAGCCCTCAGACACTAGCGGCCTCCTCAAGACACACTCTCACCCCCTTAGACAAACTTTAATTAACTTGTGTGTGCAAGTCTGAATCTCCCAGCTTAACCTTTGACACACTGCTTTACCTGAGCACCGCCTCTGCAAGTGCCCCCCACTCACAGACAAAGGCTGCATAAAGACAAGATTAGCTGCTTGCCATTGTCTTCTCTGCTCGTCTTATTGGAAAGGTCTTCAGGGCTCCGAGCCCAAAAGGCCATTCAGCGGGCCAGAATCAAGCACTTGAGCTTTCAGACTGGAGGCCAAGGGCCAGCTGGTAGTCCGCTTGTAGTTAGCAGTGGCTCAGAGATTTTGGACCTAACCTTGTAAAACCTCTCATGGTGAATAGAAGTGGAATTATCCTGGGCAAATCCCTAGGTTGGAGTTGAGAGTTGTGTTGGTGTCTGTGTGTGAGTGTGTGTGAGTGTGTGTTTGTGTGAGCTCTGTCTGGCTCCGCCGTGGCTGCCTGAAAGAGGTTTGGACGCTTGGATAATTGCTTGGACCTGACGCCGACCATACACCCTTCTCCCCCTCACAAAACCATATCCGCTATATCAGCTTTGTGTGAGTTTTTTTGTACGCCTGCCTATGTGTAAATGTATGTGTGTGTGAGAGAGAGCCTGTGTGTGTGTGTTTGTGGTCAGGCAAACTATAGAGAAGACTCATAAACCCTAGAAAGAAAGTCTCTTTGTGAGCTGTGTGCGTGTGTTTCCAAACTACTCCTGACCTAACTTAGGATCCGCTCAGCTGACCACAGTTTCGAGCGAGTGTGTGTGTGTGTGTGTGTGTGTGTGTGTGTGTGTGTGTGTGTGTGTGTGTGTGTGTGTGTGTCAGTGGAGGGAAGTGGCTTTAGGGGAGGCAGCTTTACAACTGACACTGACAAGTCGTTTGGCACTCCAAACCTTACAGTCTCGCCACTGTCCTTGAAACTGGATCAAGACGACAGGATATGTCTGCCTCTGTGTGTGTGTGTGCGTGCACGCGTCTTGTGTCTGATTTTTCATGTCTCCTGGATTACTTCCCATTTTTAAACCAATATTTCTCTCTTCAGTCTGCCCTACGTCCTATATTCTACCATTGTCTTACTCCACGAATACACAAAAACTTGAATTATTCATCTGAGGTCAGTTGTGCATTTCCTCAGCGATTACTGGACGCAGTAGCATATGCAGAGACTCTGTGTGTGAGTTTGTGTGCGTATGAGTGTGTGTGACACCGACCCCATAAAACCAGGCCGGTCTTTTCCAAGCACTTACAGATAATCCCCACAATTAGCCACAAAGGCTGCAGAGCACTTTGATCAGCACGGAGCAATGTGGAACTCCTCAAAGATATGCTCCTCTTCCATCGCTATCTATCTCTCCTCCCAGTCGCACTTTAGCAAACTGATACTACACACCGCATCTGTTAAGAGGAGGAAGCTCAAACATTGGAGCTCTCTCCCTTTTTTTCCTGCTCTCGGTCTGTTTTTTTGCAGCGGTATGAAACGTGGCCCTTTTAATGTCTGGCAGTTTGGGGTTTGTGATTACAGCATGTAAGGCAGTTTGTTTATGGGTTGAGTTGCTGTCGAGGGGCAAAGCCAGGCCACACATATATTTGGGCAGGCGGAGAGGAGGAGAAGGCGAAGAGATGAAAGGAAAAGAGGCTGAGAAAGAGAGAGAGAGAGGAAGAGGACAGGGATGTGATGGGGACGATAGCGAGCAGAGCGTTTTAGGAAAGGCAGTAAAAGGATGTTTTGAACAGCGGAGCCACTCGGATGAATCCAGACTTGTCTCTTAAAATTAAGTTAATATACAACTAATTTGCATTCACTATATGTTTTGTGGGAAGTGTAATGCTTCTTGGATTGTATTTCATCAATATAAAAACCAAAAAATGTTTGTGCAAACTGTTCACTGCCAACACAGCTTTTAATGCTGAACAAGGGTTGAAGGTTTTATGATCTGACTGATCTATGATTTTAAAATTACATTAACTCTTTTATAGGGACAAAACAGGATTTCTTACCATTCAGCCATGCAGAACCATTTGATGCTCTGGTTTCTAGAATATCCTCTTACTTCTGCGGTGTTATATGGGAGCGTACACCATCTTTATAGTGCTAACTTGAGGATATTAAGGCAAACAGTGACGGGGAAGGGAAATCTGTCACATGCAGTCATTTCTGCATGTTGTTATATAGTTTGAAGCATGAGAGGAATCTTCTTGAATGCTCAGTGCTGTCTTATCCACCTGTTGAATGCTGCTCTGCTCTCTGATTTGGGGATGGAGGCCTGCATGTCTGATTAAGACATTTGTTGAACAAAATTTGCACAATGCTTCACTTCTGTATTCACTGTCAACTTATTTTATTTTTTTCTGTAACATCCACTCCTTGCAACTAAAGCAGCATTAACCTGGATAAAGTTGGGTAAGATCATGGTGTTGGTTAAATATTGAAAAAGTCAATACTGATTTGAAGCATGAGATGGGACTCGTTGACTATTGTAAACAAAAAAGTGTTTTAGTAGACTAAGGCTGTATTCAGACCAAATCAGGCACTGCGGTGAAAACGCCAGCCCTCCCATTCATTTGAACGTGTGTAGTGTGTTTAGGCTGTGGTGGTGGGGACTGCAGGGGATGCCGAAAAAAAACACAGTGGCCCTGCAGCGAAAAGTTGAAAAAGAATCAACTTTTGGAGAAACGAAACCGACGTCACACTGCAGTGGCCAATCATGCCGGCGAAGAATTCCAGGTGAAGAAGAACTTTGTTTACCATGTTGCATTGTAGCATTCCGCTGTTTACCGAGCAACTGTGAAGATGGAAGAGAGACTGATCGATTGCTGCCGTGATGACTGTACATCAACCGTTCCACCCTGCCACAAGGGAGTACAAAGACGTTAATAGCCATGCAGTCGCTTGGTGTTGTATCGCTCTTCAAGTTGGGATTGCTGGTTAGTATGTGACACTCCCACACCACCACACAACCCTGCGCTAATTGCCATAACGCCTGATTTGGTCTGAATACAGACCCTAACAACAGGTGGAACACAGGACATAAACCCCAGTCTCCATTATCAAGCTCTTGTGCTTTATATGTGGACCCTCTAGCCCAAACATGTCCCTATGACTTCCGTGCAATATAACAGCATCATCCTTCCTGGATTGGAAAAAAACATTGCTTGTGAGCATAATCCAGGCAGAAAGTCAGTAGTATATAAACATACTTTGTAGGAGACGGGGTTGATAAAGCACACAGGTAGGATAGAAAGTGTGAGAAAGATACAAGCAGGAGCTTAGAGGCTAAAGACGTGGAATAATCAAAGCGAGATTTCATAATATGATAGTAATTGGAGAAAAGTGTTACTTGGCCAGGCTGAAAATAAGACATACAGGATGTAGCTACCACTGACACATCTAAAAACACACAGGCATGCACAAACACACACTCTTGCCCATACACACAGATACACACACACACACACACACACACACATAAATACACTTGTTCACTGGAATGTGCAAACTTCACCACCCACTCAGACATATGCACACACTTTTAGGGAAGCCACTGAACACACACACACACACACACACGGACTGTACAGCTAGCCTTACCAGGGAATATGATGACTCAGTGATGACCCCCACAACATCTCTCTCTTCTTTCACACTCCTTTCGTCTTTTTCTCAGCCCTCCTCCCTGGCCGTTCACATAACCCTCCCGGACTCTAGAGGGGAAAGAAAAGGGGGATGAGAGAGGAGGAGGAGGGAAGGGGGGAGGGGAGGGGAGGGATGAGAAATTACAAGGAAGGGGTAGGATAGGGCAAACTGTGTGTATGTGTGAGGGTGCAGAAATAGCCCAGGGTAAACACAAGCTAGCATGGGAACTTAACCATCTTAGCACTGTGCCACTGTCAGAAAGCCCCGCCACCTCTCAAGTGCACGCCCCCCCTTTTTTCATTCTCTCATTCTGCGGCGTAAATGGTACAAAAAGTAGCTTTGTGTCATGATGGGGCTTTTTTTTCCCAATTATACCATGGGTACTGGCCATGGTATAAATATAGTATAAACTATATATCATGGGGTACCATGGGTACATTGATGGCGACTGTCATGGACCACAGTGTGCTTAATAATTGAACTTCAATGGCACAATTAACTTTCAACCACTGTACTGTTATTTAGTAAAAAAGAAAATGTCTGTTACTAATTAATATAATTACTTATATTCAAAATTTAACGAAATAAATCTTAACTCAAGGTCCTCTTACAAGGTTTTTAGTTTTCATAATTGAGCAAACTCCATCAGCTATGAAGACTGTGAGATGAAAGTTCCTGAAAAAGACAGTAAGTGGGCCTTAGTGGTCAAAATACTATTTCCAAGGCCTAAATTTCACTGGTGAATTTTAAGCTTTAATTTTAGTCCAATATTAAACAATGGAAGAAGCACTACTTGGATCTGACAGCGATGAAATACAAAACAAGTGATCGTGATGCATGGGTACGCTACCGTACGCCGGTCTTCCTTTCATTTTTGTCCTTTGGAATAAGAGGTTAGGCTTCTTTCGAAAGCTGATATTTACACATCAGTTATATTGTAAATGGAGAGATCAGTGTTTTATATTAGCCTCAGTAAAAGACATGTAGCATGTATGTATGATCAGCCATGCAAAGTCATTCTTTTGGCTAGTTACGATATAGTAGCTAAGATATGCAGTAGACTTATATCATGGAATTGGTTGACAAAACCTCTAAAACTGCATAGTTGGTGAACATTTTCTACAACCTCGGGTCATCCTCAGCTATCACGAACCCCAACTTCTTTACTTACTGTCAAGAAGAGTTGATTCGTCCTGCACCTGTGTACGATGGTAGCACATTCCCATTGCTAAGCAGCAGCACAGGGTACCCAACAGGGACAAACAAACACTCAGCGCCTATGATTCCGAATGCATACACCATATCTGTTGGGTGTGCGTGTGTGTTTAGCATGAGTCTTTCATGTACTACACTTACTGACACACATATCTGGCAACTTTCACAGCTCATTTGGCACATGATGCATTTAGCTACACAGACCATAGTGAACAAGCATTAACTCACACACCAACCAAATACACACCACCTCTTCTTATTTTATACAATATACAGTACATTACAGTATGAAGACCAACACTTTTGTAGGATTGAATTGTCTGGTTCATGATTAATAAAAAGCCAGTATTACCCTCAGATTTGCTATCTCAGACCATAGCGTGTGTATACGTGTACATGCTTATTTGTGTGGTCTAACATTTACACTGTGTCTCACATGCAGCAGCGTGTACGGTTGCTAATTTCAGTGAGACAGGCCATCATTAAGCTGATCCTGTAGATGCTATGACTACTGTACGTCAGACGACAGAGAGGGTGACAGAGAGAGACGGGGGACATGGATAGAGTACCACAGCCCTGGGAAAGGACAGATAAGGGAAGCAAGTGGCCGAACTCTGGGTCATTTGGCAAGGGGAGAGAGTCGGAGCTAGCTGGGCATAGCCTTGGGAAAAAGTGGGAATCCCCCAGAGGAAGGCAGCATTGACCGAGCAGGGAGAGACTTATGGAGCCTGAGCAGGAGAGTAGTGAGTGCTGCTGGGAACTGAGTCCCTAATGTCCTGCCAGGATGCTGCCTTCTCCCCCATCCCCCTCTGGACACACACTCACACACACTGTAGCCCTCATCCTGCTTCAGGTCAGGAGCTTCTGGGCAGCTTCCCACCGATTAGGTTCCCCTTCCTTCCCTCCCTCCATCACAGAGCTAATAGAAGGGAGGGATGGGGATGGATGGTGGTTAAAATTAGTCAGTGGCTGAACTCTAGCTGTCACTGTCCATCCCATGTTTCTCCATCACTCTGCCATCCATCTATCTTGATCTTCTTGAGAGTACTAGGGTACTATATACAAGGCCATAATCACACTCGCTGGTGTGCAGCATTCAGGATACTGCTGGCTATTTTCACTCGCCAAAAATGGTTTGTTTGTGTCTGTATAGTTTGGTTCCCTGCATATTGTGAATGTTCTGTCAGTAGATGGGTGACAAATGAAAGGACAAACCAATGTAGTGTCTGTTGTGTCTACTGGAGGCATATCCAAAACATATTCTCTCATTTGGTGTTTTGATGATGGTGGTGGAGAGCACTGTCTAACATGTCTCTGCAAACCTCCCCATAGGTGTTGAGTTGGGATCTGATTCACATCATTTTCATATTCATCAAATCATTCAGTGAGACCTTCATTATGTTTGGCCTATCATTTATGTAGGTAAATGGCTGCATTTTTATAGCACTCTCATTCACCAATTCACACACACACCGATGGCAGCTAGCTTTGACATGTGGAGCTGGGGATCGAACCATCAACCCCGTGATCAGTGGACAACCCACTCTACCCCCTCCTTTTTTCCCTTTCATTTGTCACTCACCTGGTCATGTTTTTAAACAGTATGATTCATACTGTAAATTACATTTGAATATTGGATTGTCGGTTTCGGAAAGTTAAAGAAATGGTCGGACACAGCCCACCCAATCCCGACATCAGAAAGGTGTGAGGGGATTGGGGGTTTCCGAACCTATTCAACAATCCAACAAGCAGTTTTGAAGGATTCTTAAATGTTAAAGACGTGGCTGAGACTGAAGTATTGCCTGTTTGATCCCAGTAGAGGCAGAATGAATCTGGGTGGGGTAAGGAAAGTGTAACAGCAAACCTGCCCCTCCCTTAACCACTGTCTACCACTGTTGTGCCCTTGAGCAAGGCCCTAACCTCCAACCACTCCAGTGGAGCTGCTCAGTGGCCAACAGATCGGACTGCAGTTGTACTGGGCAGTTTCCAAGTGTAAATGTATGTAACTGTGTATGTAACAGGGCATTCATTGAAATAGATTGTTGTTCTGAGCAAAACTTCCCTGGATTAATAAAGGTAAAAGAGGCTGAAAGGATGAAAGCTTTTAAATATATACTGTATCGAGATGGACACATCTTCATACTCTTTTTTGGCTTCTTTCTTTTTATTCAGAAGATTTCTCCTGAACACATGATGTTGAAATTATGTTTAAATCTGCCCCCTGTATTTTTAATGTACCTTAGTATTTGATGCTTTGATGCTCGCCCACTTTCCCCAGTGGGATCACAGCAGTTTCAGCCAATCTAATCTTATCTGGTGTGTTTGCATTTGTGAGTGGTACAGTCCATATTATCTGTGTGTTTACCGTCCTTGAGCCTGAACTGTGGATGAACCTGGTCAAATCTGCTTTTATGATGTGGCCCATTTTCATTAAAATGGCTCCCCCCACCTCCACTCGTAATTAAAAGGCAGTGGGAGACTGGTGGTACCACCTCATATTCCAGACCAGACAGTACCTGGCCGGGGGTTACCACTATGTTTACACACCCACACACTTACCACACAGGCAGGAGTTCAAACAGTATGACCTTTAGAAGGCTCATATGAATATTTTTGCATTGGAACTGCCCATGGACAATATTTGTTCACTTTTTCCTCTATGAGACATTGGGTCAATGTCGCGTAGTTAATATCAGCTTGTTAGTATCTTGAAAGTAGAGCTTTATCAACAGGATATCTGACTGGCAACTGGTTTGATAATTGTTTAACTCGTTTTTGATGCAAAAACATTTAATGGTTCCAGCTTCACAAATGAGGATTTGCTGCTTTTCCTATTAATTACTTAAATAATTGTAATGTATTGTTAATAATATTGAGGTTTGGACTGTTGGTTGGACAAACAAGCATCGTGAAGGTGTCACTTTGGGCTCTGGGTCATTGTGATGGCATTTCTCACTATTTTCAGAATTTTTACAATCAATCAATTAATGAGAAAATAATCAGCAGATTAATGCATAATGAAAATCATTAGTTGCAGTTCGATACAAAATAGTTAAAAATGAGCTCCACCTCAACCAATTTCAAGTAACATCCTGCATTGAGTACTTTTACTTTTAACACTTCTAAGTACATTTTACTGAGTACACTTACATACTTTTATTTCTTTTTAAAGTAAATTTTCAATGCAGAGTATTTTTACAGTGAATACTTCCTCCGCCACTGCTGGTTAAACCAGAAAAGTACTCATTCCTCTGACAAACTGCACATTCACAAATCTTCTCCCACACTTTATGATCCATGAGTCATCTCTGCAAAAAAAAAAAAAAAAGTCAGGTTTTGGTGTCAGTAGTGTAGAATCATACAGTAGAGTGAGGGCTTTGATTGACAGCAGTAAGTTCACACTCTCCCTGTCGGGGTTGTCACAAGGCATTGTGTCGAATGAGGGGATTGTATTCATTAAGTAAGCAGAGGTGTTTGACACAGGTGGAAGAGATGTGAGGAAACAACAAGATCGTATCTCAAAGTGTTAAAGTATCTGAGGGTGGGTTTTCCTTTGCTGTGGTCAGGAAGGAACCCCCGCATGTGTATAATGGCTAATATATAAACAAACTGTAAATGCTTGCATAGTTGATCACAAATGTAGCATAGGCGCACATGTACTATCTGATCTTACTCAGAGCATGTGTCACACAGGATTAACTGGATTTAGAAGATTGTTTACAAAAACTGATAAGGAACTAGTCTCTGTGCTTCATCGCAACATCTGACCACTGGATGAGGATGTTAAATTGACCTCAGGTCAGATTGTGGCCCCACTTCAAAACATTAGCCACAACAACAACAGTGGATATTAGCAAGAACTAAGTGAGTCTGGATGTTCAAAGATATGATGAACAGCTGTATCTGAATGTGTGTTGATGTTAACGCAGATCAAAGAAAAGCAGTGGGTGATGGAAATGCTTTTTCTGGGTCTTCTCTGTTTGGGTGTTGGATTGAGTCAAGAGCCCCCAGACCCCAGAAAGGCCCATTATGTGCTCACGCCATGGCCTTGTGTAAAGGGTCTTGCCTTTAGCATGTGGGGCTTCTGGGTGTGTGTGTTTAGGCAGGTCTGAGTAGATAATGGCCCTGGGAGGCTGAGCCGGGGTGGTGTAATGGAGACAGATAACCCAGCTTCACTGTAAACACATGTCCATACACTGTGATTCATAGTATACACACGTAGACACACACACATACACACACGAAGGTGTTGTAGTCTGCTAGCCTAATGCGTGTGACTATTGTGTCTCCATTGAGTCTATCTTTTATCCGTTATTGCATGACTTCAATTTGTTTTCTGTCCTGCCAAGGTTTTGGCCTTTGGCTCTGACAATATGGTATAAACAATTTAAATTATGCTTTTCCACCAATCAAGGCACTATAAATACTGGTGACTGACTGCAGAGTTACACAAAGCCAATGAATATATGCCAAAGTACAGTACTTAAAGACTAGCGGCTGTGGCTCAGGAGGTAGAGCGGGTCGTCCATTAATCCCAGGGTTGGCAGTTTGATGGCTCCTCCTGTCCACATGTCAAAGTGTCCTTGGGCAAGACACTGAACCTCCCTTGCATGGCAGCTCCATTGCCATCGGTGTGTGAATGGGTGAATGAGACCAATCTGTAAAGCGCTTTGGGAACTGTTATGGTTGAAAAGCGCTATATAAGGGAAGTACATTTACAATTTAAAAACAGTTAAATGGCATCATATTGGGACATTTGTGTGGCTCTTTCATTTTATACTGGTACAGATATTGCATATAGCATTAACATGTTCAGTTGCAGTATTCAGTTTTAATCCCACCTCCCAACAGGAAGTCAAATTAACCGTTTTTAATCAGTGTGAGTGAGAAGTGTGGGCTTCATTTTCTCTCTCCATAGACAGAGACATTGACATATATCTTTGCAGAAGTAAAATTCCTGAATCAGCCAAAACATTTTTCATGAAGAACACACACACGTACTGCACGTGCCCAGTATCTCAAGGAATTACATTAATCTTGGACAATTCCACACCTCACAATTTACATCCAGTGCCAATGTTCAGAGCCAATGGTGGAAGGTGTGTGCCCTTTATGTAACGAGACAGAGAGTCAGGTTGTGGACGGGCATGTAGCACATATACATTCATGCAGCCAACCAGAGTTTGTATCCCGTCAAAGACCTGCATCAAATGTTTTCACTTTTATTAACCCAAAATAAAATCAGAAAACAATAAATTGAAACCGTATACATAATCTGGTTGAATTTAGAAATGATCAGTTGAATATATTCATATACCCTTCATGTCATCTATTTTTATTATTATTTACTACTTTTGTTGTTGTTTTGCTGATATAACAACCTATTTTTGGATTAATAAAATATTATCTTATTAAAATAGTTCTTGGTATAGATCTATTCTCTCTTCTACCCCATTCTGACAGCATGCAGACACTTAAATGCTTTTTGTTTCTGGATCTGGTGTTCATTTGGTTAAGCAACAGGCCCATGTGGTTTGGTTGCGTGCACTACTGTGCAACTGAGACGATCCTGCCTAAGTATGTTCGTGGGTCTGTGCGCATGGCTGTTTCTGTGTGTGTGTCTGTGCATGCATGTGTGTGTGTGTGTGTGTGTGTGTGTGTGTGTGTGTGTGTGTGTGTGTGTGTGTGTGTGTGTGTGTGTGTGTGTGTGTGTGTGTGTGTGTGTGTATGTGCGTGCATGCACGTGTGTGTGTGGACGCCAGGCTGTCTCCAGCAGAGGAGGCCCAGTGTGTCAGTGTGGAGGTGGAAGGGGAGAGCAGGACTAGCCTCTATAAATCAGGCCAGATTACAGAGGCAGAGAGGCCTGCAACTCCCTTCCACTACCCAGCCTCCTCTGCTTTATGTCACCCGACACACGCACCATTAACACTGCATGGTTTGGTAGACATTGTCCTTGGCCTTCAATGTAGAGTACAGTAGGCATTTTCCTACTGTAGTCGACTATGCTTTTAAAACTCTCTTAGCACGCTACTTGATATGATGTTCACATATTTGCATTGCAGGTACATTTGAGTTTTATAGGAGAACATCAGTGGTCAGAAAGTTGCATGTTCTAGTTTTATGTCATGGTCATTATTACATTCACCATAGTTTTGTAGCTATATTATTTATTCTGATTTTCTAATTATATTCTTCATGATCTTAGACTAGCTGTATCTGGTTACAAAACTGACTGTCAACTGGACCAACTTCTTATGAGAAACAGCCTTTTAAAATCTAAAAATGTAACTACAACTTGCTCAACATTTCTTTGTGTTTATTGCAGCATACAGCATGCCTTGGAATGATGGCTGGTTGGCTCACAGCCATTGTGAGTTTGGTCCATATCCACATAATGGCACTTACATTTGATTTTGAAATGCATTGGTTGATGAAAGCCATGTCATTTAGTTACTGTGGTGGAAAATTGATAACAGTTTTTTACATTTTGTGAACTGTGAAAAAATTGAATGTCTTTTAACAAAACAGTCTTAACTCAAGGTCCACATCCTATCAACCACACATCATGATCTTCATCAGCAAATTCGAGTTGACACAGTTGTCATCATGCGACCAAACACCATCCCTGAACAGAGTTGGGGATTATTATATGCCCCCATATACTGCCACCTGTTATCACATGACCGAAGTTCCAAACTTACTGTAGGTTATGTAATGACTGAGCAAACTGTTAAATGTTGTTCAAAGTCCTGGAAAAAGTGGACCTTGATTACCAAACCATTTCCAGTAACTGCACATTTTTAGATCTTTAGCAGGTGATATCTAACAGCCATGTCACAGTTGCCCGTACACTGTTCTCAGTTAAATGTGGCTGTTTACCCCATAATAGTTTTTTTTTTTTTTTTGGTATATGCATTATCTCAGCAACAATATTACTGTTCCTCCATGCACTACTTCTTCTATTCATGTGGTACTTGATGCTAATATGCTGCAATGCTAAGGCTACATGAAAAGCTGCTACAGGAATATACAGAACCTTCAAGTGTTACGTAGAGTGCCAGTATGCTACAGATCTATTGCCAAAACAACTCATCAGAAGTGAAATCAGTGCTGGGTCAATATGTGAAGCTCTTTCCCCAGTCCCAGAGCCTTCATGAAAGCCTTGAAGGACCTTTTTACAAGCAGCTCACGCTTGCTCCTGACACACAGAATAAGCGGTTTATTCATCACAGATATCTTTATTCTGCTATAATAATTTGTCTTTGTAACCACTTTGCGGTCATGACTGTATTTGAAGTTTTCCTAAATCAAGGATCTTGGCTTTTGATCCTTGAATAGGGCTTTTAATGTGTCCATTCTTCATCGCTGACACTGAGAGTGATTATTTGTTATGTTTTCAGTAGCCCTATCGTTTGGGCAGCTCAGATCACCCGTCTATATAATCCCCCTCGAAAACCTTCCAATGTAAAATAATGGTTTTCATGTTTTTCTTTCCTATTTTTGGGCAAGGAAAGCCGGCAATATGGTGTTATGGCCATCCAGCACTTTTCTCTGTTCTCTCTCACCATAGTTTGGAATTTAATTGTGTTTTGACAACTCTTTTCCATGGCTGGCCCAATTATAGCCTCCAGTTGGGCTGGTAATGATAGTTGTTAATGGGGTGAAAAATGGACGTGCATCTCTGACAGAAACCATAAGCAGATCCTTTGAAAGGAGAGGTGGGAGCCAAGGAAAGCACAGGCAGGAATGACCTCGCAGTGCTCCCGTCCTCTGAAGGCCTTTATATAGCTTACATGGCTCCCAGCGTCTCCTCCAGGACCTTTACTATCCTATTATGTTGGCCATTTTGTCACTGTTAAAACATCAGTTTAAGAGCAGTTGGTAGCAGCGTCAGCTTCTGTATGAGGCCATGGGAATGACTCCGTCGACCCGTCACACACACACACACACACAGACACACATTTCTAAATGTCGTCAAATTTCTCACGCTTTTTTCCTTCCCTTCCGCTGGCTTCTCCCCCTCCTCCACAACCTCCCTTTTTCCCTCGTTTCTCTTGTCGCAGGGAAAGTATTGATCGGCCTCTTCCCAAAGTTATTTTTAATCAAAGATAAACAAGGAATCCACATTTCCTTGGGAGACGTGGGGCTGCCCGAAGTGTCTTGCTCTTTCTTACAGTTTTCTTTATGCTCAAGGGAGGCGCTGAATGGGAGAGATGAAGGAAGAGATCTGAGCACGAGGGCTGTGTTGCAAAAAAGGGGGAGTTGGGTCTGGCGGGTGTTTAGAGAATAACACAAGTGCCACCAGCGAGTGGGAGACGTGGGAAGTCCGACTTTAGTCTCCGCTGGTTGTAGCACATCCTATTCTTATCCCCCGGACTGTGCGACAATACTGACCAGAAGAGACCCTAGACACACACACACACACACACACACTCAGTCAGAGTTCTCCCCTCTCTCACACAGGCTCAGGCCAGGCCATTCCCAAGTCTTATTTCTTCTGGACTTTATGGGAACACTTAAATTTAGCCCTGGCAGGGAGTGCAGGCATAATAATCAAAGCTCTTGTCACCAGGCTCCCAGTGCTAGGTGGTCTGGCTGCTCTGGAGGGAAACTCTCAGCCAGTGGAAGGCATGTTTCCTTCCTTGCGCACTGGCACAATTGGGACCTATAACTCTTTTCTCCTAATATCTTCAGCCCATGACTTTGCAAGCTAGTATAATTGACACCTCTGAAACACACCTATAAAAGCCCAGGAGTGGCGCTTAACTAGTGCCGAGTTTGAGCTGGGATAGTTTTAGGCTGGGGTCAAATTTTGTCTCTACTACATTTGTAGAAGTTTCACATCTAGTCTGAAGAACTTCATAGGAATTGATAATTAAGATGTGTATGAGTATCAGCTAATCAAATCCAACTTTTGTCCTGTGATGGAGCCAATGAGACTAAAGGGTTTCCCACCGCTAGGGTGCTGCCTGGGAGCTTTCAGTGGCTGAGACATGATAAACTGGTGTTTTTACTAGGATCCGAGTGGCTTTTGAGTTCAAATATTACAAATTTATTTATTTTTAGTAACAGTTTCTTCAAAAACATGAAGCTAAAGTTAATATGAACACAACATGAAAAGTGGAAGCGGTATATGTGAAGTCTGCCTGATATATGCAACATCTAAAGGGGAAAAACAGCTTGTAGAAGTGCAATAATGTTGGTATTGAGGACTCACCATTCACCAACACCAAACCCATACCTTAAATTACCCAGCCAGTCATAGAAAATCTGACAGAACACCTACTTCTGTCAACACACCCCTAGGAGCCAATCACCTTCTGATAAAAGTTCCAACACTGCAATTATTCAGTCATATTTGAATATAATATTCAGAAAACATCCAACAGTATTCAGTATTGTGTATATATGTCACATAGGCAGTGGCTATTCATCTTACTGTACAGCATGTGTCTGTTACCAACATCACATTGCTGTTGTAAACTGAGAATGCTTAGTTGATGTAAAAGATGATCTGGTTATGTGTTTACTTTCAAAAGTACTGCTCTGCCTAAAATGACCTCACACACAACTTGGCATGAACCTAACCCAAAACCTTTAATCAATGTTTTGTTGTTTGTTTCTACATTTTACAATCATGACAAATTCAAAATGTCATCATACCTGCAGTTTAATTCAATTCATGTTTGCTGTCAGAGCCAAGAGCCTCTGACCATCACAGAAAGATTCAAATGGTGGGGACCAGCTTAAAAGCACCTTGCATCTTTATTATGAGTGGTGGCGCGGAGACAGTGCTATTTTTTATATACAGCCTAATAAACTGGTTACCAGTTTATTACAAATCCTATCTTTGTGAACTGGTCGAGGCAGATGACTGCCCACCCAGAGCCTGGTTCTGGTTCTGTTTTCACAAAGCTTCACAAATATATATAAATTGATAAAACATATTGCAGGGCTGTGTGTATTGGATTGTATTCAGTTATACAAGTGTACTGCATCTGATAATGTGAATAATGATTCAATTTAATGGTTTGTCTATATAATCCAAGCAGAGTGACAGCTGACTGCAAAACAGAACTGACAACACAAGTGACTGAGCAAAGTCAAATTTCTACACTTTTGAGCTTATACTCTACCCTGGTGCATGTGTGTGTCTATGTGTGTTGATACAATGCAATGTTAATGTTATTCACAGCGTGACAGCAGCATGAGGTCAAAGGTGATTAGGTGCTAAGGAGGTCTTTGACACTTGACACACACAGTGGTGGCCCTGGCTTCCCACAGAGTGAAACTGTCACCACCTGGAGTGGAGGACTAATTAACCTATGATTTGTGTAATACACTCGTGTGTTAGTGTGAGTGTGTACGTGGGTCCTACATGGTGAAGATTTGTTTGGCCAACTGTCTTCTAACCAGCCTGTTCTCTCTTTGTCTTTTCCATGTTCTCCATGTGGTGTAATCCAATGGATCCTAACAGGTCAGTGTGTTTTTGTTTCTCTCTGCCAGTTTTGTAATCTCGTACCAATATATCACGGTGCATATTTTCAGTGTAGTGCTGCCTAGGCTTAAAGAGTTGATTCACCTTAAAGGGCCAGTTCACCCAAATCACAAAACACCAGTTCCCCCACCAGTGCAATCTCAACATGCAGATTGTTTTGGTTTAATTTGCAGAGGAATTCTGCTGCCACTCCGACACAATGTAAATACATTTATTTTTTATTTTTCTATGGTGCTCAAACAAAAAATGTATATGCTCAACAATAGTGTCTTTTTCTAGAAATGGTGTCTTGATTGCTTAGGATAATCCACCAACATTCTTGGTGACAGTTTTCACTATTTACTTATTTTACAACCGTTCCAAATGAAAATCGTTGACAGTGAGGTCCCGATGAAATCTCCATGTAATGGAGAGGTCAAGAGGTCGCCATTTAATTATATCTTTAGTGGTGACCCCTTGACGTGCGAGTGTAAAGCTTCAGCCAATTAAACTATTGCACATTTGTGATCAGTCCTGTCCTCTCACCACTACTGTCAAATAAAACTTTCTCTCCACAACTCATTGGCTCACATTTTAGAATGACCCCTTACTGTGTTTTGACCTGCCCCAACATCCTGTTTCAAAAGGAAATTCATCACATTAAGGATAACTGGAAAGAAAATACACCTCCAATGCGGTTTTATTGTTTGTTTTTTGTTTAACATGAGTAAGAATTTTAAAAAATGTTTGAAAAAGAAAACACAGGCTTGTCAGAAGCAGTTTTTCACCATTTATTTATCCCGCCACAGCACCTCTGCAGAGCATTTCTAGCTGCAGCAGGTGTTGCCAAGTAGGTAGTTACAGGATTTTGTTTATGGTACGGTAAGGAGTGTGCAAACCTTGCAGCACCACTATGTTAAAGGGAGATGCTGTGTGTAGTAATTCCACTCAACTAATGCTCCTCACGATATACCTCCAATTTCATAACTGCACCAAAAACCCTCAATGTGTCTTTTGACCATTTTGTTTCCATCTCCATGAAATGCTCTGTTGGAAAGCTAGGCTAGTTCTTCCCGCCAGGCTCCACTGTTTGTGCTACACTAAGCTAAACTTGCCCCAGACCACATGCCGTTTTATACTGTTTTATATTAGTTGTCTATTTGAGAGTTTTAGTGTCCAATGATGTTATAAAATCTGTTTTAGAGGCATTTTTCATATGAATATACAACATTTTTAAAGAAAGAAGAATAGAACAAATCTAATATAATAATAATTAAATTTATACTGAAACCAAATATTGCTTAAAAATAAACCCAGTCAGACTAATTGATGCACCAAAAAATAAAACGATTCAAAACAGAGCCGTAGCCAGGAATTTGAAAATAGTGAGGTTGTGAATCCAAGTCCCCCCAACACAAACTTACCCCCCTAAAAGTTTGACTATAGATAAAATAGAAAGTTTATAATTTTTTATAGTTTTTGTACTTTATTTATTAAGTTAGCTTTTCAGTTAAAGTTTGTGTAAGACATCCCTACATGAAGGTCTAAATATTCCCTAAGGGGGCAAATTCCCTGAAAAAATACAGTGCTTGACCTCAGTGTCCTCAATGGTAACTACGGCCCTGCTGCACATAGTGTGTATTAAACAATCGTAGTCAAAATTGATGATGTTTGATTAATGCTAGTGGCAGCTTTGGTCAGACTGAAGTCATGTAAATCATAGTATTAAGGCACTGGATATGTAAATCCCTGCACTGGTGATGTCATTTCAGATTAACTTCCCACAACATGAGCAGGGTTGCGTGTTCTGCCGGCCCATATAGCTTTATTGCTCTATTTGTCACTGCCAGTATTTTGGGTTTTTTTCACACTCCCAAGGTGAAGAGGAATGAATGATGGCCAACAGACTCAGCTTTCTTCGTTCTTCCTCTTCTCCCTCTGTTCCGTGAGAAAGTCAGGGAGGATGGAGGGAAGTCAGGCTGCTCATCAATCCTTCCACAGAGAGAGAGAGAGCGATGGAGTTCTGAGGAAGTGAAGGTGTAGGAGGCTTGGTTTAGCCAAGGGGTCCCAGCAGGAATACACACACACACACGCACAGAGGAAGAATAACACTCATATATCTGGCGCGTCAACAACTGGCCCCTGTTTGCTCAGTGCTGACACCAGCGCAGCCGAACTGCTACTGGAGTTTCTCATCACCCTCGTTTTGCTGTGTGTGTGTGTGTGTGTGAGTAGGTGCACAAATGGCTGCTTAAAGTCTGTGTGTGTGTTTGCCTGTATTTCCATTTGTTATTTGTTTTGTATGAGTGCACATGTTGGGGGTCCCCTGTTTTGAATGTATGTGTGTTCGTGATGATGATTTCCAGAAAATGATTCAAATGAACCATTCTGAGAAGCGACATCACTCTTTGGTTGCACTGTTCGCAACTCGTAGATATATGCAAACTCTGATTGGATGGATTACTTTGTAATTTGGTGCAGATATTCATGGAGCCCAGAGAATGAATCCTAATGACTTCAGTGATTCAGTGACTTTTCATGTAGTGCCACCAGCAAGTCAAAGTTTTTACTTATCCAGTGAAATAGCTTGACACCTACTAAAATGGATTGGCACGTCATTTTCTACAGACATTCATGGTTTCTAGAGGATGAATCCTAATGAGTGGGATTATTGCTTGACTTTTCCTCTAGTGCCACCAACAAGTGTGAACAATTTTTGAGTGAACATACTGAACTAATTACATTCCCATCAGACTCAGCTTTGTTTAGTTGAATGCTACACTCAGATACTGACCATGGTAAACAATAGGCTACTTGCTGAACATCAGCATGTTAACATTGTCATTGTGAAAATGTTAGCATGACAACCACTACCATTGTTACATTTACCTCACCAGCACTGTTAAGGATTAAATATAAACTTTGGGCCATAACTTTTATCTATCTTAAAATGTGGTTTTCTATATAAAGAACATTACAACCTCACAGAGCTGCTACATGGCAGTAGTTAGCTGTTTCTTTCTGTGCGAAGAGAGATCACCTCTGTGAGTAATCCTCCTCTTCTGTCTCTCTTTTTCTATCTGGACTCTTGCCCTCCTCTCCTCTGTGCAGATTTAGCAAACTACAGATCCACAGATTGTAGTTACATGTGTGTACGTAGAGGAGTCAAGATTGCCTTTTTGACAGATGAGGTAGGAATGCCTACTAAATGTTTCTACCTGACAAGTATCAAGTCTAGTATGTTTTGTGCACTTTGCATGAAAAGACTTTAGGCTAGTTTGTGAAGCTACTGGTCCTTTTTTTTCTTCTAAATTCTATGTAAAAGTACAATGAATACCTCAGTTCAAGGTCTTGAAAAGACATCCCCTCCAAGGCCGTGAAAAGGAGCTCCACTAAAAGTTATTGCCCTTAGAAAAAGAAATCACTTAGCTGTGTGTTTGATCTTTCTTATGAAATATGCCGTCGGACAGCATTTCATATAATCCCATACTGTTCGTAGCCGACGGCGGGCCTTATGACAGCCGTAAATTACAAAATGGCCGACCTAAGCAGAGCAGCAAAAAAGGAAAAAGGGGAGGGGAAGGATGGCAAAAACACACTTTGGTAACCTAGCATCACCCCCACTTCTGCTCCAGCTCCCCATGGGATCAAACAAGAGGGAGGATTTGGACAAGTAAATCATTTCCTTCAAGTGGTGAACTCTCAGGGCCGGCAGAATGAATCGGACGTGTGTGTTCATATCAAGTGGAGGCATCACAGCAACACTTTGCCAGAAAGCTCGGCTGCTTTTCTCTCACACTGTTCCTCAAATGCTGGAAAATATTGGACTTTGAAGTCCTGATAAGGCAAATTCATCATTTTCTCTCTGGCTGCTGTTGCTGCTGAAGCTGAATAAAACCATTAAGTCTGCTGATGTTCTATGTGAGATGCCACAAGTTGGAGGGAGAAAAAATCCTTTCATCCTATCAAAAAATCCTATTTTTTAGTTACTCTTTTACAAGCATTTAACACATTTCTTTTGTTGGTTTACATTAATAGATAGCTAATGTTTTACAAGAAATGTGAATGTACATATATGTTACAAAATAGTTTCTCCTCTGTTGATGCTGTCAAGCTAGAGCACATTTACTTATTTCACTCTAATAGCTAATGGGTTGTTGATTAACAGAGACATTTGTAAAAATTGTTTTTTGTAATTATTATTTGGGGGGGTTGCAATTATTTATCTATCAAATGTTTTATGTTTATATAATTATTTACAAGATCATTCAACTGATATTTCACCAGCTCCATCTCTTACTCTTTAAATGGCAGTTCAACTGCTTTCATCCCTTACACTTCAACTGACAGTCTAACTACTTTCATGGCTTGTACATGAACTGACAATTAAGCTGCTTCCATCTCTTACTTTTCAGCTGACAGTTCAACTGCTTTCAGTTCTCACATACAAACTGACAATTCAACTGCCAGCAGAGCTTTAAACCTGTAACCTATAAGTCAAATTTCAATTTCTTTCAGCTCTTAGACTTTGCTGGACACTTTTAGTGCTTCAACTGCAACTGCTTTAAGTTCTTCAATATAAACAGCAAATCCCATACAATATTTCACATGCAAACAATTGAAATTTAAATGTAAAACATTTTTACTTGTTCACAGTGTTTGCACCTGTACTTTTTGGCATAAACAAGCACACTTTTTCAGAAAACCTTTTCTAGTTTAAATTTTAAGACCTCATGGTAATTCTCACTATATGGTATTTCTATTTCTGTCTAATTTCCATAAAGACTTCAACAAAAAACAAAAAAAACAATCAACGAATTATAAATAAGCAGCTCTTTTATTATGAGGTCCCAGGTCGAATGTGGTGGTCATTTCATTATTCCTTGCTTGCCGATCAAAAATTCTGTCGCCCTAAAAGTGACAAGGCTCTCTTCTAAAATCCCCATTTTACCGGTGAAGTCTGGCTTTAAGACGCTGTCACAGAAACATTTTGACCAAAGCCAAAGTGTTGATTCATGACCTCGCTTTAACATTTTACAGAGATTCCCCTCCCCTGTTCACTACAGCTAATATTACCGCCTGCCCCCATGTTCTTTTCTCAGAGTGAAAATTGAACTTGTGACATTTATAGCCATGCTCTGATATTATTGTACCAGTGTGTTCAGAGCAACCCTCCTTTGAAAAAGCCCCTGTTTTTCTTTTACAGCTTCACCTAGCACTCCTGCCGATTTTATGAAATTCCTACGTGTGAGTGTTTGCGTGTCAGACGTGGGAATGTTTTATCTTCCCTGAGTTATCCTTCTTCACTTAATGACTATTCCTCTGGAACCCACGCCAAACGCTGTGTTAAAAGTGAGTTTTCCCCCTCTGAGGTGTAACGCAATCTAACCCTGGTCAAAGAGCCTGACAGGGTTTGAGGTTGTGTGTGTGCAAGTAGGTCCTGTCCCTATATGTGATTGAACATAGTAGTGTGTGTCCATGTGTGTGTGTGTGTGTGTGTGTGTGTGTGTGTGTGTGTGTGTGTGTGTGTGTGTGTGTGTGTGTGTGTGTGTGTGTGTGTGTGTGTGTTGCATTGTGTTTTCCTGCTTGTGTGTGTGTGTGTGTTTTTCTGGTTTGAGGATGTTGTGAGCGCTGGGTGAGAAGAAGCAGAGCCTGGATCTGCTTTCCATCACACTGAGCTGCCCAGACCCAACTTCACACACACACACACACACACACCTATTCATACACAGTGGATTAAACCAGCCAATAGCAAAACAGCAATACACTTCACATGAAGGCCAAACCTGACTAAACCTCATAGTGGTGCACATGTAGAACACAAAAGCACAAACTGCACCTCACTAAAAATAGATTTCATGTAATGTTGTTTTGTAATCCATGATAATCCTAAAAATGTTCATACAAGTTAATGTCTGTAACTCTGTCATGCAGTAGTGAGTCAACATATAAACAGTTCATGAAAGCTTTTACATTTACTGTTCTGTACATACAGTAGCCTAGTATTCTAGGTTTTGAGCATGTAGTGTGTTCACATTGGACAAGTGAAAAAAATATAAGTACACTCCAAACTGTCAGTATGCAGATAAATCCATTTGAGGATTTATGAGCATGCTGTTGATGGACACTATTGCACCCACAGTGCAATGCACATAAAAGATAGAAGAGCCTCTTACAGCTACATAACATTAGGAAAGATTGCAGATGATGGCGATGACGGCTCCAGGAATACAAAAAGAAAATAAGTGCAACTTTGGTAAAACATTTTATTTCTGTGAAATTTGATTGGCAGTGGTTTTCCAAAGTTGCCACTGTTGGCACCGACTTATGCAATACTTTAATTATTAACATTACAGTTTCTTACATTCCTGTGTTTAAATTTTAAATTTAAAAGATAAATAGATCTACCAGTCACAACACCAAGTGGCACCAAATAAATGTAATATAAAGCTTCCATACTTTATTCTTTAAGTCCTCAAAAAGTAAGAATACCTCCAAAGGTATGCTGCATACAAAAGAAAACATGCACACTCAAAATTAAAATAAATAAGCCTGTGTGGACAAGATATTGTATTCACAAAGTTGTGCAGAACTTCAAATCTGCATACAAATCTCTTACAGACAATGTACTACAGTGTAATGCCACCAAAGCTACAAGCTGCCTCTTTTAACACAGCCCAAGATACATTTGTTAATTACAACCACAACATGTGCCACAACATGCAGTTAGCTCATTAAATACATATTTTTAAACTATAAAGTATCAAACAGGGCCACACTTCATACGAAGAGGTGTACATATGCTGACATAACACAGTCGTAACTGCGTCATAAAAACTGACAGAACTGAAACTTTATGGCTGGATGTGATACAGAGTTGCTCTGCACATCTCTGTCATGACAACTTGCATCAGCCACGGGCACATAAAAATGTCATGGCCAGCTTTGTATACTACTCCACACACCACCAACAGTATGTGGAGAAGTTAGACCAGCTATAATGCTAATAAACATCTTAAATCTTAAAGCCATGATCACATAATGAGCAGTTTCCTCCTGCTCCAATGTAAGGCAAACGTACGAACACCACTTCTAGCACAGACAGTTCAAAGGAGCTCTATGATCTATACACTTGTGGTTGCCATACAACTGTTGGTTAAGCTTACATAAAAGAGATGTAGTTATAGGGCAAATTAAAACCATCTCAGGATAGAAAGGTCCTGTCTTCCTTATGGCCACACCCTAATCAGTGATGTCACAGCAGGTGTTTTTAATCAGTTGTTTAAGGCAAAATGATTGTAGTGGCATCATGGATTAAGGTTTGAAAGTTTTAACCCATAGAAAGCAGTTTTGTTTCTGTTTTTGTTACTTTTCTTTCGCTCTGTGATTCAATGCAAATTACCCTGTCCAGCACCTGTCCACCCAGGTGCTGTTTTTTGAACATCCTAAATTAGCAATAATGAAATACTGTACATACTGTAAAAAGAAAGAAAAATCTTTGATAAAATGAGCACAGAACTTTTTAAATCATGGGATATTTTTATATCACAATAGTAACTTATCACATTTTCCCACCTCTGTTGAGTATTGCCTTGACAAACAACACAAACCCTGGGATGGGATGGTCCCAGTGTACAGTGTTCCTATGTAAGCATGCATTAGCTCAGTCTGTAGAAGGCAGATAAAGATGTGTGTGTGTGTGTGTGTGTGTGTGTGTGTGTGTGTGTGTGTGTGTGTGTGTGTGTGTGTGTGCAGGAAATAGAGTCATCAGACCAATGGAAGGCAGGGTGCTGAGAGCTGAGTACTGCCCTCTCTCACCAGAATGAGCCTCTGATGGGTGTGTGTGTGTGTGTGTATGTGTTCCCTTGCCAATATTTCAGTGTATGCGTTCACCCTGGTTTGCAGACGAGGGCGTAAAATTGTCAGACCCTTTTCACCCTCATGTGTTATATGTCCCATTAATAGCACACTGATCCACACAAGCTGTTTTGCCCTCACCCTGGTCTCTCTACAGGGGAAGGGGTCACTTGAGTATCATTGACATGTTTGTTTTCATTTTAATTTGTCTCTCGTTCGCTTGTTTCAGCTTGTTTTCAGTGTGTTGTTGTGTTTTGGAGAGGAGGTATATCCCCACATCTTTTTGGAACCACCCCCCCCTCCCTTGCTCTCATTCCCACCCCTAGTTGCCCCTCAGTTGCCCCCCAGCATGCCCCTGCTACTCATCAGCTCAGCCCAGCCATGCTCTGGGGCAGGAGCACAGGGTCCCAGAGGAGGACCGGGCTCTGCTCATCCACCCAGCTTAGGAGGGCAGGGATTGGGTTTAGGCGACAGGTGCCAGAGGGACCGGCCAGTCCCTTCGCAACAACACACACACACACACACAGAAATACACACACGCTGAATCTGGCCATGCCTTAATCCCCAGCCAGCTGTTGCAGTTGCTAGCCCAATCAGTCTAAAGTGTTGAGCGCTGGGGAAGCTTGTCGAAGCTTGTGTGTGTGTGTGTGTGTGTGTGTGTGTGTGTGTGTGTGTGTGTGTGTGTGTGTGTGTGTGTGTGTGTGTGTGTGTGTGTGTGTCAGCGTGGAGGGAGGTGTGTGGGGGGGTCAGGTAGCTGCCACGCATGCCGGTCATCCTAGCAGTCCAGAGCGCTTGGAACCGGACCCCCATCCACCCGATGACGGCTCAGGCGCCCTGCCTGATAGATTCATAACACATGTTCCCCTGGCACTATCTCGCATACACACACACACACACATGATACACCCTCATTCATTATCTTCCCCCTGGCTCAGATAGGCCCAATCCTATCACAGTCCACCCCAAAGGCCAGCAGAGGTGAGATGGGGCAGACACTCCTCTGTCCTCACACCCCCTCCTTGCCTTTGAGCCCATCCCTGTGTGACCCTATAGACACGGGCTAATCCATCAGGAGCATGGGGCGGGGTGTTTTGGTAAGGGTTATGGAGGGCGCTGTGTCTGCTGTCAGGGTGTACCACTGCCAGTTCATGGCTCATGTCATCGCTGGGGTTTCTCAACATCCAGCAGATTATTGCTGTGTATACCCAGTGTCACTCACACAGCCAAAAGCAAAACACTATAAATGCCCAGGTCTGTGTGATACATACAGGCCAATATTGGTATGTGCTTAAATATATAATCTTCAAAATTTTCATCATGTAAAATGTGGTACTTTCAGCAATAGCCATTAGTTTCATTCTATATTTGCCTCTATAGTAGTTTGTATAGTAGTTTTCATTGTGTTTGTTTGGGAACACCACTAAACCTCAAGGACCTCAAGGCAGGCCCTGCATTATCTGAGGGGACTTTCTTGTAGAGGGGACAGAGGTATGTTACCTCAGCCAATGTAGTTTGTGTTTAAATTGTGCATATTTACAAAAAGTTTGCATTCAATTAAATGGCCACAAACCAGTTGACACAATAGCAAACCAGGGAGGGGGAAAAGACTGTTCCTGCACAGGTATATTTATATAGTTTACATTCGTGGCTCAACACAAAATATAATTAAAATGGCGTGCATCATACCTAAACAATACTTGTGTACACTAATGTGGGAGGAAAGGGGTCAGGTCAAGGTCAGGTTATTATTGCCCCAGGACCCCTAGTTGGTTATTTAGGTCATGGCTGTAACCACAGGTTGCCAAGTCAACCAAAACTGAAATCTTTTGGATTTCTTACAAGGTTTCATTCTTGTGTGCACAAGATAAAAATTAGATTTGCCACAATATACTGTGAGCATAAGATGAAAAATGATCATCTTTCAGGACTTTCGGGGCTACCTACAAATCAGTACAGTTTGTCCATGAGAGGGCAAATCATTAATTTACCATAATCGGGCTTTGTGAACAAATTAATTAATATGATAATTATTTTCTTATACTTGCTCCCAATCTTATGTTAACCTTTGTTGTATAGGATATCTCTTTGCCAAGATAGCTTTCACAGGAAGTCATTTATTTTACATTTTTGATTACTTGAAATAAATGGGTGGGTAGTTAACATAAGCAGTTGTAGCCACCTTTGATCAGCAAGATTTTTTTTTCCACAGAACATCCAAACACAAAGATATCACATTATCAGGCACACTGTTTGACTGACAGATTGTCTGTTCGACGTGCAGTCAAAAACACCACAGTAATGAGCTCTCAACAGCACAGATGAAGACAAACAGAAACACCACCGCAGCACCAAAGATGGAGATGAGGAACGTAAAATCAAAGACCTAGCAGATTACCACAAGAAGCTGATAACCCACCTAAACTAATTTCATCAGCTGTGCTCTCGGGAGACTTTGAGTGTAATCTGAATGTTGTTTTGGAGGCTTTTTCTTCGTGACAAGAATACAGCCTCTGTCTCGTATGTGCACACTATGGCTGTTTCTAATGTGTGTCCGTAAAGCAAATGCAAGTCTTATGATGACTCATATAATGACAGAATGCATTATATGAGTCATGTCATGCCATACATGATCACAAGATGAAAAGCTGTGGCACTTGAAACAATTTACACAGACCACATCCAAACTGAGTGCCATTTTCCTTAAAAGTCCAGTACTTAGCTTGAAGGTGCAGACAATGCTCTTGTTCAGTTTATGAAAGTGCAGAAAAAGTGAGCTGTTAGAGGTGAATCCCTCCAATTTGCTTTGCTTCCCAGGACAAGCCGACCTCCAATTGGATGGCCATTTCTGTATGGGTGTCAGTGAAAAGCAAATGCAAGTCTTATGAGGATGATTCACATAATACGATGATTTCATAATGTCATTAGTCTATTAAGTGATCACAAGATGAAACTCTGAGCTACATCACCAGTTCATATGGACCATTTCCACACACCATGCTGTGTATGAATATGATATCTGTTAAAAGCCACATCAATAAGATGTGTTAATATGATCCACTCTGCAGTCACAGTCTATGCATTATCCGGAGCCTCCTTTCTCTGTCGATACCACAGCTAGCGATGCTCCCCTGATAGTGTTTGCTATAAAAGAGCATAGTAAGCTCATATCAATATTGGAAAGAAGAAGAAAAAAACATATACTCAAATGAAGTTGTTCAAATTTCACATTGACGTTTTTCTGGATGTAGCCAGGGGAATGGTACTGACTTAACTAGCCACCCCCCACCCCTCCAAGAGGCAGAAGTAGATCAAGTATCAATGCTTTTAGCCCATATGGCCAGACTCCACATAATCAATGTAGTTTGACAATCAGAAGCAATTAGCCCAAGAATATTTGGAATAATGAGTATAGTATGTTTCTCCCAGGAGTTAATTCTTGTTAGGGTGGAAAAGCCTCTGAAACAGCCATGTTTACCATCACAGGGCAGTAAAACTACTTTAATACCCAGACTAATGAGCTGCTGTCACAGCTTATTAAGGCAGGTTCACCCATGTTTTGTTGTTTTAGAAACGGAGGAGCCAAATTGTACCCTCACCTTTTTCATATCAGCAGTGGGGAACATCAACTGGCTGACATTAAAGTTTTTTGAAACATCAATATTGGACCTATATCCCAGCAAACTGATACATTGGTCTAACCCCAAGGTTGAGTCTTTTTTATTGTGTCTAAAGCAAACAACATGAACACAAGAACAAGTTCAGGTGGTTCAAGACGTCCATGAAATGTGGTGGCAAATAGCTAAATTAGGTCAGGGTGAGTGTCTCAATAAATGAATAACTGAGAGACTCAATAACTGAAACTCTTTCATTCCTGATAAAAATAAAAGTAAATGTGTTCATTGGTGAAAAGTAACCACGTATATTTTGTCAACTACTTAACATATGTGCAGTTTTGGGTTACTTGTCCTGTATTTAAGTAATTCCATTTTATGCTGTGCTATACTTCTACTGCACCACATTTCAGAGGAAAATATTGTACTTATTGTACTATATATATATATTTTTTTTTTTACAGCTACAGTAACTAGTTACTTTGCAGGCTAAGATTTTACATACAAAAGATATGGTGAGGTTATAAAATATGATGCATTGTTATTGATTAAACTACCCAAAAAAGTATAAAGTCACAAACTACACCTCGACCAGCTACACCAGTAAAGTTCTGTTTACACGTTACAGCATCAATAATAATAACCCAAAATATATCATTCTTCATAATAATTTATTCTGATACTGCTACTTCAGAAATGTATTTATAGGGTAACTTAGGGTATATGTTATAGGGTAAAACACTAAATTGACTCTTTTTGATTTATATGTACAGTCTCTTTATTATACTATCAATTGAATGTGGTGTTCAGTCTATATATCTTCTTAATCATCTTATAAAATATGGCAACTTTTTGATTAAAACCACCCAAATGTCTACTAATGTAGTTAAAGTTGACTCCACCTTCACCAGCTAAAACATTCATATATTTCTTGCCAACTAATCCCTTAGTAACTTCTGTTGTATGACAAAATAATTTCAACTCAAGTTCTACTTACTAGCTTTTTTCAAGGCTTTCAACCACATCTCATGGCCTTCATCAATCGGTTGAAAGCTATGGACGATGCTAGTTAGTGAACTTTGAGCTAAGATTATTTTGTCAAACTACAATTCCTCACGTCAAGAATGAACTTTCATGTTTAATACTTTTGTACTTTTACGTAAAAGATTTAGTTCAGGACTTTCTTGTAATGGAGTGTTTTGTTATTGTGGTATTGATATTTTTACTTAAGTAAAAAAGTATCTGACTTCATCCGCCATTATCCCTATAATCCACATTACTTGTGGAAAAACTTTGCTAGTTACACTGCACTTGTATAGTGTATATCCTTCCATCCATTTCTGACTTCAGTACCTGCCATTGCCAGTGTCCTTGCCATCCTGAGGAAGCATTTTGGTTTAGAGCTGCAACGATTAGTCGATTAATTAATTAGTGGATCGACAGAAAACTAATCGGCAACTATTTTGATAATCGACTAATTGTTTAAGTTATTATTCAAGCAAAAATTCCAAAACGTGATTGTTCCAGGTTCTCAAATGTGAAAATGTGCCACTTTTATTGGTCTTACATGATGAATGAATGGAATACTTTTGGGATTTGGCTATTGGTAGGGCAAACAAGACATTTGATGAGGTCATCGCATATTGTGAGTTTGATCAGGTATCAATTTTAAATCAGACTGGATCCTAGCAGGATGTCGCTTTGATAGATAGCAAGTGGTGATGCTTAATGGAGATCTCCAATTGAAAGCTGCTGGTTGTATTTTACAGTCGAACACACTCTATCTTTGCATTTGTATTGTCTATAGAGCCTGCGGTGGTTATTGGACTGTACAGACAAGGGTGTATGTGTGTCTATGTAAGTGTGTGTGTGTGTGTGTGTGTGTGTGTGTGTGTGTGTGTGTGTGTGTGTGAACTAGAGAGCCCCTGAGTGCTCTTTGTGCTAATAAAACAGCAGCTCTATGGGACACTGGACACCCTGGATCAAACTCCATCACATTACTGAAATATTACACTTCCCCAAGCCAAGGGCCTGCGCCCAGTTGATGTGTCTGTATGTCAAAGGTGCGTGCGAGTGGATGCATTAATGTGTGTGATGATGCACGCGTGCAGCCGTGAATAGTCCTATGTGTGTTTACCCACGGTGTTGTCAGTGGCTTGACAGTCCCTTCACAATACACTGTCTGTGTCTGCTCTCTAAGTGCTGGCGTTCTCATCGATCCCTATCCTGTAGGGAGGATATTGGAATATGTGAAGGCTCGATGTCTCTTTGCTACACCGCCACAGAACACATCCAGACACTGCTGAATGAAAATGTTCATCAGCTGTCACGGTGAAGGAAGGGAAATTAAGACTAGACAGTATCTTGTGAATTTTGTTGATTTGCCATTCTCTTATATGTAATTTGGTTGTGGCTTAATCAGCACCTACTGTTTTGTGCTTGTGAGGGTGGCCAATACCAAGCTGTTGAGCTTTAGTGCCAGTTTTTACTATTTTTGAAAAATATTGCATAAAAATACTGGATCTACACCTGAGCCCAGATGTGTAAACAATGTATATGCACAAAAACCATGCACACAGGACTTCCCTCACATGGACTGGTATTTATAAAAACACAAAGTGCACTAAGAATGTGCGCACCTCATGCATACACATGGTTTTGCACATGCGCCCAGTTCCACAATGATTGAGATTTATACATGATGGAAAGAATGTGTATGCAAACTTCGGCCCTTGTGCGTACAGAACATAATAATAATAATAATAATAATACATTTTATTTATCAAGCGCTTTTACAAGTGCTCAAAGACGCTGGCACACAGTTTTAGTCGTGAATGTTGTAGTTCTGGATCAGTACCATACTTGTTCTTGGTCCATGATTCAGCATTCCACCAAATGTCATTAACATCTGGTAGCAAGTCATTAAAGGCCAGTTCAGACCAAAGATTTGTGACGAAACCGTTTTAGAACGTTGCAGGAAAAGTTGCAGCGGTGTGAACTGGCCCGTCTCAGCTCGACTCAAGCCGGCTGATAGTGCCGCCTGCGACTCAGCTTGTCAAGTCGCCAGTGATGGTTTTAGAACGTAAGGCACATCACCTGTTTCAACAGCCAATCAGCTCGTAGCAAAGTCAGCTGGTCATCTCGACTAATTTTTTTATGTTTTCACTGTTTCATCAATACTAGAAATGCAACTGTAGCAAGTAACTCACTATCACTATCCTCATTCATATTTTAAGACACTACAAATTATATCCAGCTACAAAAAAAGCCTGAAAAGCCGGCAGATAGAACAGAAGTACAGATGGAAGCGATACACCGTCTCGTCTAGTTGCATTGGTGTAAACTGGCAGGTTTCAGATCGTTGCAGACAGTCGCATTGCAAGTAGTTGCAAGTTTCAACTCGCCTCATCGCGAATCTTTGGTCCAAACTGGGTTTAAGATATAATGCTAACCAATAAACAGGCAAAACATGCAAATGGCACAAAACATAATTTTCCAATTAAAAGTATTTTTTTAGTCATTTTTGAAGTTAATCCTCGCAGTGGTCCACTGAGTTTAAAATACTCCAGTGGCCAGTGTCAAACAGCTGAGATATTGGCTTCTGAAAATGACTGTATTACATGGAGAAGCTGACCAGCACTAACTCCAGCTTCAGTGGTCTACGGTGAGAACTTAACCTAAATAAATTTTTTCTACATTACACACTTTACTATTGTTACTGTTATTATCGAGGTGTTAAAGGAGTGTGTCCTAAATTCTGTCTCAGAGGCATTTCCATTACTATTTTTTAATTAATGTATCTTTTTTATATTTATTAGTGTCAGCCAATAAATCTAATAATTGATAAGATACTTGGCATCACCTTCAACACATGTTCAGTATAAAAATCTTTTTGTTTTACCACCCTTCAAAACTTATAGTGATCAAAAAAGAAGTTATATTTCACTTATACCTGTGGTCATATACAGTGGAAGAACCGCTGTCACAGCTGTTGACATTTGCACATGCACCCTGACCAGAGACACTCATACTGATATGTAGTTTCTAACATATAACTATGCATGGGTCTGCATGTATTTGTGTATCAGAGGAGGGAGTGAGAGCAGAGGAGTTTATGGGAAGCGCAGTGATTTAAAGCTCCTCTCCCAGCACCTCCTCTCAGGGTCAGGACCTTAACGGTTTGATGTCTCATTAGAGGGCAACCAAAACACATAAGCCACATCAACCAGTACTGTATCACCAACATAGAGAGAGCATGGCATCCTTGAGCCTGAATGGACTGATGTAATGAATCAGCATCAAAATAGAGGGGGTGGAAAGAGAAAAAATGTGGTTCAGAGAGATAAAGAAAAGGGCCAGGAAAGGTAGCATGAAGCAAAAAGGGAGGCAGTCTACTGATTAATGTAATGTATTATTGTATGATACAGTTGGATATCAGCATTTAATGTATGTCTGGTTTGGCTTATATGCTTCAGTTTGGTTGACTGTTGTAAAATTACTTGAATATTGTTTAATTAAGATGGTCAGACATTAAATATTGACAAAAATATTTTATCTATTAACAGTTTCAATTGCATTCCCAAAATATTGGCATCAGCCATTATTTGTCAAGCCCGTTAGGCATAAAGCAAAAAACAGCAGCAAGGAGCAGAAATACAAAGTTGTTGTTGTGAATCAATAGTGATCCAGATTTGTGTCTCAGTCCCAACCAGCGCAGATTAGGTCAGGGCCTGTCCCGCCACCACAACACAACCAAATTACACCAAATTACACTTATCCCGTGACAGGTACTTAACATAAGATGGGATAAGATGAAACTTTAATGAATCTTGCAGTGAAATCAACACATGGTGAGACAAAATAGGATTTAAAAGACATTGTGCAAATCTGTTAACAGTGTGCAAATGAGAGTGATGTAGGAATTTAATAAAAACTACATTTGTGAATTGATAACCATTTTATTTATCTGAACTGCAGCTAGCATGCCTCTAAGGTTCTGACATCTCCTATAGTATTTAAACAACAGCCTTGTTAAATTGTTATGAAATTCATCACCTGCTAATGCTTCTATTAATAACACAAATTTCTGCACTGAAAGAAGATTAATAACATTGGTTAAAACAAGATTATTTGTAAAAAAAAAAAAATTTAAAAAAAAAGCTGTTTCATCAGCATAAAGGTGCAGTTTCTACAGTGAAGAACATCTCATTCTTCCTAATTGAATTTGTATCTATTTCCCCAAATGACATTCTGATTTTGGTTCAAACACTGATAATCATTATTCTCCAGGATTTTAACTTGCAAGTTAAACTTTATGGCTAACTTTTATGGCCTAACCTTTTCAACATATGCACCCCAGCATTTGAACATTACATATAAAATGTGTGTATTCAGCTTCTGCAGCCTCATTACTACAACTGCAGCACACCTGTGTTAATAACAGTAATGAACATAATATAGAACAAGGTAAATTCTGCTGTTATACATTGATCACATTTCTATATTAGTATCAAACTTAAGTTCGCTTCATTTCTTCTTTTGGAGTTTGCCTGTGGGTCACTTTGCCCAGTAAGACTGGTATCAGAATGGTGTCCATGTCTCCTATAGCTCCTATAGCTGCAGGCCATGCAGATTAAACTATAATGGCACTATTAGAGCAATGCTGCACAGTACACCAATCATAGACCATGAGTCACCATAGGCAATAAGCATTGCATAAGTTAGCATTGGCTTTCATTTTCATCGTTGAACACGAGATCTAAGTCTTCCATCATTAGTGAAATGAGTCAACAGGACAAAGACATAAGCTAACGTCACTCAATTGTAACATGTTCCAATCAGTGGTGTGGTGACATTTTCTGAAAAATATATTTTCTTTTCCTTAAAAAGCTATAGACGTTACTGTACATGTGGTTGGCAGCATCAATATAAACTGTATGTTGAGTTTTGAGTTTTTAGCTAAAGTCAGAAAGTTATAGCAAGCAGCTGTAGTACTGCTGTTGCAAATAAGGTCTAATTACATTTCAGCAACTAAAGCTCAAGCTAAGGTCAGAGAAAGATCGTGGTCATGGTTAAAAGAAACCAACATTGAATGTTGGTAGGAGACGGGATGCAAACTGGGGTCTTTGGTGTCAAAGTCAGAGGTTTTGCAATGGTATAAAAATGTCACGCTACTTCTGCCTTTTTTACTTATAGGCAACAATAATTCATCTCACGACCCCAAGAAGTCACTTGTGACTTGTTTTCTCTCTCATCCTGAGATGTGACTAAGGGCGCCCTACTCTTAAAATAAGTGGAAATACCAACCTAAACCCAGCTTTGGAACTCTGGACACTTGTTAAGAGACTGGGAGGAAGAGGGATCTTCTGCCATTTAAAGTGTATTAGTATTAAGGCTACATTTCTTTTGGAGACAAATGGATGAATACTGTTTCCACACAAGAACTTATTCATTGTTTGGCTGAGCTTACATTCACAGCTTTGCCCACTGTGTAACCACTACCCAAACTCAAAAGTCCAAACCCAGAAGGTCTGATTGATTATGCAGTGGAAATTGAAACTCGTGGGTGTTTTTGCGTCGACATTCAGGGACATTTTGGATTCCCGGCGGCGCCAGGGGAGGTTAGGCGGGTTAAGAATCTTAGCGGGCCAGCTAAAGCCTTTTGGAGCGGGTCCTTATTAATCTCTCCCACACCCCCACCAAGATATTAGCACCAGGTTTAGGCCGATTTACCTCGCCTGATAACGCCCCCACTAGATCTGTCAAATCACACACATACATGCATACACAAACACACACACAGAAAAACATTTTTTCATCTACAGAGACAAGAGCAGAGATTCAGATAGGCAGTTTCCATCTATCTTTGCTCTTTCCTCCTTCTGTTTGTTCCTTTTCACTTCCTGTTTACTTTGGTAAAACTGTTTCCCCTCCTTCTTTTTTTTCTTCCTTCTTTCCTTCTTTATATTCAACTGTTCTTCTATTTACTCCTTTCTCTTTTCTTTGTCATCTAATCCTTCTACCCTCCGTCTTTGCTTCCCTTTGCTGTGTGTATGAATGAACGATCCTTCCAACCTTCCATCTTTTTTCTTTCTTGCCTTCCTTCTTTATTCTTTCCCTATTGGGTTGGAACTATTTTTGTCCTCTCCCATTTTATAACACTTTCCTTTGTTTCTTTTTTTTAATCAAACTTCCTTCCGTCCTTTCTTCTCTTTCATTTCCTGTTGTCTTTCATTTGCTGCTTCCCTGCTTCCTTCCTTATTTCCTTCCTATGACCACTTCTTCCTCAGATCATTAACTAATTTCCCACTGTCTCATTTGAGAGAGAGACACCCTGTGTGTTGGAGGGGTGAGTTAAGACCCCTGGCTATCCTGGATTATCCTCCATATAAGAGCCTTAACCCTGGCCATCACTACAGGACTACTGTCTGCATCCACATCAACACGCATACACACACATTAACACACACACACATACAAAATGCAATCATATGCTGACAGCAGAGGAAGGGGCAGGGAAACCACCAAGCAGCTCAGTGATAAGAAACAGGAAATAAAGGTGCATGCTTGTTTGTGGTTTCTGTTCAGCCTGGAAGTGTAAAACATGAAAGTTCACTGTAAATCAGTGATTGGAGCGATTTGGGGGATGTTCATGAGTTAGAGTGTATTAACATGGTAGTCCATGTGTAACTTTCACGTGAGATAATTAAGAATATATCATTCTGGGCATTCAACTGCTTTTTCTTTTTTTTTTTTTATTGTAAATCTAGAGTGAAACTGATAAAACCGATAAATAGAGAGATGAAGTGAAAGTAAGAAAGCCTCATTCAAAATCCCATTTGTAACAACGCTAATAACCAAAAGTACAGCCTTGGAACAGCCTTTCTCAACGGTATGTCGTGTGGCCTTCTACAAATGTTGAGATAAGGATTTTTTTGTCGGGAAAATGATCTAATATCATTGTTTATTCAATATGTATTAATGCAGCCATGGAGCATACAGTTTCAGTGATTCTCCCATAATTTACAGGATACAAAAGCCACTAAAACTGAATTTTAAAACTCTTCAATTAACATCTGTTATACAACTAAATCTACCAATATGATTATGTACTGGATCTTTGATTTGACACGAAGACTTCAAGAGCAGTCTCTTTATAAACAGCTTTAGCTCACTGTGAATTCTGGAGGTCACAGTTTAATCTTTATGTTTAAGGGTTGCTTTGCACTTGAGCTTGAGCATATTCTGGGCTTGACAATTGTTGTATGACCCTAAAATGTTTGTGCATGTGTAGTCATGTTTATATTCTTATGAAAGTGAATGTTAGTACTTTGGGGTTTGAAGTTGCAATAGTGAAAAGCAGATTCATGATTGTTCATGCCATTGGTGCAGTGTAACGAAATATAAAACAGGCTTTTACAAGCTGTTCTAGTTTTTACAGTGTAAAGTCAGTCTCAGTGTATCGCTGCCCACTCATTAGCAGAGGACCTGCTTTATTGCCAGTTCACTAGAAGCTGCAAAACAAGCATCAGGAATTTAACTGTGAAATTTACAGCTAGTGATTTTTTTTTATAGTGAAAAAACATCTGTATATACAGTAATTAACACAAGGTAATATATTAAAATGACAAGAAAAAGCAGAGTAATCCCCTCATTTAAGGCCTGGAGGTGATCTTTGTTTTTACTCCCAACCACCTGCACAACCTCTATAATTTGACTGTTCTGAACCAGTTTATTTGCATGCTGTAATCATCTTGACTTGATTTTGACTTCATTCCATTTTTTTCCACTTTCTTGTTAGTTATTGTTTTAATTGAATATGTCTCCTTTTCTAAATATTAGTAAGTACAGTGATTAGGTCTTTTCATTTGATATTGTGTCATCTACTGTTCTACTTATTTTGTGTGTTCTGACTTGTAAAATTGTTTAAATGTTGTCATAGTATGGTATAGTTTATTTTATATAATACTTCATTTAACTGTTTATATGGTGTTGTAAATGCAGAGTCTAGTGTATAATCATTTATTATTTATATTCGTGTTTATCATATTAAGGGGCAGATGTTTCTTTGGAAAATTGTAATCATCTGTGGCCTTCTTAATATTGTTCTGTGCTATTTTACTTTCAAGAAAAAAGTTCTTACTTCTGTGATGAAAACATAGGCTTGAGAATATGGAGTTTGTCATCAGCTTTTGGTGTGTTCACAACAGGCTTATAATCTGCTGCCAGAGAGGAACGTGTACAACTTCATTTAGGGAAACATCTTGGTCAGTCCAGAGAGTCGCTGGGGAGGGTGTTGATTGATTCAAACTCTCTCTCTCACAGGATGTGGATTTATAGCGTGTGTGTGTGTGTATGGAGAAGGCAGAGATTAAAGGGGCGGGGTAGCTGCAGTGTTTTGGCCAGAGCTCTATGGAGGCCCGTCCTATAAAGCGCTGCAGCCGTGAAATGCTTTTTATTGTTGCTTAATCCTCACACTGTGGCAGAGCCCCATTTCACACTGGATTCTGGGGGCCCGTGTGTGTGTGTATGCATGTGTGTGTGTGTACACACGAGTTTGCGCGCTCACACTCCCCGGGGGCCGTGGCTAATTGGACAAATTTGCACAGCAGGGGTGGAGGCACATGCACAGCAGGAGATTTGATTTATGGGCACTGGGGCTGGAGACATACACGTACATACACAAAGATGGCACACAAGTATATTAAAACGTATCCAGTACATATTGTCTATATTTGTTATGAAAAAATATTATGTGAATGAATCTTATCTTCAAAGACATATCACACACACTCGTGTTGGCAAGAATATTCTAATCTTATAATCTGAAACTTCTCAGACCAAGCACAGGATGATAGTTAGCATCTCCCACATTCAAGATAATTTTAGCAACCATGCTATGCGTGTCAACACTTGAATGTGGGGATCTTCCCTTTTGATAAGGTATTTAAATCAAAATTTCTGTTGTAGTAACCACCTTTTTTATTAAACAGCAACCATTTCTCAACATCATACACAATGCATTATTTCTATCCTCTGTTTTTATTTCTCCATATTTATTTATGACAGACACGTCCAGTTGCAGTCTTGGCTAATAATGCTCATAAACAAGTGTTACGTAGTTATTGCAACTCCCAGAGAGGATAAATAAAGCTGCAGTAAAGCACAGCATGACTTGCTGTCACTGCTGTTATTTGTTAGTACGTTTGAGTCCATGTTTACAACTCTTGGATCATTTGTAATTGGTTTGTTTGTAAAATTAAGTGTGAACACAAAATGGAAAAGAAGTTAAACTACAAAATACGTAATGGGTCCACGCCCTTCAGAACGACACATATGAACGTTTTCTGATCAGATGCCACTATTGACAGGACGACTTAGCCATTTCAAAAATAAAAAAGTTTTCTGATCTTACACTACTATAGTTAAGATTTGGTTTGGTTCAAGCACCAAACCAAGTTTAGGCAAACATTATGTTTTTGGTTAAAATTAGGACTTTGTTAAGGTTAGGGGACCTTTGTCCTCATGGTTACAAAATGCTAACCACTTGGTTACGGTTCTGGCTAAAAGAAACCAACATTGACAGTTGGTAGGAAACAGGAAATGTGTCGGTTTCCAACATTTGGGGGCATTTGTTAAAATATGGTCTAAAAGCTGATTCCTAGGAAAATAAGAAAGGGAATAATACAATTGTGGGAAAAAAATGGACGTCTTGAATTTTCTTGGCTTGTCTAGCTGAAAAATTGTCCAATTTGAAGATAACAAATTGGACGATTTTCCAAAATGTCCATTATCAGCTAATACCTTTAGTTCAAATTTGTAGTTGGTAGCCATCAGTATTGGTTTTTAAAAAAGAAAACATCTCAATAGGAACCATTTTATTCCTGCAGCTGGACCAGTAGTACAAGACACACAAGACAAATTGTCTAATGTCCTTACCCCATCATTCCCACCTAAACACACACACACATAGCCTATCAGTCTACATACTCAGCCCAGTGACACCCCAGTGCAGTGAACTGGTGGGCCGAGTGTATGCCTGTGTTTTGGACTGGTGTGAGCTGCCTTGTTGACTGGGTTTTCTCTGCTCTCTCATTACGCTGCTTTGATGCTTCCACTGACACTTTGGTCAGAGTTTCCAACACCACAGCCATGTTGTTTAAGGACAAAGCTCCGTGCGTGTATCCGTGTGCGTCTGTATGAGTGTGTGTGTGTGTGTGTGTGTGTGTGTGTGTGTGTGTGTGTGTGTGTGTGTGTGTGTTTGTGTGCCATAGAAGGTCGGGACAGTGAACCAAACAACACAGCGGCCACACCAGCATCTGGGCCCCAGCCTGTAGAGTCATGGTGTCAGGGCGGTAAACACACATGCACACACACACACACACACACACACACACTACAGAAAATCAGTGTCACATTTAGCTTGGCTGTCTCCCAGTCCTTCCCTGTCATTTACTGTATTAGCTGTGGTCTTGGTGCTGAAATGGCCCATTATGTGGGCTATGCGAGTGTGTATGTATATGAGTGTGTGTGTGCGTGTGAGAATGTGTATGCATGTGTCTGTTTGTATGTATGAATGTGACTGATTATACTGTATATGTGTGTTAGCGTGTGTGTCTGCAAGAGTGAGTCAGAGAATCGTGTGCATAAGTGTGTGTGTGTGTGTGAGAGTGTGTGTGACGCTGTTGTTGTTTGCCTCCCCACACCACCACAGTGCTGGAACGGCATTGGCCACACACCCTTTGATGTGTGTGTGTGTGTGTGTGTGTGTGTGTGAGTGTGTCTTGATGTTGGGGCCACAGTGGATGACAAGACGTCCTGCTTTTTCTCAGCAGGATCCTTCCTGCAGCTGCCTGCACACACACACACACACACACATGCACAGGGTCCATCTGCACATGGTTACCTCACCCTGCTGGCCTTTTTCATCTTTTCTTGTCTCTCCATTCTCTCTTTCTGTCCGGCGCGTTCTGTCAGGAAGTGACATCACTCTTTATGATTTCTTTGTCTTAACCTTACCCTGCAAGTGTCATTTAAGGGGTTTTAAATGCATCTTAAAATTAAAGATATGCTGTATACCAAGGACCCCTCCCTAGGGAACATTTTGTACTAATTTTCAGTATATTAAATATGATTCCTTCATATTAAATCATTACAATGCCATAAAAAATTCCAAGTATCCAGTGTTTTCCCCACAAATTGTATTCTCGTCAGGGTGGAAAAGCCTACTGAGACACATTTAGACCACCATGGGACACAAAAAACCATGAAACCCAGACTAGTGACTAATGAGTGCATTGAAACCCAGACTAAATGAAATCTGTCTGTATTCACGGCTCTTTGAGGCAGGGTGACCCCGCAGCACCTACAGTGTTCAGTAGGAGGGAGAAAAACGGAAGCACATGTGCATGTTTTTTTTTTCATTCATACTAGTACAACAACATTTTACATGTGTTATCCAGACAAAGTTCACAACAAACATACTTAACTGCATTATGCAAGTTGCGAATATTTGAGTGAACCTGAATCCTGTGTTTCTTGTGTCTAATGGGTGTGGTCAATGGTGAGCTGATTGTAGCTGTCAAGGTAAGGCTGGCTGCCAGAAAGCAGAGACTACAGGGCCCTAGAATTGGATTTTAGTCCCGTCTTGCCCAATCTCAATTTATTTCTCTATGCCCTATCCTATTCTTGTGACTTTTGTTGTTGTGAGTCAGTCCCTGTCCCGATCCCCATTATTTTTACTCCATCTTATTTCAGTCAGGAGTAATCATTTTCTGTGTTGAGTATTACAGAGCTTACTCTGAAAACCTGGGTGAGTATAAATAGTATAGGTAATGTGGGACTGTATAGGGTCTTTTTATTCTAAACAAATAATCATACATCGTAACCTAAATGCAAAAGCTGCAAATGATAGCTTTGAGGGTTTGGGGTGAATGTTATTTATTGTGGGTATGTCTGATGGGTGTGGTCTGTGGTTAGGTATTTGTGGGTATAAAGGTGAGACTGGCTGCCACAGAGCAGAAATTGAAAGCCCTAAAAATTAAACGTCCTGTCTGTCTTGCCTGATCCCAGTTTATGTCAGTATGCCCTGTCCCAGTTTTATGTGTTGTTGTTAACCTGGTTCAGTCCCGAGTCTGGTTACTTGAATTATGAGAAATCATTTTCCATGTTGAGTATTACAGAGAATACCCAACTAACCTGGACGAGTATAGATAGGATAGGTAATGCTTTTGAGGCCTCTGGTGTGGGGTATGTTTTATATTAAATATTTAATTATTGTATGGTGTTTTTTGTATTATGAAGACATAATCATACATCATGACTTAAATGCAACAGCTGCAGATGATTGTGTTGAGGTTTGGGGTGTACATTATCTATTGTGAGTGTGTCTGATGAGTGTGGTCAGCGGTGAGCTGGTGGTAGCTGTCAAGGTGAGACTGGCTGCCACAGAGCAGATACTGGAAGTTCTAGACAGGTGCCACTTCAGTGACCTTTGTTGTTGTCAGCAGGTGCTGTCCTTATCCTCATCTCATGTCAGCCATGAGTAATCATTTCCTATGCTGAGCTTATGCGCAAAGAACCTGTGTGTGCACATAGCATGGACAACACTTTTAAGGCCTTTTGATTGGACCACACTCCCATGTACTGATCGTTTTGTGAGAATAAGCCCATGTAGGTTTACGTATGTTAAACAAATAATCATACATAATGACCAAAGTGTAGGTGTCAATATGGTGACAAGCCTAACATGAATATCCTTAGATTTTTTTAATTACTGTTTTACATTAACCGTGCTGTGTCCCCAAAAAAGAAAAAATAACTCATTAGAATCAAGCACTTTCCATAGATAACCAATGCACTCTAGTGTATAAAAATTTGCATTTATATATATATATATATATATATATCAGTTTATATTTTATTATATTTATAGTGTATTCTAGTACACTCTTTATATTATTATTATTATAAGGTTTAATTTTATACTCTATACTGAGCTGTTTTAATTCATTTTGTTATATGTTGTGTCTTTTTCTATTGATACATATTTCTTTCTTTTAGTGTTGATATGTATGTTCACTTTGTATTTACTGTTCCCGTGCAATGCCCGCATAACCTGCTGCTGTGACACAATCATTTACCAATTTGGTACATCTATCTATCTATCTATCTATCTATCTATCTATCTATCTATCTATCTATCTATCTATCTATCTATCTATCTATCTATCTATCTATCTATCTATCTATCTATCTATCTATCTATCTATCTATCTATCTATCTATCTATCTATCTATCTATCTATCTATCTATCTATCTATCTATCTATCTATCTATCTATCTATCTATCTATCATGTCACAGGTGGACAACACTGACCAGACAAGATCTGATTTTTGATTTAAAAAAAAACAAAACTTATATTAGTCTGCTATAAATGAGATTCTAAACAACACACACAGAGGTACACACACACACACACCATACTAAGTTTTCACTCTATTGAGTGTCTATGAAGAGAAGTGAATATCATGACTCTGCGGCAAACTGCTGGTGTTTGCCAGCACAGCTTCACAGCTCTGTCACAGCCACTGGCTTTCACTCTGATGCTGCCAGTGATATCATTGGTGTGCGTCTGTTTTTGTGTGTTTGTATGTGTGTGTGTGTGTGTGTGTGTGTGTGTGTGTGTGTGTGTCTGTGTCTGTCTGTCTCAGGAGAGGCACAGCTCGTTGGTTTTCTCAATGGAGGCTGTCTCCTGCACTTGGCAGCCGTCTGTGTGTGTGTGTGTGTGTGTGTGTGTGTGTGTGTGTGTGTGTGTGTGTGTGTGTGTGTGTGTGACTGCACACATCAGTGAGTGTGAGTGTGTGTGTATACACACTGTGAAAACAACCTGTTGGTGGGTTGCATTATATCTTGGCTTCCAAATATATGCAGTTTCCTATCAGCTTAATCTATCTAGTTTCCTTTTCCAGATCACTACACATGCACATGAACAAACATACTTAAGTGTGTGTGTGTGTGTGTGTGTGTCCCTGCTGCCCCTCTAGGATTTATTGTTGTTCACCACTGTGGCCCAAAGTAAATGGATGACGTATCAGTCTTGTTTTCTCTCCCTCTATTGTCTGAGGATCATCTGGAAGTGTTTTAGACACCGATGGCTCCTCAGTGCGGGACACTCTGAATCATTCAGAGACTCCCCATAACAATATTTCCATTGTTTATTTGTTTTCTCTGTGTTTTCCCCCCGTCTGGTTGGGGAAAGAAAAAAAAAAGGAAAATCCAGAGAAGCAGAGGATTAGTTTGCACATGAATTAAATTGTTAGAGAAACTGTCCTGGATCTCCACTGAGCGGAATAGCATGGATTGGGCTAATTTTTTTCAAAGACATTTTGTGAATTTATCAGTTTTAGTTTGTTTTTTTTTATATTAAAAACATTAATCAGATAAAAAATACAAATATACAAAAATCAATCAGGGTTCTTAAATTACTGTTTGCATCACAAGAAGTCTAAATTTCTTGTTTTTACTTACTTTGGGATTTTTGTGCTTTATCAACAGTTCCAATGGCTTTCTCCACACTTTTCTCTTCACTCACGTCTTCCTGAAAAGTTGAGTCTGAGCTGTGGTCTTTGCCAGAGACCTTAATATTTTAGAGAATGTGGTGGTTAGTGTCCTCTTGCAGCTGGAAACCCAACAACTTTTGGGCGTGTTGGGACATAAAATCATAAAAAAATTTAAAAAATGGGGTTTTTTAAAGAAATGCGTATTTTTCAGGAAAAATCTGTAATAATAGAAATGGAAAATGATGAGCTTTAATCAGTTCAGCAAGGGAAAGTTAGAGGACTTTATAAATACTCAGAAAATCTCAGAATTTTACAGAAATATATTAAAATATGATGCAACTTGTTTCATACATTTACACAAGTACAAAGGGAATGTATATTGATAACGCACATGTAATATATTGTGTGTCTGTGTGTGTGTGTGTGTATCTGTTATATGTGTTGACATGAGAGGTAAACCAGTAGCAGCTCTCTGCACATTCTCTTTCTAGAAATGACACCATCCTGTATTATTCTATCTATTTTAGCATGAGATGATGCACACTGTAGTGCATTCTGTGTGTGTCAGTGCCAGGTTGTAGGACATCCTGCATGTGTGTGGGTTCACATGAGTTTGTCTGTCTTCCTGCTCTGTGTGCACATATGTATGAGTTTAGGTGTAGGTGGGTATTGGGCTATATGTGAATCTGGCCATTCTTTTGTAAGTGTGTGTCTGTGTGTGCATGATATTGCTCATCCCACCGTGTGTATAACTGTGTGTGTGTGTGTGTGTGTGTGTGTGTTTGTGTTGGCTGTGGCCAGCGGAGATCGATGGTCTGTAAAGTGGATTCCTTATTGGCCTGTTTGCTTTGGCAGCTGTTAAAAGAAGCCCACTGATTACACTCCCAGATGTGTCATATGCACACACACACACGCACACACCACTGTTCACTGCTGCTTGCTTTCATGTCTGTGTATGTGTATGTTGAGGAGGAGGAGGGAGGAACATACATAGTTACGATCCTTTAACCTTTTGTGCTTTGGCAGGTTACGTCTCTCTCTCTCCCTCTTACATCTCTCTGTGTGTGTGTCTCTCTCTCACACACACAGACACACAGTGAAACACATAAAGGTTTGATATATCTTACTGGTAAATATTTTGACACTGTTTGGTTCATCTCAGGTTTTTCTGTGTTTTTGTGTGGGTGACAATCTGAAACGCTAAAAGAGTCTCAGTTTGATTGAAGAGTGCATCATTGGCAGGACAAATGGTTACTTCAGAGGTCTAAAAAGGCTGAAAATGAAAACTGAGATGGAAACAAACCATTTCTGGATCTTAATGAATAGCACAAACCGTTTGGATAAGCCTGGGAAATAGTGTAGTTTTAGGTTTTAGCATGATGTTAAAGTTGTAATAACACATTAGCTTGATCTCATTCAAGTCATTATTACTTTTACAAAAATAACATTGTGTCTGTTTCGTTGTTTTTACAATACAGTAAAGTAGGCAAAATCATTACCAAATCCTAAATCTATTCCTAACCAAAATAATTTAGCCTAAGGCAAACAAAAAAAAATTATAACTTTAATACATATAACTTATTATAACTTTCAACTGTTTTTAACTACTTAATTTAACTTGAAGTACCTTAAGCTTAAACCTCAAAAATGACTTAAACCTAAAAATAATAGCTCTACTGCATTAAAGAAAGCAAAACCATTACCAAAACCTCAGCCTATTCTTAACCAAAATGATTAGCCTGAGCCTGACCAAAGTAACTTATAACTGATACCTGTGACTATTATTACTTATTGTAACGTTTTTCATTTAAATGTTAAATATGTTGTAAAGGTACAACAGTAAAAATATGGTCACTTTTTGCAGTAAATATCATGATATTTGTCATATGATATGTCAAACTTCGTTATGATTTGGAGTTAGTGGCTATGAAATGATTTTGAACCCAATGGTCATTTTTGGGATTTAGCTTAATGCCTTAAAAATTCTTGGCCTATCTTAGGAAGAATATCCTTCTGAGAAAGATGGTAATTGTGACATTAAATGTGCAATTTTGTTTCCACCTTACATTATGCCCTTTCATTTCATTTTAATTTCATTTCAGCTTTTCTGTATGTCAGAGGGCGGGGGTGTATGTGGGTGACAGAGTGGCTGTGACAGGATCTATGTGGCTAATGTTGTTAGCATGGAGTCCCTGCCTCCCACCAACATGTCATGTCAATATCAATGTAAAGCTGCTCGACTGCTATGGAAGATGGCAAGATAGACAAGGAGTAAAAGGCTTCGCTGTGTGTGTTTAGGAGAGTGAGGGTGTGTGTATTTAGTGACTTCTAAGTGAGTTCTATGTGTGTACGTTGTGTGTGTGTGTGTGTGTGTGTGTGGGGCCCAATAAAAGCCTTGCTCCTGACATTTTTACTGCAGGTAAGTGGAGGGTGAATTTATGGTGCTTGTTTAGAGGCCTGAGGAGGCTTGGCTGGCCACGAGCTGGACACACACACATGCACACTTATTCACACACTTTTTTTTAAGTTTACTTTTCCAGCTCTAGTTGAATTCATATTCATGCAGTCTGACAAGTTCTTACACAGAGTTGAAACCACACTCTCCTACCGATGGACTCTATTTCTACTCCTCAGATTGAAGCTGATGACTCACAGGCATAATAGACTATGCATGTAGAGCCAAACAACTTGTAAACTATATGGTGACACTTTGCATCATAATGTTCTCAGACATAAAGCAAGATGTTGGATTGTATTGCGACGAAACACAACACCAGAAGGAGGACACAGAGATGTCTAAACAGACAGAAGAGGAGCAAGACTCGGCCTGCGATGGACAGAGCAGACACATGGCTTTGGAGAGGCAAAAACAAGGAGATGAAAGGAAAGAGGAGAGGAGGCCATTCCCAGGTGGCTGCTTGGCTTCCAATACAATTCTCCCCAAACTTGACGAGGAAATGAAATGGGCTCTCCCCTCCCCTTCGTCCAATACGATTAATTCCCTCTAAGATGCTTGCTTTTAGACCCAAGAGAGAGACACGATAATGGAGGATTTATTCGCTTTGAATGAAAAGGGTAGTGGAGTAGGGTTGGCTGTTTCGTAATGCTTTTTCTCTCCACCTCAGCTGGCTGTTTGTCTCTCTCTCTTTCCATCGCTCTGTCCAACCCCGCTTTCCTGCCACTCAGTCGTTCTCTTCTTGTCTTGTTGCCTGTGGCTGCTATGCAGGATCAAGCATGTGAAACATCTGAGCTTATTGTACAACTGGTTTGATGGAGCACAAGTTGTCCGAGGTGCTGCACACCATAACCTGGTCACAATGCAACTGTACATTTCTCAGTCCATCCCCTTTGGCCCTCTCTGTGGTGTGATAAGGCCAGCTTAGGGACACATTAGGCGAGGCAGGGCGTTAAGATCAAATGGGATTGTGGAGGATTTCCAGGAACACGAGGCTGTGGCTTTGATGCTGGGAATCCTCTTCGTTTACCCCCCTGAGAGAAAGCCAGGCATGGTACAATATTCATCACCACTGTTCACACAACACGCCACAGCATTCAGCACTACGCCTCCATGGATGGAAGGAAATGGGAAACAGCAGTCTCCCGTGTCAAAGTTAGGTTTAAACAAGATAACGACTTGGTTGAGGTTGAGGCTTTATAATCAGGGTTAAGGCAGCAGTATACTTCATCAGAAGTTCTTGTTGGATAGTTGACCCCCCCCCCCCCCACACACACACACACACACGTTTCCGACGTCATAATTGGGGATGGCTGTGTCCGACAATTTCTGTAACTTTCCATAACCGACAATCCAACATTCACAGCCACTTCATGCAGTGATTGGCCAGCTGTGTGGAGGTGAGAAAGGAGCCAGGGTTTGAACTTCTTTCTGTAGCGATTTTCATTCTGTACACAGCATTCTTCACTTTTCATGTGTTGAACCAAGTGCAACACAATGAATGCCCCTGCATTTTGCCCCTCTCTGTGATGGCCTGCTTCTCACTCTGCCCTCGAGTGTGGCAATTTGGAACCGCTATAAATACTTTTGGTTTCTGACGTGGTCGGTCAACACACTGTATGAACCATTTCTTTTCTAGTATAACCCGGCCCTTAGGGGTTACAGTTAGGGATAGTGTGTTGACTTATGGCAGGAAATAGGATACGAACAGTGGCTTCCTGTGTTGAAGGCATGCGCTTTGTTTAACCAACCATCCACCTGACCCTTTCCGAGAGGTTCTGTGGCGTTATAACGTTACACTACCTCCACCTTTGGTCTTTAGTCATAATTCATATGGCCACAAGAGTTCCTTGTCAGGTAAGGCCATGTTCAGACAGACAACAGCACTGCTTACGCAGCCCTCTTATTCATTTGAATGGGACTGCTGTTTTAGCTCATTGGTCTCTTGGCAAAAAAGTTGAACCTGGCTCATCTTTTGCCGGATCACAATGCATTGTATTACTATATTACTTCTACTTTAGCGTAAACACTGTCTTTCATCTCTTTGCTTGGCGATCATCTAGACGAAAGATAAAATGATTGCCACCGTGATAACTTTCCAAAGTTTTAAAAACCTGTCATAAACAGCTATGCAGTGTTTTTCTGCCTGATAAGCTTTCAAACTCGTAGATCTTCTACTCAAACCAGCCTTCCTGGATCTTATTTCACCACTTCACCAGTACCAACATGCCACATACTCAGCCCCTTGTGTTGTTTTAATGCAGGGCTGTTTTCTGTTGCCTGACATCGCTACCAATTTGCAAATGTGAATTAGTCTGGGACTTCTCAGTTCATTTTTGATTTCCAAGGGCTGTTATCAACTGGCGCAGACCAAAATGCCTCTGGACGCAATTGGATAGACCTACTACAACCAATCAGAGCAACGAATTGGGTGACGTAGTGCAGTTGTTTGTCTTCTTTTAGAGAAAATATACCATCCAGTTCATTTAATACTGACGTGATAGCGAATTCAGAACATTCCACATTAGCGGTAGCCATGTTGGTTGTTTACGAAAATGCCTCAGTGGCGCTCCTCTGTACAGTCATCGTATAAAGCCCGCCCCATATTAGATAAACGGTTGTGATTAACCCGGGCCTGGTCAGCTGGAAATCTGTCTGAATAGGAGGGGGACCAGACGCATCTGCCAGAGCAAATAAAACATGAGCTCGCAGATTGGTATGGTTCCCAGGCTAGTTTTCTGTGCCCACTAAACATCACCATAGTTCATTTCAGGCATTTGAATGAATGACCAATGCTGTTTTTTCTTTCTTTTGAGGACTGTCTCGTGACGTCACAGGATGCCATGCCACATCACGCTACCACTGCTATAGTACTATCAACTGTACTGCTAGCAACCCCTTCCCTCCACCACCCAATCCGGGCTTTTACTGGGGGAAGGGTTTGGGGGCAGCATTGTATATGAGTAGGTCTGTTTTGTAAATAACACTAAGGTATTTATTTGTGCTGTGTCGCAACTCCAGTAAACAGTGGACAGCACCAGTTTAGATTTGGCTTGGACCACTTCCCAGAAAAAAAAAGAAGTGAAGGAGTGTGGGGGTTAGATTGAGGCGAGAGACAGACAGCGAGGAAGGAAATGAGCAAATTCTGTGTGATTGATAAAGGCCTGTGACCCTTTAACACACAGTCTGTAACACACAGATGAGTAGGCATGCACACACTCCATCTTTCTCACACACATGTATATTCACAGGCACTGACACACACAAACCCTGTAATTGAATATCATGCTGAAAGCAAACATTCTCCTGTAAACATATCATCTGTCACCTCTATAGCTTAATCCATATCCTTTATGCCAAATGGAGAAACACACGTGCACACACACACCCCTGCCGCCTGTCAAACAAACAAATGAGGCTGGAGTCCCTGTGAAAGTCATCACCATGACCATCCCAGCTTCATCATCACGTTAGCCTGCTCCATTACACAGCAACATGATCTGGCCTGAAATCAATTAGCTTGCCATGCTAGCACCGTGAAGTGTACACTCCCCAATCTTTGTTTTGGTTTGATGGAAAACAATGTCTAGCGCCCAGAAGGGAGTTTTAGTTGTGTGGGCGCCACGTCTCTGACCAGATGAAAGATGTTTTGTACCCGTTCTGTGATGACGCTGGGTGTAGGAAAATTATGACGCTGACTCTGGCTGTTTGTTTATCTGAGTTATAGTTTTAGAAATGTATTAAACATTTCAAATAACTGTTTAACAAATGGATTGTATTCATTATTTTGATATGATGCCTAGTATGATATCATATCACCAACAGACAAGAATCAAAACAGATATTTAACCATGTAAATTCAAAAATTTTCATCCCAAGCAAAGGTTTTTAACTGAAATATTTCTGTGAAGCTCAATTTAAACTAATTAACCAGTTCCACCAAGACCTCCCAATTTGATTAGTGAAGCCCAAAATGACTAAAACCTTTCAGAGGTCAAGAATGAACTTTCACACTCGATTGCAACATTTGTTTATCTTATCTTCAATAACATGCAGTAATGTTTTAAAATTGCAAGTCAGAAGAAATAAAGGTAATCTTTCAAAAAACTCACCTATAGTCTTTGTATAATTGTGTAATTTGAACAAGGGTAAAGCTTAGCTAAAAAGGTTTTAATGGGAAGAGTTATCCAGTAATAATTAGTAGCCAGTAGTCTAAGAATGCAGATAGTTAAAAAGCTGAAGTTTCTTGAGGATCTTCTTTGATTCCCATGGGGTAATGAAATGAAAAAGCAGTATTTGCTACCTAATTGGATTGTATGCTGGCCAGTTGGTGTAACTGGTTTAGTTTTGGTTTTGCCTCACAGATATAGCACAACAGTAAGGGTTTAGAATTCAGCTTTGGTTAACTCTGACATGCAAATTAGAGCCTTTGACCAAATGACAGTGCTGATGTTTGAGTGAACATAGAGGTGTGGAGTCATCATCAGGAGGACACACAAACTAATTTTGTAGTGCCACTTTCTGGTGTGACCAGGCAATTACTTGCGATTGGAACACAGTTATGTCAAGCAAATGACAAGCATTTCCTGGTCCATTTCGTAACTTCAAAGAACAAAACCCACCTCTCAGTATTCGAAACAGGTTTCAACCTACAGAGACCTTTTTATTTTTCTGCACCCCTGACCTAGCAACCCCTTACATATGTACATGTGATTCTCAAACAGTATTATTATGAGCTTCAAATAGGGGGATTGAGAGGTTTGACGTATGTGGTAAGTTAAATTTTGGATTTTACAGAGGTAGTGCTACATGGTGTACCAAACGAATGCCCATATTTTGACCTGAAATGAATTCAACTATTCATGTGCACAAAAACACACCACACTCATAAGGACCATACATATGCCACACTTGTACAAATATAGTTCATACATACAGGCTGTCAGAACACGCCTGCTCATTTGTCAGCAAACACACCCTTCCAGGGGTCTGCTTAGTGTTAAATATATGGCCTCCTTCTAATCAGTGTCCCCTTCAGCTCATTATTAATGCCCTCTGGAAACCAACAACAGGACCAGGGAGAGGTCTTTTCCAAGGCAACTTTAGTTTCCCTTCTCTTTTCACCCTCACACCCTCTTTTCTTGTGACTTCCATTAGTGCAGCAGAACCATCAAAAGACATCTAGAGCTAGGCACAAACCATACCAGCATGACTGGATTCCTGCTGATTTTGGCACAAAGCTCTTCTTAACCATTTGGTCTCAAAAGAACCAGCACTTGGTTTACTCTATATGTGCCATTATCAAAACAAAGCATGTCAATACAGTAAGTTCCGTAATCACTGTCAGCTGTTTTCTATCAGCATATTGAATTACTTTCCCCCTCTGCTACTGTGTAAATTTGCAGTCAGCCTGAATTACATACGGCAAACTTTATCTGAGATATAAAAGCATCTCATGTCCTGTTCTTCAAATGTACTCACTCTCTCTTAATCTCTTTATTGCCCTCTTTCACAAGTTGGACGTAGAAAACTGACCATTGCTTGCAATTTATTCCTGTCTTGGGCCCCATATTGGACTTCCTTCCATCACATCCGTCCAGGTCAAATTGATCACTATAAAATGGGATGACTATTATAACCATTTTTTTTCTTTTTCTTTTTTCTCATGCAGATTACCAACTAATTAACATTTGTATATTTATTACATGAATATAAAGTAATGAAACGGACAGCTTCGCTATTTACTGAATTTTATTTCAAAATACAGTACATCTGTTTGAAACACTTTTCAAATGAATGTACAAATAAAATGACTGTACTTAGCTTAGTACTTACTGTAGCCTGAGGAACATCAAGTTTCACTGCTGCATCTCGTTGGCTCGTTTTTGGCAGTTTGTCATAAGCTTAGAGGAGCCTACGTTTATCATTGAGAGAAAGTTATTGTCCTGTGCTAGGTCTTTTCTCGCCAACCAGTTTTCCTTTATCGAGGTGAAGACCATGTTCATGTAACTTTCTCAATATGACCCTGATACATTCTAAGAATGTTGCGTAAGAAGTGCTGACAATGATACTTGATGCTTCATGTGTTTGACCACACTGTTGCTGCTTGTCAGTATTATACCGTTCTTCATCTGAGATCTTGTGTGACCAGAAGATGTGGCATAGTTCTGGGTCCCTTGGAATTGCATCTGCCTTTGTCATGTCCTGTCTATTTGCCAGCATATTTGCCAGCATTCAGAAACATATATCGGTTAGACTTCCAGAAAGAATGAAATCTTTCAAATGCTATTAGCTTTTGCCTTACTCGTTCTCTCATAAACTCATATTTTGGTGTCTTGTGCACAGATCACATGGTGCAATGCTACATGACATGACCAATGTGTGTTGCGCTCTGCCTCGTGATTTGTAACAAACTGTTGTACATATAGAGTCTTTGGAGGTTATACAACACACATTTCTAAAGTGTGCTGTGTCTCTTTTAATGTGCTCAAATAAAACTGTATATCATAACCTTTAGGTATACTTTTTTATTGGAGCAAATGTGCACAACTGTTGATTTAAAAAAAACCTTAGACTGTAGCTAGGTTTCATCAAATGTAGCAAAAATATTAACCAAATTTTAAGAAAATCATCAAAAGAAAATGTGAATTAATGCGCGTCTCCATCCACTACTGGTATACGATTATTAGGAGTTGGTTGGTCGAGATAAACAGCTGGTGGCACTAATTTTCGGCTGCTATTAAACCATTGCATAAGAAGAGGGAAAGATGCTGTAATTTAATGAGCGCCAGTCAAACCTCAAACGGTGTAAATTAATGTAGAAATCACGATGGAAATATGACAGTTTTGTTTCAGGTAGGTTGTTTCATGTGTCCATTTGAGGAACGTTACAGTCTCCTCATCGCTCCACATAGATCTGATGTTTTCGTCTGCTGCTATTTTTCGTCTTCTTCAGTAGAGCGGAAGCTTCACTGGATGTTTAAATCACATGTTTTTTTGCAATATTTCATATTTTTTTGCACAAATTGAAAATATGCATACAAACAGGTGGACGGAAACCCACCTTGTTTGTCTGAATGTTAGTGGTGTTTGAGATGATGAGGTGACTGTCCTTGACACACCTTAGTTTAGTCTTAGGTGAAGTGTTTTTATCTCTGACCCTGTTTGGACTGTAGTCCTGCGCTTAAAATACTGTAGTTGTATATGGTTTGATGTGTTGTTGTGTATGTTCGTGCAGGCTCTCTCAGGGTTCATCTACTCTCAGGTGCCTACATCACTGTGTGTTTGCACACCACTTGATCTAACAAACCAGCATAATTAGCCCCCAAGAAAGCACACACACAGTCCATGTGTTTACCTGATCTCTGTGCAAACATAAGCATGTATGTGCTGTGCCATCAGCACTCAAGTCTGTGTCATGCAAGCATATGGCACAAGTATCACTGTATGACAATATACCATAATGAAGGACATGTGTATACAGTGTAGGGCATGTATGTATATATATACAACAGCCATGCCATTGTCATGGCCTGTCTCATTATTCCACCATCTTAATACATTGTAAATACATAAATATTTACTACTTCTGTTTATTTTCACATTAGTTTCAAGGTTTATAATTTCCATTAAATAATTTGAACCCATTCACACCCATATGTGATTCTTGAACATATTCCAAACCACAGGCATTGATATGCTGCTTTCCACCAGATTGTGGAACCTGGCTGCAGGGATTTGCTCCCATTCAGCCACACGAGCATTAGTGAGGTTCAACACTGATGTTGGGTGATAAGGTCTGGCTCGCAGTCGGCATTCCAGTTTACCCAAAAAGATGTTGGATGGGTTTGAGGTTAAGGCTCTGTACAGGCCAAATGGGAAAACAATTTTTTATGGATATGTTGGAATCAGACTATTTTCTAAAATCATCACTGTATGCTGTAGGATAAACATTTCCCTTAATTGGATCTAAGGGGCCTAGGCCAAACCATGAAAAGGGAGTACACTTATAACCCACACGTAATATTGTAATCTATGTAATCTTCATATAATAATGATCATAAAAAACCTTAAAGTACTCACAATAGACAAATGTTTTCAGTGGCTAGGTAGAACTCAAAGTGACAAATAAACTGACCTCCATGTGTAAAATCAGTCAAATGCTGCTTAACTGCATTCTAGTCTTTGGGAATACACGGCAGTCCATTTTAGAGTTCGGGCCTGAACATAAATATTAGGGTTAAGCTTAGGCTTCAAGGAAACCTCTGTTTGTGTGTGTGTCTGTGAGAGAGAGAGTGTGTGTGTGTGTGTGTCTGTGAGAGAGTGTATGTGTGTGTGAATGTGGGATAACATGGTGCTGAGACAGACATACAAGCCATAGCTTGCTGTTAAAGTGTTAAGCCTAATAGAGAGCAAAGTACTGCTGCTGTCTAATTTGACATGCCTGGAATTAGCTTAGTGGGTGGTAAGTGTGTGTGTGTGTGTGTGTGTGTGTGTGTGTGTGTGTGTCGGGGTAGTCAGCGGACTCGTCTGCAATTAACTGCGTACAGGTTAATGCGTCTTCATATCTGAATGCCATATGTTTTGGTGCGTGAGTTTGTGTACTGTACACGCACGTGTGTGAGTGTGTGTGTGGTAGTGAGTAAAGTGCCTCGAAGCAGACCCCAGTATTGATGGGGATTACTAACACTTAGCCGACACCACTGAGACTGCAAAGGGAGTAAATGATTTAGAAGCATTGGCCTTAATGTAATGAAAGAAAGGCCCTGCCTGTCAAGAACACACACACACACACACACATACCTAACTATGGGTGCTAATCCTGTGAGCTTACATCTCCATTAACACTAACACTGCACCACAAACCTACTCCGCCAGCTAGCTAGCACTCTCAGCGTTTCCCCGAGGATATCAGAGACACACTCTCTCTCACTCTCTGTCTCTCTGACACACACATACGGACACACAGCCTGAAGGGATGTCAGTATGGGTTCACAGCACAGTCATAGAAGTGTGTGTGTAAGTGGAAGGCTATTAAAAGTGTGTTTTTGTGAAGTTATCTATATAACGTGAATTGCGTCATAGTACTTGAGTATGAATGAGTGAATGTACTCTGCATTATCACCATGCTGGAATATACGTACAGTATAGGATTAGACTGATGGACCAAGCGTACACTGACCTTTCAGTGCCATCTCACTCTGATATGATGGAGGTCCCACCTTATCCACAGCTGCATGAAAACAGTCTGATGGAAAATAGTATTTTGCTTGTAGATTTAATGTGTTCAGATCCAACCCTGTCTCCAAACAATTGCGTTCACCTACAACTAATTTACAGTAACAAATACTCTTGGTATGATTATTATCTTCATCAACATAACAAGGAAACATTTATATTGACCATTTCTGCAAACAGTTCACTGCTACCCACAACATTCATATACTGTACATACCTGCAAAATGTTCACAGTCAACTTATTTTATTTGTTTTCTGATAATATCCTGGCTACTGCACCATGATTAACATTATCATCTTTTACATTTAAGGCATCAGTATTCTTCAAATGAAGTGCTCAAAGAACTTGATTAAGGTTAGGAAAAGACTGTGGTCTTGGTTATATATTAAATAAGTCAACACTGACGCAATACAGAATATGCTAACTTTTTCAATATTCTATCAAAACAACAATATTTACATTCACCCTTTACATTCAACCCAAAACCATTGCTTGTATGCTTGAGGTCTAAGAAACATGTTGAATGCATTTTGTTCCTTTTTATTTATTATTTATATAAATATTTTTAATAGTACATAGAGACAGAGCGCAACGTGTCATACTCTGAAAACCACGCCTACCAGAGGGGAAAACAATCAGCGTCACAATATGCAACCAAGGGCTGAAACGCTAACAGAATGCCTGTAGCTAGCTAAAAACATTAGATTTCAGCATGTCAGAGGATTATTTTAGCACCCTGTGTCTACCAGAGAGGACAAACTCAATATTGTGGGTCTATCTCAGTGTCCCTTCTCAAGCTAAGTTACTGTAGTTAGCTAAGACACCTGCAAACATAATACTGCATAGCTTTCTGATTTAGCCACATTCCACTACACAAGCTGCATACTGTCAGAGTGCTTCAGCTTAACTTACAGCAGTATAGTCAGCCTACAACTGACATCTGGATATTTGGCTGACCAGTGACAAAATGCTTGCTGCACACGTAGACATACTGTGTCAGGATCCCACAGTTTTCCCATTCTTCCTGCTGATGCCTCATGTCTGTATCCACTTTTGTCTTCTTAAAGGCTCAGTTTTTGGGTTTGACAGCTCATAAAAACTTAGTCCTGAGTTCTTGACCCTGTTGGTAGTGCATCCCACCACACAGCAGCTTTTAGGCATGTTTCTGTTGTTTGCTAGCAGACCGAAATGACAAGGAGGCAACTTCACGCAATACAAAGTCAATGGAGAGCGATGAATTGTTTTCCCCTCCGCTGTGGGTGGGACTTAATTGCGCTCTGTCTCTATTGTTGGTTGCTTCACTGACTTGGTTGGTACATTGGTCCGTTTGTGGCCGCATTACCCCTACCAACTGTCAATCAGCTGAATAGCATGAAACTGACGGGAGGATGTAAATTTCCCCACACGCTTGCTGTTGTGCATGTACTGTATGTGCGTCCTTGTGCAGAATACAAAAATACAGGGACCCAGTCGTAAAAATATTGCTTCATAGCATAGAGTTGTATTGACATCTGACACAGTCTTAATACAAAGTGAACATTATAAGCTTCACAAAGACACAATTTGTTGCAAAGCTGATGTATTGGATTACATTAGAGTTTAGAGGTGTGCCTAATAAACTCATAACTCAGTGTAGTTCCCACCTGAACTACCACCTGATTTACGATCTGTTTGTTAGTAACAGACTGTTCCTGTTTTCCCAGTCCCTGACTTCCCAGTAACACCACTCGAGTACACTCTCTCTCACACACACATACACGCACCATTACATATTATACAGCACCCATAATAAAGTAATTAGTTCGATCAGCCTGCTGGCACTAAAGCCTAATTGAATTAGCATTAACCAGGCATTAGTGTCTTAACTGCACAGGTAACCCAGAAACAGTGGCATGAGGCCTCAGAACATTATACCTTAGTGTGTGTGTGTGTGTGTGTGTGTGTGTGTGTGTGTGTGTGTGTGAGTGTGTGTGCATGTTGTTAGACTTCTATCCTTGTGAGAATCAGTCAGAGTTGAGTTCTTCCAGGCGATGACATGTTTGCAGCGTGAAATTAATGTTTATCTCTAAACTGTTAAAGATGCCATGTGTAGCATTTCCTTGAGACAAACAGTCTCCACACTGTAGTGCACTATAGCCAGCAGCTCAGAGTTGGTGAGAAGTATGCTGGATTGCATAAAAGGTAATTTCACCAAAAAGAAAAAAATTAATTTGGCCAACCGTCTGAGATACAGATGGGTGGCAAACTGAAGGAAAATCAAGTTTCAGTCAAGGTGTTGGTCTACCAGGAGCCTCAAGAACAGCTTCAAGGCTCAATGGGCCTCATGCAAGAACATTTGTGTCTTATCCTAAATCTTTCTTGCTTTTTTTCTGAGGCTTGCTCATACACATGTTCCAAATCGGATTTCTCCTAACAGAATACTCTACCCATTTTACTTATAACATTGTCGGATTCACAATGGACATTTATTTTAAAAGTATCAATTTCGATGCAGCAGAACCAGAGATATCGTCTTTTTTATTGCATGCATTCTTCCTTAGCAAAACCGCCTACATTACCCACAATGCAGTTTGATCAGACATTCCAGTTTGTTATGCTAGTAGCGGCAAGCCTCAAGCAGAGATGAGGAGCGGGATACAGAGGTCCGTTAGCTCACTTCTTTCTAACTCCACACCATCAGATTGTTTTCATTTTCAAACTTGTAGTCTACAGCACCTCAAGTGACATCACTTGAGGCAATTTATCAGACTTCACAATGCTCCCTCTGGAGACACAAATGGCTTCATACAACCTTTTCCACATATGCAGTAGTACTCCCCAGCACCTGTAAACACACTTTGATGTGTATAATTGGTGGAGTTCCCCTTTAAGTGCAGTCAGTGGTGGTATTAGGGGACCAGAAGCTGTCAGAGAAAATGTCATCAGAGCAGTTTGACATGAAGTTAAAGCCTAGATAATAAAAATTGCCTTGCTGAAGTAAAGCGGTGACTTAGAGGCATGGACGAGAGAATATTATGCAGCAGTTGATCAGGTGTCACAACAGAATGTTCACCTTGACAGCGACTTCCATAAAGACCCAGAGGCAGCTCTTGGAGTGAGAGAATTTTCTCAACAACTACTGACCTGTATAAGTGGCCATGCCAAAGAATGCCAGTAAAATCATGAAATCTAAAGAAAAAATGCTATTTAACCTGTTGTTGAAGTCATAATAATGATGATCTGGTGAACAGAATATTAATTTAACATTGTTTATGTTTGGTTTTTCATTTTGTTTTAGTTTTTACTTTGCTGCAGTTTTTATTGGAACTGTTTTCTACTGAAGAAATAGAAACTCAGTGAACATCAAGTGAATGGCCACAGTATTATAGTAAAGCACTGATGCTAGTAGGCGATTGTGATGTGCACGTGTGATGTGTGTTCATGTCCAACTATGCCATCCTAAGCCCCTGTTGTAAAGGTATACACACACACACACACATTCTGCCGCAGTGTGATTAAATCTTTAAGGAAAGTAGCACTGGCTGGAGGGATAAGTAGGGCCAGTATGTGGGGACTAACAGCTGGGTGGAGAGTGGCTTTTAATCCTGTCGGGTTTTAACATGATGGAGGGAAAAACAACAATCCAGGGCGTGTGTTTTGAATCCTCCTCCTCCTCCTGCCAACATCACATCCTGACATTTCCAAAGATTTACAGAGAGAAATTAAAAAGGAAAGAAAAGTCAGTAAACACATTTGGATGCCAAGGAGAGATACATGCCCCTTCACAGCACTGGATAGATAAGGTTGATTTCAACAATTAATTGTAACATTTCCAAAATGTTGATGAGATTAAAGTAAGTGTTTGTATTTGTAGTAGTATTATTGTTGCATAGTATAAAAATAATTGAACTATTGCTACTACTGTTATTATTACATAATGTCTACACAGGCTTCGCAGTGAAAGCAGCATGTTAACAGAGCAGCAGCTTCAGTCATCCATCTGTGTCCACACAGGATGCGTTCAGGCACAGTATTGAGTGTAGGTCACCCACGTTTTAGCAGTGCTCAGAACCAAACACTCAATCCCTGTCGTTACATGTGTGAAATAGGCTTGAAGCGTAAAAATACGCTTCGGTTGGCAGTTGCACGTGCATAGTATGAGTGAAGTGCGAGCCGTTACGCAGCCTGTCGACAGCTTTAGCTATTGATTAAAAGAGTATCAAAAGTGTGAGATGCACGTGAGATGGACGACTGGAAAACGCAGTTGAAACGCCTCCTGTGTAGACACATTATCAGCAGTTGCAGTTAGTTAAAGCAAGTGCAAGCAAGTTCAAGGTTCAAGGTACATGCATTCTAAAACACAGGGCTGCACAATATGAAATTAAAATTGTAGCCCCCTTCGTGCTACACGGGTGGAGTTGTCTGTTAGTATAACGCAATGCAGAACAACAGCACCACAAACCACATCCTCCAAAATGACCATACAGTTGAGACAACACCTCTCTAATAAACAACAAAATAAAACTGAACATTATATCTTTCATGAAGGTAGGATTCATTGCATGACTGTTGTATTAGACTGCATTAGTTTTAGTTAGGTTAGGATTTCACATTAGGAAGGAGTCTCTTCACAGCCAGTGTGGACAGGAGAAATATTACACTGAACAATAACTCTTTCAGTCTATAATACAAGCATGTCTAAGATCAACTTGGAAACATTTGAACCTATCCTTGAGAATACCCTGTTGCATCCTTCATTTACTCTTTTGTTTCTGTCTGTATGATGTAAGGTACAGGAACGATTTTTGCAAGCATTATTACTGTAATGGCAACAAATTTAACTCCAATCAAAAAAACGTAACTTTGGCATTTCTATATCACAATGTCTTTCTCTTCTCCAGAAAGGAAACTGAAATTGTTTCCCACATGAAAACAGATTTGAAGCTAGTGAACATCAACAGCAACTATCAGCAATGGGTAGAGACAGTCTAAAGCTATCAGTATCGGCATTCAAATACCCGTATTGGTCAAAGCCTGCTCTGATAAACCTAAAGCTCTTCCTAACCTTCTGCCAAGCTCTTATCATCCAGAAAAGCCACCGCTGTCAAAACCTTTGATCTGCCTGGCTCACTTGCTATCAGCAGAATACTGTGTGTGTGTGTGTGTGTGTGTGTGTGTGTGTGTGTGTGTGTGTGTGTGTGTGTGTGTGTGTGTGTGTGTGTGTGTGTGTGTGTGTGTGTGTGTGCGCGCGCATACCTTGAGGCCTGGACAATCTCTGCTCTGCTGCAGGCCAGTGACAGGTGCTAATGCTGGGGTGAGAGGCTGCACGGGCCTCCATGCTCCCCACTGTGATAACACTGACCTACCTCCAAAAGCATACAAACACACACACACACACACACTCACTCTCACACACACAATGGCTTAGAGCTTCTTGATAACTTTGCTGCACTTCAGAAGCAGCCTGTGTGTGTGTGTGTGTGTGTAGGATTGATTTTTCAAAGGATTCCCCTTTAGTGCCAGCAGGCCTTCCATCAAAGCCGGCCATGAGAGCCAGTTAGATGTGTGTCAGTCTGCCTGTGTGTGTGTATGTGTATCAAACAACAACCCTGGGTTTTGCCTTCGAGGTGATATGATGTTATTATGTCCTGCACACTGGATGATTTAATGCTGGATAACTGGGGTGTGTGTGTGTGTGTGTGTGTGTGTGTGTGTGTGTAGGTGTGTGTAGGTGTGTGTGTGTGTGTGTGTGTGTGTGTGTGTGTGTGTGTGTGTGTGTGTGTGCCTTGAATTGAATTTTTAGCTGCAAAGGCCCATCTGGACCAGACAGCTTAATGTTACTGAGTGTGGCTCATTGCTTATAAAGGTACAACCTGCTAAGGTTTTACATGCCTACATATTATAAAATTTCATTATATCAATCTTTTCAAAGCTATCCACACAAGTCTTAGTGTGTGGGTTGACGTGTAGGATGGTGGGATTTAAGCAAATTATGCTCAGGCCTTCATGGCATTAGCTGCAATAACGTGATATGAATTTCAATCATTTGCTACAGTACCTTAAATTTAATGTAACAAATAAAAGAATGAATGTTTAAATTTATCTTCTTGTCTAGTTGCCTCTACTTTCATATTTACCAGTCACCCTCAATCTATGTCCATCCATGTTTTCTGTACTTCCAGCACGCACACAGAGATACACACACAGACACAGATTGTGCACATGGATGCTGGTCTTTCCAGGAAAAGAGTCCTTGTCTTCACTTTTTCCTTTGATGTCATCCTGTCTGCCGATACCCACAAGACCACTAGAGAAACATTCCTGTGTGTGTGTGTGTGTGTGTGTGTGTGTGTGTGTGTGTGTGTGTGTGTGTGTGTGTGTGTGTGTGTGTGTGTGTGTGTGTGTGTGTGTGTGTGTGTGTGCGCGTGTGTGTGTGTGTGCGTGCGTGCGTGTGTGTGTCCACTTTTCTGATAGTTACAAAGAAAGAGACTCCAAGAAGCAGGAACACAGCATGTGTCCTTTCAAGTTTTGTTTAACAAGTTTAGTGATTCAAAAGTGCTGTGTGCATTTATCATCTAGGTATGAAGGCCATGCACTTGAAAACTTGACAAATAAGGCAATTCATGTAATGTTAGGTAAGTTGTCATATGAGTCATATCATTCAGATTCCATACACTCTGTTCAAGTGTAAACTCAGCACAGGAAGTGACTTGGCTAGTTCACAAGTGTATTCACGGGTCTTAAAGAAGTTAGAAAAACATTTTTTCCCCTTAAATTGCTTAAATTTAAGGCATTAGAAACCAGAGAAAAAAAGACCAAGATGAAATTTTGTGTGGCTGAGAGTGACAGGAATAATGTAAGCATTAAATGTATGCACATCCACTGCGTTGTGAATGATGAAATTAACATCTTCTTGCATCAAAGGTTCTAAAGGAGTTTCAATAGGCAACTTCACATGTTGCAGACCACAAATGGCAGTGAGTGATACTTGAATGTTGAGGACTTCATTACCCAGAAGTCCTGACATTACAAAAATTTTACCTTAACTTAATTTCGAGGGTGGTCTTTGGGGCTTAAAATGTTAAAGCATGGTGCATTTTTGGCCACAGTCCAATCAGTGATGTCGCAACAGGTGTTTACATCAGCAGTCAAAGGCGAAACACTAGCTGTTACATCAGTTATTGGGGTGTGGCAAGAAGTGCACCATGCCTGGAAGTTACAAGCAATAAAAAGTAGCAGTTTCTATGTGACTTAGCACTGATTTACTTGTTGGAGCAATTATCAAACATTTTGGGGAATGTGCTTGTTTGCTGTCAGAGAAAATTAATATACATTGTCTCTGCATGTCCACTACAGACATATTTGCACAAAAATACAGCTAACAGCCAACCACTCCAAAGCCTTCTTATTCGCATGTTGTATCTTGCTCAGGCAAACTAAATGCTGTAGTTTGAGAGGCAGGGAAAGCAGTCACAGGGTTAGTGGTACTACATGATGAATATCTACTTATTCATTTGCCCAGCATCTCTGTTCAGCTTCTCCTACTACAGCAGATGTTGTGAGGTACGTATACTGTCCAGGATTGTCCCGGTTTCAAGCTGGATGTCCCGAGTCCCGACATATATAAAACACTAAAATATCCTGGTTTTCAACATTTACTACCAAATTGTCCTGGTTTTCACCACAGTTAAAATAATAATTATAATATTATACTTGTTTCCAGCACTATAGACGTCATGTCTTATTATTACCTAACCCATAAAAACATGTTATAAAACATAAACAATGCACCACGCGTCTGAATTCAACACTGATTTGTCAGCATGTGTGTCAATCAAAATGTGTAGTTGTCAAGGCTGTTGCTAGCCTATGAGTCATAGGCAATGATGCTTGCAGCTCTTTCTAACAGAACCTCTTTCCTTTACCCAGCAACAAAAATGCTGCGTTCATGGTGTGGAAGGGTGCTCTCGGTAGGCATGCTAAGCACTGAAATAATTGTCCCCCATCCTGATGAAAACGCCTATGGTGCGTACGTAGGGCCGTGCACGTGCATGAACGTGCGGGACACTTAAGGGTGAAAATATGGTCACCATAGGACCTTACGAGATGCTGCATGCAATCACTGAACTCAGAGGGTGTTTATCAAGACATAGCTTGAGGGCATAAGCTGAAAGCACAATGGCTCCTTTTAACATTTAACATTTAAGACATGTAAGTAAGACAGCTTTGGAGTTTTTGAAAGTCATATTCTTCATGTTTCAAGGAGCTACGCTAGCAGTTCCCCCCTGTTTCTGGTCGTGCTTTCTGGTCTTTGTGTTAAGCTAAGCTAAATATGTCCCAGTTCCACCTCTGTACAGGATGCACGGACTGTATATTTCCCTAAATGTTTGAATGTTCTTCTAAGATTTGATTCACCACTTGTGCAGGTTTTCCCACCAGAAAACAGTTATAGTCCAAATGATATTATGAAGATTGTGTGTTTGTGCGTTTCCTGTGTGCCACTGTCTGCCATATATTTCCCGGGTGTTAACAAGGACAGAGATGCTGATATGTAGAATTGATGATGGTGATAAGGAGAAATTAAAGCCGTGAGGTCATGTGTTTGTATTGTTGTTTTTTCGCGTGCTCAGTCACAGGAGAATTTACCAACATCACCGCTAAATCATCCCTTTCAGCCTTTATCACCTCTCAGTGCTGGCATGCACAATGACCAAGTCAAATAAACACACTAATAGAATAAACCAGTTGTTTTAGTGTCTGCATGTCTGCTCGCCTGCCTGGCTGGCTTGTCACACACAAACACATACACACACACACACACACACACACACACACACACACACACACACACACACACAGAGAGAGAAACAGGTTGCAGACTCTCTGGCTCCAAAGCACAAGATCTCTCTGATTGCAGAAATTACGGCAGACAGAAAGAAGAAAAGATTAAGGTGCAGTGTAGGTCTGTGTGGATTTGGTTTGACAGGCATGAAGATTGTGTTGTGCTTACAAGTTGGTTGTTTTGTGTGTGTGTGTGTGTGTGTGTGTGTGTGTGACTTTAAACCAGCTGATCTGCAGGACTCCAGTGGAACTGGCGTGTGGTACATAAATTTATGTTGTGGTGGTCAAAATGTTTGGCTGATATATTTAACACTAGAAAAGAGTCGTACTTTTAAAAGGGTAATGTTGTTGGAAAAGCAAAATAAGTTCAAAAAAAGAAAAATAATCTATTGTTAAAACCATTTGCATGATTATCAGTAGTGACTTTGCAAATCATTTAAAATAACTTAGCAACTGCCTTTTACTGTTAACACACGTCTTAGCAAGGCTAGCACTGTATTGACAGCCAGTGAAATCCACTCGAGATTTTTAAAAAAAGCTAAATGTAAACCACACTATGTTAAAATAAGTTCAACTTCTAGTGCAGCTGCAGATCAGTACTGTTTGACAGGGCTCTATTTTCACTCGCATTTGCCCCTGAAAATAGATATGTGTGACCCGGAAAGATAATTTACGAGCACAGTGTGAGTGTAAAGATTACAACCTACCGTAATCTTTTTTCCTACCGCTGCTAATTGTTCAAAAACTACAAGTCCCACATTCCACAAGCCGCAATGTGCCAATCACTGTAGAGTTTTCTGTGATGACGCAGCCGGCGTCAAGTGAGAGAAAGGTGAACAACACTGAAAAAAAAGTATTGGTACGATGGGCTATAAGTTAACGTTGTAGATGCAGACATCGCTAAAAATGAAGCCCATTCATTTTTATTTTGAGCGAAAAAGAGACGAGGAGAAAGAGGTCAGACTGTGCATCTGTATGAGACACCGAGTGACAAAATTTAGGTATTTGACACCCTGGGAATGAAAATGGGCTGAAATGTATTTGATTCAGTCCAAATGCCTGCATCTGCCCCGACCCCTATCCTGCGACTCAGTTCATTATTGGACAGTTGGTACAACTGCAAATATTGCTGCATCCCTCAATCCATTCACTTATCAAAATAGTGTTAACCCTGTGTTTGTGTTTGCATGCAGGTCCATTTGACGGGCGTGGCGTGACTCTGCTGGAAGTATGTGGTAGCTGGCCGGAGAGCTTCAGTGTGCCACGCCACAACGTTGGCTCAGCAGATGCCAGCGATGAAGGCCTCCGAGAGAGACTGGCCGACGCCATGTCTGAGTCCCCCTCCAGGGATATAGGAGGATCTGCTACAGGTCAATAAACACACACATGCAGGCACACATACAAACACTTGACATGAACACATGTCCACTTGCATAAAGCTGCTATTCTTCTATTTTCTGTTTATTTTTCACCTAAGGGTTGTACTTAAAGCCACTGGTGGAAGCATTACAAAAATCTTACTAATGTTTGATCAGTCACTGAGGGATTTCTTACAATACAGATGGACTATGGAGATGTTATTCCAATCTATATTTTAATCCAAACTGTTGTTGGTGATTTTACAGTGTGGTTATCAAAAACGAATGATGACAATCAGAGAAATGGAGCTAAATGGCACAGAGGAGAAGATTTCTTTCTTGTTGCATGAATACTGAAAAAATCTGATCTAAGAATTGTCATCCAGTCTGAAGCAACAAATGCAGCAAAAAACAAACAAAAAATAACACACAAGATAAAGAATCCACAGAGTTTTACCTGTCTTCACACATTGTTCTTGGTATATTTCCAGTCTGTACATCCATAAAAACTACTCTCATATCTGATCAAGATAAGTCCCCCGTTGAGAGTACTTCATTGCAACAGAAATCATACTTGAAGGAAATCTTTAGAGCTTTAAAATTGTCTAAGTATGATAGAAGATGTGGCTTAACATACATTTGTGCAACTTAAAAGCAAGGCATTTTCTTAAGATGCTTTATGCACCTGACCATGGTGAGTTTACATGTAATACTGGTAGATCTTGTAGCAGCAGCGTGTGTCCTGATGCCTTCACACACAAAACCACTCATCACTGGTGATGTGGGTCACTGTTTTTTGTCCTAATTCATTATCAAATCCATTACAAATGTGCAGTGCAGCTAAGAGTCTTATTAGGTAGCCTGACTTCCTTACTGTGGCATTACCCAGCATACAGTGCTGCCAGGTCAAGGTCCAGTGATGGATTAGCTCACCACTAGAAGGATGTTCTGGTTGTGTGTGTGTGTGTGTACGTTTTGACATATCTGCACATGCCTTGCTTTACTTTGAGGCTTCCTGCCTGCATTTGTGTGTGCCTGTGTGTGTGTGTGTGTGTGTGTGTGTGTGTGTGTGTGTGTGTGTGTGTGTGTGTGTGTGTGTGTGTGTGTGTGTGCAGCAGACATGCCGTTAGCCCTGACAGTCCAAATGGTTAACTCGTTTGGGAAGCGCGGTGCCCCACCCCTTAAGTGAACAAGAGTTCCTTTGATTTAAATGTGTGTGTGGGGGGGGGGGGTAGTAGCTCCATAGAGGCAGCCACAGGGATGGGGTGTGGTGGGGGAGGGTGTTGGGGTAGGGAAGTGGGGGGTCACAAGGCCCTAATGGATTTAGCATCGACTATCACCCCCCCAACCATCCCCAGCCATATCCAGTCCAGTCCCCCTCTCTCTTTCTCTCTGTTAGGACATAACCTCATTTGTAGCCCCTCTCTCTCTGTCTCTCTCTCTCTCTCTCTCTCTCTGTCTCTCTCTCTCTCTCTCTCTCTGTCTCTCTCTCTCTCTCTCCTCATCACTCTTTTTTACCATCCACCCCCCTCCCCCTCTGTGTGTTTCTTCATTAGATTAGATGTTGGAGACTCCCGGACACTAGTAGTCAGTCGCCTTTTGTTCTTGTCCCCCCCATCGCATCTTGACCCCCACTGCCCCCCACCCCCCACCCCTTTAATGCAACACAAAATTCATTACTGATCACATTACATCAAAATACACCCGTGATACACACACACACACACACACACACACTCTTTCCTGCGCCTTGAGCTGTGCTGAAGACATCATCCACAGAGAATGTGATGGACTTGTTGGTTCCTCCATCCATTCACATAGACAGAGAGGCTTCAGTGTGTCTGCAGGCTAATCTAATAGCGCAGCACTTCTGCACTGTAACATATAGGAAATGTTTCTGTGTCTGCTGTAAGGAGGAGAGTGCCATGGATATGTCAGGAGTCGGGGTTTTATAAAAAGAATAAAAGGACCTGGTTGGGTCAGTGTTTTCCATTTCGGTTACAGTTTGATGGATGGATACAGTTTAATTTAAAGAACTAATCGGTATTAACACTGGTTCTACAGGAAGAGCTTAAAGGGTTGGTTTACCCTTATTCCAAAAAAACATACTGTTTTCTCACTTACCTTTAGTGCTATCCAGCCATGCAGATTTGATTTGCAGAGTTAAAGATCTCCCATCTCTCTGTCAACACTTTTCATTTGGGACTACTTTCTATCGAAGAAATGGTCCCTATGCAAACTGTTGAGTGTGTTCTACAGGTTATTGACCATAACAGGGACCCTGATCCTGGACAGTGAAGTTGTTGACTTTTTTAAATATCAATTTTCAATCCTGTGAGCACCACAATTTAAGGTCCATTCACCTGCATTATGTTGGGGTGGAGGCAGAAATCTCAGAGACAGATATCTGAAACCCTGGACAAATCAAACTAAAACTATCTGCATGGCTAGATACCACTAGAGGTAAGTGAGAAATTATGTTTTTGATAATTCGGCTATATCGACACTTGGCATTTAACATTTCTAATGAGACATTTTGATCAGATTCTGCATGGATGTACAGTACATGAACATTATCCCAGGTTTCAATGTCCCACGGTGGTCTAAATGTAAATTTAAGAGACTGATTCCAAAAAAACAAAATTCTGGCATGACATTTTTAATTAATACTTAATAGAAATAACAGAATTGTAAACCAAAATCTTTAAATTGATGAAATCCACAACAGTTGATGTGAAAACTACTTTTCAAGAGAAAAAAAAATCACTTTAAGGAGAAAAAAATATATTACTACATGAGATAAGATAAAGTGAAGATAAGCTTTATTGATGCCACGCAGGGAAACTGTGTCATAGCAGCAGAAGTAAGAACAGATGCATATTTATTTTTGATGCTTATTTATTTATTTAATGTTTATTTGTATAGGGACAAGTATGTAGCATAAACCAATGCCACACACCACAGCATTTATAGCCTAAGCTAATTTGCAATGCCTGTCCCTAGATAGTGTTATTATGAACATCTACTTTAAAAAAGCGAAACATGAAAACAAAAATATATACACCAACATAAATAGTAAGCCTAAAGTGTATTTTGCATGAATTAGATGTGGTGACTTAACTGTAGTACCTAAATGTAAAATATTCTGTCAGCATCAAATTAAGGCCAGACCAAAGGCAAAAGATGTAGATATGTCATAGGAGAAGTGAACTGGAGCCCAGACACATCCGTTTGAGCTGAGAATGTTTCAACTTGAGTGAAAAGTTTGCAGCTTGTGTGACTCCCCCTCATGAACAGACTGCAGCCGAAAGGAAAGGGTTGGGGGGAAAGGAAGACAATCAAATGGGTTTTTCAGTACATTTTGACTTTAGGGTCTGAGTCACACGCAGTCACACAGACATGAAATCTGTGCATTTATAGCAGACAATACTGTATGTACTGTTTGTCAGGGAACACAACTACAGAAACATAAAAACACAGACAGTCAGCTGTCATATTCGAGATGAAATCTGAATGCACCAGATCTCATATTCTAAAGCATTACTATTGATGATCCATTCACCTTCACAGCCCAGACCTCAAGCTATAGATAAATGAAGCGCACAGTGATGTGGAGCTCGAGGCATTCCATTCATTCTTTAATTCACTGTGGGATTCCTACACAGGACACACAAATAATGTTAAAAACGTCTTCTTGGCCCTGACTCTAAAGATCTGATTTCCTGCAGCTTTACATTGGAAAAAGGCAGCAGTGGACATGTCATCCTGTCCACATATGATCCACACATGATCCATTCCCCCGAGGGTTAAAGGGAGAGAGGTTTTTGCCAGAGTCATGGCATTCAATTTATTCTTTACAGTTGCTGGGATTTCCATGTTAATATATGTGCACTTAAAGTGTTTCCGTTGTGAACTGAGCTGTAGATGGTGTGTTAAAAGGCTCTCTGAATGTGTGTGTGTGTGTGTGTGTGTGTGTGTGTGTGTGTGTGTGTGTGTGTGTGTCTTGGCGTGACACTTAGATGGGCAGAGGCAGATGGTATCTTGCTCAGTGTCTTCATTTGCTGGGAGCTGTGGCCTCAGCGCTTAGACACAGGCAGCACAGTGGAGCTGCTAACATAGACCTTGAACCTGACTGCAAACACAGACGCACACACACTCTCTTACCTCACCTATACACACATTCCCCTCATCTATTTCCATGTCATATGTTTCCTTGCAACTGTTGAGTAAATTCTCTGCAAACTTTTCAAACATTTATATACAGTCCGTTTCAGCGGAATCTGTGTCATCATTTATGCAATTCCAAAGCTATTTATCACGTTTTTTTTTTTTTCATCTACAAAAAGAATTTGCTGTATGATAATTTACAAAAATAGATTTGCATGGAAACACAGCAAAAAACAAGAAGTGTTTTCCCTCTCTATGTGTCCACTCAGGAGCTGGAATGCTCGCTGATGTAACAAATCACCGTCTCTCTGACATTCTCCTCCAGTACACACACACACACAGACACTCTCTCGCAGATTCACAGGGAAAACAAAGCCTCCAGTCAGGGTAATGGGGCTCTCACGCTAAGGCCGAGACCCAGCGTCGCCAGCTCGGAGGGCAGGTGACACTCACACAGAGAGATGGACGGATGGAGTGAGGGAGGGAGAGAACAGAAGATGAGGAGGAGGAGGGGAGAGAGGGAGGGAGTCAGTGACGACTAAAACATACTGGGGCTGAAATTAGATTTGGCTCCAATGATATAATGTTGCTAACTAGATTTGGCTTATTGGTGCCTGCCCAACATAAATTCCATTGAAGCCATATGGAGAGTGGACTACTGCTCAACACGGCCTGGTGTATCTCAGCTGAGAGCATCTCCAGCTGACCAACAATGGCGCTTTTTATGTCCGTTTGCTCGCATCATGTCATTTCCCAATCTTCCCAGTCTTTTTTATGCGGTAGGGTATTTTTATTTTGTCTCCATCTTTGGTGCTGAGTGCTTATTGCCATGGTGTCACTTACTGTGTATCGGAGGAGTTTACCAAGGAAAGAGGCACCAGACACCATGCGTTTACAGCTGGAAATGTAAACCATCCCATAACAAGTTGAATCATTTTGATGACATGTTAATCAGCCAATGAGAACAGCTAAATTTGTTTCGGATTTAGATCCTTAGCATTTCCCCTTTGTACCTATGACTTACAGGGCTGTCTACATTCTAGGCCAGCATTTCATCAATATGTGGTCATGGTTGTTGGTATAACTATTTAGTTAGTTGTGTTTGGACATATTACAAAAGTTTCATCAAATGTACTAAAGCACAAGCTGTTCTTTATAATTGCACTGACTTTTTGCTTTGATTAATTGCAGGTCAGTTTAGAGCGGTGCTGACTGATATGGGTGTTTGCAGCTCACTTTTGGTTAGAAACTCTTAACTTAAATCCACATTTCCATACCACAAAAGTTACACAAGTGTTCAGTTTCGGTTCACAATGCAGAGCTATGGATGTCTGGCAAAAATAAAAGCCATATGTAAAAAAAAAGTGTTCCTCAGGCACCCATTTAGAATGTTATCACTCAATTGAATGGGCATTATCAGTGGTTATCAGCCTCATAGATATGGGTTACAAGGGGCCTGATACACCTACTAGTAGGTTCAGAAGGCCTTTATCATCTATTCAGATGGTTGATCACTCATGTCATGTCACCTTAGGCTACAACCACTCTAATACATTTTCATTTTAAAACTGCGTTTAAAACGAAAACGATCTCTGTACACATGAGCGTTTTATCACTGTTTCAGAAATAATCTTCGTCCATACTACACACCTGAAAACACTTATCACATGACCATTCACGTGCCGGTGTAAACAGGAAGCAGATTGTCTACTCTGCGGTTGTTTGCTTAGTTAGCTGCAGAAAATACTACAAACAAAAAAGAGCAATGGAGAAAAGTAAGAGCAGAGATTTCTCTGCTTGGACCAATGACCAGGTGGAACTGTTACTGAAAGTAAGTGTTGTAATTCGTTATCCATGTTGAATTAACTGCTGGTAGTCAAGGCTGATGTCGTTCAAAGAAGGACACGTCGTGGCTGATAAGACCCAATCAGGAAGCAAACGTGGGTCTCTGCGTCATCGTTTTAAAATGTCTCAGTTTCTGCCCGTCCTCACTAAAACGCAATCCGGAGTTTTCAAACTAAAACGGGGTCAGAAGCCTTTTAAAAGGTCTCCGTTTTAGGGTTTATAAAACGCTGGAGTAGTGTGGATGCTAGGTGTAAACATAGCAAAAGTTATGAGTTTTAAACCAAAAACCTATTATTGTGGATGGAGCCTTCGGTTTAGGCAACAAAACTACTTGGTTAGGTTTAGGAAAAGATCATGTTTAGGTTAAAATAAGAAAGTAAGTCACGGGACACAAGTGACGTAAGTCACATGGCATAACGTATAGGCACGAACCCTAGTTTCTTGAGTGCAAGACCTCTTTTGTTTGACCCATCCATCCATCCATCCATCCACCCCAGCCTCCTCCTCCTACCACAGACTTTTTCACCTGACACAGATGGGTTTACGTTGAAAGCCCTGTGCGTCTCATACAGATGTGACCATGTGAACCTACTAATAGGTGTAGCAGGCCCTTCTAACCCATATCTGTGAGGGTGATAACCACTGATAACAATCAATGTTCAATCCAGTGATAACATTCGAAGCGAATGTTTCTGTGGCAGTTCTATCTGTTTGAGTGAATGGACAGAATATAGACATATCAGATCCAACTGTCATATATAAGCAGCCAGTTTCTGAATTTTGAATTTTTGCCATTATATGCTAAATGTTTTGGCATATCAATATATCCAGGTCATTCATAGATGCTTTAACACTGTGGTTCCGAACCAGGGATTGTGAACCGGAACTGGGCCACAGAACGTTTGCTAACAGGTCTTGAGGAACTTATCTGATTTTTGTGTGGTTATTACCTTGAACTAAGTGGAGTCCGTGTGCCCTGCATCACCCCCTGTCAAGCCCACGAATCCTATCCTTTCTCAAGGTAATTGGTCCATCATCCCCAATTAGCTACTCCCGCTGTGTGTGCTGTGTTCCCATTACCTGTGCAACTAGCAAAAAAACAAAACAAAACTGGGACATTGTTATTGAACACTGTGCTGTTGAGGCCATTTTTAATCCTTCGAGCACCACAAATTAATTTTAGAGGTTTCATTAGAGGTGAGGCCAAAATGTCTCTCTCCTGTGTGGTGCATCACAGCTGGCCATTCAATCGTTCCGTCAATTAATATACTGTGTCTGGTTGAGTAATTGAACTTTACACTTTCGCCTTTAGGTAGGTGAGTTAATCCCCATGTTTTCATTCAACTTCTACTACTATTAACAAAACTAAGCTGGTAATGATAAATTGTTTCTATCTGAACAGAATACAAAGCAGAAGTAAGTGCAATATGCATCCCATCAACTTTAACTAAACATTATTAATTTGCTGTTTGCTGTCCTTTTTCTCTTTCATCTATTTTTGTTTGATTTTCAAAAGCTGTGTTTGGTTTAGGATAGGATGTTTATGAGATTTGTTTATTTTGGTTCTTACATGGCTTTTATTGTATTTAATCAATTTCAGGTAGCATTTAAAATGTATTAAAAAATTAGGATCCCATGTTTAGATTTGAGAAACCTATACCTATCTCGATGTTAATATGCTTAAACAATCAATTCCTGTGTGTCCGAGAGCTTCATCAGGGTTGTCCTGATATGAAACCGACCATCTATGACTCACAGTATCATCACAACTCAGAGTGAAACTGGATAATGATTTAGGCTAAATATCTTGTACTCACGGTGCCAACAGTGCTTCGTTTGTTTTTCATGTTGCCTTACTGAGCAGTGTGTGTGTTGGGTTTAGTTTGGTTGATTGATGAGTTAATGGTGCTGGGGACCACCCACGCCCACTGGGTCATAACCAGCTCTGTTTGTTGGATCCCAGCTCAAAGAAACTGGGAGTAATAATAATAATAATTGTAATAATCGTAAGACTGTCTGAACAGCACAGAACTCAGCTGGCTCTCTCAACGCTCAACTCAAGACAAATATTTAGCGGAGCCTTATCAGCACCAAAAGGTTGAGAGCATTTCCCTCTGTGTGTGTGTGCAGACATATGTGTACAGGAGTACGGATGCATGTGTTGGCTTTATTAATTCCAGCAATTTCTTATATATTTTTGTATAGAATGCATGTGCATGTCTGTGGATGGATATGAATGCTTATGTGTTTGAAGCGTATACAAACGCACACACGCTGTACACTCTTTTGTGTGTGTGTGTGTGTGTGTGTGTGTGTGTGTGTGTGTGTGTGTGTGTGTGTGTGTGTGTGTGTGTGTGTGTGTGTGTGTGTGTGTGTGGATGCACTAAATGTAAATGCAAGTGTGTCAGTGTATGTGTGGGCCTGTATTTTATTAGCTACACCCTTCACATACCATTAGCAGGATATACATGCAGGGTCTACTTGTGTGTGTTGGTGTGCGTGTGTTCAAGTGTTTGCAATTATTTGAGTTTGTGTGCATGCATGTGTGGATGGATATATGTTTCTATCAACTAGCTAATATCTACATGTGGTCGATTATATGTGTGTGTGTGTGTGTGTGTGTGTGTGTGTGTGTGTGTGTGTGTGTGTGTGTATTTACCAAACAGCTGTGTCCATAAGACTGGCCTGCACTACCTCTTAAAATTTTATTATTTTTGAGCTAGCAGGCGGTGGTTCAAACAGGCGCCCTGACTTAATAATTGGTCATTTGCTGTTTGAGCCTTGACTTTAGGCTTCTGGCTTGGTGACATACTGTATGTAGGCTTTGGGAGGGTTGCTCTACACTTCTGATGTTATCACTTCAGAGAAAACATTAGCTCTGTGGCCATATGCTGCTCTGTGTGTGTGTGTGTGTGTGTGTGTGTGTGTGTGTGTGTGTGTGTGTGTGTGTGTGTGTGTGTGTGTGTGTGTGTGTTTGCACGCACGTGCAAAATGAAGGATAAAGAGAGTTTGAAGTAGGAAATATCTGTTGGTGTAGATTGAGGGTTTCCTCTCTAACACAGAACTGTGTGCATACACATTCATACATACAGTGAACATATGTGAGCACAGTGGTTTTAGTACTTGGCGTAAAACTGTCTTAAAGAGACATCACAATGTTGCTTATCTCTCTCACCCCATTTACTAATCAATATTACACTACACAACATTGTGCTTTAATAGCATGCTATTTTTCCATTTGGACCAAGTGTTCTTTTCCCATTTGATGAATGTGCACTGTATATTACCATAACCTATCAAATATAATGCTTTATTGTTTTAATGCCACTGGCAACTGCTAAGAGCCTGTAATCTACAGTTTGCATCTAACCGGTGTTGGGCTTCTGACTGGAAAAATGCAATACATTACTCATTACTGTTACTCATTTCTAAAGAGCCATAATTGCTTTAGTTATTAGTCCCTGTGGGCAGTAATTGGTTCATCTACTCATTATTTTTCTGTTGAATGTCCAGATTTGGGGCTTGTCTTCAAAACAACCTGGAGAATTTCTCTCCATATACTCTCCATATACTCGAAGTCTGTGTGACTGTGACTGCTGTCATCATTTCACTTAAAATTATGAGCTTTTCCACCCCAGAAGGTCAACGTCTTGATGTAATAGTACTCCCCTTTTAGAGAAAGTCCCACAGTTCTTCACGGTACTAGGAACCTTCACCCACAAAAAGTCTGCTTTGGACATTTATGAAAATAGACTTTTCTATTGGCATACAATCTCGGAACCCATTGGTTATCGTCTGATGACGATTTAGTCTCAGGGGACAATGGCCAATGTTTCGGGGCTTCTGTTGTAGCCGGTGGATATCCGGATAACAGATATCTGGGCAAAGACTTCCTCTTCCGTGTGCCGGTCATTGTTTACAGTCCGATTAGCAATCTTGTGACCCATTGGCTATCGTCTGACAACGATTTGAATGCAGATAAATAAAATAAAGCTAATAAAAAGCTCATCTCTATGGTTCTGAGATTAATAAAAGCTAAATCGTTGTCAGACGATAGCCGATGAGTTCTGAGATTGCAGTTCGACGAATGTGTTCCACATCTTTTGCTCTCCATACGGACTGTTTACCTGCATGCAACCAAACGTGATTGGCCAATACTACTTGGACAACAAACGGACTACAAACGGGAACCAGAACACTTCCCATACCAAAATTTTGTCCCTTGCCTACAGATTCTGCATTCATATGCAGATAGCTTTTTATAGAGATTAACTGGAATATGACACAGTCTTTGAATTACTTTATTATTTTTATAATGTTTATAATTACTTACTATCTTGCAGTGATATTGGGAAGTGAAAGGTGCAGCCATACAGTGCGTCCAGGGGTGGAAGTAACCTATTACATTTACTCTTGTTATTGTCACAAAGTCGTTTTTTGTGTATTTGTACTTTGAGTAATTTTACTCGTACTTAAGTATATTTTATTTCATGTGTCGTACATTTCAAGTTACATTCGTTACAGAGTAAGAGTCAAAAGTCACATGAAAAAGTCCTGATAAACAGTGTGAAAGTGGAACAAAAGAAAGGAGATAAATCAGCAGCTGCAGCAGAAAAGAAGCTGCTGGTGGAGAGCAGAGCTCCAGAGAGCTCCATGTCAAGAGAGGAGACACTCTGCACTCAGCTGACACTCTGGAAAACATACATACACTGGAAAACTGGGTCTGGCTAAAATACTAAATGCTAACATGCTCATGGTGGATCCTTCAGCAATAACGTTTCTGTTCACTGAGACATACACTTCTACCTTCAGTGAGGTGTGTGAGACCCTTCTGCTGTTTTTGATTATCTCTGATGCATCGCATCTTTCAGCTCAAAACTTTGGAGTGCAGTGGGACAGAGAGGCTGAGTGGACTGAATGCACTGAGAATATATACTTGTAGAGAAGTTGAACCTAGAGCAGATTGAGGAGGACTTTGTGGTGCACAAAGCTCTGACAAAGTCGTTCAGACAGGTGAGTACAACAAACTCACTGATTGTTGTAACTCTCTCTCCAGATGAAGACAACCACTGCATTGCCAACATCATAGCCTTGTGTGTGTGTGCTACGCAGTGTGTAAAAACTGTGCAAGCTCTCTTTTTGCTTTAATATGTGTGTTTGTGAGCTGTAACTGCTGTGAAGTTTATTTTGTTTTTACATCTGTGTTGTCTGCCTTGGTGATGCTTTATTCTGCTATTAAAGTGTGAGGTTGTTTGATGTATGAAGCAAAATAACGTTTTTTACACCCATCCATAGCTCTTTTTATTTATTGTCTGTCATTTTTGTTTAACTGTTTGAATGTTATCCTCTGTTCTGGTTAATTCTAGAAAGACTACACTGAGAAAGGCACCTTTTTTGTTTTAATATTACTGCAGGTCTAACCGTATTTGTATGAAATTGTGCCATACATTTGTACTTGATAGAATAGCTATGTGCATTGTACTAAAATTCAAGTCCATGCATAACAATTATCAAGGCCTTGCACACCAAGTTTGCCTCACACATGCCTCACACAGCATGACACCCACCATGTTATTGAAAAATAATGTATGACACAAAGTAATCATCCCCTAATGTGAAGCAAAGTGCATTATATTTCATAATCCCATGGGGCAGACTGAAGTATACCAATTATACCATGGCTACTTACCAGCAAAAATCTAAGCATTTTGTGTTCATATTTTGGGGGAATACACACTTTAAATGTAGACTTTATGTTGGCAAAATCTGTCTTTGAAATTAACATTAGTCTACTTCTTCAACAAGCAGGAAACCCCAAAACCTAATACTGTGCCAGCTTTGACTATTATTGTAGACCAGTGTTGACAACACTAGATCAGAGCCATGGGGTTTTCTAAAAATAATACACACCCTCCAGCCAATCAAAATCGAGTATTCTCTGTGGCTATGGTACAAATACATATACTGTATATTCTTATATTCTCAGTTAAAAGGAATACGTTTACATTTGTCATCTAGGGATTATCCAACATATACAGGGAAAAGTTGGAAATCACTAACAGAAATAAAAGGTGAGGTGGCAGGTTGAGGTAAATTAGGAACACTGTAGGGGTAAATAGTAGCACATCACCAAATAATTCCCGGAATGCACTGAACATCACAGATTGATATATTGATATATATCAGTGTGAGGGTTTCTCAGGCTGAAATTTGTCTTTTTACATAACCGGAAGTTCTCTGCACCAATGTACTGTGTGTATGTCAGTAACACATAGTCCATAGATCAAAATCAATATTTTTGTCTAAGCTACTAGCATTGTACATAAGGTGGCTGAAATGTAACCAATATAGATAATGTTTTTTTATCAAATTAAATATTTTATATTGAGCTGAGCAGATGTAGTCCAATCGTGGATAACATCACCATACAGACGATCTTACAATAGCTTGAAGTATGCTTTGAACATGTTGTCAATATGGTTCTCTTGTCACTTTTCAATAAAGTAGTTGATTTGTATCTATGAGATCTCTTGAAGCCTGAAGCCATGCAAACAAGCTGCACAGGAAAAAACATAAAAAGTTTTCTATTATATCAAAATGAATAGCCTCTTTAAGTTTTGCTATTATATAAATCACTCCATAGAAAACCTCATTAATTGGTCTATTAAGGAAACATGGAAACTAGACTGCACGCCTGTTCAGACAGCTGTGTGATTTAATGGTTGTACAATACATCCTGTATTTGAATTGGCCGCGTACTCCATTCACACAAAGCAAGGCTATTATCCTGCCGGCTGACTGGTTTCTTTGCTATTCAGCCTTGTTTTAGTACACTGATACCCATCATAAGAGCAACAACACACAGGGATGGATGGAGGGGTGGGGGTGGTGAACAGGCTTGGAGGTCCCTCTTTTCCTATCAATCAGAGCAGACATCTGCTGGCTTCAGTTCTACACATACACACATAACTATACAGTCGCACAAACCAACAAGAGCAACATGCATGCGAGCCTTCTAAACTTGTGTGGGTTCTTGTGTCATGCTGGCTTGCTAGCAGACTCTCTTGCTGCAGTTCATAACATACTGTGACAAAGTTGATCCATGTTATCCATCAAGGCTAAAGCCCCATTGAAATAGTTGGTTAACAAATGAATTATTTTGCAGTATGCTAGGCCAGGTGTAGCCAGTTTCCGGTTTTGGAAAGCAGAAGTAAACAATAACATGGCTAATGACAACAAAAGGGTCCAACTGCAGCACCTCAGACTTCCCTTGTCACTTTGTTAGAAGAGCATTTGTTGGCGGCTAATGAGCTACCACAGGCTGTATACAGTAAAATGCAAGCCAACTCGCTAACCTCAATGGGAAATTATAGTAGTAAGCTAATAGACTAGCAGTTGCATCAGTAGTGTCCTTGCCTTATGAAAGTCAGAACACATTTTTAAATGAGGCCTTGTAGATCTGATATGAGTAACAATTCAGCAACTGGATTGCTTATTTCTTGCCTCAAATTTGTATTCAGAATTAGATTTTGGTGGACTGCTGAGGTGAAATAAGTGAAAGTTTACATAACGCAAACCACCGCCAGCGCTTTGCATTGTGGGACACAGTAGGCGAGGTAGACTGGTCTGATGCATACTGGAGAGTTTTTCAGAATCAGTACGACATCTGGGTATTTTTGGTATAATGCAGATTTTGCTTTTGTTTGCATACTGCATACTACATGCTACATTTTGGCCAAATCAGTATGTACTGCTAGTATAGTAGGCAGTTTGAAATACTGCCAGAGTGTCTTAGTAAGTTGTCCACCACATCAGAACAGCTTCAGTGCTCCTTGTCATAGATTCACTAAGTGTGTGGAACTCTACTGCATTCTTCCAAAAGATATTCCCTCATTTGGTGTTTTGATGATGGTGGTGAAGAGCGCTAGGTGTTCACTTGGGTTGAGATCTGGCGATTGTGAAGGCCATAGCATATGATTCACATCATTTTCATCAAGCCCTTGATTATGTTTGTCATTTATCCCATTTATACAGTCACCCGTGTGTACATGTGATTCGGTCTAGTTTTTGACGTGTCACAAATGCTCATGTGAACTGTGGTCTAACAGCGACTGGTAGACATGAATTTACAGGACATCAATGAGAAATGCTGGCCAGCGGAAGACAAGGAAAAGACATTGAAGGGCTGAATGTGTCTGCCTTTGGTTTCCTCAAACGAACTGAACATAATAGTTTAGGTTTTCAACATGCCAGTCTGATTTGTCATGAAGTCCTTTCAGTATGTCCAGAAAACTGGCTGGATAAATAATGAATCAGACATGCCTTCTCAAAATGTGACTTCAACCATCCATTGAAGTCATTCACTGTCTAACATTTCAATTGGCATAAATATGGCCAGTCTTTAGCTACCTGCTTTCTCGAGGCTTCCGTGTATGTACAGCTGTATGTATATTGTACATAGCATAATTGTGACTATGATCTCAGTAGCCGGCCTAATGTACAGACTGAAGTACTCACGCAATGGACCACACACGCACACACCATTTGGATACTTGACTAACTCAAAACTATTAGTTAATCATTTTGTGACATGCCCAGAGGGCCATGTTGTCCCCTCGCTTTAACCAAAGAGAGAGAAGAAAGCGAGAGAGAGAGAGAGAGAGAGAGAGAGAGAGAGAGAGAAAGAGCAAATGAGTGCACTCTCTCCCTGAAAGCTACTCAGCGCTGCCGTGACAGACAGAAAGAACAAACGCAGGGAGGAAGAGGGGGGGAAAAGACGTCAGGGACCGAGTGAAAGAACAGAAAAGGGAATGCGAGGCTGGCTGGGGCCGGAGAGTATGGTGCTGCGAGAAGAGACGGCGAGTGTGAAAGCAGAGTGTGGTCATTATATCTGCCCTTCAGCGCACCCCCTCCCCCCCTCTCTAACGTTGCCAGGCGAGAGTTTGAGCGTAATGTGCGGTGACAGAGTGAGACGATGAAGAATAATTCCTGTATTCAGAGCTCCCACCGCTCGCCCCTCCTCCTCTTCATCCTCATCCTCCTCATCCTCTCTCTCAACTCCACTGACAAGTCAGGCCTGGATATCATTGTATCATTTATCCCAGCCTCGCCTCTGCCACTCTGCCTCGTTTGCCCAGAGGGAAGTGTGAAAAGTGTGCGTGTGTGCAAGTGTAAGGGAGTGTGTGTCTACATGTGTGAGGTGTGTGAATGTAGTTGTGTGTGTGTGTGTCTATGCGTGTTAGTGTCACTCTGCACTTGTGTGGATGTTGTGTGTGTGGGGCTCTCTAGCTGACTGCAAATGGGCTTTTGTGGAGTTTTTTGGAGACTGCACTTAACAGCTCGCTCAAGGGAGACACACACACACACATACACATACACACACACGCAGGGCTGTAAAGGTTCACAGAAAAGGAGGGCTAGCAAGAGCAGAGTGAGAGAAAGAGAATTAGGGCGAGAAAGAGAAAGAGAGAGATGGTGAGAGTGGTGGGAAGCTCTTTTTAAAGCCCCGCTCCTGTGTCTGTTTTGGCTCGGTCAGACAACAAGAGGGCTGGAGACACACTTTGTGCAGAGCATCCGAAATGGACTTGTGGCTGAGGGCGATCCACTTCACCCAATCTGCTTCACCACCGGCGGCAGCAGCAGCACGCAGCAAAACACTTGTTGTCGCTGCTACTTCTGTCGCTCCGCTGACTGCAGCGATGAACTCGCCGTGATTTGTGACCCATCACTCAAATGGCATCCAGGCCATTTTTTCCAAACTCTCGCTCCAGCTGATACTAGTGACTTCCATCGCATGATACTTGAGTGGTTTGGAGTTTGGACTATGTGGTGTTACAAGTTACAAAACACACACTGTGGTCTTGTACGTAGCACTTTGTATACTAACAATTGCACCAGAGCTACATTATTAACTTCTTAGATGATATTGCAATTGCATTGGCATTAGTCCTTCATCCTATTTCCTCTCAAATGACAGTTAAGTGTGATGCTAATCAATAGATTTCAAATGGGAATAAGAAGTGGTAGATTGTGTTTGACCCAAGAGCAGTTAGTGAACATGAGCAAGTTATATTCCAAGGCCAGTCTTTCCCTCAAGTCAGCTCTTGATGACACACTCAGTTGGAGAACCAGCGTTGAATACCTTTACTCCTTGCTGAACCAGTGGTTGCACTTTTGACATAGACTCATGGTTTTTGGTGTCAAGCAAGTATAATACTGTATCTTAGTCAGGTAATTTGTCAGTACTTCTTGGGCAGCCTGCATTGGAAATTATACGAGTCCAAGATTATCCTCTTCTGCAGGTACTCTTTGAGCAGTCTGATCTTAGACAGGGTGAGAAAAAATTGTGAGGCCCTGTTCATGTCCTTTACTCTAACTCAAGCTTTTACCTTCTGAAGGAAGCCTTAGGGCCTCAATGCACTCCAAAGATTCCTTGTCGAAGCATCTAAAAGCATCTGAAACCCTCCACACCTTTTTGACATTGGAATTTGGGGGACTGTCCAAAACCAACAATCTGAGTGAGGTGCGCAGAGTTGTGGAAGTAGGAAGGGCTTGAACTTACTCTCAAAGTCTTTCTTCATTCCTTAAACAACTACTTCCGACAGTTGTTGACATTGACACATGTGCAACACCATGAATTCCTTAAAGGGGAGACTGTCCGAAACCATGCGCCATCATCCCCATTTGTACAATTTATTGCTTTGAGACTACAAAGAAATGCAAAAGACACAGAACTCATGTAGAGAGATCAGGGAGGCAGCAAGATGCAGCCAGGAGCTTTAACTGTGGCTATTCAGAACAGGTAGAAACACTTTTGCCTTTAGAGATGGTTGAATGACACATCATACGCCCTCGTTCATTTCAAACATACTGACGCCTTTTGGATTCTTCAGTGTATGCTAAACCACTATAAACATGACATTATGGCAGTCAAGCTACACCAAAAGATAACATAATGTTGGCCACACAGGTTGTGTAATATGTATTCAGTGCCACCAATGAATCCTGGTGGACGACATTAAATTTTTGTCATTAGCTGAGCCCTGGGAGTACTGTACGTGCCTACAATATGGAAAGTAGAAGAGGTCATTATTCGTCTCCTTTTCCCTGCCGTCTGTTAATATAGTTTTATATCACCAGCTGTAGTTTAGAAACACCATTGCAAACGGCAGTCAGCATTTGTGGACACAGCTGCACACTTTGACCGCAGGGCATGATAGAACTCCTGCTCTGCTGTTTATTCCTTGGTGTGTATATCTGAATGCCATCCTGTATAGCGACTACAATGCCAGTCTATGTCTGTTTACGCCAGTGAAATGTAAGGAAATCAAGTCAACTTTTTAACAATACAGATGTTCAAACAACAAGATATCAATCCAATCCAATATTGTAACATTGCTTTTGGAATTTCTATGCAGGACAAAAATGTTGAATATCTTGTAAACAATTTGACTGAATTTGGCAAAATTTATACAAATGTAGATATCCTGTTTTTGAAGCATTTAGAAACGAAATCCTTGAGACATATTAATTGTTAGAATTCATTAAAACTACTTGACTTCCTAGAAGTAATCCCTTCTCTGACACTTTCACACGTTAATTTTTTATTTATTTATTATTCATTTATTTGTATTATTTTACCTTCTAATTTAAATGATTTGCTTTTATCAGTATTTGTGGCAGCCATGTTTTCAGTTGTATTGTAATTAACTAATGTCATGTTCTACAGATGACTTTTTGAACTTTTGTATTCAATAAAAAAGAAAAGGTGATTGCTCCATGCGCCGGCACACGTCGTTCACAAACGCACACTGCTGTTTACAACAGCATTTTTAAACGGCAGCTGGCGATATAAAACTATATTAACAGATGTATAAAACATCAAAGAGACGAATAATTACCTTATCGGTTTTCCATACTGCAAGCACACCAACTGCATGTGTGGAACACGTCGGTGTACGGCCAGTGTAGTATGCACAGAACCGCGTGTATTCACATTAGTTTTGGAGTATATCAAGGACTTAATAGAACATAAAAAGAAATGTCAAGTGCAACATTATAAATTTCATGAAAAGAAGATACATGTTTTTTATGCAAACCTATATATGAAAGCATCTGAAACAGTACTTAGACTATCATGGGGCATTAAAGCTCCTCTGAACTCCAGCGCAATCGCAGTGATTCTGCTGTGTTGCATATGATTCAGGTCAGGTTAACACATCCCAGAGACAACCAGCGGTGTTGTGCCAAAGTTTGTATCCCTTGAGCAACTAGGAATGTTTGTTTCAGAAGGCTATATTCAGTCTTTATTATCTCATGTTACTTTAGCATTTTTCTACAGGAAAATACATCCTTGAATAACTGAAATGATGTCTGCTTCCTCCCTAGTGTGAAATCAGAGTGAGGACACAATCTCAAAGGAAACATTTTTGGGGAAAGCTGATTTTTGTGAAACAGTCCTATTCAGTTTATTAGTTTTCCAGTAGATTTGTAATCCAGCAAACTTTATCGCATCCATCATATGAGAGACGGATTGCTCATACTGCAACATATATTATTTTATGAGATAGCAGCAAGCTCAGGCAACACATAACAGTGTAGCCAGAGTGTTTGCATTCACACACACAGTCACACTTTAAACAGACAGTGTGTTTTTGGGAGTGCATACACTCAACACACATGTATACACACATTACGCTCACACCCTGTCACACTGACTCTCATGTATACACATATATTACACACACACAATCTCTCCTAACATGACCCTGCTTGCTGGTGTGTGTGTCAATAAAACATGGTGGCATGAATAAGTGATAGGATACATAATGGAGAGGCAGCTGAGCTGAGCTGAGCCAGACCAGTTTTCCACAACATTGGAACTTCCTGTCAACAGAATGTCCAACCAAGGACATCTCTGTGTGCATATATATATATATATGCACACAGAGATGTCCTCCTCGAAGAAGTGGGTTTGAGCGTAACAAAGAGATGAGGATAGAAGGAATGGGTCAGTAGACAAGTTCTGGAAATGATAGAAGCATTTGACAAAAAAGAACTTAACCAAAATGTACTTTATCTTAATTCTTCTAACTTACTTTCCAAGTCTGGTCCATGTGGCTGTCTATGGGTGTGAAGTTCTGCAGCTGATATTTGAGTGTCAGCTGCTGGACAGCATTCCATTTACAAGCTATGCTATCAGAATATGACATCTAGGAAACAAACAATAAACCAACATGAACATTATGAAACGTTCCATGTGAATTTGGTATCTTCTTTCACTAACAAAATCCGACTATTAAGCAGCTGACTCTCATGTTTTGGAGGTCAGAGGTTCCCACAGTACATGAATGCGCCACAGCATGTACCCGCTAAATAATCCCAAAGCAGCCCGCAGCTGCTTGTGATTGTGCTACTTTTCAAATCATGTGTATGTTGTTAAACTTTCAGTGTGATCTGTGATTGTTGAACTGGCAAGATTTAAAAGAAAACAGTACATTGCTTAGCATCAGTGGAGGGAAAGATGTACTATAAAGAAGACAGATGCTGCACTATGTATATTCAGATGGTCTCTTGTGCCTCATGCCTTAGTAAAATAAGCTATTTGTTGGACAAAGGTTGTTGGTCCAGAGCCTTTCCCCAGTACTCATATCTGGTAAAACATATGTTGATTTGACAAATACCCTGCTCACCTTGACATTAAACAATGTTGGTTATTTAGGTGAGTCACTTCATAGGTTCTTGTTGAATTCCATTGAACTTATAGTAGTGCTTTATACCGGTATGACTGATTTTTTTTTTCATACAATATTAGCACATTGGTAGCTATATCTTGATATCTTGACTGAATTAACTGTTGTTGCAAAAGTATTGAAATGCAGTGATACAGCACAGTAGCTCTGGATGGCTGCAGAGTGAAAGGCAGCTTTTTATATGATAGTCGTTGAGATATCATGCATGCTTCTGTGTCTGTGCACTGACCCTTACATTTAGCACCATGGAAACACATACACAGTATTTTATACCACACATTCACATCTTTCTTCTTGTCTAAATTAACACTGTGCGTACCACTAACTATCTACAGTATCTTCATTTACTATTCTTCTCTTTTATTCTCTTTATCTTCACTCTTAGCACTGTCCAGGCCTGTTTCCCAACTTTTTACTCCTTTCCCCGTTTCCTTCTGTTCATGCAGACTTTCAAGCCTTAAAGAACCATTCATCTTTATTTCTTAAGCATTTGTTTTAATCAGAACAGATCAGATTCACTATTTTTGGATGTATGCAAGATATGATTTTATCTGCCTTCACAGCTGATATTACTATTTGCTTACTGTATGAACTAACAAGCATGAAACCCATACAGGCATGGTGACAAAGATTCCCAGCTGGAATCGAACTGGGAATGCCAGGGTCATATGGTATGCGTCGGACGCCCACATATCAATATCTTTAAGCCTATCCTAGAGTAAGTGCATAAGTGAGAAACTATAAGTGAGAAAATGTAATATTTTCTATATATAAAGGGATATATAAAGAAAACCAAAAAGCAGTCTAATCTCAACTCCCCAACATATAAAACATTCAGATATTTATGACACTAACTCCACTGATACCCAACATGATTCAGTTCTTCTAAGTGCATTAACAGCTTTATCATGGTAGAAATTTCACAGCAACTCTTAATTGACATTGGCTTTGCCTTTCTGGTGTGAGACAGCTTCCACACATTAGCACGTTTTACAGGCTGCTCCCCCTCTGAGGCTTTTGAATACAATCATATCTTCTCCTCCATGAGAGGAAGGTGGGCAGCATTGATTTTATGTTAAAGCCCAACACTGGCAAACAAAGTGTATCAATCAAATGGGATCTAGACTGACACAGGCAGAGAATGAAAGTGAAGCAATGATATCATGTTCTGTGTGTTTATGCCCATACAGACTGATAGCATAACAATACTTGCAGCCGCGTGTCCAAGATGAAAGCTCAGCCATGATTATGCCACATTAAAACAATTAGAGCTGATGTATGAAAAGCATCTGCTTCATGTTGATGCTATGGAGATAATGTTATCTCTCTTTTCCACTCCACGTCACTCACATACAAACAAAAGCAATACAAGGTTGTCTTATTCAGTAATTAGGAAATGATCATCTTAATGACGAGCACAATAATCTTCTGGAACAGAATGACAGTAATTTGGGAGGAAGATTGCACGAGATAGCAAGAGCTTCCTTTTACACTGGTAGCTATTTCAAGCCTCTGATTGGTTTGTGCATGTTGTGTTTTCCTATTAAGAGGGTAGAGGAAAACCCAGAAAAGCCTTTGGATTGGATGATGAAGTGGATTACAGCCTGCAATTTAAACAGATTCTCTTCATTGGGTCATTAACTGATGAATATGGTCCGTAATAGTGGAGCTTGGTCTTAAAAATATAGTATCCACGTACTGTAATATTTCAAGGCATGCTAGTTAGAATTTATCTAGACATTAATGTCTGCTGTAGAAGTAATCATTTGTCTCAGCTTGAATTTAGTACAAAAATATTAGTCATATACAGTATGCATGATAAAGCATGGCAAATAAGCATGACAAAGAAAGATTGTATTTTTCAGATAACTTTATATATATATATATATATATATATATATATGAGAGATAGATAGAGAGAGAGAGAGAGAGAATAATAACAGTGTATGGAATGAATCATTGTCTGAAAATAAAGATGTACATGATTGCAAATGCAAAACATGGTGACCAAATTAGCAGTACTGTCTGAAACAGAGATTCTATTTACATATGTAATTTTTGTCACATGCCACTCTGATTAACAGATATTGAAAACGTATTGGACAAGCAATGTGACTGAGAGGATAGTGATTTATCACCATATCCTTCATTTATATTTCACTTTACCTCTGTGAGCAAAATACCCAATGACAATTGAGGGGTCCATTTTTTAAAATAATTTTTATCTTGCAATTTTGTGTATTTTGGACTGATTTATGTTTACTGGATTTTAGAGACTTAAATGGAGCTTTTCAAAGATGTAGTGGGAGAGCAGAACTGCAGAGGTTTAATATATATAATCAACCATGTTTTTTAGTTTGTACAGCTATAGCAGCACCTGTATTATATGCAGGCTAGCACCTGCATAATCTGGAAAATATACTGTGCATTAGCTGCCTGTTCTGTGTTGTTTTTTTGTACTGCTCCTAACCTTCCTTGATGCAAAGAAACTTTACAGGATTAATAAATAAAAAGTGAAGCGTCATTTTTGAGGCCGCTAACTTGACGTTTTCAGGGAGTCCTGGGTGTTAATTAGGGATGTGACCCCCAAACAAATAGCCCTTATGCATGGACTTTCTGTCCTTTGTGCACACAACCAATCCAGAATCTGGGTATGGCATGAGAATTGGTTGTCTAGTATCTTGATGGCGCTACCCACAGCAGTTCATTGGTATGTGCATTTGGTGGATTGGTGAGTGTTCTTGTCAAACCGTTTGTGTATGTGACTGTGCATCCTTGCAGGTTGTTCACGTTCGTCTGCTGTTTTTGAATGTAAGCCTTCCACCCTCTGCTCTCTTGACCCGCATCTGACCTGTTCAAAAAAGCAAAGAAAGTGAATTTGCTTCACATTAAGACAGATAAAGGAAATCATGCTTCTTAAAGGTCAAACCCCAAAGCAGACCATTTTCTACCCAACAACGAACTTGCTGTTTATTCAGACCCAAGCATGACAGATTTGTCTCCTTTGAAAACAGCTTTTCTACTGTATATAAAGGCAATCCATATGTAATGGAGGCTCCTCTTTGTATCCAGCTTCTCGTCTACAAGCAGCTATTCAAAGGACTCTGCTCCTTTATACAAACCTTTTTACCTTTTGACCCTTTGCTGACTGCTTTGCTGTCTGTGTGTATAAAGTATGTGTTTGTGTGTCTCTCAGGGTTAACCTGTACACAAGTGCCAAGTACCAATAGTACATTGATATTGTGCTCAATGGAGTCTTGTTCTTCTTACCAGCTCTTTAGTCCTACACAAGTTTGCTTTCGTTTGCCGCTGTTGTGGTTTCACACTTGCTCCAAGAAAAGCATCACAGAGACCCCTGTGTGTGTTTGTGTGTAAATGTGTGTTTGATGTTGTGTATTCGGTCACTACATTTAGACAGAAAAGTCAGGCCACTATTAACATTTTAGCAAAATAGCATCAGATTCAGTCATGTAACTCTGATGTGACTGATGCAGAGACGACTGTTTACATCCTTTTTGTAGTATTGCAGAATGAATACTATCAGACATCATCAAACGTCACACTTCTGGCCTGATGTGCTCAGCCAGGTTAGAAGACATTGTAACGTTTGCATTTGATGGTATTCCAAGACTGTTCTCCCAAGAAGAACGACAACATCAATTGTTTCAGCAAAAGTCCCAAACCGAGCAAAGGAGGAAGTCAGGTGACACGGGAGGCTGCTGTTTGTTTCCCCTTTCCTACCGACAATCAACGTTGGCTTCTTTTAACCAACCAGTTGCTTATTATTGTAACCATGACGATGAAGGTCCTCTGTCCTTAACTAAGTAGTGATTTTAATCCAAATCAGAATCTTTTCCTAAACCTAACCAAGTGGTTTTGTGCCTTTACTTAACCAAACTTTAGCATGGATTTTTCCAACAGTGATTTGTAACAGTTAGGGGCATTGGATCAGAAAATGCTTATATGTGTCATTCTAGAGGGCATGGACAAACAACAGGTTTTTGTGTTTAATATACTGAAAGTCGCAGGGTTACAGCAGCCAAGACATAACTCACCAAAAGATTATACAGCAATACACATAAGGAGGTAAGAAAAAAACAAATAAAATAAAAAAAGCCAATAGTAAGCAATCAACAAGAGTAGAATAAAATTGAACTACTGTGTGTATATGTATATATATATATATATATATATACACATATATATATATATATACACACATATATATATATATATACACATATATATACATATATATATATATATATATATATATATATATATATATATATATATATATATGTAATTGTCTTTATTGTCATTATACTCAGGTACAATGAAATTTCACATGAATATGCACTACACAATGATAGTATAATACACTGTACATTAGTAGTCCAACTTGTAAAAGTTTTAACCCAGAGAGATCAACCCTGTAGTGGTTTTCTAATCTGTGTGATTGTGTGTTGATTCTCCTGGTCCTAATTATAGTTCCAATCCAGCAATATGGGCATTGGCTTTCAAAAACACCTCCTGTTTCACTGTAACTGAAGTGTCATACCTAATGAATGACTCTTCATTTTGCGTCAAGGCAGAGTTGGAGTTAAATAATCATTTCTAAGAAGCAGACATACACGTGTACTGTGTATAGAGTATTTTAACCACTGTTATGTGATAATATTGACCACATCTCACACACAGTGTTCAGCAGCAGCCTTATCTGGCCCTTACCTTGGCGTGGTTATGGGGCTAGTCAGATATGTGATGTGATGATGAGCGACAGCCTCCTGACACTGTGCCGTCCATCAGTTTCCTCAGCGGACACCAACACCAGCAACCTCTTTCAGCTGAGACCAGCCCTCCTGTCCAAAACCATTGACAGGGGTCTCCCAACATGCTTGTCAAAGGACATCAAACCATATGTATGTGAGTGTGTGTGCTTGTGTGTTCAGGTTAGGGTGTTTTAATGGTCTACAGAGTGGGATCTGTCCTCCACCATAGGCAGTTTGGTCATGAAGTGCTTACACAAGTATTTGAATGTGCTTACTGTTGATGCACTGTCTTTTTAAAATGCTTATGTGAGCCTCAAGAACTTTTTTGCAGAAAAGAGATCAAATTTCCACAAACCTCACCCTGCATCAACAGAGATAACAGAAGTAGCTAGTGCTTGAAACTAGATACAGATGGGTGACAAATTAAAGGAAAACCCAACATAACATGTGTTAGTAAGGTGCTTCAGTGGTCCTTGGCATAAACTCTCCAAGTCTCTGGGGTCTAACACTATTTTTCCAAAAGATATTCCCTCATTGGGTGTTATGATGATCGTGATGATGAACACATCGCTCCAGAATCTCCCCTAGCTGTGGGAGATAGTTGGGTTGAGATGTGATGACTGTGAAAGCCATAGCATATGATTCACATTATTTTCATACTTATCAAACCATTCAGTGAGCCCTGTGACCTGTATGGAAGCATCTGTGTTTGTTAAGTTTCTTCATTCATTTATTCAGGTTTTTCATTTAGTTCACCACCAATCTGTATATTCTATACATGCCTGTCTGTGTGGTATTTTGATGCCCACGGGCGGGACTAACGCCGTTGTCAAGCTGTGCGCCAGAACCAAGGAGGAGAAATAACAACAATGGCGACCGCTATAGACAAGATAGATGCTGCTATCGAGGCTGTTCTAAATCGATTGAAAGTACAGATGACTTTATAATCCAAATGGCATGTCTTCTAAATATCACCCAACATCGTAGTTTGTTTTTACTTTGCACCGCTCCACTCTTAAAACATGGCATGACATTGGCATGGGTATGCATCAGTGTCGACTTAAAATGACATTAGATTCAGGCGGATACGTTGGTCTCTAGGGATTGGTTAGGGAAAATCAAACCCCCACCCCCTTAAGAAAGTCCTCAAATGATCTAATCTGCAGTTGAATTACTTTTAGTTAGCTGTATGTGTGTTTGTTGAATATTCAAATTCAGCTGAACACACTCAATACAACATTCTTTACCATACTGGCTGTTTATGTTACTCATTTGATAGACCAGTCTGGGTCTGTTGTTGCTCTCTTTTGGCCCATGTCTAAGAGTAGCAGTCAACCTATAAAAGCAGTTCCATACAGTGTCCAGTGGTGAGGCGGCTGTCAGTCTGCTCTGGGTAAGTAGCCGGTCAAAGCCTGGGTCACCACTAGGTTTTCATTAGGCCTAATTCAAAGCGGCCCACATAGAGTGTCAGGAGTGTCTCGCCCTGTTGTTGGCACCCCTTATAACACACTCTAATGAGCAGCCGCTGGGAAAGTTGTGGTCAGCTGTGTATATGGAGCGGGTGTAGCTTAGAATATAGGGTCAGAGAACACGAAGAGAAAGTCCCCACTCACAGGCCGGAATTAGCCCCATGAATCACTTACTTTCTTTTTCATTTGTTCCTTAATCACGCAACCTGTTGAGTATCATGATTCATGGGACTAGCTGTTGGCTGTGGTTTACCCTGTGGAGTTCAAGCATGAGGCCGTCATGCATTCTCAGTGGACTTGCCAGTATGTGGGCTGGACACTGTTAGTCTGTTTTTAAAGGTGCTTCAAGCTTCTTTTTGCCTCTGTGATTATTCAGAAAAGATGTAGACTAAGGGTTCATCGGTCAAGATTTTGATGATTTCCGGACTGCAGCATTAACCAGCCTCAACACCAGTGCCTTTAGTCAAAATGTTTCCTGTTAACTTGTAAATATGAATGAATACAACAAATGAGTGATTCACTGAGTTTGATCCAGGCTAGTCCCAAGCGGTTGAGCAGCAGATAAAATGAAAGAGGTTTCAGCATCCAGCACGTGGCTCCATTTCAACCTGCACATGCCATCTACCCTGATACACTGTATGTGGTGTGTGTGTCTCCAGCCACATTAATGTGCGCTGTCCTTTACACAGGAGAGTGTGTTAAGCCTGGCTTTTCACAGTCCATCAGGATGATCTCCGGTAGATGTTAATGAGCTTTTGCACAAATGTGGGCTCAATCGTCCAACTGGACAGCTTTCTAAGGATTGTGCAGGGCAAGGGCTCACATAGTGATGCTGACATGTATAACATGAAAACATGTGTAAGTCCTTATTATAAATGGTATTTTTACATATATTATTGGTCTAGTTGAACTCAGTATCTTAAATTATAACATGCCAGTGCTATTGATTGGTGACATTGGTAAAAAAAAAACTAAAGACAAAGACAAAAACTATATTTGTTGGTCTTATCTTTAGTTCCTGTTGAGGTAGAAACTCATTAGTCATAATTTCTTTAGCACAGCTAATCTTACCCTCCTGCCTTGGTATTGAGCTAAAACAGGCAACATTGGGGAGAAAGGCAGTTCTAGGAATTTGGTTCTGTGCATCTCACCGAAATTAGGAAAAATATATGTCAATGCAACATGCACAGTTTGTTCACATTAGTGAGTGTCCACCAACACAGAGAGACATCAGGGACACCCAAGACATGTTTTTGGTAATATTTTTGGAAATTTGGGGGTTTTTAAGGACCTGAGGAAGAAGACACATGATCTCAGTGTTTTTATAATCCTGGCTACAGCTCTAATTATCACTGCAGATGGAAACCATAAAAGACAAGTGGAAGCATCAATGCTCTGGATTAAATTATAATTTCCACAGGTAGAGATGTCATTGCCATGAGAAGAACCATCATCAAAGCAGGTAGAAACAAACCCATGGCATGTAGCACCATCATCATCATGAATAGAAATTTCACCACAGTTTGAAATGCTAGTGGAGTTGGTAGATACGTGATCACCAAGCATTCTGCTGGAAAGTCATAGAAGAGGGGCCAATTCAGGGCAAGGAAGTTCAGGCCGTAAAGTGGCACCTGACATTTATAGCCCACTTTACATTGGTTCCGTAAGAAAACAAGATCAAATCAAGACAAAGATAATACAGTCAACAAGATCACATATGCAGTAAATTCTAGGTATTTAATATCCACCAATATGCCGTCAGTAATAGTTATGTACACCTAAAAATAAGAGATTTGCATTTGCTAGCCATGTACAAAAATACCATTCAGGACTTCAATGTAGACTAGTGCCCCAAGTGCCTTTCTATAGGCTTTTACAACATGGCAAAATAAAAGCGGGAGGATAACATTAAATATTCTTCATCTTTCAGCAATCTTTTTGGCAGCTGCAGCCTAGATGGTAGCACGGGCCAGCCATTAATTGTAGGGCTGCTGCTTCTGCCCCCAGCTCCTACTGTTCACCTGTTGAAGTGTCCTTAAGAAAGATGCTGAATCCTAAATTGCTCCCCATATATGCCTGGGAAGAAAAATGTAAGTTGCTCTGGACAAAAGCTTCTACCAAACTAATGTCATATAAGCTTTAATATTTAAGTTTTCTTTATATTTGATTTTATATTGTTTTTCTTCATAATTTACTTTTTTGTTCATTATAAAGGTCAAACCTTGTAATAGCAGTGACTAAATCAACATTAGTACTGCCTGTGGGTGGGTTCATTTAGAAAATACTGGTACCAGCCAGAAGGAACCCACATTTGCCAATGCCAATATATGTGAATTATTCTTCACATAGGCAAGTGTGTATGCACTTCTGTGTAAGTGCAAGTGTGTGTGTGAGAGAGACTGTTGGGGTTGGAATGTGACGTGAGAGCACTAATCAGAACCAGCTGGGGCCAACGGTGAGATTAAAGTTAAAACACAAAAACAATCAGCTGGGATAAGTATACTATCGCTATGGGTTACTGCCCCCATCCCAGCGTCTCGGGGAGAGAGGGACAGAGACGGAGAGAGAGAGAGAGAGGATGGATGGATAGACGGATGGATGGGACTCTACCCTGCCCGGCTGGCACAGACTCTCTGATTAAGAGCTCCTTTGTATTCTCTTTGATCCCTTCTTCTCAGTGGTGAGTCTAGTCTCACCACAACATGCACATGACACACACCGACACACTGCTAGTCAGTGCCACAGGAAGTGCTCTGTATATGTAGCTGTGTGTGTGTGTGTGTGTGTGTGTGTGTGTGTGTGTGTGTGTGTGTGTGTGTGTGTGTGTGTGTGTGTGTGTGTGTGTGTGTGTGTGTGTGTGTGTGTTTGTGTGTGTGTGTGTCTGTGTGTGTGTGTGTGTGTGTGTGTGTGTGTGTGCGTGCGTGCGTGTGTGTGTGTCCTTATATATCTGCACCTATGAGGGCCAAATGTCCTCACAACGATAGAAAGATGAAAAAAAGTGTTGGTCATGTTTTTGTAGTCCTCATTACTAGATAGGGTTAGCATGGTGTGGTCAAGATTAGACATAGATTAAAGTATAGATTACAGTTAGGTCGGATCTGAGGTCCAGGCTTAGTATAAAGATTGTTCTATGCCAAAAATTAATAAATCAGTGTTAACTCAAGGGCCACTAACCAGCTTTTTCTAAAATTTTCAACAATATTTCATGGTCTTCCTCAGCAGATGGAGTTTTCTTTGTTTTCATGGAGATATCTCTGTTGTCATCACATAATCACATAAAGGATGGACATGATTCAGTCAGGTGATAACAGACAAGAACAACACTGAGGTAGTTTATGAAATGTAGTTGAAAGCTCTGGAAAAAACTAGGAATTAGACATTGAATGTTAAGAATGTTTTTTGTTGTTATTGTTGTTTTTTGCCTAACTACTGATTTGAAGGTCAGTAATACGTATGATCAAGTTTGTTCTTATGTGAAGGTGAATGTTAAATGGTAATTCAGGTTGGTGCAGCGTAATGCGGGCGTTGTACCAGACCGCCATTGTGGCCGCAATGAGTTTCCACTGCAGGGTGGCTGGGCTCACCCTTAGAGATAGCGTAAGGAGCTCAGACATCCGGAGGGAGCTCAGAGTAGAGCCGCTGCTCCTTTGTGTCGAAAGGAGTTAGTTGAAGTGGTTCGGATCATGATCATGCCTCCTGGGCACCTTCATTTGGAGGTTTCCTGTCCAACTGGTAGGAGACCCCAGGGTAGACCCAGAACACGCTGGAGAGATTATACAGCATATCTCATCTGGCTTGGGATCGCCTCGGGATCCCCCAGGAGGAGCTTGGAAATGTTGCTGGGGAGAGGGATGTCTGGACTAACTTGCTTAGCCTGCTGCCACCATGCCCCTTCCCCGGATAAGCAACAGAAAATGGATGGATAGATGAAAGGTCAGGGTTAGGAATCTGGTTTAGAGTTAAAGGGAAATTCTAGTTTTATAAAACTTGGGTCTTATTTTCCTAGTTTTGGCTATTGTCCCTATCATTAATAATAATCCCCAAACTGTCCATTGAAAACATCCCATCACAATTTACAGACTGATTTCCTGGTTCAACTCTGACCTACTGTACTTACTGTAGTTAGTTGTACTGTAGTAAGTCCTAACCCTGTACTGACTTAGACCTGACCCTTTGTCCTACCCCAACCTAGTCCAATCAATTGTCTTCAATTGATTGCAGAAGCTATGAAAATAAGGCACAAATCAAAAATAATGTAGATTGTCATTTAGCATTTACCTCAAATTAAAAACAATTTTATTTGTAATGATCTTGCCATGTTCCCGATTTCTATAGTTATTTTAGTGAGTAAGCAGACTGGAATGATGGACAAATCTACGAAAAAATGACAAGTTGTAATAAAAAAGAATTTAGGAGTATGTTTAGGTATAAAATGATGATGTGACAGTTCAGTTTCAATTCAGTTTTATTTATATAGCGCCAAATCATAACAAAGTTATCTCAGGGCACTTTTTCATATAGAGCAGGTCTAGACCGACTCTTCATATTTACAGAGACCCAACAATTCCCACAATTTAATATTGCAGGTTTTCAGTTACAACTGCAATATTTGTTGTACTTTGCATTTGAGACTAGATTTAGCCTGTGTTTTTGTATGAAATGTGTGTATGCTGGAGTCTGTGTGTGTTTGTGTGAGAGTATAAGAGGATTAAGGCCTGTTCACAGCTGAGGGTGCAGACTGGGCCGTTTCTGATCATTCCCTCTGTATGTCCGATTGGCTGATGAGGTATTAACTTGCCGCTGTGTTGTTATATGTGTCTCTGTCAGATTGTGTGAGGACGCGTCTCCAAAAACAGCTAAACTTTCTTGCTTGTTCAACACTGCCAAGATCCCCCCCACCCCCATCCAACTCTGGCCTGAAAAACCTCCCCCCTTATCTCCAGCTGTGGCATCTGCTGCTGTTTTGCTGATAGCTTTTTCGACTCTGTATCTTACGTTGACTTGCACTTTCTTTTGAAGTCTGGCCACTGGTGTCATCCCAGAACACAGCTCCAGTCCCAGCAGCCATACAGAGTCAACACCAGCAACAAAATGACTTCCAAGATTAGGCTATACACGTGCTAATATCTGCAGACAAAGCTTTATTGGTAAAGAACATTTTATTTTAGTGACCAATAATGGTCAAAATGCTATTTGAGGGTTTTTTCCTTTGACAAGAATAAAGCTCTGGAGAAAACTGCATACTGCATCAAAATAGTCACATTTAATTTCACATACATATCATTTTTGGCATTGATATTGACATTTTTAAAGTTAAGCCACTATATATTAGCACAAAATATTTATCAGCCGGCTCAGATCAGCCATCTTTTAAAAGCCCATATCAGTCAAACCCTACAGTAGTTTCAATTTCTTCATTGGCCTCTCTCCAGAACAGCATTATCTACACATCACGTCGGACAAAACCACCTTGTAAATAACCATATTACTTTACCTAGTGACATCAGCCCCAGAGGAAAAGATCCCCAACATTAGAGCGCTGGGGGATTGTGTCGGGGGCATGAGAGGTTAAGACTTGTTGAATAGCTGGTAGGCGTCACACAATGAAGTGGATTAGGCAGCACTAGAAAGGGCCTTTAAGGCTTTACTGGGGTGTTCAGCAGCTTACAGCGCCTACAATAGCACTGCAACAGTGCAGATCCAGCTGGTCTCGCTGGGGTTGGCAAAAAGGCTAGCAGGGAGGGCAAGTGGCTGGCAGTTACAGTCAGAAGCAAGGAAACTGATGTAAGAAACAGAGAGGCAATTTATTAACTTTTACTGATTGACAAGAAGAATACAACTAAGAAGTTACTAATGGGTAAAAAGAGGCATAGCAGCATTTTGCTAGAGATCCCCTGGATCCTCCTGAAGGACCTCTGGGTGTCACATTGTCATTGAGGTGAGGAGTTGGCGAGCAGCAGCGGTACTGGGCTGCAGAGGAGAGGTGAGGCTCAGTCTCAGTGGCTCCAGCACTTGTCTCTGCTTGCCTGGAGCCGTGGCTGGAAAGATGATATCATTACAGATGACCCATATTCTTACAGATAAACCCCGGCACTGTGGTGTGCTGTTGGACAGTCAGTGCTGTTTTCCTCTTAAATGATAGTTGTTGTTTTTTGGGGTTTTTCGCTTTTACTAAATCCTTTAAACATACACACTGGACAGGTTCAATATTATATAGCAATATATCAACATATATATTGTATTTCCTCACATTATACAGCCTGCCCCCAATCTTCCAGCCCCATTCCCACCATGGCAACATTTCATAACCACCTTACCTCTTCCACATCACCACACCACAACCTTACAACCTGAAAATAAAATTTAAAAAATTAGGAGGTTACAGAAGGCAAAAGAAATCGCAAATGCATAATAAATAAATAGATATATAAATAAATGAAAACAGAAAACATTGTTATATATTTAAACAAGTACCATAGTCCCATTGCACAGTGAAGAGTCATACTCTTAACCAAACTAAAAAGTAGAGAACAATATTACATTATCACCAAGTATTTTGCACAAAAGAAGTCTGCACATTGCTGCTATATTGTTTAGTCCCTCACACTCAGGTCAGTGATATATCCATATGTCTAGATATACAGTTGATATATGATAGGTGTGACACATTATTATTATTATCCTGGGTTACAGATTAGAAAATGTGGAATTTGCTGGTTAATAAATGATTAGCAACCTCATCCAATAAAGTACATCTATTGGCCTTATAAATCCACACATTATCTGAACCCAGAGAAGTGTGAACCAGCAGTCCGCACCTCTGCTTGGGATTACTGCAGCATTTCTGCCCTGTGTAGTGGTGGGGAATTAAACAGGAGGGGGGTGGGAGGGTTGGACGGCGGACACCGCAGAGTGGCACATTGCGTGTTAGCCGGGATAATAACAGTGTGGTTTGTATTAGGTTTCCTGGGCTAAAGTAAGAAGCTCCCACTTCCTGCATGCCCTCCGTGACAAAAGACAGTATCCATATTCGCTGCTGAACATCTGCAGACACACACATCTGCAGGACACACACACACGCTGTGGTTTAATGTCAGTACAGTATGAATTTGAAAAGACTCTTAAGCTAATTAGACCTCCTGTTCATCTCAGGGTCACTGATGTGTTCCACAGTTAGTTTTTGACTGACAGCAGCACGCAGTTCAACATCCTCCTGAACTGCAGAAAGAATTCATAGCATGATATTCTGGCACAGTAAAAACTCCAGCAGTGGAAACTGTTTTAAACTGACACCAGGAAGAAACTGTAGGCCAGAACAGAGAACAGCCACAGAGAGCTAGAGAGCATCTCAGCTTTTATTTTTCTTCTGTATTTACACTGGTTTTTAATGTTAGTGCAGGCCATCATATCAGTATCTGTTATTGTTTTTTTCCACATTCATTCACCCACAAACAACCCACTTTTGATCACTTGTAGCACTATTTTCTCATCACATACAGTGAAGCCTGTTGGATAAATGAAAATTGATTAAGCAGTAAAAGTACACTGGAGTTCCAGCGACTAAGGGAGTTCAGACCAAAAATGCGTTGAAACAACACAAGGTAATCTACCAGTGCATTTCCTGGTGGATTACGTTGTAACGTAAACGGCATATTTCTACTGTTTACTTGGCAATCGTCGCGACAAAAGATAAAATAATTACCATCTTCATAACTCCACAGTTGTATAATACTTCTTCATAGTTTTATAAAAGTCTATGCAGTGTTTTGGGGGCTGATAGATGGATACATGGATCTGTTACTTAAACTCATCATCTTAGTGGTAACAACAACCTGAAACAACAAGCCGCTTTAGTTTTTTGATGCAGCGCTGACTCTCCAGAAAAGCAGCTATTTTATCACATTCATTCCCCAGACCAGCACATCCAGGCTCCCGTACCTTGCCTACTTCTTCTGTCTGCAGCGCATCCGGTGTGTGCTGCAGGAATCAAGTGACATGCGTCATATGATGCAGCACTACGCAACATGGCCAGTGTGTGTTGCACATTAAGCTGGAATTGTGCTTCTGTGAATATGTGATGGGTAACCCTATACAGGTCAGAGGATCACAGAGGAGCTGACATACAATCCTTTCAAAACTCAACACGCCATGCAGACCTGCACGTCAGAAAAGCTGATTGGTCGATCCAACTCCTGTCGGGAGGCAGGTTCAAAGCAGAGCAGAAAAAAAAAAACATTAAGGTTGTAAAAGTTGTATGTGCAAGTATGAAAGAAACAGCCACGTGAGCGCCCCCCTCGTCTGCGTGCTGCCCAGACGAGCATGTTCCATGTAGTAGCAGTAACCATGCGCACTTATGTTCTCATGTACGTGCATTATCAAATCCTGCTCTCAATTTGTTGATGACAGTCATACTCTGTCATGGATGCACACCGCTGTACATTCACAGGGCGCCGACCACTGTCAGCAGAGCAGCCAGGCAGCAGCAGCAGCAGATTAAATACAGTGAGACGCCTGATGGACGTCACAATACTCTCCATGCATCACAGTCTTAATACTGTGCTGCCACTGACACTCACGCCATTCTGTCCATATATCGACGGATATGGGTTTCAGCATGTAATAACAGTAATAGGTTCCTTATGGAGAGATCCTCCCCAGAGCAGCTTGGTCAGTCCACAGTGAGGGATGTTGAAGGGCTGTGGAGCAGCAACGCTCTGTGTCACCCAGAGAATGTTGGGAGAAGCGGTTGTTTTGGCTGTGTCCCATAATAACTGGTGTCCACTGATGCTGTGGGTTAATCCCACAGATGTGGACTCCCTCTGTTAACACAGATGCAGGTTCAGAGTGGTCTGATGGGTAATTCATAGTAAAGCAACAAGAAGGGAAACTCCTGGGATCAGCCTTTTTATTCCCGCTGTCTGTCAAATGCAGGAATGATGCTGTAAAATGTTCACCTTGGACTGCCATGTACACTTTGAAACTTATTTCCTGTAATGTTTGAAATAACTTTTTTATGTTAATGTGTGTTGCTAAAACAGTGGGTTGAAGTATAATTATGGTTTATAATTATTGGTTTTATTTCTGTAGTTTTGACCATCATTTGTAGTCCACAAACAAACCAACAGTTTATCCAGATTATCTAACCCACTTTATTTGCACCTGAAATGTTGGTAATAATCCCATACTGAGCATGAAAACTGAGAGGAAACACAGCTACAGTAAATACAGTAGCTCAAATTTTAACCAAGAAGGTAGTCTGTAAACTGATGGAGACGGTTTGGGTAATTTTCCTTTCCAAATAAATTAACCCGGAGTTTTATTTACAACCGGTCTGATCATATGACTGCTTATGATTCTTGATCATCACACTCTGATGGTATTAGCAATAGGAAGGCCCAGAGTACACAAATGAGATACTTCAGCTTTTACATTGAACAGTTTTGCCATATACAGTTGGCATTTTAAAACTTATTTTGCTTCTTTAATATGACACTAGTATTTGCCCTTAAGTTTATCAGTGAGTAGGGCTTTTGAATATTTGTGCGGGTACAATATCTCAGTTTTGGTACTGATACAAAAAGAGTTTTTGTTTTTGTGACTTACTTTGAGGAGCATAAACATATATTTTTTTCTAAATCCTTTTTTCCATAATTTACCAAAACAAGCTAAACTGCTCAAGGGCTGTTCAAAGATGTCTTAACACAAGCAGCCATACAAAAAACAGGCCAAAATAAAAGAATGTAAAATTGGTAAAGTTCTGACTTCAGGAGGTGTTTGATCAAAGAACATGCAAACAGTGCCAACTTTTTGTGCTTCTTAGTTTTGAAATGGACACATTTCATTTGGGACTTTTAAGCTTTTAAGTTTTAAGCTTTTTAGGCATTTTGATTCTGTCAGAATAAGGATACAGTTGTGCATGTGGACGTTTGGCACACCCAGTTCTGTTGTTTGATTAGCTCAGCTTGTTGGGGTTTAAAACAGATCACCTGATGGCTCCAGCTCAACATTCTCTCTCTCTCTCTCTCTCCCTCTTTGTCCGTTTGTGTCTCTCTCCCTGCAGAGCTGCAGAGGGAGGGCAGCATCGAGACCCTCAGCAACAGTTCGGGTTCCACCAGCGGCAGCATCCCGCGCAACTTCGAGGGCTACCGCTCCCCACTGCCCACCAACGAGAGCCAGCCGCTCAGCCTCTTCCCTACCAACTTCCCCTAGAGTTCCGCCTCTCCTCCAGGGATGACCACCACCGTCCAGCCCACCTGCCCTACCTGCCCACCCCCCCACCCCCCGTCTGTCCACTCAGCATCACTCAGACACACTGATGTGTTGAACTGAAACCAAACCATGTCAAGGATTTGTGTTTCTCTGTACAGTGTGTTTTGTGTTTTTCTCTTTTCATACAGCTGGTCACAAATCAGTGGGATCTCAGCTACACAGTATTAGTATTTTATTTCTTGGGTTGGATTTGAAGGTTGTTTTATGAAGCTGCCAGTGGCTGTAGTTGGTGGAGATATCCAATTTGGGCAAAATTATTTAGTGTTCACCCTCAAATTGCATTCATGTCAGGGTGAAAACACCTAGACAAATTTATTGGAGACTTGTGAAAACTCAATTCTTTTAAGGTTGACAGCTATTTTAAGTGTGATGGTATAGAGTATTTTGATACAGCTGTAGTCCGGGAGGAATTCCTTTATTTTCACTAACAGATTTTTAATAACAGACTAGTATCAGGCCAGCACATCTATCTAACCCTGCTTGTTACCTTGCCGTCATGTTAAATCCGAAGCCGGTTGACACAGACATTGTTGGAGACCAGCCGTCCTCTCCTCTCTGCTGTTTCCTCAGCCCGCCATCATTCTCTGTGAGTGTTTGAAGTTTTACGGGGTGCCTATTGTCTGAATGAGCCATAAGAAAGAGAGCGCAGACAGAGGGAAAAAAAAATGTTTATTCCAGTCAGTGACGTGTAGCAGCTCCTTTTCCCCCCGTGTGTGTGTGTGTTTTGCTGCTCTCATGGCCTCTTGCTAAATGTTTTTGATTAAATTTGGTCCACTCATGCCTTTGATTTTCATGTAATTACATTTGACAAAAGATGCAGTAATGAGATGACACTATTACTACGTTGCTGAAGTAATTTAGATGTTTACAGTGTAATTGAGATATGTTTCTGACATCATTTAGATATATTCCCTACTTGGCCTTTCCAGAGAGTAAATTTTAATTGAGCGGAGTAATAGAGGTCGTCACGCTGTATTTTGTACATTAGCAACTTTTGACCAAAATCTTTTTCTTGCCTCTAGTTACAGATCTCTAAAAAGTGTATTTTCCTTAAATGTACTAGCTTTGCCTGTAGGAAACAAAATTGACTTTGATAATCAGAAATTCCTTTATTGCCTGTTAGTTTGCCCAGTGTAGAATGTGGTGAAAACTGAAATGCACTATTTACAGGGTCACCTTAGAACAGACATTAAATGATAATGGTAGCGTATAATCCCACACAGCTGAGTGTTGTTGGACTGGCTGCATGTTCATGGCCTGTTGTTGCCCAGTCACTGAATGAGGGCATGAATCTGCTCGTTTTAATTCAGAGCAAATGCTCGTTGTTGACGGTAAGATTTGATTAGTAAAATACTGACTTCTTTTTCCCAGCATTCATGCAAGAAAAAACTGAATAAAACTCGAGGAAATGAAACTGTCTGTCTTTTTTTCTCACTCTGATTGCTCCAAATTGTGCCGTTCAGATTTCAACCACGGCGGTGACCATCAGCACACAGTACCACTTGTAATTAGTACCATATTTTTTAACAGGCAGTAAACTGTTGTTAAAGGGACTTTTTATGGGTGACTCTGGCTCTTTGTTCTGAGAGTGTGGAGAAACGAGAGGGCATGTTTGTTTCTCTGCTAATCAGCACTAAACTTCAACTCCCAAAACTCTTTTTATACATGTTCTTTTTTTTTTAAATGAAGTAAAACATTGGACTGAAACCATTTGAACTAATTCAAATTAAATTACTAGTGGATTATTCCTTGTATGCTTTATTTCATGTCATCGATGTATTCATGAGCTACTAGTCATAAAATTTAAAAGGGGCCCTTGCCCAGCTACAATGGAACACATCTAAATTTGAAGAGATGGCCAGAAAATGTTTGTACAGACAATTAAATGAATAACTTATTACAACTTCAATGCCTGAAACATTTTTAAATGAAAAACAGTATGCCTATATTTCCAGTCACATATATTTGAAAAGAAATCTGTTACAGTATGAGTTGGACAACAGAAGGAATACATAACAAAAACAGAACCATTGCAAAATGTGTTTATTTAGGTTTATGTGCAAGACTCCCTTATGAAAAAAGTAGAAATAAGATCCAGCTGGCAGGATGCGTCTCTGCCACTTCATCCAGAGGAAAGTAAAGCGTTATGCAATAATTACAAGAGGAAAACTACAGTTTGTACGTGAAATGTTTTATTTGATTCCAACATGTTATTACAAACATTTTACAATTTTTAATATTCACAAAATTACAAATTAGAAATGTGGAGGAAATCTCTTTGATCATCAGGGCCACTTTTGAAACCTTTTTTTTTTTTTTTTTTTAAATATGATAAATAATATGGTTTGTATTTAACAAACCTCAAAACTGACACATTATGTCAGTTTAAAATTAATTTGTTAGATAATTTTGTAACAAGCAGAATTGTCTTGGCACTAAATGGGAAGAAAACTGCTCATTTTGAGAGGAAATTCTAAAATAGTGAACTTCAAACGCAGCAGCAGTGTACTCTAGCAGTAACTCAGAAAGACATGTGTCCTGTTAGAGTCATTGAGCACAACAGGAAATCCCTACTCGCTGATTCAAGTCACTCTGGATAAGAAAATCAGTTCCCTGAAATGTAAATGGAGCAAACTTTAAAGTCCCCAGGTCCTAACATCCAGCCTCCTGCTAGGAAATGAGCAGTGGAACCTATTGGTGTTGAGTCCCAGCTTGAGAAACATGGCAGCAAACTGAAACTTTTAAAACAGTCAAATAAGCAAGGTGTGATAGTAACACCTGGATTTAGCATGGGTTCACTACAAAACATTAGCATTAGCTTGGCTACCAAGCAGAGCTGATTCAGAGGTTGGACATTTTAACTGGAAACTCATATCTGACTGGAACAAAGCATGCTAACACTTATTACATACACTGTGATGCTAGAAGCTTAGTGTACACTATGTCAAATGCTCCATTCACTTTAGCATTTATGCTAAAATATCGTAGGCTCTACGTTAACAGTTCAGCCTTCGCTGTGATATGTGACAGGAGGTCAGCAGCCTGCCAGTGTGCAGCAAGAAGACTGGCACTTTAATTATAATGAACATTGTGTTTGATTAGGGTTGTATATTAAAAAGAAACTGGGTTATCATTAACTCAATATAGCTAGGGTGACCAGGTTCATTTTTGTAACACATTTTAGTTTCAAGTGGACACATGTACAGCTTTGCCATCATCCATTGTTTCCAATTTAGTGACTTAACTAGAGAAAAGAACTTTCCAGACCTCCTGCTAGCTTCATTTCACAAAAGCAGCCAGCAGAAAAATCTCCCCGTGCTTTTGGACCTGAGGGAATACGTTCATTTGTTGTTTTTTGAAGCAAGTGCCAACAGTTGATGCTGATGCATATAATTGTGCTGCTTGCTAATCTTGTTTCTACTGAGACCAGCAGCACTGAAGTAAACACATCCAAATCCAAATGAGCAGAAACATCACTTGTAGCCATTCTCTGTTTTTCTACAGCAAACTGCTACTTATGTCAGGTGACAACACTGGGAGGTGCTCACCCACTGTTGGGACTGTTTTTTTAAAAAAAAAGTTCACAAATCAACACTTTGCACATATGTCCCTACTTACTAAATCTGACATGTAATTATGGATTCATTTGCCATGTAGCTTTAATCATGAGAATCATGCTAGAGGCCAGTTATTAGAAATTATGCAATTCAAAATCAAAATATCATTTTATTTTTACAAACCAGAATAAAGTGTAATTTTACCATATACTTTGACATGATATTGTACACATTATGGTGAATTGCTCAACATAGGAAAATCAGTTGGTTGTAGGAGCTGACACGTAAGTTGCAAATGTAGGTCTACACAAATTTTCACTCATTCACTATTAGAAATTTGCTTAAACTGTGTTGTGACATTCAAGGGCCTGCAGAGAGAGGGAACACACACAAACATGGGGGTGGAAAAAAATCACTTGGTTGATTTTGAAATGTGATTTAGAAGTTGAGATGTAAAAGAACTGTCTTTAGATGGATGCAAGATGGCTGCTAAAAAAAATACAATATTTACAGGAGATTTATTTGATGTATATTTCCTCACACACACTTTGTGTAATTCATTTTCCCTGCAGCTCAGCACTCACTGTGTGTGACTTACCTTGCACGATTCCTGCATGTTTTACCATCACACTGTCTTCACATTGAATCCTTGAACACCCCCCAGTCTGCCCTGTGAAGGGAAAGGCTGCTTAGAAACACAGGTTCACAGGGCCTGGACCTCAAATACATTTCATCACAGATTTAGTCCTGAGAAAGTTTGATTTTTAATACTGAACGTGGCATAGTGAAATAAATCATGTTAAATGTTCTGAGGAACCTGGGATTACTACATCATTTAGAATAATGACAATCTAATTAAGAGAAGTAAAGAGCTGCTGTTCTGCAGCAGGTGATTTCAATGATTAGCTGATCAGTTGCTGCAGAAAACTTACACACACTGGTCCAAGGCCCGGGGCCATTTTTAGGTCCATATCACAGGTGCTAAAACCTAAAACCCCATTCGACTGCAGATCAAATAATAACTGTAAATGAAGAGTTTCATCTTTGAATTACTGTTCATTTGTACAACCATCTAAAACCTAAAATCGGGTTAATTTTCAGCCTTTACTCTGTCATCAGGATCATTTCTAGCAGATAAAATGATGCTGAAATTAAACTTTTGCCCTCCTGTAGGCACCTCTAGGGCCCCTGGGGGTCCTGGAACCACATTTTGCAAGCTGCTTGCACAGAGGCAGATTTCTTACCACTAAAATTCATTCAGTGTAAGGTGTCCAAGACAGAGCTGGAGATATGCTCACTGATCTGAGCTCAGTGTGCTGCTGTCAGGTTGGATGCAGATTAGATGTGAATCAGGAACATGAGCAGGATTTTTCTGGCTCAGCATCAGTTTCATCCGCCATATTTATCCTTCAAGAGACACATTAACCAGTGTCCATTCTCAGTGCTGTTTTAGGTTAAGGCAGTTATTAAAGCACTTACCTGTACAGAAGAGGAAGCAGGGATACACTTACAAAAACTCTGTTACATTTTCAGCCTCACGTTCATTTTAATTAGCCCTCATTCATTCATTGTGTGCAACATGATCTGATAGAAGATATATGACAGCTGACTATTTTAAGGGGGAAGCGGTTATTGCATTACGATGAAGTCGGACTCCACTCATCTCTATATTCAACACAATTACTGACCAACAACGGCATTAGGCTATATGGCATCATTTACTGCATGATAACACATGTGCAGATGTTTTATTAATTTTTACAGCGTCTTAAACCCGCAAATAATTAGCCTACATCTTAAAGAAAACTAATCTTCGATGTGTCAATTATCTTTAATCGCTACATAATTTGAAACTTGTTGAAACTTGACTGTTTTCATAGTATCCTGAGATTTCAGGTCTCGGCGTTTTGAATTACACTGATATTAAAATAACATTAAAATATGAGATTTTGTTGAAATCAAAACTGACTTTTTCCTGGTTTTGACTTTCTTGTATTGAAGAGAAGATATTAATATTGTGTCGTTATGTTTTCTGTTAGGTTGTAGGATTTCTGATGTAGGATCTGGGTTGTGTGTGAATGAAAGCAGAGGAGTAAAAAGCCTCTTCCTCCGGCCTGCAGGTAGCCTCTGCTCCTCTGCTGCGCTCCTAATATGATTCAGTGTTCCCGGCGCTGCAGCTGCTAATTCAATTCTCCACGCTGTCAACACATCTGCAAAACACACAAAAGATTTTGCTGGTTTTAAAAAAATCCGTGTCCCAACGAACATAAAATTGTAATAAATATTGTCAGCTGGATAATATTAAAAAGCCGGTGCTTAAATGTTTCCTGATTAAGAATGAGCTGAGAGCAAACACAAACATGCAGTCAGTGTAATGCCGCTCTGTCATTTGCTTGGCACTGCAGTTAAAAACTGATTTTTACTTTAAGACCGAACATATACACATATACAAGCTTAAAAATACAAAGAAGGGCCAATTCAAAGGAGGGATTTTTGCTGTTCGATTTGATCAGATGAAAGTAATCTTTTTTCAAGAAGGTTTTTTGCGGATAATTATGGAAAAAATATCTCTTAAATAAATAAATGTACGGGGAGGTGGACGAATGCAAAATTAATAGAACAGTCTATTTTCAAAATCTGCTAATTGGAAATCTCTTTATAAACAAAGTCGCTTGGGCAGAGGCCTTTTTGTTTCTGCTGAATTCAAAGTTATTTCCGGTGTCAGTTTATCAGTTTCGGGGACCCACAACATTTCTAAAGGCCGGTTTCAGTCCAGACAGGATGCGTGCGTGAAGGTGATTTTTAAGGAGATGATTCAATGGGATCAAATTTTTTTTCGCTTATTTAAAATTTGATGCACGTACTCAAAAACTAAAAAAAAGACCCTAATATCTCTATTGGTTATTTAAAAATTCTGGTAAGTCTGCGGATACAGGAGGCTACTGCTGGGCGCTCTGTGCTCAAAGGCACCACGGGAAGGTCACCTTCAACCAGCAACCCGACAACACATGAGACTTTTTTATAAACTCTGCAAGGAAAATGAGACAGTGATGACAACGTCACTGTGATTTGGAAGCACGCGTCACGTCCATTGATCGTGTTTGTCGTACCTATTATCACTGGATAAATACACGCACGCGCGCGCACAATTCTGCAGTGCGTCATGCACTCATTCACCTGTGGCCATATGGATTTTGTTTGTCATCAGCAGCTCCCGAAGTAGGGTTCAAGGCCACCCAAGGGTCCCTGAGAATATAGCACAATTTCACCGCAATTAAAATAAGTGAAAATGATCCCAGTTAGACAAAATCACTGCGATGTAAAGAGTCAAGTCAAAACCTTCCATGAGGCTTTGTGAGGCTAAAGCTGATCAGACTGTGGTCTGTGTGAGAGTCTACGGCATCTAAGTGTTGGCTGCTGTAACGCTTGTGCATGTGACAGCTCGGTCACTCTCCTCTGGCTCCCCTGGGTCACTATAGCGCCCCCACCTGGTGGTCTACCTGTCAGTCAGACGCACCCACAGCCTCCATACACCACTGTAGCTGTAGTTCAGATACATGACTGGGAGAGTAGGAGGGTACAACAGGCTGTAGGGCTGGCAGGTAACTGGATATGAGTGGCTGTAGTTTATGATTAAGTTTGTCATGAAGTCATGTCCAGTAAAAATGTTTGTTTTATAGAACAGTGATGCATCAGGTAGGGCCTGTTACTCTCGCCCAAAAGCATCTCTTTCATTGTATTGTTCTAAATAAAATGCTAGTATGGTTCAGTGTGTGTGTGTGTGTGTGTGTGTGTGTGTGTGTGTGTGTGTGTGTGTGTGTGTGTGTGTGTGTGTGTGTGTGTGTGTGTATTGGGGAGAGGTTGAGGAAACATTTTGCTTTTCTACAAGTGAGAACTGATATGTTTCATTTAGCAGAGTGAACTGTAGAGGAGCAGGAGGATGAAATGGAGGAGATGAAGGAGAGGAGGAGGATGGCTGCTTGTAGCTGCACAGGGGGGATGAGGGAGGAGAAGGGAAAGTAAAAAGGAGGAGAAGGAGGAGGAGGAGCAGAGGGCCGCTGGTCGCCGGGTTTCCATGTGACAAGGGGAAATATGAGGGACTTTGACAGGTCTTAAACGGTCTGGCGCCAAGGCCTCAGTCTAGCCGCTAAATATAGCCGGAGAGATGATGCAGGGAGATGGGAGTAGAAGATGGAGAGATAAAACGAAGAAAGGAACAATGTCGAGGGGAGGAAGAAAATAACAATACTCGATTATAGACGAATATGGCGCAAAACTGCCCCGTTATGTTGTAATTAGAGCGTCTTTGGCCCGGATCGCTGACACAGGGGCCAAATCACCGGTACGGAAGAGGCTTTTACACACATTTTCACATCTGCAGCTGTATTGTATTGTATTGAGCGGACGGATCAAGGACACAGAAAAGCTTTAGTCAACTTCCTACTGTATGGAAAGCGTCATGCAAGCAGTTAATTCACTTTAAATGCAACTTGTTTTGTATAATTTCTGGGGATAAGAAAATCAACATTTTGCCAATGTCATAAATTATCTAAACTACCAACGTAGGAGAAAATTGGGGACCAAAAGTTCTGAATTTGCTCCTGTCTTTAGATGTTTCCAAACTTTATTTTGCGCATTTTTGCAAGATCTTTGATGATTGCTTCTCCTCCACATCCCAACTGACACCCAGGACACACAAGTCTAAGGAGCATATTTACTGTCTGCTCTCATTAATCCCCAGCACAGAGAATATGTTAATCTATCAGCACAGTGGACATCCTATGTAGATCTACCAGCAGCTCCGAGCAGTCCTCCCTTAATGACTTTTAAATCGCGCCTAATGGAGATTTCTGTACCGTTGACGGCACAGAACAAATAAATGGTGACTAATTTGCACAAGCATTGTTGATACAATTATCCAGTTGAGTATTCCGGCAGAAAAACAGTTATCCACCTCCATATGTTGCTAATCTTTTGGAGCTGCATGCATGGAGCTTTGCTGGGGAAAAAAAAGTCTGTCAAGCCGCCGCCGCTCCCACGGCTCTCCTACATCTCTGTCATTTCATAAATCTGAAGGTGCAGCATTCCAAACAAGTCAGCTGTCGGGCCAAATTATAGCAGATACACACCACAATATAACTCTGAAGAAAACTGCGAGGCATGTGCAGGACATACTTGATGATTGTACATTCTTATGTGAAGTTGATGCTCACTGGCATTTATTTCCAACACCTGGCTGCCTGAAAATACACTTTTCACACTGCCACTGAACACTGGCTCTGCTCTTGATGCCTCCACTGTGTGAAACAGTGGATGCTCCTGGGACGTGTGTCTGAACTAGTGTTTATTCTGGGCTACTATGTAAAAAACTGTTTTGGCTTCATTCTGCGCTCTGTTGTGCTGTAGCTGCTCCTGTCTGGCCTGCTGGCTCTTTACGCATGGCTGTATCAATCTGATGGAAGCCGAGCAACAAGTGTGTACCACAGCGGAGATGTGCAAACATTTCATGCTCTTAAATCACATAACATGCTGTCTCTGACAAACAAGTGCGGGCTGCTGAAACTTTCTGGAGTTGCATTTTTGGGTCGCATTTAAAAGACGATTTTGTTTTGCACCTTTTGTCTCTTGTGCGGTTTAATATGATTGTTTTACAGCCCTTTAGCGGAATTTAATGCACCGATAATAAGGGTTTATAAATATTATTCTAGACATTTCTATGGCCAGTAAGAGTTTTGTATGCCTGTCAGCGGAAGCCGCAGAGACGTGGTTAAGTTCCAGGGGTTAATAGGAAATGCGCAGTTGTCTCTGACAGTCTCATTCAGAAGGATTATCACTTTTTGTTTCAGTTTTTGTCGAAGTGACGCCTGTGGCCCACATCACCGTACTTCCTGCCCGGAGAGAGCAGCTGTTTATCCAAAAAGGGAAAAAAAAATCCCATCTGACACCGAGTCATGACCGAGGCAGAAAAGTGGAGCGGAGCCGCAGATGAGGCTGCTGAGTGAGGGGGCCGGAGGGGCTCGCACATGCAGGACTTCAGGGTAAATATAAAGAGACAAGAGATTGTTCTTATTGTGGCGCATCAGCCGACTGGCGCCGAGCGGCTCTTTAACAAACTGAGTCCAAGTTAATCAAGAGCTGCTGCACTGGATTTTTCTAAAGAGCTCAGCAGAGCGGAGTGCAGAGAGGCTGGTGCCCCCCACCCCCAACACCCCCCTCCCTGGCTCCCGGTGTCCCGCACCGTCCTTGGTTTGACAAAATACAACCTGTCGGAGATTACGCGCTACCACGGCCTGCCCTCAGCCCCGAGACTGAGCACTAAATCATCTCATCGCCGCGACTGTTTGATGTGGAAATACAAACGATACTCTCCAAAAAATCACCATGAGGCCAAACAGCGGGAATAATACAACTGCACTGTCAATAATAATATGTAGCCTCATCTAAAAATAAAAATAGTAGAGTCTCCAAGAGATTTAACTTTATTTGCATCCAAACAAGGAAAAGTTTGTATCGAAGTGAGCACTCACCGCTTTCCTTCTCCCTGATTTTTCTCTCAAAATTCATTCATCATCATTCATCTGGTTTCCTCTTTTTTTCCTCCACGCAGCGGGTTTGTCTTTTCCAGCCGTGTCTCGTTATTACGCTGCTGCCGCTGCGGCTGCTGCTGCTGCTGCCTTCCCAGTTACCTCGATCAGGACAACGCACAGATAAATGGCTCTCGCCTGGGGAAGCCGGGGCTGTATGAGGCTGGAGTCAGTATACACACACAGCTAACATAGTCTGGTTCTAGTGTGAGGCAAATCCAGTCTAAGCGTCGAAAACAGCCGATAACATGGAATAATTACAAGTCTGTTATTATAGAGAGCGACCGAGAGAGCAGCAGCTCTTTGGAATAAATCTCTCCGGAATGCAGAGCGTGAGCTGCGAGTCGTGTTGTGAGTTGTTCTAAAAGACAGTGGTAAACGTGGAGAACTGGAGCTGTTCCTCCGTATTAAGGTGAGTATTAAGACAGTGAGTCTGTGGACAGGTTACTTTCTCCGGAGGCGACATTGTAAAAACGCAAGCCGAGAGAGGTGATGCCTCCACCGGCCAAGAACTGAGGGCTGACCCGGTGTTTGGCTTGGAAATGGGGGTGGGATTTCCCGATCTTTCCTGTCATTGGTTAATATTTTATTCTGTTGACATGTTTTCTTACTGCTAATGCTTCCGACACCTTCTTGTCTCCCCCCCCACCCCTTCTCCTAGAGTCTGGCCGGAGCTGTCAGAACCACGCCTATAGGGGCCCACAATTGGTCCAGAAAGCGTAAAATCAGCAATCAAAGGGGCTTGGTTCATTAGTGTTGGGGATGGAGGCAGGAAGGACATGTGAGATAGTCACAGATCTGCAGTGAACGGAGCCACATCTCTCCAGTCAGTGTGGGATGACTGAAGCAGAGAAACAGCTTATTTATCTGAGACGCACACAGCGCAGCCGGGCTCTGCCTTCACAGCGCCGCTTCTACTGAAGGACTCGGCGGAGGAACCAAAGGAAAAGCACATCAACCGCAACTCTGGGCTATTTTCTTCACCCTGTTAACGCGCTGTGTGTTTGACAAGGTGCCGTAGGTGCTCTTCTGTACCGCTTTACAGAAATTAACTGCTCGCGAAACGCGGACTTACACTGGCTCTAGATTGGGGGAAAATACCACTAAAAATATCCATTATTTCACTTCGGTTTTTGTGGATGCACCGATGAGAGATCCAGTTTTTACAGGGACTGCAATGGCATATCACCCTTTCCACGCACACCGGCCGACCGACTTCCCCATGTCCGCCTTTCTAGCGGCCGCGCAGCCTTCCTTCTTCCCGGCGCTCAGTCTGCCTCCCGGGGCGCTTACCAAGCCCATCCCGGACCACGGCCTGGCCGGGGCAGCGGAGGCTGGGCTCCACCCGGCCCTCAGCCACCATCAGGCGGCTCATCTCCGCAGCATGAAGAGCCTGGAGCCCGAGGAGGAAGTGGACGACGACCCCAAAGTTACACTGGAAGCCAAGGATCTTTGGGACCAGTTTCATAAACTCGGGACGGAGATGGTTATTACCAAGTCCGGAAGGTAAGATTTACTCAGAACTATAATGCCTCTTATGGATAGCCTGTACCGAGAATATTTTATTTTTAACAAAAACCCGGTCTGTATATGTACAGAGAATGAGACACGGCTGACAAATTTAGAGCAGCTAAATTCACGTTATTAAATGGCAGCCTTTGCGTCAGGCCTTAGTCGGTATTTATTTCCCCACCGATTATTAGCCTGATCCACGATTAATAAAACTTGACAAGAAAACCAGATAATACTGCAATAACATGTTGGGTTGTTCTCGCATTTTACACTAAATATATTATTTTTAAATGGAGTTCCAGTCCGAATGACTGTGTACAGATTTAGGAGTAAAACGGGCTTCATTTATCAAAGTAAATAACTGAATGAAACGTCAGTTTATTTTGAAATATTTATGATATATTTCCAGACTGATCAAAGTACATATGTGAGATATTTTGGGGGGAAATGGCCCGAGCTTTAATCAGGTTTTATCTCCCGAACTGCATTCTGTTGAGGCAGCAGAGCTTCTGGATTTTGCAAACAGGCTGTCACTTCAAAAAGCAGGGACGTGAAGTGGTGTGGTCATAAATATACTGCTCAGCTTTGTAGTGTAGGGCTTGGACAACACACACACACACACACACACACACACAACACACACACACACACACACACACTATGGGTTTGCGTGTAATATCTGACAATTACAATATTTCCTCCTGTCCAAGCGGCATGTCAGCGTCGCCTTCACTGCCTCTTTTGCCAGATTTGTTCAAGTCCTGTATGAATATCTGATGCTGTGTTTTGGTTGAATCACGGCGCACTGACTCCCTGTGCGTTTGTCTCTGCAGGAGGATGTTCCCTCCGTTCAAAGTGCGAATAAACGGGCTCGATAAAAAAGCCAAATACATCCTGCTGATGGACATCGTGGCGGCGGACGACTGCCGCTACAAGTTCCACAACTCCCGCTGGATGGTGGCGGGCAAGGCCGACCCGGAGATGCCCAAGAGGATGTATATCCACCCGGACAGCCCGGCCACCGGCGAGCAGTGGATGGCCAAGCCTGTTGCTTTCCATAAACTCAAACTGACCAACAACATCTCAGACAAACACGGATTTGTAAGTACAGATAGTTTTTTTTCGTCTGAGCAGAGACGTTTTTTCATATTTGCATGCTGCATGAGGTGTTTGCTGTTGGAGCAGACGGGGCAGGGTGTTTTTAAATTCAGGTGAAATTTTTATGAAGCACATGGGGATAGTGGGTCGTTGTGGCAGCAAAATAATAATAAGAAACAGCCAGGAAAAAAGGAAAATAAATAAAAACAGCATGTGCTGAATTCAAACTAAAACTAGTGCAGGGAAATGATGAAGTAGGGCAAATAAAAGTGAGCAAAGCTAGAACTTTAGGAGACAAATAAGTGCGTTATAAAATAATCTTAAAAAATAGAATATATGCGTTTAAAGAATAGTACTAAATGTGTGTTGTTGAACGTGTTTACAAAGCTGTTGACACTTTGTCGCCACTTGACTTCCCGCTGCCGCTGACACACACAGAAAGAGCTTATGTTTCCTTGTTGCAGCTCTCCACAATATTATCAGCCTGCATTTCTCCCCCTGCATCCATAGATCCAAACCCAGGCCCAGCTCTCTGCAGCATGCAGCCCAGGGCCTTACAGACCACGGCTGCATTACACCTAGCTATGGCTCTTTTTAGTCTTTATTTTGAACCGACTTTTTATTGGGAATAAAAAACAAACATATCTGAGCTGAGTGTTTGTAACGCTGGGGGGATTCAGTGGTGTATTATCAAATCGGGTCAGAGAGAAGTGACGTGAAATGAGCTTGAATGGTCGAGCTGACTGACGTGTCTGATATCCCCTCCAGCCTGTAACCTAATAGTATAGGATAGTATAGGTTTGTGGTGTTGTTTTGTATTTTATTAAGTCTATAATGTTCTGTAGTATTGCCTGGGTACTGCAGTGACTCCATGTTTTACCCACAATATTTTGTTTTACCATATGCTATTTTTAATATGATTTTACTGGTGCAATAATAGCCTGTGCACAAAGATTCATGATGGGAGCAAATGATAAATGTCTGAGAAAGTCCATCTGACTGGCAGGCAGACTAGAAAGAAGTCAGTCTAAATTTGCAATCGGTTACAGGCAGGATTTCTTTTCATACACAGGTCTTATTTACTGCTTATGTGTCGTGTTAAAATTATAAAAGTAATATCTTAGTATTCTATTTTTATCTGGAAATAACACTATCCGGCTTATGTTTTGGAATTTTAAAAATATATTTAATGTTAAAATGTATGTCAAGTCTTTGGTGCTCTGTGTGTCGAAACAGACAGGCCCTCCGGCTATAATTCCAAGCTCGCGGCTTGTAACGTGTCTATAGGTGATGGCAAATAAGAGATGAATGAAAGAGTTGAAATTTGTAGCTTTTGTCCCGATAGAGACGGCATCAAATCACTTTTTTGCTGTGGCTCTGAACCCTCATGACAACATGTGTGGCCTGGTCAGGTTTTTCCCTTTGCCCCGCACTAATTACAGACAAGTCTGCTCACACGGTAATTATAACAGCATCAATAACAATGCGCTGGATGATCCGCGTCAACACATTCTGTCTAGTGTCGAGTTTTAATGTGGAGAAAAACATCAAAGAGAGACGTAAACTACCCTGAGATTTACTCCAAAGCCGTGTGTTTGTGTGTGTTGGTCCAGACAATCCTGAACTCCATGCACAAGTACCAGCCCAGGTTCCACATAGTGCGGGCCAACGACATCCTGAAGCTCCCCTACAGCACCTTCAGGACCTACGTCTTTCCGGAGACCGAGTTCGTGGCTGTGACAGCGTATCAGAACGACAAGGTGAGTCACTGTCCACACTCAGCCAACGGACTCTAATATGGCTGCTATACTTTGCATAATAAATGCCCTAGCCTACATGTGTCCCCTCCCCCCACCACCAACCCCCGAAGACTTAATCTGATTTTGTAGGTCGCCTAATTTCCCTGCAGAGGACTCCCATGTCCCACTTGATTTTTAATTGCTGTTTTGCCTGGACTCGTGGGTGCAGACATTTCTGACTATGAATTCAAATGTGCAGCCAAAGTGTTGTGTGGTGTGTGTTATCTGCTGTTCACGGACTATAACCTTGACCAGAAGTGAATAAATTAGGCGTATAAAAGGGCAGAGCGCGTTGTGTTTTGTTGTGGTGCAGCATCAACATGGCAGACATGTCCTCTTTTTTATTCTGTTTTTTTGTCTTCTTAAAAAAATGACACTAGCAGCTTCCGTTTTGGGATTAAAGAGAATGTTTGGCGATTTTAAAATCCATCATATTTGAATAGAAGTTTTTGTGTGTATATTTGATGGCGTTATTATAAGTCTACTCACTGACTCTTTGTCCTTCTCCATGAAGCTAATTGGAGCTTGTGTCCAGGGGGGTCAGGGTGAGGTAAAAGTTTATTGCAAAGAGTCACCATCGATTAGGGGGCATTTAAAAGGCTGGTCACCCTGCAGCCACAGTGGACAGATGCTGTAAGACACTCTCTCTGCTTTAATGGCAGACGCCTGAAGCGTCTTGTTCAAGGGCCACTTAGGGCCATACAGGCCTTTCCCGGCTCCATGTCCCGTACGTGGAGTCACACCGGCCTATTCCACATCAGGACTATAGCCTACCGTGGAGCAGCAGCGATCCAAACCGCATTATTAATTATTGACACGATAGTCATCTGTTCAAGTATTGCTTCCTCTGCCTTTTTTCTGGGGTAACGGAGGCTTGTGTGGCCCCATAGAGGAATACTTCGTGGCAGAATTTCCCTCCAGGGGCCTATGAGAATAACGCCCCATCATTACGCTTTTATTAATAATGCAAATCCGAGGCCCACCGTGGCTCCTGTCCAACACGCTGGTTTCAGTGTGTGTTAATACACAAAAACCAGTTGTCCCAGATATGGGCCAGGTGAAGACAATGGACTTGCGGACTAGTCTATATGTTTTTATTCTGGTTCCATTCCTCTAACATTTTATTCTAACTTTGTATTTTTGACAGATAACGCAACTTAAGATTGACAACAACCCTTTTGCCAAAGGATTCAGAGACACGGGGAACGGAAGGAGAGAGAAAAGGTATCAAACTGCCCCTGACACCTGCAAACATTACAGTGTGTGTGTGTGTGTGTGTGTGTGTGTGTGTGTGTGTGTGTGTGTGTGTGCGCCCACCATCTTTCTGTTCTGCAAGGTCATGGTGTCACAGCGCTACGATATCCCAAACCTCCATTAATTAATATTATTAATAATAATATAATTATTATTATGACTGACAGGAAACAGCTGGCCATGCCGTCGCTGCGGATGTATGAGGACCAGTGCAAGGCGGACCGGGAGGGCGCGGACTCGGACGCCTCGTCCAGTGAGGCTCCGTCCGGCAGGGACGCAGTCCACTCCCCGCTGGGAGCCGGTACCAGCCCGCTGAGGTTCAGCAGACCCAGTCGAGGTAAGAACCATTATTGATTATTTTTTATTTTTGGGCCCATATATGAGCCGGCATGAGTTTTAATAATGGTGTGTGATAACAGTAAACTTAAAACCAGCCTTTAATAACAGCCATGATGGTGTTGGTGTAATCATTTAGAATTTTCGAATTTAAATGTAATACTTTTGATTGCGTTAAATTGGCTAAAATATGGCTGTAATTTGGTGGTGGAAAATGAGCAGAAACGTGAGGAAAATTAATTATTGTCGTGCTTGTGCAGAAACAGAATAATTATTTTTTAATTAATTTACGCGGACCTGTGTGATAACGTGAATTTCTATAGGATACTTAAATGTATCAGTAATCTGTGCTCTGTTTGGATGTTTAAAAAAGTCATATTAGTAGTAGGTGTATATTGGTTTCCACACCTGTCAACCAACCATTGTGCCGGCTTTATTCCCTGAAATTCCACTCAGACTGAATACTTTTTTGTAGCTTATGATGCAGGAGCAGACAGTGTTTGGCAGCTAAACACATTATCCTCTACTGTAACAACTGTGTATGTAAACAGTAAAATCAGCCTGAATTTTGACTGGTGTGGGTTATTATATTCACATTTAAATTTCAACGTTCTAACTGAAAATATACAGAGTGTAAATCTCTTATTGTGGTTATTGACATTTGAGTTCCATTTCTTTCTAAAGTAAATGTTGTCTTATGTTTTATCTGGTTTGGGCTTTTTTTTGTTTGTTTGTTTGTTTTGTCTGATCCCATTGTTTTACTTCCCTTAATTTATCAAACTAATTTATTTAACAAAGCCTTAGCCCATATTAGGATTAATGGGCCTTGTTATTCATTTAAATGTGTGGATTTTTCTAATGTTTGCATACCCAAAGCTTTACACAGTTTGACAAATAATACAAAGGCTATTGTATGCTGTTCTTAAAGATAAAATACTGTAAACCTACATTTAAAATGCAGGCCATGTGTTAATTTTCTAATGAGTGAATATATGGTTGGAAATGTGCAGGGTGGATTTTGAGAGTTTAAGGCTAGTGTGTGTAGGTTCTTGGTGTTTTTTCTGTGATGGCTGGGGATGAGGGGGGAGATAAATAGTTGGAGGCTCTGCTTACACTTCTTTTTCCTCTTTGTGATTCCTGTGTTTTAGATGACAAAATGTGCACTGACAGTGAGCAGGAGCTGGAGCATCATGACGAGCTCTGCGCCAGCTCCAACAGCCCGGGACCTGAACCGATGTCCCCCTACAGCTCCAGGTGTGAGGAGCGCGTGAGGGACAGGCCTAGCACGGAAAAGAAGGATGATTCCATATTCAGTATACGGAATCTTGAGAAGGACAAAGCTGAGAGCAGGCACAGGAAGGACACCACGGACGTGTTGACAAAGGACTCAGAGGCCGGAGGCATCAGTGCCAGTAAGGAGGCCTTCTCCCCTCTCATGGTCCAGACCGAGAGCCCCTCGCACTTCAGCCCAGGCCACTTACAAAGCCTGGCTCTGTCTGGCCTGCACAGTCAGCAGTTCTTTAACCCTCTGAACACCGGATCGCCGCTGTTGTTTCACCCCGGGCAGTTTGCCATGGCCCCTGGAGCCTTTTCTGCTATGGGCATGGGGCATCTATTGGCCTCTGTATCCGGAGTAAGTGGTTTGGAAAATGGCAGCCTCTCCGCCCAGGGCACGGGAGGAACCCCCAACCCCTTCCCCTTCCATCTGTCCCAGCACATGCTTGCCTCTCAGGTAAGGAAGGTCACCCAGTCAGAAAATGATTTAGTTTGCCTGTACACCTGTAGCACTGAGCTGAGGTCAGCAGGACAGAAACATTGGGGCTTCGGTTTAGGATGTGTAGATAAGGATTAGGTGTCCAGTTTTACATTCTTAGGACCATAACTGTTGATGTAAACCTCACCTTGCACAGTCCAGTCAGAGCTGGGTTTTATTTAGTGCTGAAAATAAATCAGTAAAGCAACATTTCATGTATACGATGTCTGTGAAAGTATTTGCGCTAACACATGAGGACTTAATGACAAATAAAATTCCTTTTTTAAACGTGTCATCGGGCTTCTGTGGGGTAAACTATATGTAATAAGAATTTTACACTTAAAAAAAGAAAACATTTCTTGCTTTCCTATCAGATCTGTCCTATGTTTTCATAAAAATATGTTTTAAATAACCTGAAGAAACTAAACAGTTTGGTTGCTGTTTGTTGGAAAAATGTATCCCTAATTTGATTATTTGACCACTTGACTGGAAACAGTGATGTGTACAACTGTGACTCTAAGTCTTTCCTCTTTCATATTCCAGGGCATCCCCATGCCTCCATTTGGAGGGCTTTTCCCATACCCCTACACCTACATGGCAGCGGCTGCAGCGGCGGCCTCTGCCTCAGCCCTCCCAGCCACCAGCACCTCCAGCCCCCTCTCCAGGAACCCCTTCCTGGGCTCATCCCGGCCCCGGCTCCGCTTCAACCCCTACCAGCTCCCGGTATCGCTGCCTCAGAGCTCCAGCCTGCTCACTGCCAGCCTGCAGGGCAGCCTCAACCCAGGCTCTAAATCTTCCGAACCGGGCAGCAGGGAGACCAGCCCAGCCCCGGAGCACCACAGCAACCACAAGACAGGAGGGTCAAGCGGGAGGACCACTTCTCCCAAAACCTCCATGAAGGACTCTGTGAATGAACTGCAAAGCATCCAGAGACTGGTGAGCGGCCTGGAGGGCCAGAGGGAACCCTCCCCGACTGCAGACTCTCCCAAGTGATGAAGACTCTGTTTCGGATGAAGACTTACCAGAGGACAATAAGTGCACATGTCCTGTACAGCACATTAAGGAGACTGGGATGAGGGTTTGGCCGATATGGGTCGGTGAAGGCTGACAACTGGTATTTTTTGGAACAAAGCTGATAGACAGAAATTTAGACCATATAATTAAAATGTTACCTTTTTAAATTCACAAGAAAGGGTGGAAAGCCTGTCACACAACGTTTCGACCATCATCAGATAACACAAATCCCCCCTGGATCCTGGTGTTTTAGGGTTAGCAGCTCTTGAAGGCAGGCTGACCCCCATAGAAACTCTGGGTACATTTGTACATTGATGAAATGAAAAAGATAATTAACTATGAAGTAAATATATAAAATATACATGGAAACACATTTTAGAAAATGAAACACTAAAATAATGATAAAATACTCAAAAGAAAAATCTGACCACTTCAGTTCAAGGATGCGCCATAGGGTGCAACACTGATCAATTCCACTGCAAAAATATAATCAATCAAACTTTATCATATCTATTATATCAGAGGTGGACCACACAAGGCCAGTATCGGCCCCATATATCGGTCTAACCTGCCTGAGGGCCTGCAGCTCCACAGACTGAGCGGCGCACAGTGGAGAGTGTGGGTTGAGTTTGGTTAACTTGAAGCATTTTGAGCATCCAGGCCTGGTTTTGAAACACCGAGCCGAGCCCTGAATAGGAGCCTCATCACGCCGACAGGCAGGTCTCAAGCTGCATCCAAAAACTTTGTTTTTCCCAGGCCTGATCATTTCAAAAGGCGTGGAAGGCGAAGGTTCCGTTAGCAGAGAAAGAACCGCTAATCATTTCATGCCAGAAAATTTGTTTCTGAACTATTTATGTAATTAAAGATAAAAAAAAATTCTGTAAATAAAGCTAAGATCCAAGAATATGCAATTGGTATTAATTTATTCAAGGCTGTATATTAGCGTGTATATATTTCGAATTTAACTCGTTGCTTTTTTTCCTCCTCCTCCTCTCCCCCGTTTTACATGAACATATACTGTAAATGAAAGCTATTTAGCGCTTGTTGGTTTGAAAAACTGTGTATGAAGCATCGCTGATTTTTAGAAGACGTGTGTGCCATGTTTTAGTCTGCATCCACCGACAAAAATACAGTAGAGGAAGAGAGAAAGAGCTCCACATGGATTCAAAAACACCTCAGGTTATTTCACTCCAGCCAGGAGACATTCAAAGCAATTCCTCCTATGGGCGCATCATTCATATCTATTCATAAATATATTTAAAGATGAAAATATCTTGTTTATGCTGGTTGTCCGGGTTTTTTTTTTTTTTTTTTTTTTTTTTGGATTGTCTCACAATTTCAATAAAAAAATCGTTGTGCTGAAATCTTGCAGGCGTATCATCATTATTATTATTATTATCATTATCATTACTTTGTATTGTTGTTATAATCATCTAATTAGAGCAAAACAGCTGTAGAAATTTATAGAGCTTTTTTTTAATGAAGTCATCTATGGTTTTATACACACACAGTAGACACATACACACACAAGGGACAGGAGCGCCCTCTGTCGGCCAAATATCTAACAGGAAAACGGGCGCGTTCTGCCTGTGGTTTGTTGAATTTGTTAAGAAAATGTCAGTGGGTTTAATTCACGTGTATACGTATACATTTAAATCAGATGGGGAAATTTCTGGCTGAAATTTGTTGCTAAAAATTGCATTAAAGCTACAACTGTGAATATTAAATTATGTTTATAATTTTAGGTTTTAATTGACCATTAGAATAAAAGAGACTGAAAGGTTCTCTTCTTTATATTATTTTTAGTGTTATTTTTATTAGTTATATAGTAGCAGTAGTACCAGCAGTATGTCTATTAATATCATTCAAGTTAAATCGGGTCTATCTCCTGCATGCATCGCCGTCCAGGTCTATTTTGAGCAGGTCCTCAGTCACCGTCAATCAGCATTTCCTTTAGTATTGTGTGCCCGGCTGTATTTTTAGAAAGAGTCGAGTAATGTAAGTATTTGTAGGAAGAGCTTTCTCTGCTGCGCTCACTCACATCCTCTGCAGCCTGAGAGCAACTCCAACTGTTCCCTGTTTAACTAAAAGGGAATATGGAGCTCGGCCTGCATATTCTGGAACATAAATTACACATTAAATGTGTTTTTACGTGCGGAAATAATTTCAATATTATGGATTTTTAATAGGCTAAATATGTCATGATGTTCAGAGGTTGAACATGCAGTAACAACTATATTAATACTATAAGACAATGTCATTTTTGTCGATTTCTCTGAAAATAATTTTTTCATATTGTTCCATTACAATCCTGGTATTTAAAACATTTATCTTCAGTGTTTGGTACCAAAGTCAAAATGTGAACCACTGTGTGTGTGCGCGCGTGTGTGTGTTGAGGCCCGTGTGAGAGCGTGATGCAGCAGCGCTGTGTGTGTGACTGTATATGTGTGTCTCGGTTTAAAGGGTTAAGCAGGGGGAGTTTAGGGCAGCAGACAGCCTTTTGTCCGGGACCCGGCGCCTGTCGCCTGCCTGCCGGCCACAGCCTCCACACCGCCCCGCTTCCTAATTAGAGACCCCCCTCCCTCCTCCTCCCCTTCTTCTTCATTTTCTTTTCTTTCTGCAGCGATAATCACAAAACTCTCATTCTATTACGGGGGCCATTGTTGCCACTCTATTATCTTCAATTAACAGAGAGAGCGACTCGACCTCGCACTCTGGGAGAAAAAAGTATTTGTCTAAATCAATCAGTCAATGAGTGATCAATAGGCTCCCGTGGAGGCCCTGTGGATCATAACTAATGGATGGTGACGGCGTGGGGTAAAAAGGCCAAGATTATTCACAACTTTGTTAAATGATCAGTGTACGCCTATGTGTTATTTAAGCTTGTGTATGCCAACAGAAGAAGTTACACAGTTCGTTTCAGCACAGAAGACTAACCTTTCCTGCTTTTTTACTGTGTGAAACCTAAACAGCACCACAGAGGGCTGGCCTCAACCTTCTATCTTCTCTCCTTATCTGCAGGACTGAAGGAGACCTTTCCCAGTCTCACATCAGGCAGCATGCCCCACATTACACACACAAATATTAACGTTATATATTTGTTTCTTTTTATTTCTATTATTTATTCCTGTGATAAAATAGTCATAAATTGCAATATATGTTTGGTATTAGATTCAGCATTCTAGGTTATAAATGCACATGGTTTGGTAATACATTTAGTGGTGGAAATTACATTTCCTCAACTACTACTTAAGCATCATTTTGTGGGACTTGTACTTTACTTGGCTTTTTCCAATTTATGTCACTTTATACTTCAACTACGCATCATTTCAGAGGCAAATAGCATACTTTTATGTTACTCCACTACATTTATAATACAGCTATAGCTATTCTACATATTAGTATTTTACACAAAGCACATGATTGTCTTAAAAAATATGATGCTTTGTTATTGAATATAATACCCTAAAGAGTGTAAAATAGTTAAAAAGCACCAGCGTGACCAGCTACAAACATTAAAGTGCTACACACACATGAATGCATCAATAATAATAAACTAATATTATAATACAAAATAATACAATACTGTGAGGAGCCAAGCTTGTCTGCAGAATGAATAATTTGACCATTTTGCTGATAATACTTCTACACAAGTAATACTTTAAATGCAAGACTTTTACTTGTAAGGGAGTGTTTTTATATAGAGGTTTTGCTCCTTTTACTTCAATAAAAAAGCTGAACTTCTCCTACTATAGATGAAATTATTGATACGTGAATGATGAATTTAAGTTTTTGGAATCAGAAATAGCAATAGGTTTTGTGGAAATTACTTTCATTTTTTAAAATAAAGTAAAACTAATTCAAGTTGAAAAATATATATTATTAAGTGCACTTGACTGTATTTTTCATGTTTTACATTTTTGTAATGATGTATGTACCTGCTGATTTTTCTTTGTGATTTGTGAGTTGCCTCATGAGATAATAATACATTGATATGATGGGGAAGGAAAGGGCTGTACCAGGCTCTCACTCTGCTCTGCCACTGCTGCTGACCCTCAAAAATCTCCTTCTGATCCCTGTAGACACTGACTGATTTGGATATTTGAAGGTTTGAGACTGATGTATTTTAGATTTGAAGCAGCTAGAAGCCAATATTTTACACCAACATTATAAAACATTATAATATCAATTTTATTTAGCCATGTCAAGCTGTAAAATAAGTCTAAAACAGCATTTAGACTGTGGGGAAAAAAATCAGTAATAAATACTTGATCTAATTTCATAATATCAAAGTCTCTATTTGTGAATGAAAGGCCAGTATTGGTGCTGTGTATCGGTCTGATGGTGCTGGGGAAGTAGCCCAGAAACCTGTATGGTGTCTACAGAGTGTGTATTGTTATGCTGCAGCTCTGCAGGCTGCTCCCTCTCTCTCTCTGCCATTGACAGTGCAGGCGGCCTATTGGCTGCTCGGCTCAGGTGCAGCTGTCACACTGGTCCAAAGTGGAACAGGAGGGATCCAGTCGCAGGCCGCTGTTCTCCCTTCAGGATGAGGCAGGGAGGAGGAGGAGGAGGAGGAGGAGGAGGAGGAGGAAGGAGTGAAACTGCACAGCCTCTGACTCTCACTGCAACACTTCCAGGAGCCAATACCTCACACACAAACACACGCAAACACACACGGGTAGAAAACACAAATGCAAAGTTTGCTTTTAGTATTTCACCAATAAAGCGAGACATGCTAAAGTGAAAAGGGCAAGTTGCTTTGCGTTAGCTCCAATCAACAGTGCAAAAGATCCATTAAAAACACCTAATAAACACACCCATAAAATGCCCTTATAATAGAGTACAGGCAGATCACATGGGCCCCCAGAGCTGTAAATTCAACATGAATTGTATAGAATGAAAGAGAGGAATAATGTACTAAGCATGCAATAATCAGATTAGATGAGTAAAGTACCATAAAATACTATGTGCACAAAGTGTGTCATTAAAAAAAATCTGATTAATAAGTGAATATAACAATGTCCAGATAATTGACACAAGTGTCAATTATCTTGAGATTGTCATAATCAGATTGTCATGGTAGTTAGTGCTTTCAAAACAGGCATAAAGTTGCATGCAACAAGTCATGACTGACTGTGCATGTGTGTGCATTCGGGAGCCCTGTTTTTTTGGATAGTTTGGAAGTACAGAACCACAGCATGCAGGCCTGTCGCCCCCTGCTGGACACTGAGGAGGGAGAAGAGAAGTCCATGTCCTTCAGTGTAAAAGAGCACAGAGCCTAGCAGAGTTCACTCTGGCATTTGTAATAACACAAATCCAATGCAAAGCTTTCATTTTCAGTCAGTTTGCCTACTTATGTTGTGTTTTTGATGTTTTTCTTCCTCTTGCAGACACAGGACCAGTGTCTTATAAATAATGTCAACACTAAGCTTTTAAACTAGAATAACATGGTGCTGACATGCAGATTGACACTGAGACAGTATCTTATTGTAGTTGTCAATTTACATTCACAAGTAGTTATTTCTCCATACATTTGGATTGTTTAGATTATCAACTTCTCAGGACCTCAGCTTTTTTAAATCACCGATTTATTCAGTGTCTTTGTTAACTTCTTGTTAAACGTCATTAGAGGTCAGATCCTATCACAGAGTGCACTGTGCAAGGCCCTGGTCAGGTTAACAGCCAATCCTCTTGACATGCATGCTTTTCTCCTATTATTTTTACACACCCTACCCATATAATATATTCATATCAGAGCTATAGCGCCTATTTTGACTGCTTTTTTAAAATTTCAGTGTAGGGTGATTATGTATCTGCATGTTTCTGAACTGATAAGGTATACTATACGGTTTGTCCAGCGCTCCCTACACCAGCAGGTGGTCACATCTCAACCAGAGCTACTTCCAAAACAAACAACCACTGGGTGGCACACTTACTTACTTTACAAGTATCATCATTGCATCATCAAATACTGTATAATGAACTGCATGGCAATAACATGTATTAAAGGAGAACAAACTACAGTAAATGCAATTTATGATCATCATACACATCGCAGTGCAGTTACAGATAATATTTGTGTTGTTATTGCTGTTTTATTTTGGGAAAAATAGCAAGTATAAAGTGTGGAGATCTGCATCATATGAAATTTTAGAAGTCAGGAATGGACATTTTTAAATTTGAAATGAATACATAAAATGAATTTACACTGGAAATCTTTAAAAAAAATGGATCAATGCATTAACATGACAAATGACATCAATAGTAAATATGATGTAGAAAAGGAAGTACATAAAAAATAGAAAATTATGATCGGACACACAGTTTCAATAATTTGGAAGGGTGTGAGGGTGAGATTTTGTATATGTGTGTGAGGTCAAAAGTCCACTACCAACAACAGTTTGTTTGTATCCTTTATTAGAGTCTAAGGCCATTTGATGCTTCTCATTTAGAACATACAAATCAGACCTTTTTAAAAAGAATGCTCAGATGAAACTAAAATATAGCTGACAGATCTTGTTTACTCTTTTCTGCCACAGTACAATACAAACGTGTATGCCTGATTCTAACACACATTGTGAATGGCTAGTAACAGGTGCTAAATTTGAATTATTGTTGCTCCTGTTAGTCCTGTTAGTACAACAAAGGACTGCTGCTGAAACTTGGTTGTTACAATGTTAAAAGGTTAGGCATGGAAGCTCACTCTTTACGTTAGAAACTGCAATTTGACCAAAAAAATCTTAACTCAAGGTTCACTTACTAGCTTTTTCTTGAGCTCTCCTCAGCACACTAAAACTGAAAATAATAATAGATCACACACTAAAACTCCATCTCATGAGAAAGAGCAAGACATGCAGTTGAAAGCCCAGGAAGGAGCTAGTAAATGGGCCTTTGGTTAGAGCTTTGGTCCATTCAGCTTGGTGTAGATTGTTCTTGTCATAGCAACCAACTGTGGGTAATTTGAAAGTTTCAAGAAGGAAATACACATCTGGAGAGAAGCTTACATCTGAGCATCAAGGATCAGGGACAACAGGCAAACTACAGCTTAGTACCAGAGGAGCAGCTTTCCAAACTACTTTGTTAACAATAAAAGTATAAACATTTAGCACTGTTGCAGACTGTCTAGAGGTGCAAACAAGACTTTGTGCAATCTGAGAGCCACCTAACAGGTTAATGCAATAGTGCATGAAACAGGCTGACGCAATTGTGCATAAAACCTACAGTCAAACATGGTGGTGGAAACGTTCAGGTATGAGGATGATTTGCCTATTGTGGGGTTGGTGATTTTCACAGGAAGGACGACACACTGACCAAAGAAATGTACCAGCCTTGTTCAGAAGAGGAGTGTCATCTCTTGTAGTTAAGTTTTGTGTGGACAAGGATTCATTTGATCCTAAACACACTGTACATCAAAGCTCCAGCAGATCTGTTCAATTCCAAGAAAGAGCCAGGAGTGCTGAGCTGCATGGCCTCAACCCCAATAAACCTCTTTATGAAGGGCTGAAAAGGGAAAGGGTGAAACATACACTTTTCTATAGAGCTCTGGAATAATGGGGACTCTTTTAGAACTGATGCCAAGTAGACATACGGAAGACTAAAAGTGGGACTTTCAGTGAATACTAACAAACTTTTTTTTTACCTAATGTTAGTCAAATAATTATTTAATCCTGTTGGAAAAAAACCATTTGACCAAATATATTTTTTCTTTTTCTTCAGTCGACATGCGAGATGGGTTAGAGCTTTGAACCTCGCTTTATAAGTGTCTATTTGCACGCAGTCCTGATTGTTCACCCGGCATACATTACAGCATGTTTTGGAATAAATAAAACATGTAAGAGCTTTAAGTAAAGAGTATGTGTCATGGCACATCCTCCTATGACCTGCTGCTCTGGAGACAAATTACAAACTGAAAGATGTCGAACGGAAAAGCTGTAAATCAGAGCAAAGCCAAACACTGCGGGGCAGCTAATGAAGTGGCTAGAAAAGGCAGCGCTGGGTGACCTCCATCTTGTCATTCATTACTGCTAAGGGAAACGGCGGAGGCTCGTGTTGAAACGGACGCCTTTCACTATCCTAGATCAAACAGCAGTGAGCCTGCACCGCCGCTCTTCAAACCCAAATCACAAACACAGTAGTAGCCTGTTGCACATCCAGGCCTGTGTGAAAGTGGGGCTTTTGATCATGGCCGAGTCCTCGAGGAGTATGTGGAATCTGTGCGCCCGACCCCGGAGAAATCATTTGCTCTGATGGCACTAAGAGGCCTGGCCTCCACACACTGGCCTGACATGGAGATGAACACAGGAGATTAGCAAAGACTAACAGTCTCTGTCATGATGAACGGACTCTGGGGCCGAGTCAAGACGCTGAGACTAAACCCACCAGCTCTTCTAAAAACATACAACCCCCCCCCCAACACTTGTCCAAGCTCAGACGTATGTAAAATACACCCACGCCTGCTTAGATAAACTCTGGGCTGCTCCACAGACATGCAGTATACTCAGACTGCAGTTTGACTGATGCTGCTTCTTCTTAGAAACAAAGACAGTATACAGTATTTATAAGTGTTGTTTATTACTAAGTGACATGTTAGCCAGTTGCAAACACACCAATTTGGAAATTACCTTGAGAGATTTTAGTGTGTGATGTTAGGGAAAGTAAAGCCAAAGCCATGTTCTTACTATGCTTTACCAGTCTGCTGATAGTTAGACCAGTCAAGTGACCAGTGACGTTGGACTGAAGCTGCTGCATAGTCTGTATTTTGAAAATGTCATTCATCCCATTATACTTTCATATATACTTGAAAATCCTCAAAAGCAACATGTACTATAGACCTAGAATCTTCATTGAAACCCAAACTTCTGACTAGGATTTATTATGGTTAGCAGCTGTTTAAAGTACAACAGTGCTGCACCACTTAAGTGGTACAGAGGACAAATAGGTACAGAGAAGTATTGGGAAAATGATTTTAGTTCAATCATTGTTCAATTCAATTTCTATTTTGATTGCAGACATTTGAATTTGCAATGGCATCTGCAGAGGTGACATTTGGAGTGATGAAGAAATGCAGTTTGTTGAAATGTTAGCTGCTGCACCTTATTACAGTAAAAGCTGTCTCTAGAGGCAGTTTGAGCTCAAATTTGGCTGATTTGCTGATATCCTCCTTACCTTGCAATGCTTAAACTAATCTATTCAAATTTATTTAAAGCTGCTACAAGTAATGATTTATTATGGACAATGGATCAAATGACTATGTTTAATATGAAAGATGTCATTGGATGTGACAAACCCACGGAGAATTATCACCCAATGCTGCAGTTCACACCTTTACTGTTTGGTTCAGTCTCCAGCAGCAACATGCAGTTGTTTTCAGTGACAAAACTCTAAAAGCCCACTGTGCACTCCCTACCCAGCACCAAACGGCAGACAGACAAAGTTAGAGACTAGCTGGTGAACGTAGTGGAGCATTTAGCAGCTCAATAGACAGATATTTTTTTCAGGAGTTGGTGGAGATCAAAACAGAGCTAAAAGGAGAGTGAATATTGGACTTATATTCATCAGGTGGACACAAACTCAATGTATGATAATGTTGCTCTGTGTCTTCTGAATGTGTAAACATGCCACTGTCTGCTAACACATTCACCAGATCAACTTTATAAGGCGATAACATGTCACTGTTGTGTTTACAACTTGTTGCACTGCCCCCAAGTGGCCAAAAAATCTATTATGTAGGTTACTAAAATTAAATTCAACATTCATGTTTTTGAGGCTCAATTTGAAACTAAATTAGAATAAGTTTTTATCACTTTAAACTTTTTTTTTTTCAAAATTAAAATTCAGGTTCCTTAATTAAACTTATTAATTATTAAATTTAATTAATTAAATTTTCAGCAATTATGGAGCTCAGTGCATCATAGGAAGTCCCCCGGCAGTCTAGGCCTATAGCAGCATAACTAAGGGGTGGCTCAGGGGTCACCTGAGTCAGCCCTACTATAAGCTTTATCAAAGAGGAAAGTCTTAAGCCTACTCTTAAATGTGAGGAGGTTATCCGCCTCCCGTACACAAACTGGGATCTGGTTCCACAGGAGAGGAGCTTGATAGCTGAAGGCTCTGGCTCCCATTCTACTTTTAGAGACTCTAGGAACCACAAGGAACCCTGCATTCTGGGAGCGCAGTGCTCTAGTGGGGTAATAGGGTACTATGAGCTCTTTAAGATATGATGGTGCCTGACCATTTAGGGCTTTGAAGGTGAGGAGAAGGATTTTAAATTCTATTCTGGATTTTACAGGGAGCCAGTGTAGAGAAGCTAATATTGGAGAAATATGTCTCTTTTCCTGGTTCTTGTCAGTAAACGTGCCGCAGCATTCTGAATCAGCTGGAGAGTCTTAAGGGATTTATTGGGGCAGCCTGATAATAGAGAGTTGCAATAGTCCAGCCTAGACGTAACAAATGCATGGACTAGTTTTTCTGCATCTTTTTGAGATAGGATGTGCCTGATTTTTGCAATGTTACGTAAATGGAAAAAGGCAGTTCTTGAAGTTTGTTTTATGTGGGAGTTAAAGGACATATCCTGATCAAAGATAACTTCCAAGATTCCTTACGGTTTCGCTGGAGGCCAGGGCAATGCCATCTAGAGAAACTATATCTTTAGATAATGTGTTTCGAAGGTGTTCGGGGCCAAGTACAATAACTTCGGTTTTACCTGAGTTTAACATCAGAAAATTGCAGGTCATCCAGGTTTTTATGTCCTTAAGGCATGCTTGAAGTTTAGCTAATTGATTGGTTTCATCTGGCTTGATCGATAAATATAATTGGGTATCATCTGCATAACAATGAAAATTTATGGAGTGATTCCTAATAATATTGCCTAAAGGAAGCATATATAAGGTAAATAGAATTGGTCCAAGCACAGAACCTTGTGGAACTCCGTGACTAACTTTGGCGTGCATAGAGGATTCATCATTAACGTGTACAAACTGATATCGATCTGATAAATAGGATTTAAACCAGCTTAGTGCAGTACCTTTAATGCCAATAAAATGTTCTAGTCTCTGAAATAGAATGTGATGGTCAATGGTATCGAATGCAGCACTAAGATCTAGCAAGACAAGTACAGAGACAAGTCCTTTGTCTGATGCAATTAGAAGGTCATTTGTAACTTTCACCAGTGCTGTCTCTGTGCTATGATGCACTCTAAATCCTGACTGAAAATCCTCAAACAGCTTGTTGTTGTGTAGAAAGTCACACAACTGATTGGCGACTGCTTTCTCAAGGATCTTAGAGAGAAAAGGAGGGTTAGATATAGGTCTATAATTTGACAAAACCCCTGGATCAAGAGTGGGCTTTTTAAGAAGAGGTTTAATTACAGCTACTTTAAAGGACTGTGGCACATAGCCTTTTAATAAGGACAGATTGATCATATCTAGTAAATAAGTGCTAACTAAAGGTAAAATTTCTTTAAGCAGCCTAGTTGGGACAGGGTCTAAGAGACACGTTGATGGCTTAGATGAGGAAATCATGGAAGTTAGTTGACTAAGGTTGATGGGAGAAAAGCAGTCTAAATGTACATCAGGTTTTACAGTTGTTTCTAAGGTTCCTGTGTTTGAAGATAAGTCAGTACCAACTGAGGGCAGGAGGTGCTGAATTTTGTCTCTAATAGTTAGAATTTTATCATTAAAGAAGCTCATAAAGTCATTACTACTGAGGTCTATAGGAATACATGGCTCAACAGAGCTGTGACTCTCTGTCAGCCTGGCTACAGTGCTGAACAGAAACCTGGGGTTGTTCTTATTTTCCTCTATTAATGATGAGTAGTAAGCTGCTCTGGCATTACGGAGGGCCTTCCTATAAATTTTAAGACTATCTTGCCAGGCTAAACGTGATTCTTCCAGATTGGTGGAACGCCAATTCCTTTCAAGTTTTCGCGATGTTTGTTTTAATTTGCGGGTTTGCGGGTTATACCATGGAGCTAACCTCCTCTGTTTTATTATCTTCTTTTTTAGAGGGGCGATAGAGTCGAGTGTTATTCGTAGTGAGCCTGCAGCACTATCAACAAGATGATCAATTTGGGAGGGACTAAAGTTAGTATAGGAGTCGTCTGTTATATTGAGACATGGAACTGAATTTAATGCCGATGGAATCACTTCCTTAAATTTAGCTACAGCACTATCAGATAGACATTAGATAGACCAGATAGACAGTGTAGGAATGTTTGCCTAATGGCGTGTAGTCCAGTAATAGGAATTCAAAAGTTAATAAAAAATGGTCTGATAAAAAAGAATTCTGTGGAAAGACTATTAGATGTTCAATTTCAATGCCATAAACAAGAACAAGGTCGAGGGTGTGGTTAAAACAGTGAGTGGGTTTATGTACACTCTGACAGAAGCCAATCGAATCTAGTAATGAGATAAACGCAGCACTAAGGCTATCATTTTCTACATCCACATGAATATTAAAATCACCTACAATAATTATTTTATCTGTTTTAAGGACTAAACCTGATAAGAACTCTGAGAATTCAGATAAAAATTCAGAGTACGGTCCAGGAGCTCGGTACACTATAACAAATAGAATTGGCTGTAGTGTTTTCCAGGTTGGGTGTGAAAGGCTAAGAACAAGGCTTTCGAACGAGTTATAATTTAATTTAGGTTTAGGTTTGATTAATAGGCTTGAGTCGAAGATGGCTGCAACTCCACCTCCTCGGCCTGAGCCTCGAGGAATGTGAGTATTAATGTGACTGGGGGGAGTGGATTCATTTAGGCTAACATATTCACCTTGACACAGCCAGGTTTCAGTAAGACAAAATAAATCAATATTATGATCTGATATTAGATCGTTTACTAGAACAGCTGTACACACACTGCTGTAGAGGCTCACCTTCCACTGTGACTCATCATGACTCATCATCACTCACTGTGAATAAAACATGCACTCAGCTCACAATACCTGGTTTCATTGAAAGTGTTCTGTTTACCTGTGGTTTCAAACCTGCATCCCTATGTCAGACTGCTAAACAGTAAATCATGTCCACAGTGTCTTTGTTTTGAAACCACCTGTCCTGAAGGTTTGCACAGTGGAACACTTTGGAATGACTTAGGATGTTCAGACCCAAGTTTGACTGAGCCTGCATCGACTATCTGAAGTCAACTCCGGGATAAATGGTTTAGAGTCAATACCCATTCCCAAAAGACACTCTGACCTCATGCTAGGAACAGGAACACTGTGTGACTCTGTAAGAATTGATCCGTTTGGATCACGTCAAACATAAGTCAAAGCAAAGCAAAGCCCACTTCTGTGTTTGTGTCTTAACTGCAAAAACTCATTTGCAAACACTCTGGAGGACTATCAAAATTATGAGTTGATGGTGACGTTAAAGGGATTTTTGTATTGACCCCAAAAGTGTACCTCCATTTCTTGGACTGACCTTTAGATTCAACACTCCTTATGGAAACTGGCACACCATCACAGAAGACTCATGTCAATATGTGGATTTCCCATCTTGCAGACAACTAGTATTTTTAGAAACAATGTTGTATTGCATATAAAAGGACTAATACTTGCTTGCAGCGATGGGGAATTTGTATGCTCAGCAGCAGTAATTTATATGTTACCGAGTAACATTTACAATACATGTGAAACCACTACAGTGAGAAATACATTCAAGCATATTTTGGAAGAAATCATTTAAATAGGCCTTTAAATAACCCCCAAGCTTTTTTGTTATTTTTGACATTGCAGAATTTTTGGTAAACTCTGATTTTACTGAGAAGCTGAGCAAAGCGCCATGTGGGTGTTTGGATAAAGAAGAGCAGCAAACACTCACTGTTGGCGCCATGGTGGAGGTCTTGCCTTCCAGGCAACACTTACGAGAGAAAAGCCCTAAACTTGAAAACCAATTTGCATTTATTTCTGCAATGGTTCCACTCTAGCTCCATCCATAATTGAGTTTAATCAAAAATTAATTTATAAAAAGTCAATAATTGGACAATTAAATGCGTAAATAAATACAGTAAAATGTCACTGAAACAGCATTTCGGCCATTAGAAACCAAAATACATATCATGACCAAAAACGAATGCAAAGCCCTGCAACAATAACAGTCATTGTTATAATATTTAATTTTGGGTTGCAAATGTGTAGATGCAACTCTACAGTTATTTTTAAGTCCATGTCAAAATATCATCTCTACATATTGGTACATCGATGGAAGGTTTATGTAATTTTATTCTATAACACAAATTGAAATCTCAGCAAATGCATACACATAACAACAATTCTGCAGATATGACAGCATGCAAACACATACATAAAGACTCACATATTGACATCATCAGTGTGGGAAGTTTCTGCCTTCTATCCAATACTCACAGGGTTTCTCTGCTCCATGAGAACAAAGGCTGAACAAAAGGGGGAAAAAAGCCTTTTGAAATGCATTTTAGATGACTGCTGACAAGTCACTCACACCCAATAAAAACAGAGATATAGTGAAGTGCAGCAAGACAAATGGCTGCCCGGCTTTTACCGCCAGCAACAGAGAAAGGCTGGCAAACTACAGCCGAGATGATGGGGACAAAAACTAGTCCCTAAAATCCCAGAGTCCCATTTAACTTTAATGACCCGAACCAAACAGTAAAAAATAATTCAGACGAGCTTGTCCTTGTCACAAGTGTCTGTATTTTATGAGTTTGTCACAGGCAAAGATACACTGCTGTTTTACATTTAGATCAGAGACGTTACAGTGACAAAGGTCCAACAACAGGGGGAGTCTCAGGAACAGCAGAACCTGAACATCTCAGAAAAGAAACCAGAAAGATATGAAACTTGCATGAAGAGAAATAATGTAGTTCACGATTACTATAGTCTTACAATGATGGCATGCTTACCAACACCTGTTGATCAGAAGTGACAAACACTTTACAGTCTGAGACTCTCGGTTTATAAATTCAATTAACTTCCAACTGGTTCCATTTCCTCCTGACTGAAGTATTTGGTTTAATAAGTGAGAGTCAGAGAGGAGCCAGACATCTCTGATCTACATCTGCTATTAGAAAACCATATAAAAGGCAGCAGGGAAAGTCCAAATATATCACTTCCACATTCTATGCACATGGCAAAGCCATTTCTTCACTGAAGCACAACTAAAAGTCAGACTCAGGCTGTACTGATGATATGGGAAGGAGGAAGAAGCCAGCAAGGGATTTCGGAGGTTCCATCATGGGAGGTCTGAGCAACAACTTCCACTGTGTTGGGCTCAGGCCTGTGAAGTCTGCAGGATAACCAGGTCCCATGTCTGCCGTGTCACATGTTCAGGGATCAGAGGAACTGGAGGAGCTGGAGTGTGTATGTGAGTGTAAGTAAGACTATGGGTTTGACCAGATCTTGAACCGAGCAGCACATGATGCCTACATACCGCCAGCCAGGCAGCTTCTAAAGTCCAACTGAAATCAGCAATTGACCCTGACACTAATATCATCAAGCTGCGCTCTGAATGAAATGGTCACAGTGCAAACATGGCGCCCACTTCAAAGAGTCCAGGGGCTTACCTCTGAAAAACAAAGGGCATGACACTGTTTAAATATGAGCAATGGGGAACTAGAGAGACGCCAGAGCTTATGAGGTAGAGCAGAGAGAGAGGCCAGATAAACAGGAGCACTTTTATAGAAGCTGTAACCCTGCTAGTCTGCTTTTAGACAAGTTCAGTATAGTTTCATGCTAAAACAAAAAACACTTTATTTCAATTAATTCAGGGATTTAAAAAATAACCCATTTCCATTCATTTTAAGCTATAAAATACCACCAGAAAAATCTTAAACTGAGCCTTTTTCTGGAGCAGCGTGCTGCAAATGATGATCAGCCTCATGGTAGGATACACTGTTACTCATTCCATCACCTTACTATTTGTAAAGATGAATGTCAACACTCAAACAGTGAGCAGTGAGGTCGCTAACACCATTCTCATTGCACGCTGTGCACATCTGAACAGAGTGCTCATACATTTGGAGCTGTAGCCATAGCGTGTTATAAACTAATTGTTCAGTGTTGTCACAGAAATGTTTGGTTTTGCATTTTTTGCCATTTTTCACATTATATATGAGAACAATGTAGAACATGTGGACTCAGCTATGGCATTTAAAACATTTAGATTGAAGTTAAGCGAAACCAAAACCTAACCTAACCTTCACCCACACAATTAACCCGAAAAATAAATTAATGTATCAGCAATTTGCTGCTATTTTAATAAAAACAGAAATTCAATTTACAACTTTAATAATAAACTACTTATTCTGTTCAGGGTCACAGGGGGTTGGAGGATACACAAGTGACTATGAGCAGGGCCGTAACCAGGATATAAGAAATACTGAGGTCATTATATAGATATATAAGTTGTTTTATATAGATATATAAGTTGTTTCTACATAAAGACAATAAAACAAAATAAAAAGGTAAAACAAACTAACCTATGAGATTGCATGATGAATAATTAACCACACTTTTTTCGCCTGGCCTGAGAAGTCTAGAGCCACCTACTGCAATAGCTATAACTTACTACAAACCACTGAAGATGCATATGTGTGTGATTACTGTTTATGTCTCTCATCTCAATGTGACACTGAAATTTGTCAGTAAAACCAAGCATGATGTATGCCTTATTTCTAATGGTTTGTGAAACATTTTTTATAAATATTCTACACTATTCAGAAAGACAATAAAAATCTGAAGATGTCCCCCACAAACACACGCAACAGCTCTTTACCAAACAAAACATTGTGACTGGTCATAACATGAGAAATCAAATGCTAGATTCCTAAAGATATAACTAATATAATACCTATAGATATAACTAATGCAGATATCCATAATTGTACATTTCTAAAAATAACTTGCTGGTTGTAATTGCAGATGTGCAGGAGTAATATTTTGATTAATCATGATTGCAGATATGATTGACTGGCGACCAGTCCTGGGTGTGCCCCGCCTCTCGCCCAATGTCAGCTGGGATTGGCTCCAGCCCCCCGCGACCCTCTAAGAGGATAAGCGGTACAGAAAATGGATGGATGGATGGATGGATGATTGCAGATACTTTATGTAGGAAAAGCATTTTTACTAGTCATAGTTGAACTATTATAAGTAGAATTGTAGTGACCTCTGCAGCAGCTCCATCAGTTCTCACATGCTAACAGTGTTTGGGAAAGTGCAGCAGTGTGTCTGTCGCTGCTGATGGAAAGCGGGAGGACGTTGACTCAGTGTGAGTTACTTCTCCCTCACGTGTGATGGAGCTCGGTGGCTCCAGACCTCACTGTTTGCTCTGAGCTGTAGGTTAACTGCTCCGCGGTGGATACTCACACTCATTAATGTTGTGTATGTAAGCAGAGCTGATCTGTGCCAACACTGAGGATGAATAGCTTGAACTACTCTTTAAAATCATTTCAGTAGATTCACTGTTCTTATGGGAAAAAATGTTGTTGTGTAGTTAAACTAAGAAAATATTTGAAACATTTTAGAGAAAGCAACAGTTAATTGTTAATCATCTATAACATGATTGATTCTACCAAGTGAACTAAGTGATTTTTTCACATAGCTGCCACTTGAGGCATAGATGCTTACATTTAGAGAGTTCCCCAAACTAGAGGAGGAAACACCCAGCCAACTTCCAAATGTGTCAAACCAATGTTTGTGACTAAACTTGCAGAAAGCTAAACCACCACTCTTTCATTAATTGACCACAGAGGATTTGGGGCTAGATCTAATGTGACCACACAGCTTAATCCCTCCACATAATGAAGATGTACTCTCTGACATGTTCAAAACAACACTACAACACATCATGTGAAGCTAAGGTCCAAACAAATAAAAATAGCAACCATCCCTTTAAGAGGGTAATTGTTTCCTAGAAGTCAAGGCCTTTTCCAGTTGAACTGAATCACCCTCATCATCATCATCCAATCAGCAGGATTTTTTGGATTCCTGGACTGCAGATAAGCTTTTTAGCAAATGTTTCGCAAAGTTAAATTTAAACATTCAAGCACAACGTTACATTTTCTATAAATGCAGAGTCTTAATTATGTCCAGGACGTTTGAGTTAGAACCCAGGAATACATATGACAAAGCCATTTTTGTGCAGTTTTCATCTGGATCACACTGTCTTTAAAGCAGATGAGAAGTTCTACAAATGATATGGAGGAAATCATAACAGCCACTGAGGTCATGTGTGACATGTCAACAGATTCATGTCTATGACAACTGAACAAATTCCATCTGATAATGAAGACCGTGTGATACAGTTGAAAGCAAAGGAAAAAGCTAGTAAGCAGACCTTGAGTTGGGATTTTTTTTTTTGTCCTGGGTTGTGACACATAAGTCTGCTCAGTCCAATAAATTGGATTAAAAGAGCTGCTAAGATATGATGTGATGTTATTAAAGCTCTATTAATTAAACATATGCTAATAAATGTAATCTGACCTTTTTTCATATTTAATAATACCAGGACTGGGTAGCTCTACTCTGCAATACAAGAACAAGGCTGTTTCTTTATTTCAGTGTCTTCTGCGTGGATCATCAACTGGTGAGGATGCCTGGGACATGCAGCCTCAGTCTTTTAGCATGGTATTGTGTTTGTAGCCATCATGTGCATATTTAAGACCCCTTTTACAAGAATCTCATTTTAAAACAAGTAAGCGAGAAACAATAAAAGTCTACCAACTCAACCAACATGGAGCTAGTGTTAGCTTCATTAGCTAGATAGCTACAGCTTATAAAATATGTTAGTGACAGAAAATAAATGGTTGCCAGCTAGAAATGAGAAGCCTGCTTCTGACAACTTCTATCTGAATCAAGGACCCATTGTTTCAGATATTACTAAGAATTTCGAGTGGTACTTCTGCCACCATTGTAATTGTAAACTGCAGGACGTGCAAGAGCGGAAAGCCTGACAGGCCTACCAACAGTAAATAATGGATGCAGGGCTTAGCAAAACATCAATTGATTTGTTTGCCACGTAAGGGCAGAGGAACAGCAAGTAAACACAACACAGACATATTATCACCTGATAAAGTTGTTATGATGAATGTGTTAGCCACCCAACGGATGTAAGTTCAATATTTACTCTCCTTTTAGCTCTGTTTTGGTCTCCACCAACTCCTGAGGCAAATACCTGGCTCTGTAGCTGCTAAATACAGAACTAACTAGGAGCTAACATGGTTTGTCTGCTGTTTGGTGCTGGAAAAGTAGAGTACAGTGAGTTTATCAGAGTTTTTTCGTGTGTAAAACAGCTGCCTGCTGCTGCTGGAAACAAGATTGATGAGAGCAGTGAGACCAAACCAAAACAGTAAAGTTGCGGGTCATAAAGCCAAAACAATGAGCTGAAAGATGCTAAAATGTTCAGAGCTGGGGGGAACTGCAGAGTCCGGTGATAATTTTCTGTGGGTTTGTCACTGTGAGCGACACCTTTCACGTTACACATAGTCATTTGATCTTTTGTTCATCTAAAAATATTGATTAGTGCAGCTTTGAAGGTTTCTTACTCACAAAAACATACAGGAAAGTAGTTTTCAAGGTGCTCCAAATTCAAGCCTCTCCGTCTTTAAATCCAACTTGGATAATCAATCACATATTGTATCCAAATACTCAATATGACATGATGTTTTTGTTTGTTTGTAGTTGTTTAGAACAACTCCATCCTAGTATGTGCTAAACCGTGCTTGTGCAATCAGCCATGAACAATATTACACTGGAGGCCTGAGGAGGGGAGCCCAGACAGAAATCTCCACCTTGTCTGTGACGTACTGCGGCCACTTAATGCTCAACATTGGCCAGGAGTGAAAATGGCCAATCAGTGATTAGAAATGAAGCAGTGTGGAGAATGAGGAGGGGGCAGGGGGCTGACACTGTATCCAGCTAACAAGAAAGGAGCCTCAGCCTCCGCCATTTTGACTGTAGAAAAAACAAGGAGGCCTAGAACAGGCGGAGTAAGAAATGTGGTGGCGTGCATTAGCCAGACCTCGTTTCCCCACCTCCTGCCAATTACACAAGAAAATGTTTTGCCAGGGAGAGAAAAGGCCAGACTCCCACCACTGTAAATCTGACCCCGCCCCACTCCTTCCACCACGGTACCAACAGCAGCTACACTTCAAATGAGTGAAATCGAAGCAGTTTACCCACTGCACCACTTAGAAGATGAACCATGTTTTCAGCTTGACAATCTCAGAGGTGTCTGAGATGCGCAGCGTAAAGCACTGATAATACGCAAGGGAGGGAAAATGGAAGGAACATCCAGCAACCAACACTTCTACCCGGACAAAATCAGAATGTAAGAGCAGCAAAGCAGTTTATGTCTACATATCTGAATCCTTCATTCAGATATGTGCGAGACTTGTTTTCAGCAATGCAAAATGTAGATTCACAGTTTGAAAATAGTCGTATCCCAAAGGCCTAAAGCAGGAAAATGACCTGGTTTTCAATATAATTACAACATAGTCAACACAACATGATTCTATTCAATAGATACCTTCAAAGTCAGCACTTGTGTATGTATATAATAATATGTAATTGCAAAATTTCCAGGTTTTTCGTTAGTTGTTTGTGCTGGGAATAGGGTCCGATGTTTTCAGATTTAATACTTTGACATCTTCTACACCTTGTTTAACTATCCTAAAAAAATGATTTTACATATTTATAGGTTTCAAAAACATGTAGCTGAAATTAAATGTATAGCTATTCCAGGCCTGTCGCCTAAAAATGACATTTAATGAGAAAAGTGGACAACATTGCACTTTGAGAAACAAACAGGAAGTTGTTGATTTTCTTACATGTCATCGTTATCCTGTCAAAACCACGTACCTCCAATATATCTACTTTTCATAAGCTGAAACAGCAGCCCTGTTTTCAGTTATGTGAGAATGCATTGTTGAGAAAATCAGATGAGTTTTTAAACAATTTATTTAACTTCAGAAGTGGGTGGATTTTCTCAATCCATAAAGGAAGGAAAAACAGTTTATTTTAAAAATTCAAAATCACCTAATTTCGAGATACATGGTTTTCACTGGACAGTGACAATTTGCACTTTTTTTGTATAAATAAAATATTACTATGAAAAGAGCAGACTATTAACATGAAATATAACAATGTTCCTATAATGTAATACTTAAGGCACTATGTGGAACACAAGCAGGGTGTTTTAATTTACAACCACATGCACTTAAGATAAGATAAGATAAGATAAGATAAGCCTTTTATTGTCCCACAGCGGGGAAATTTTCAGCGTTGCAGCAGCCAGCAAAAGTGTCATATATAGAAATACAATAAAAAATAAATAGAAAAATAGTCCTATACACAGTATAGACAGAAATAAATAATAGAGTGACTGAGTGCAGCTGTAAGTATGAACAAATAGATAAGATAAAATTATTGCACATATATAACATACATGTACATGAAAATATTACACAGCAACAGATGAAGTAAATAACATCATGAATAAAAAAATAAAATAATTTTTTTTTTTTTAAAATACAGTATATATGATTTAATATAAAATGTAATGAAGTTAGGGATTCAGTGGAGGGTTAATCCTGATTGTAGTCGCATGAACACTGTGTTTTTTATCATACTGATTGAAGATTATATGAAAATATAGTTATAGGGTATAAAATAAGGCATTTTGAGTCCTGTGGATACTGGTGTTTGTCTCCCTTCCACTGATCACCAAATGGAAGTCATAGTTCCCAGTCCAACACTGGTGTCAGACTGACTGCAGCTGTAACCTCCTCCTGCTGCGACCACGTGACGGTGGGAGTGTGTGGAGGTTCAATTCCCCTCCAGAACTCAGCTCAATTCTGCTGCTATAAAAAAAAAGAATCTAACTTTTTGATTGCCTTGCAGAGGTGCTGCTTGGGTCTGGCACAGTGAGGACTGACATTCCCCCAGTGGAGAGGGGACTGAAGGAGCACAGAGGTCAGGCTGAGCTGAGAGCAAAGCGGGAGGTAAGAATGGACAGAGATCACTAACACTGATCCAAAACTACTCAGTATTTTCTTAAGTTGAATGCTTTTTCACTTTTGATTAAAACTGTACATTTTCCTATGGAGTCTGGTGCATTTCTGCAAAGCTAAAGCCTGTCAAAAATTAAAATAGTTAAGTTCGTCAAATATGAGCATGAAACAGCTTTTTCTGATTCACTACTGCATGTAAAGTTGTTTGGTTACTATGGACAAACAGTCACATTTCTGCAGGTTTCCCACCTATTCACAGTAATTCCACAGGCTTCGGCCTTATGTGTAACATGCATGTAAATATACATTTATCTCATGAACTGCTACATGCTCTGATATTATTAGAGCTGGACGATGTAAGGCCCATAATTCTCCCTAATGAACAAAATGCTGAATCTTCCAGACTCCACAGGCTCTGAATGAGTGCAGGATTTAGTATAATTGCGTTCTGGCTAATTAGACGGATTGTCTAATTGGCTCTGACTGAATAAGGGCATTTACTGAGATAAATGCAGCCACATCACAATGGAGGCTTTTGCAGAGTTTCTGTGGTGTGGATAGACATCAGCACACTCAGCTAAACACACCTCAGGCGTTATTTCACAGTTAATAGTTAAATCAACAAGCCAATTAAATGTATCACGAGAAAAATATGAAAATAATAGAATAAAAATGACTGATGTATCGACTTTAGATGGGAGCAAATTAAGCAGAGGATGTGAGGTTTGGTGTGTAAGTGAGGCAGGGCGAGAATGTGTGTGTAGTTAATAGTTTGAGGTTGGAGAATAAAGCACCCAGCAGCAGCTCAATCTCCACTTTTCAGCAGTTGGAGAAAGTCGTAGCAGAGTGTCTGTCAGCAGCGCTATCGGGCTGCTTGGAAAGGCAGCGGAGCAGAGCTGCAAACACACACACACACACGGCCGAATGACAAACGGTGGCCGTTCAATCGCTCATGTCACCAACAGATATATAAGTCACACTGGCACCTGATTTATAGACGCACTGCAGACTTATGCTTCATTTACCGCAAAACCACAAGCGCATATTTCACCTGCGAACACAGCGCGGCCTACGCGTCAGTCACCCACCACCGAGAGGCTGCAGGTCTGCAGAGTGATGGCTGCTGGTGGGTTATTAGGCTACTACACACAAGGGCAGCGTGCCACAGCCTAACCTGGCTGGTGCTGTAAAGAGTCTCTAGAATATCATTTCCAACGGGTTTTACATTCAGGCCGTTATGATGAGGCTGGAAAGTTCACTAAAGGATCATTTGAGCGCAAGAAGTGATCCATATGAGCCGTCACTGTGCCAAATCTCGGTTTTTTAAATATACATATATATATATATATATATATATTTACCAGAGTTTGGTTTGTTTCTTTAAATCAAATCATTCGTTGAGTAGTTATGGCCCCACAGGCTATATACCTGCAATTTGAAAAAAAGAAGAAAAAAAAAAAAGCAAGGGCCCTCTGTTGCGGTTCATAGTCGAACCATAATAAGTAAAAAAGTTAAATTGTAACAAATAATCCAGGAACGTTAATATGATATCATATGTTTGAAGCACTTCATACATTAGTAACATGTTAATAACATTGTAAAGTGCCAAATAAACACTCTATAGGCCACTCAAAGAGGGATGAGAAGACTGGAAAAAGTTTAGTTATTGTAACAAAACGGGGCCCTGATATTAGACACATTTTTCTGACACTAGAAAAATTGCAAAAAGTTATTTTGCAAATAACAAAGGTTTTAGTCTTTTACTCAAACTTACTAAACTTTTTCATGGTCGACCAATCGTATTTTTTTTTAGTATATCCTACAAGTAGGCCTGGGTTACTGCACTTTATTTTGCAAATTGGCAGAGATTATTTCACGTGTCGATTTATTGAGATGTATGATCAGCCAGAGGAAGAATGATGTTTTAGACGGATTACAGATTGTTTTTGAGGTACCCTATATATTTGTGTAGGCTATTTTATTTTATATTTAATATGAACTGCTATCTTTTGTAAATCTATTTATTGAAATGTATTGCTAGTCAGAGGTAATATCTCGTTTGCTGGATTTTGGGGGTTTAAATTATTCCTGGAAAAAAAGATCCTAATTCTTGAGGTGTAGCTTATTATCGCTGCACTAAAGGGCGGTCATCATTTCCTGAGGCAATTGAACGCTGGAGTAATATTCTTGAGTAAAAGTATGTTATTTTATGAAAGTAAAATGTTTATTCCGCTATGATAATTGCTGTAGACGGGTTTGCATTGTAGCCACTTCTATAGCAGTGTGTCAGCATCAATTTAGGTGAATGAAAGGCTTCCTGAGGTGTAGTCCACCCTGCTGACCTGAAGTAATGATCATCTCACAGCGGCTCAATATTGACAAGTTCATTCAGGCAATTACAATTAAATTAGCATATAAAATAATGTATTATCTTAAAGCAAGATCATATGGAAAATGATTATACAGTAAATGGATAGCAGAAGTGCATGTTGGCTGAGTGTGGCAGATAAATGTAGATGGTGGTGGGAGTGTTGCTGTCCAGTGACTGGATGTTACCGAGGCTAGGAGGATGCACAGTCCGCCTGGAAAGCGCTGCTGCCCCGCTGCAGCGTCAGGACCAGCCCGGTGAGAGAAGCAGGGGGACAAATCACTCTCTCCCTGCTGCTTTCACACATCAAGGGGGCTGAGCAACTGTGTGTATGCAACGTGTAGCAATGTGTGTGTGCATGCGTGTGTGATTCCAAGAAAACACCCCACTGAGTTCCCCCCTCAGAGCTCAGAGTGCGCACTGCACAGGCGCAGAACGCAGCTCGGTGCTGGAGAAGCTGAAAGGCACTAAGGCAGCCGAACCGGCCGACGCAGACACTTCCCAGCGGACAGCCGCCGCTGCAGCCTCCAGAGTCCCGCTTGAGAACAGGCGTTTTTAAAAGCACGTGCAGCCGCTGTGGGAAGGGAAACACCCCGCTGTTTACAGGCTGAAGACAGAGCTGCGGTGCACAGGGATGGATTTAAGCAGATGATAGCTGACTGCATGAGGTACAGTAGAGACACGCTGGTGCTGCTGCTGATTAGCTGCACTGTAAATTGATTATCTGCTGATTATCTGTGTGCTTGTAAACAGCGCTGTCTGTTTCAGGCGGGTGTATTAAGGAGACAGTGTCAGAGGACAGGAGGGCTTTAAAATACAGTGTCATCCTCTGTGAGGGAAATCAGCTGCGATCATTAGACTACTCAACTCCCACGCCACGACAATCTGATATGGAAGATTTGAATCTGACAGTAATGGGCAGAAACACGGTGGCGGGAGCAGGAGTGTGAAACAGGCTAAAGTGGTCCTGCAAATTACAATCATTTTCTGTCCATTGCTTATTTCTTTGTTTGTGATTTTTTTTTACATAGTTATTATTATGTAATAACATGATAATCAAGTTAAGCAAAAATGTTGGTCTAATTTACAGATGGAGGGTATATTTAATTTTACTATTACAACAATTTATAATAATAACAATTTATTTTCACCACATTATTATTATTATTGTTATTATTATTAGAACTTTACGTTTGAATTGTATTGCTTAAATATTGGCCTGTACCTGGCAGGTATTAACAAATGCCAATTTGAACGTAATAAAATGATGGCGTGAATATTTTAAATTTAAAGTTTTATTCTCAAAATATTTTTCAAATATGGAGGATGGTGTTTGAGGGGTTCTTGATTAATCTAAAGTAGCCCTCGACAAGACATTGGGTAGTCTATTCATTTTTTTTCTGTGGAGCAGGATTGGAAAGCCACCCCTGATGGCCACTGAAGTCACCGTGGGAGTTTGTGTGACAGTGGCCATCGCATTTTATCCTGTGGGAAAGTTTGTGGTTAGATTAAACGTCAGAGCTCGGCTTGAATCTGTTTCCTATATTCGATCATTTTAGGGGGATTTTCCAAAAGGAATCTCTGTTTCAGTAGGTTGTAGCGGATTTGCAGGGAAGTGGAATTAAATACTGTCAGACATTGCAGTTGATTAGAGATGTTGGACGTTTTTGCGTGCTTTATTGACGTATTGGTCATCTGATATTGTTTGTTGTTTAGACTGAAAAGTCTTCACTGTTGATGCTCAGGCCTTTATGCATCAGAGCTGCAGACACAAAATGGCGCAGATTGAAATTTATTACAGCAGTCTCATTTAACACACACACACACACACACACACACACACACACACACACACACACACACACACACACACATCTCATATAGCCTATACAACACACATAAATCATACAATTTTTAATTGCTTTTCTGGCTTTTTATTTGTCATTTAAAAGTCTGGCTCTACTATCTGCAGACCTCCTGAAAGGATTTGAATATCGTGGTCAGTGCAGATTAAAATATAATGCATACTTATAGTGGCAAGACCACATGACTTCCACCAGCAGCATGGGTGGAAAAAGTGGAGCTAAATTAAATTTGTCAGATGTGCACCAGGGACAATAATGTTTTTTCTGAACTCTTTCTCAATGTGGAAATGCTCAAATGTATCCTCTAGATTTTTCCAGACTTTCCACATCTGCATAGGAAAATTACTGACACTCACTTATCACTGCTGTACACCCATTACTTCTTCTTCTTGAAATGCATTGTAATGTTTTACAAGCAGATTCATTTAAAGCAGACATTTCTTACAGTGTAAACAGCAGGCACAAACCAGACTCCCTTGAGGATTTTACACATTTAAACACAACATTATGTATTCAAAATATGATGAACTGATCCCTAGTAGCACTTTAGAACAGAACTGTTGTTCTCATTTATTTACTTTTTTATAGTGTTGACAGGTACCAGAGTGGCATAGTGTGCGTGGGAATACATGCCCTGAATAGTTTTCAGAGTGTCCAGAGTGACAGAAACAGAATCAGGATTCTGGCTCGTGTTGCTCAGTTAAACAGGACCAGTGAAAGGCCCAGTTTCACACTGTAAAAAAGGCTCTGTGGCCATTTCCCTGTCAGCCCTTATCTTTATTAGCTTTCACAAATGTCTCCATCAGTTTACTCTGGACGCCGCCTCTCCACTTTCATGGCTAAGAGAGTGGCCGCTCTGTGTTTACAGGCCCACATCCCCAGTATGCAACCCTGAGAAATGAACAGCATCGGGCTTTCATGGGCAGGGAGAAGAAAGCAACAAGTTTTACCCTGACGTATAATACTTTGCGTAGTTTTGGCCTCATTTCTTCAGAAAGATTGGTGGTTAAAATAATTGAGAACACTATAAAGTTATAGGAGAGTGATGAGAACTTGTCGTCAGTGTGAAATACAGTAGCTGAAACATGAAATGAAAGACAAATTACAGTTGGAATATGACATATGTCAGTCTGAAGTGTCAGTCTGAATGCTTTTAAATTAAAGCAAGAAAAGAGCATTTTAATAATGTGTATGAAGCAGAAATAACTAGTTTGTTAATCCCTCACCAGTAGTTCCAGCCTTGTAAGTAGCACTCAAAAAGCAGTGTCTGCAGTCTGGAGCTGGATGACACCCTTCAGAGGCTGAATGCAGATGTGAAGCTCGGAGCAGCAGCAGCTGGATGAGACGCAGACACAGATGAAGCCGTGTGAATGACAATCTGCAGTGGTTCTGTAGGTGTGAGAGACAGGGGGACATAAGACCGTCAACATAATGACAAAACATTTTACTCTATTTTTACCGTTAGTTTAACCAGATGTTTTCATTGGTTTTGGTCCGTTCCTGTTAAAAAATCAAATCCATCTAGTTTGAAGCTGCTTTTGATCCCTGCATGTTTCATAATTAAATTAAAATCTGCCCTTCAGGTGCATCACTTTTACAACTTGTTACAGTACTTCACATGCATTCCCATACCAAAGTGCACTCTCAGTTGCATTTTTACTACAGCTATGATCACAGTATGTCAGTGTGATTTGCTGCTGAGGCTTTGATCCAGAGTCTCATCCACAAATTTAAAATAAAAGCAGGGGTTTTGACTTGCTGACTGCCTGTCATGGAGCTAAACAGCTTTAAGTCTGTACGGGCTGAGGCTCACACGAGACCATTATTAGCTGCCGGGATTCTCTAGATACCGGATGAGACGGTAAAGTTGGTCCAGGACTTTGTGACCTTTTCAGAGCAGACGAGTACAAAAATGCTGAACCGATGTGTGAAGTTTACCCCATTGCATGATGGGACGCCATGAAGGCTGTCCACGCATACTGTGTTTAAACTTGGTTTTCAAACATGTCAACTGAACATGTTAAGTGAATATGAAGTTTCGCTTTATGATCAACTGAGCTGTTTTTTCATGTCTATGTCTAATAATGAGCCACTCTAACTACTATTTTCCACCGTCAAGCGTCTTTGCCAGACTTTCTCACCAACAACAGCAACTGGTGGCTGGACACCCAGTCCAGTCCAAACAAATGAGCTCATATTTGCTGAAGAAACATACATTCTTGTTCTACAAACATAGAGCAGAGAAAAAAATATTTGCTGGATTTTTATGTCCACATTTGACATTCAGACTATTTTTATTTCTTCAGTTTGGCTTATTAATGCAACTCAAGTAAGTCTTTTTATAGCCAAAACATATGTGGCCTGTAGTGGTATTAGCACACCTTAGCAGCACATGATCTCAGAGCAAGACAGGTGTTCATTTCAGGGAGGGGAGGGATTTTATACACTATAATTAAATATTAGATATTTCAATTTACATTCAAAAGCCTGGTGAAAATGTGTGAGATGATGGCCAACATCTGCTGAGGTGCAACGTCAACATTTTACATCTACATTACCTAAATTTACATTAAACAGAGGATAACTACCACATACAAAAAATGTGTTAACACAATTAATGAAATATTGATGGAATATTTTACAGGCATTTAAAGAAAAAGTAGTTATGAGTAAATGAGACTGGAAAGAATATTAAATGATGTCCGTTAACTACAAATAAAAAAATAAAACTAATACAGAGAAATAATCTAAATACAATTTCTCCCATGCAGGTCAACATCTTAATCCATTTCAACAAATCTTCTTAGGCAAAGCTAGGCTAACTTTTTTACAGTCATCATTGTTACATAGTTATATAATACATAATTCATAATTTTGTCTATATTTTCAGTTAAAAAGGTATTACCAAGTAAAATGAATGTAGATTAATGTAGAATATTGAAACTTGGAGTTTAACAGTTACGCTCGTGGTACAAGGCTAATGGCACCTCACATTCATTGGAAGTGAAGTGTGGTGAGCAGACTACACATACATGTAGCAGTCTACAGGCTACACTGAACATGTGCGTTTGAGAAAAACTTGATGGCAGTGAGGTAATCAGTGAAGCATTTCTACAGTTAGCATGATAGTATGGGATTCATGTCATCTATTATTTGCATTAGAGAGTCTATATTATATCTGTGTCACATGCCAGTGGGCATTTCTCTCTGCGTTCACAGCTACTCACTGATAAGTCTGACAGCTGAGTATGTTTCTAATCCTGCAGAGATGCTGCAGGAGAAGGTTTCAGCTGTGACGGATGAACGTATGAGCCGGGCTCAGACCGGCGGGGAGACAGATCTCCTTCCAGACCAGTCACGACTGGGTCCGTCCACAGCTCCCACCATTCCCAGCTCCAGCGAGCCCGACCAGGTACACATGGAGACCCTTGAGTCCACTCGGCAAAAACACACACAGTGGCTTCTTACGGCTGCAGTTTATAGATTGTTGAAATATGGAGGGATCATTCTCTAGATAGTAAGAACTTAACTAAGTGGAAGGACATGTTGATGGGATTTTTTATTAAAAAATAAATCAAAACTTGTTTCCTAGCAAAGTTCAGTGGAGAGCGAAACAGCGGAAACATCTGTTTACACTAAAGAGTGTGTCATACCAACAGTACCTAAAGCCAGCTTTTCATTAATTGTACTTTGATGAATCTTGTGTCAAAACTAATGAAATACTTCAATCAATAAAATGCAGTAAAAATCTTTTAATTTGACATATACTGCAGGTGATTGTATGCATTGCTCTGTAGCGTGTCTATGCAAATTTTTTAGATTACATTATGTTTTTCTTGATACCCTATTTCTAATAGGTTGTGGTGACGAGATGGTTTGGTTTGTGTTGCTAACAGAGATTTCCGCTCTCTTTCAGAGCATAGAGAACATTAAAGTCGTTCTTCATGAGAGGGAGCTGTGGAAGAAGTTCCATGAGGCCGGCACCGAGATGATCATTACTAAAGCAGGCAGGTCAGTAAAGCAGCGGATACTCCATCTATCAGCCACAGCACAGTCTAGACCTGAAGATGGGAAAATAATTAGTTCTTTTTAGGTTAAAAACTGGTCACTCTTATTCTCTATTTAAACATGTTTCTAATCCACCACGAAAAAGTCATGTTTTGCATGAAAAGTATAGAAAAGAAAGAAAAGTGATAGAAATGTGTGTGTATGTGTGCTTGTATGGTAGCTCATCTATTAATTCCATTATTAGAAATGACCTTAATAATCAGCACTACTAAGTAAAAGCAACATCACACTGTAAAAATACTCTGCTACAAGTAAAAGTCCTGCATTTAAAATTTTACCCAAGTAAAAATGTATGAGCAACAAGTTACTTGAAGTATCAGAAGTAAAAGTACTTGTTAAAAGTACTTGCATAACATTGTGCATTGTTATGCACAATGGCCCCTTTCAGAGTATTCTATCATTATATATTTTATTTCATTATTTATGATTATTTTTAATTTCTGAAGCATTAACATGTAAGGAGCATGTTAATGTTGTAGCAGGTCAAAGTAGAGCTCATTTTAAGTATTTCATGTACTGTTGGGGTGTTTAATCTGTAACAATACATCATTTTATTAGATGATTATAAGTTTTGTATTTAAACTCTTAATATGTAAAGTAACTAGTAACTATAGCCAGATACATGTAGTGCAGTAAAAACTACAATATTTTGCTCAGAAATGTAGCGGAGTAGAAGTACAAAATAGCAGAAAATAGTACTTGAGTAAATGTACTTAGTTACTTTTCTGTTACATGATTAATCATTAGGTATCTCACACACCACACAAAAATGGGATTCAGATCAAGTTGCTACAAATAACAAAAAGCATTACAGCATTAACACTCGAGTTTATTCATCACCAATAGAGATGTAGTGGCTTGAATCTGCCTTTCCTCGAAACAAACAGTTTCACTGGATTTTCACCAAACCTGGACAACGCTGATATGTTGTTAATCAGATAACATATGAAGAGCTGCTCATATTCTTCAGGAGAAAAACATGTAGTAGTTTGTGGAAAATTACAGAGAAAGTGATATTTAAGTGATGGATTCATTATGTAAAATGAGTAGCATACCTTTCTGTGACCATCTCTGTAGACAGCTAATAGTAACATATAGCAGTTATAAGTTTGTCTTTCAGGAAGAGACAGAATGTTCCTGCAGCAGTGACTATATAATTGAAAACACAAATGACTGCTCGGCTTGTTGGATTTAATGCGACCTGAGGATTAGATAGTGATGCCTTTGGACATTAACCAGAGAATGAGTACACTCTCAAATCGACCTCCGCCTCTCATTCCTCATGGGATGTTTTTTTTTTCCAGTAAAAAATGTAAAAGGTCACCACATTTTTTCCTTAATGCTGGATAACCATAAGAGATGGGCTTTCCCTTGTCCAGCTGATGAAGTGGGCTCTGAATCCTTAAAGCCCTTTGAAGGGCTGTGCAGCAGTTTAGCTATGCAGCTGTGCTGGGAAACCTGTCTGGATTTACCTACAGTCAGTCTGCAGCAGACACGCTGAAGGTCACACAAATACTGGCTTCATCCTCCTGGACAGCTCAACAGCTCTGAAAATGAACTCACTAAATGATATCAACACTGGACTGAATTATTCAAGTATGTTATGAATAGTGCATGTAGAGCTAGTCAACGTGTGATCATGACAGAAGACATTGCTGTAGCAAAGAGGATGTTGTAGTATCCCAGTAAAATACAGTAGAACATTGTATTAAGTCTGACTTTTCCAGTGATTCTCCAATAATGTTTAAAATATGAATCACAGAGCAGACAAGAAAATGTAAAAAAACAAAAAAGGAAATAAAAGTGAATAATCGAAACCAGGCTCAGATCATCTTCAAGTGCTCTCAATAGTAGTGAAAGTTTAATCTGTGCTTGACTGTTTAGTTCTCACCCAGGACAACAGTGACAGTGAGGTTTGTCTAGTAATCAGTCATATGATAAATCATGAAACAGAAGCCAAATTATTTAATTAAGAGACTTAATTATATATTTGATAACATCACAAACCAGTGTGGATAAAATAATAGAAAAATAAAGAAAATATGACTATGAAACAATATGAAGCTGTGTTCTGCTTGATTAGGGAGGATTCTGGAAAAAATATCTGGAAAAAAAAACTAAAACGATAGTCAGCCAAGCCTTAAAATCTTAAATCAAACGAGACTGGTGTCAGATATACCAAAGCAAGGCTCGTTTACAATTTTTGGAAGGTCTGTAGGATTCCATCACTGAATGCTACATGCTACCAAAGCATTAGTTCCATGTATTGGCAAACAGGCGTTAGTCAGATGTTTAAATGTTTCCTAACTAGCTGCAACTGCACATTGATTTCTTGAAGCATTTCTGTTGTGTGGCTTTGTGGCTGTAAGCTACTGTATTAGCTAGCCACCTAACTCATGTTAGCATCTCAGTCTTTCAACCGTTCTCCTTTAAGCCAAATGAAGCGATATAAATATAATCAAATAGGCAGACACCAGTATTCAGAGGATGTGAGATTTGAAGTTACTTGTCAGCAGGACGATGGGCCTGTATTCTAATTTGTTTGTATGTTTTCTTTAATGACTGATTGTGCGTCTTGAACACACACATCCCACTGCACAGAATAATGTCCCTCTGTCTCACATCCCATATAATATCACCATACTTCCCATTTCAGCCTCCAGTGTAAACAGTGCCAGCGGGGATTATTTCTGTACTTCTGCCCATCATTCCCATTGCTTATGATATCATGTTACTCAACAGCTAATCTTCCTAGGCATGGGGATGCAACAACACTGCTAGAGACAGATTTACACATAAGTGATATAGCTCTGTTGTTCCCAGCCCTTTTGGCTTGTGAGCCTTTCAAACGAAGCAATGTCCACTTGCGACCCCTCACCCCTCACCAAATAGGCTGGATTTGTCTGTGAGTTGTACGCAGTTCAACCAAAGAGTGATTTTTCTCCTTCTCAGATCATCTCATTTGAATATTTTCAGAGGCCTGTAGACGTAAACCTATGAAGTATTTTAAGAAAAAGCAAAGATGGGGAAAATAATATCTGAAGAAATTAATATTGTGTGACATAAATCTGTCCTCTTGCCTCTCCTGCCGATAATCTTGGAGCCTTTATAATTTATTTTGTGACCTCTTGGGGGTCCCGATCCCCACTTAGGTGCCCAAAAGCACAGGTTTAGATAACATGGTAAAACTGAGAACCTGTTTAAAAACGTTCTGCTCTTTGGTCCAATTGTCTAGCACTATACAGAGATGGCTAGCAATGACAATGTGTCCCATTCAGTATCTTAGTTGAAGTTATGATAAGACCCAGATTGTAAAAACCATCAACAAGGGAGAAGGGGATGCAGGGTATCTCTTAAAAAGATAGTCTTCAGTGTATGATACAGTAAGATGGTGAGTGACTATGCCATTCTACGTGGAACTGAAAGGTCAAAGGTCAAGGGGAAAGAGCAAAAACAGGATAGAGTGATGGCCGGGATGAAGTGGCAGCGTGGATCTGCGGGGTGTTGAGTATGATGAAAGCCTGTGAGAGTGAGGGGTTGTGTCATGTCAAAATGTTAGGTGTTATGTGTATCATTACATGATAAACTGACAGTCAGTTTTACTTTTGTTTTGTGATGTTTTCAGCTGTGTCTGAAAGCAGCTAAAATGCTGCTGAACATTGAGCATGTGGGATGTGTTTTTGAGAAGTTTTAAAGTACTTGGACGGAAAGCTTCATTTAAAAACACATCAGAAGCCCTAACAAACAGACCTGTGACAGATTGGAACCTTATTCAATATATTCTAACAATATGCAGAAGTAGGAACTATGGTCCTACCAAACCCTTTTTGTTTTGTCACAACAAATTGATAAAGCTAATAATACCCCAATTAAAGATGAATCTACTTTAAATGATTGTCATTAAAAATGAAGCTATTTATAGCAGCATGATGTCTTTGGATGGTACAAATCTAAAGGCAAAAGGCACACTGTAAGCTTATCAGCAGGTGATGAAGTGTTTCCATGTCAGGGGAGATGGAGTGACCTTCGGTTCTATACTCACAGCGCTTCTTAAAGTTGGCGTCAAGATTTGTTCAAGAAAAAGGGAACAAACATAGATAGCACCACATTAAAAACCCTATTAAATATGTGGCTACGCAGCTAACATTGGCAACATAATAGTTCACGCTTGCTGGTTGTCATAGTAACACAACACACTTTCCGGCTTGTGAGTTTGTGGTGCACATTGGTCAGAAGTAGCAAATGTCAGAGCAGGCAATGGAAATATTTGTCAGTGTATATAGAGCTTAAAGAAATTCTGATTGGGTGTGGGCAACACCACAAAGTTTGTTTCTGTCCCAATAGTAATACTGGAGGGTACTGCCGACATACCAGTACTTTACATTAAGTACTTCATGTTATTTGAAGTAGCCTAATTACACCTAGGTATACTGATAATTACATTACAGGCTGCATATATACATGTAAGGTTATGAAACAATGTTATACTCGTGGTACTTTATGTGCAAAATTTACTGCAAAAGTAAAAAGAAAAAAAATACTGAAACTGGCAGCCTACATTATCAACATATTTGTGAAGGGGGTGCCATGAAAAAAAATCCTAAAAAAAAAGAAGGGTGTTCTGTTTTAAAAAGAGATTGGGACTCCCTGTTGTAACATGTGACGAGGTGGCAGGGGAGGAGGTACAGATGCAGAGCAGCCAGGCCGTCATGCAGGGGATCCCACATTTTCCCAGCACTCTGAGATGAAACTTGCTTCCATGCAGCACCTCGCTGAGCCTGGTGGACTTGTTATTGTGAGTGTCATTGTCCAGGCGTAATCCTCCCTCTTCAAAGCACCCAGCGCAGCTCTTCCCTCACTCTCCCTCTCTGTACACAGACCGTCAAGAGAGCAGCGGCGGGTTGATAAGAGGAATCCGGCGCCCACAATAGGCCGAGTCTACTAGGTTGTAGCGCTTCATCATCCCCCCCCCCCCCAACGCTCCTTTTGATCTCGCCGTGGTACTGGAGATTCCCAGAGAGGGAATGGATCACTGGACGGCCTAAACATGTGGGATTGTTAAGAGAAACAGCTGGCTGGGCACAGAAACACACACACACACCCTGACACTGATATCATACACACACTCTCTGATGTCCATTTCTCATGCTCCTCTTAAACTCACTCACTTAGTCACACCACCGTATGTATACGTATGCCTTCATGTTGTCCGCCTTTGAAAATCAGTTGTCCAGAGTTGCAATACCTATGGTGTTTTATAGATGTAGCACGTATGCAACACCAAGATATACCAAGTTTCATCACATGTAAGATTATAGACAGACACACAGGCAGCTCAGGACTGAAACGAAAGCCACTCTGTCTGAGAACAACTCCACATAGACTACAATAAGGGTGGCCAATACGAATGAAATCACATTGTATGTTATATTCCAATATCAACACATGTTGTACTATTGTAAATTAAGTGGAAATTCACCTGAGAAACCATTTACAGATAAAATAACCAGGTGTAAGTTTCCAGAGAATTAAACACATGAAAAACCAAGGTATCATCTCTTAGTATACGTCATCATATTTCTCAGCCCTAGACTACAATGATTGTGCTGCTGCTAATGGCAGAAAAACAAGAAAAACATTACATTTCATTCTCTCTCACTATTTTTGACTTCTGTGACTTTATTCAAAATTCAAACTGTTTAAATGTGGTGGGAAAATTGAATACTCATTCTTGTAATGATCTGTTTCAATTCAAAATGCACATTTTTACATTTGACACATATAAGCACAGTAGGCCATGCCTTGCACTCCAGTGGGGACGTTCCTGAAATGCCTGACCCATTGCCTGCCCCACTGCCCTTTTAGTAAAGTAGGCTATTGTTGTTCTCTTCGCCAACAGAATATGGAGAACACTAGTGAGCTGTGCTGGATGGATATTCCTAACAACAAAAACAATCTGCAAGTGTTATTGCATCTCCCCTCTGTCTATGACTTCAAGTGTGGCTGTTCTGAACACATATAAACACTTTAGACATGGTCAGCATTGTACAACCTGGTTTGTTTGAAGCATACTAAGACCTTAAGAGCATATGTGATTTGAGGACCATGCTAATTTAGTATCTCTACAGAACCAAGACACATTTTGATCCGTTTTATCTGTCTGGCTGACTCATTTCCACAGCTGAAGAGTGAGCAGCAGCAGAGCCCTTCACTAGGTACCTATGGCCATATTACACAAATCTGAGGGCCACATGTGTTGACACAGGCCTCCATCTGCTCTGTCTGTATGGTGTGAGTGGAGCCAGAGAGGAGCAGAGGTCTGTTTTGAATGTTCCTCTAAGATTAACCCGTCTTTCAGTGAGGATGATACCAGGACTGATCTCTCCTACTGATTGGATTTGAAGCCTGGGAGAGAGATTTAAATTACCTGCCCTCAATCCCCCTCCTCTCTCTCTCTGTCTTACATGAGGGAGTATTTACAGTAACATGATAAGATGGTGTCAGGCACTATGAGCCTTTGAAGGAGGGCATTTGCACCAATCGGAACAGCAAGTATGACGATAGGGGTTTTGATGCTGCGGCATCTTCCCAGAAAGCATGCAAGGCTTTCATGAGTGTCCTCCAATGTTTGAACATGTTGCCATGGGCAGCACCCACAGATATTCTGCAGGCCTTTTTGACCGTAGCCTCTTGAGCAGCGACGAGTCGGCTATCTAAACTGTTGTCCGATCTGGGGTGCCATTAAAAACCACTTAGGGCTTTATAAGGGGGCGCAGAGCCCTTTGCGAAATTTCCTTTGGCGCAGATGGAATGAAAACGTTTTTGGTTTCCCAGAAGAGGTCAGGAAAGGTAGCTCCCTTCATGTGTTTTATGGCTTTGAGTGCTATATTAGCATATTCTGTCTTTTAGTCTGGAGTCATTTAAAAGATGAAAGATAGAGTGTTCCCATACTTTTTATAGCCTCTTAGTATCACAAGTATGAGAGAATTTCAGTCTTCTCCCAAATAAATGCCTGCAAGGAGACAAATCAATACCAGGGAGAAAATGTGAGATTTTGACAGTAAGGGCAATGTCAAGAAAATTATCCTGGAAGGTTTGGCAAGTGGGTTTTATTCTGTAATGTGCTTAGTGGGGTTATCTGTGTAGAAGTAGGTTTCATCCACTTAAAGTTCAGGTAAAGATTGTTTCAGGTTTCAGAGAGGGCAGCTTCTCACCCTACTGTTCTCTCAGTTCCATGATCTCTGTGGGACCTTGCTCATCCCAATCCCTTAAGAACATCACTGAGCTGCAGTCTTACTACACTTATCCTACACAAACAACTGTTTTTAAAGGCCCGCGGGATCCTTTCTTAAGAAGACAATCAGTACAAAATACAAACCTTTGGTAAAAGCAGGGCTTTATCAGTCCCTGAAATTGGTTGCATGTCAAAAGGAAGTTATTTTTTATAGAAACTGACAATCATGTTGAAACACAAGTGTAGATCCAATCCTTCTTAAAGGATCCTTAACCACACTGACTTCTGTTTGAGTAAAGTACTCTACTGAACAGAAGGCACCTAAGCTATCCATCCATCCATTTTCTATAACGCTTTATCCTCAGAGGGTCGCGGGGGGCTGGAGCCAATCCCAGCTGACAGTGGGCGAGAGGCGGGGTACACCCAGGACTGGTCGCCAGTCAATCACAGGGCACCTAAGCTAATTAATCTAAAATCCTGAAGTATTGCCTTGTCTTAATGTGAAAGCCAAATAAGAGCATTTCTTTTTCTTTTCTTCACTTTTTCTTTATATTCTTCAACAGGAGGATGTTTCCTAGCTACAAGGTAAAAGTGAATGGGATGAACCCCAAAACCAAATACATCCTACTTATTGACATTGTTCCAGCTGATGACCACCGCTACAAGTTCTGTGATAACAAGTGGTAAGTTTGCAATTGCAAAGCCATAAATTAGTCTTGTTGAGGGTTGCCCCACAGACTACTATTACTGCCTTACTTGGTCTGGTGTGACCAGCAGCTGATGTTAGATATTGCTGTGTAACTGACATTACAAAGTATTTGTATTTTATTTTAAAATTCTTATTTTAATTATTGTACAAGAGCAGATCATCTAAGCCTGGCTTGGTCTGATGGCTATCTGTTACTGCAGCTACAGCTCCTTACTGCAAGGCGCAGGCAAGACGCTTGTCAAAGAAAAAAGCTGCTGGACTGGGCTCAATATTTTTCCAGTTGACCTTGTATCTGGAGGCAATGACATTGTAGTCCTCCATCCATCAGTATGACGTTAGAACTTGCACTGCCAGTTGTGCATGGATGGACAAAAAAAAACGTTTTGCCAGGAAAAGCTGAAAAGAACGTAAACTCTCTAGCAGAAAGAAGTCGTTTTACAGCCATTTGTTTCTGATCTTGTGGCATGGCCTGCAAGTTGGTGGGTTCTGGTGTTCCTCAGCGACACCTTGGAGAAGCATAATTAGTAATGATGTTTTAGTAGAGGCCACCTCCTTCCAGTCTAAGGGATTTAATACTGTGAGGGTTGAGAGCAGTGGTGTTCTGTGCCTTTATACAGCTACATTATGGTAAAGGAGACCTGGTTCATGTGGTGAAAGGAATAGACATTTTTAGTAGGCTGATAACCGAGATGTATTCTCATCACAGTTTGCTTCTGCATGTCTCTCAATCTGTTTCTAGGATGGTGGCTGGCAAGGCCGAGCCAGCGATGCCAGGCAGACTCTATGTGCACCCTGATTCCCCCGCCACAGGAGCTCATTGGATGAGGCAACTGGTGTCGTTTCAGAAGCTCAAGCTAACAAACAATCACCTCGACCCTTTCGGGCATGTGAGTACCTGCAGAGAATATTAGTACACTACTTTCTATAATTCAAGACCTAGTCAAAGAAAGAGTTAGTGTTTTTACAAACTGTATCGTATTTTCAATTTTGCCATCATTCCAATAGTTAATTTTACTCACCAATTTCATTGCTAAAATCTGTGGGTTACATAATATGGTTAATATGTGGATTAAATAAACTGTATGACTCATGTAGCTTGTCACAGTGGACTAAACGGTGTTAAGAACAGTTGCCATGTTCCCAGATTCAAGCAATTAAATTGGTAAAACTTAAACCAATTGGAATCATTGATTGGAATGAGATGCTACATCCCTATAGCCCTCCAACACATCTGGTGCCTTTCATCCAGACTGGTAATCATGGACAAAACTACTAAAAGAAAACTTGTGTTGTAAAAAAAAAAAAAGTCACATCTGAGTCAATTGCATAATAAGTCCAGTGGACTTTAATATGAGTCTACAGCTATGCTAGTGGGTCATTGTAAAGAAAACCAAACTGTTGCAGAGATAAAGCAAAGCATTAGACAAATTGCAATTTTGACCTAATAATGGCACAACATGAAAGGTCAGGGGATCACCAAAGTTTACAAAGATCATGAATGTCTGCCCCAAATATCATTGTAATCCATCCAACAGTTGAAACATTTCACTCTGAACCACTGAAATGTCAACCTTATGGTGGCACTACATGAAAAGTCTGAGGATCACCAAGGTCGTTAGGATTCATCCTCTGGGTACCATGGATATGTGTACGAAATTCCATGGCAATCCATCCAATAGTTGTCAAGACAATTCACCAAAAGACAAAAATGTCAATCTCTCGACAATGCTACAGGAAAAGTCAGGGAATCACCAAAGGCAGTAGGATTGATCCTCTGGGGACCATACATGTCTGTAGATCATGACAATCCAACAGTTGTTGAGATATTTCAGCCTGAACCGAAGTGGAGGAATGAATGGAATGAGAGCTAGCGCGGCTACAAAAACACGAGTCCAAAGTCAAGAAAAAGACCAGAGAAAATCAAGTTCTATTCAAGATAAAGGTCTTTTCAAGTGTGCAAATGAATGAGTGAAGTGTTGATGACCTACTCTGTACTATACAGTTCAAAAACCTGCCTACTAATCAATACATAATGCAGTAAACATTATTTATTTATTTCTAAAATTCCTTGCTCCCAAGTCAATTTATTAATTTCAGCTTTGCCTGTCTGGAATATAGCTCCAACACTCCAATAGTTTGAACTAGAGGGACCTCTGTTCAGCCAAAAATCCCACCCAATGTCAGAAACATCACAGTGAGAAGAAACTATTTGTGAAACATACATAATTTTGTTGTGCACAGCAAAATGGTGAAGATGTTTTTCACAGGCATATTTCTGAAAGAAGGATGAAAGAAACTGAGGAGGCAGAGGGAGGTGAAGAGTGTGACTGTGGCAGCGCTCCCCAGGGGGACTCTGGGATAGCTTGTCTGAAGCCATCCCATCAATGGGCGGGCTCATTAGGTTCATAACCTCTCAGATCAGTGGCGGGGCCTGCTGTCAGATTGAGTTGAGTGCCTGGCCAGTGATAAGGGCGAGTAATGAGGACAGAGCAAGTTTGAGGCCAGGCAGAGCCCAGATGACGCCAAGACCAGGAGGTGTGTAGTAGGGCAGTGCTTCTCACAGTGGACAGGTGGAACTCCCATTCAGTACTAATTATGCTCATTACAGAATGTGTAAAAATTACTAATTTAACTGTAGTTCTCACTCTTCTTCACTGGTGCTGCCCTGTATGGTAGAGCACAGACTAACAAGTACACTTTCCCATATTGGGAATTCCTGAGATGATGTATTTTCAAAAGCATGTCTGTTTCCTAAAGAGTCTATTTGTTGACGACATGTAAATGTTTGAAAATCTGGAGTCTACACAGTCGAGTCCCCTTGTAGAGTACTATGTTCACACTGTAGGATCAGTGTTCTATGGTCTATACTACAGGACTAGAGACTTCCATTTCCCAAGGACCTTCAAATCCATGACAGTTGTTCTTCTCTATATTGCACCAAATCCCTGAGGAAGGTCTGAGGAAGGCTTCCCTGGTCACTGCATCCAGACAGTCACTCAAGAGACTCCAGTATCACCCTTAGACAGCAAAGCAGACAAAGGTCAACAGAGAGCCTCTGGTGAACCAGCCAATAGCTTATCTCTGTCTACAGCCTGCCTCAGCAACAGGAGCATGTGAGCACGTGGCCATTTGGTGTTCAACCTGAGCCTAGCTTTGCCTCTCTTTGGGAGCCCCCTGGAGGAGAAGGCTCCTCAGCAGAGTGTCTGGCAAATAAGGAGGGGAGCCGAGGTGCAGAGCTTGATGCTTATCGGCCCTGACAGAGCTGGACTAGTGATGACCCTGTCCTACTGTTGCTAACGCTTCGCTGAGCACAGCACTCGGCTGCGGTGAGCGGACTGATGCTAGTGAGCCAACCTGCAGCCACCCAAACAACCTAAACACTAAGCACACTCAACACATGCTACCTGCTATACTAATAGACAACACATTTAGATCCCAGATCAAGTGTGATGGAGATTAAAAATGCAGAGAAACTGTCCACTGATTCTTGCAACCTTGCACTTGAAGGGCTCAATTCCACTGAGGAATTCAGCAAGAAATGGATGGAAACAGGCATGGTATACTATGCATGTCAGCTAACACTGTTAAAATAGATAATTCACCTTATCAAGCTAACTACTTGGCTAACAATAATATCAAAGAAAGGCATAAACACACTCATTAAACCCTCATTAAAAATAGTTTGATCTTATGGCTTGATTTTAGGTGTCTCAGACCGGTCCCGAGTTCAGTGGGTGGTGAACTGGCCTGGGAGTCAGACATTTTTCACTTGTCCCAATTCCAAAATAGTCAAGTGCGCTGGAAGTTCAGCTGCCTATAAAATTCCCACAATGCACTGTAAAATGCATAGACCAGTCGCAATGTTCAGCTTCACAGTGCTTGAGGGCTCCCTTGCAGCCTCCCTTGTGAGTCTGCAATGATGCAGACTGCAGCAAGAGAATTACAGCTAGTTTACAGCATTTTAGGATAATGCCACTTTCATCATGTGGGGTGGAAGAAATGTGTGATTTTCACACTGAATGAACATTATTATTGATTTCTATTGTTGAGTTATGGTTCTATGATACGCACAGTTAAATGTGTTGAGGGTAAAAAGTAGTTTGCATTTACCAAAAATATAGTTACTTTTATGATGTAAGCTGTCCATGTTTATTTATTTTAGACATTTACATATTGTTAGTTAAAGTCTGTGAGAGTCTGTGCTTAGGGTAAACACTGGGACAGAGTGCCATTTCTATGCTACAAACTAATATTATACAGTATGAAATATACACTAATCTTCATAGTTTACCATTTTTTCAGTAAGTATGCAAGAAATGAATGTACTTTAGACTTCTAACAGGAAATTAAATGTTACAAAGAAAAAGTAAAACAATTTACAAAGATGCAGTCTTATGTGTATACTCAATGTATGCCTAATTAGTATGTACTATGAAACTGACCCTTTTCTTGGCATCCATTTTCCAATCAGGAAAAGCACAGGGGCAATTTATAACATTAATGATGTCTGCATTCTATTTAAGTGTTCCAGTTACAGGGCCCTGTAGGCTTACTGGGACACTCAAATTGAATTAATTTCACCTGTGCTTTACCTGCTACAAGTTAACACTGAATACTAAATACTAAATCTGCTTGATTTTTGAGTGCTCTGTTAATTCAGTTCAATTCAATTTAGTTTTATTTATATAGCACAGAAGTTACCTCAGGGCACTTTTTCATATAGAGCAGGTCTAGACCGACTCTTTATATTTACAGAGACTTAACAATTCCCAACATGAGCAAGCACTAGGTGACAGTGGCAAGGAAAAACAGGCAGAAACCAGAACGAGGCTCTGGGTGGACAGTCATCTGCCTCGACCGGTTGGGTTGAGAAAGAAAGAGGGGGGGAGAGGGGAGAGAGAGAGAAGGAATGAGAACATACAGTAGTACAGTACAGTTCCACATACAGATGTAAAGTAATAAGCACTATATTCACACAATTCAATGCACAAAGGAAATGGAGGAGCTACTCGCAGCTGCAAAAACGTTTGGATGGAGATGAAACAGGTTGATGGCCGTGTGTTGGCACACATCTTGTGTCATTTCCTGTTAGTACAAATGAAACAGTACAATGATTTCTTGTATATCAACTGCAAAGACAGTATACTATGAAAATTACTATAGAGTACATACTGTACAGTATAAGAAAAAGGGACACAGTTATGGTCAATTGGGAAAAGATGTTGTCTCGTGCTTCTCTTGCCCTTCAGCACCCCACAGCACTGGAGACACAGCTGAAACTAATATAAGTAGCACTGACAATAATGCTGTCTATTGTCAGTGCTGGCTCATTAGCTAACCATAGCTAATGGGTAAGCTTAACTTATATCCATTAGGAATTTTACTAGCAGCAGCTGTGTTTTCCATATAGTGACACTTCTGAGAAAAGAGTCCCTATAAAGTGCTGTTATAATTGTTTTCATGACTTTTTACACTATGTAAAAAAGCACTTATTTTCATGAGCTGCTTTTGAATTATGTCCCAGGCAATTAATCGGACCTCGGACCCAAATCATATCGGAGTCTCAATCTAATAATCTAATTCACTGATTCACTACCTAATGAACAAGGGGCTAATTTCTACCCAATTTCTACCTAATTAGAAACACAGAGCCTGTGTTGCTGAATGGAAACAACGCTGATTGAATTTTCTGGAGAGAGCGACAATATCATGTGGAGTGTCCCAACCATGCCCCAACCTGCCAGAGTATACCATAGCTGTTTAGTGGATCTTTCAGGGACTGTAACTTCAACTGTGTAATTTTGTGTTTATTTACCCTTTTAGCCAGTTAACATTGTTTCTTTGTAAGCTAGTGGTGAAAAACAAATGATGGAAAAAGTGAATTAATTTATGCATCTGACATCTTGACAGCAATCCCAGGTACACAATACACAATAGTGAATGTTCATAGACCATTGCTATGAACAAGTTAAAATTGAAACGTGTTGCCTTCTCTTCCCCTCACTAGATCATCCTGAACTCTATGCACAAGTACCAACCCAGACTACACATAGTCAAAGCAGATGAAAACAACGCCTTTGGATCCAAGAACACTGCCTACTGTACTCATGTCTTTCATGAGACAGCCTTCATCTCTGTAACATCTTATCAAAACCACAAGGTACAACAACTATCAACAATATACAGTATGCTACAGATATTAAAATAAAGTTAATGCAAAATCCTGATGGCACTTACTCCTGATTTTCTGTCTGAAGGTAAATCATGTTTAACTAAGTTGGAGAGTTTAAAGAGTAGTAAGTGATTCTAGGTTTAGACTGATTAAATGTAACTACTTAGGGGTGCATGGGTGGTGCAGGGGTTCCTGTCCACCACAGCAAAGAAAAATGTGCCAGTGTTCCTTTAATTACTTGCTTTAAATGCTATGGTTTGGTTTACACTAAACAGAAAAAAAAATTCAATAAAATATAATTTTCCTAGATCACTCAGCTGAAGATAGAAAACAATCCATTTGCCAAAGGATTCCGAGGTAGTGAAGAAGGAGATCTGCGTGTTTCAAGACTACAGGGGTATGTTTGCACAAAAAGGAACCAGGAAAGTAAAACTAATCCTGTAGAACGATTTAGCACACTGGAAGCCTCTAGTAAACTCCAGTTCTTCAGGAACTTTTTTTGTGTATGGATATATATATCTATCTCGCCTCCTTGAGTTTTAAGTTGAATTGTAGGCACGGCAAACTGATTGCTTTTCTCTTCTGTTGTTGGTACTGATGTATAGGAAAGAATATCCAGTGATTTCGAAGAACATGGTTCGCCAGAGGCTCATCTCCTCGCATAGTCACCTAGCAGGGAAGCTCGGAGCAGGAGTTCTCACAGGGCACCCTCAAGTCCTGTCCTCTTATCAGTATGACACTGGGGTTCCTTTGTCTAACTCAGACCCCCAAGATCCTATCGTGAACCACTTCCCTCAGAGCAGAGATCCCAGCCTTCTGTACCACTGCTTCAAACACAGAGGTATGTTCTTAGCCACTGTTCAGACTCAGATGTGCCCATTAAGTCCTCTCTGGTTTAAAAAGAACAATGCAGTTAACTATATCACTTTGCAGATAATGCCCGACACCTGGAGCTTGGATGTAAGCGGCCATATCGGGAGACATCATCTGCAGTCTCAGAGGAGCATTACTTTCGTCCAGCTCCCTCTTATGAATCACCCTTAATGTCTCATCCATACTGCACTGAAGCAATCACCTCTAGAGAAGCTTGTATGTACGGTAGTATGGAAACAGAGTCTGGATCTGTGGCAGGGGACACCGATGACCTGACCAACTCCTCTTCAATAAATTGCAACATGTGGGCTACAATGCAGCCCTACCCTCGCTATAGCATGGAGGGTGTCCCATACCAGCCCTTCACTGCTCACTTCACCAACGCTGCCACGGTCACACCTGTTGTACCACACCCCACATCATCCATGGCATCCCGAACACAGGCTGACTTGGGGGTCTACAACTCAGCTACGGCCCAACGAGGTCTGCCCGTCATAACTCCTTCATCCTCCTCTTCATCCTGCTCTCCAGCTGTTCTGGGATCCAGAGATAGGTCAGGCCATCCACCTTTGTATCACAAGAAGCCAGGGTCACCGCTCCGGCCTCACAGAGATTTCTCAGCCTATCCCACACAAGGCACTATATCCATCCGGGATCCATCCTACCAGTACCAAGTGGGCCTGAGCAGCGCAGGGACTCACTGGACTGACAGCTAATGTGGACCACTGGAGAAACTAGTTTTGTCCAGTGTACAAGTCTGAAATGAATCAAGGTTCAAGACCCCAATGTGGGCTGCTGATGCCAAGCAATGATCCATCCTACCAGTATTAAGTGGGCCTGAGTATCGCAGGTATTCAATGGACTGACAGCTAATGTGGACCACTGGAGGAACCAGTTTTGTCCAATGTACAAGTCTGAAATTAATCAAGGTTCAAAACCCCACTGTGGGCTGCTGATGCCAAGCAATGATAATGAACTACAGCCATGATCATTGCCAAATTGCACTCCAAAGCCATTTATGTCCATGAATTCTCACTGAAGCACTATTACATACAACACAGTATGTGGTGAACAGCAGCTGACCTCCTCTTTACTTATGCAGATGTGTAGCATTTTCACTAGCTTGTGATCAGATAGGGTGGTTTTCTAAAGATCAAATGCAAAGTGCAGGTTTGAACAGCACTTCAAAGTCTATCAGAGGGAGCTGTAAGTTCAAGAGCGCAAGAAGTGTTAATGCGACAAAGTCTGACAGTAACTTGCTAACAACTATCCAAGTAGTGTTAGCTACCTAACCTGAAGTAACAATGAGGATCATTTTTCACACAATTAAACAGATAAGGTAAAATCAACAACTGTTGCGCTTGCTCTTGAATGAGAGGCCTAGATATGTTTAATACGTGTACATGATGGCCTCCCTGGGAAAACCGAGCACTGAGGGTTTTATCATTTCTAGCAGAGCTCCACCAAGATAGAGCATGTTTAAAGAACGAGGATGCCGTTATTCTATATTTTTCTTGTCCAAATCCAATGAAAAGACCAAAACCAACAGTGAGTTAATCCATCTCTCAATACTTTCTGACTTCCCTACCCTGTCTGTATCACTCATCTCCCAGCTCATTGGTTCCTACTGAAGATGTAAATCTTTAAAACTGGTTACAAATATAAAGTTTCATTATCAAAAAAGTCTCAGTAATTTCCTGAAACAGCTGGACACTGTAGTTTTCAGCAAAAGTTACTCAAACAGGAGTAAACAGTTTATGCTGTTTAATGAAGTGAACCATGAGAGCTAGCTTGGACAGTCTGCCGCTTAACTCAAATGGCAGTGTACTTAATTCAATTCAATTCAATTCAATTCAGTTTTATTTATATAGCGCCATATCATAACAAAGTTATCTCAGGGCACTTTTTCGAATAGAGCAAGTCTAGACCGACTCTTTATATTTACAGAGACCCAACAGTTCCCACCATGAGCAAGCACTATGCGACAGTGGCAAGGAAAAACTCCCTTTTAACAGGTAGAAACCTCGAGCAGAACCAGGCTCAAGGTGGGCGGTCATCTGCCTCGACCGGTTGGGTTGAAGGGGGAAGGGGGGAGCGGGAGAGAGAGAGCAGGAGGAAAGAGAACATACAGCAGCACAATACAGTTCCACATAGGGATTTAAGGCAATAGATATGGTAATGGCATTGATGTTAACACCAACAGAAACAACACTAAGAGCAACACCATAACAGCAACACCAATAACAAGAGCAACAACAGCAATAGCAGCAGCGGGTGCAGAGCAGGAGCACGGGGGCAGCAGGTGGCTGCAACCACAGACCCAGACTCCACAGCTCCGGAGGCAGAAACACCTGCAGAAAGCAACAGAAGGGGAGAGAGAGAGAGGAGAGAAAGCACACAACTACGGGAAGAAGTTGAATTAATAACAAGCATTGATGGGATATGAGGGCGTACAGATGGAGAGGAAGAGGAGGAGAAAGGAGCTCAGTGCATCATAGGAAGTCCCCCGGCAGTCTAGGCCTATAGCAGCATAACTAAGGGGGGGCTCAGGGGTCACCTGAGTCAGCCCTACTATAAGCTTTATCAAAGAGGAAAGTCTTAAGCCTACTCTTAAATTTGAGGAGGTTGTCCGCCTCCCGTACACAAACTGGGATCTGGTTCCACAGGAGAGGAGCTTGATAGCTGAAGGCTCTGGCTCCCATTCTACTTTTAGAGACTCTAGGAACCACAAGGAACCCTGCATTCTGGGAGCGCAGTGCTCTAGTGGGGTAATAGGGTACTATGAGCTCTTTAAGATATGATGGTGCCTGACCATTTAGGGCTTTGAAGGTGAGGAGAAGGATTTTAAATTCTATTCTGGATTTTACAGGGAGCCAGTGTAGAGAAGCTAATATTGGAGAAATATGATCTCTTTTTCTGGTTCTTGTCAGTAAACGTGCCGCAGCATTCTGAATCAGCTGGAGAGTCTTAAGGGACTTATTGGGGCAGCCTGATAATAGAGAGTTGCAATAGTCCAGCCTAGACGTAACAAATGCATGGACTAGTTTTCTGCATCTTTTTGAGATAGGATGTGCCTGATTTTTGCAATGTTACGTAAGTGAAAAAAGGCAGTTCTTGAAGTTTGTTTTATGTGGAAGTTAAAGGACATATCCTGATCAAAGATAACTCCAAGATTCCTTACGGTTTCGCTGGAGGCCAGGGCAATGCCATCTAGAGAAACTATATCTTTAGATAATGTGTTTTGAAGGTGTTCGGGGCCAAGTACAATAACTTCGGTTTTGTCTGAGTTTAACATCAGAAAATTGCAGGTCATCCAGGTTTTTATGTCCTTAAGGCATGCTTGAAGTTTAGCTAATTGGTTGGTTTCATCTGGCTTGATCGATAAATATAATTGGGTATCATCTGCATAACAATGAAACTTTATGGAGTGCTTCCTAATAATATTGCCTAAAGGAAGCATATATAAGGTAAATAGAATTGGTCCAAGCACAGAACCTTGTGGAACTCCGTGACTAACTTTGGCGTGCATAGAGGATTCATCATTAACATGTACAAACTGATATCGATCTGATAAATAGGATTTAAACCAGCTTAGTGCGGTACCTTTAATGCCAATTAAATGTTCTAGTCTCTGTAATAGAATGTGATGGTCAATGGTATCGAATGCAGCACTAAGATCTAGTAAGACAAGTACAGAGACAAGTCCTTTGTCGGATGCAATTAGAAGGTCATTTGTAACTTTCACCAGTGCTGTCTCAGTGCTATGATGCACTCTAAATCCTGACTGAAAATCCTCAAACAGCTTGTTGTTGTGTAGAAAGTCACACAACTGATTGGCGACTGCTTTCTCAAGGATCTTAGAGAGAAAAGGAGGGTTAGATATAGGTCTATAGGTCTACTTACTGTAAGCTGTCAGTGCTCTGCTCACTCTTTTTTTTTGGGGGGGTGTGGGGGGGGGGGTATTATTGTCATTCCCCTGTTATGCAGAGCTTGGTGCATGATTGTGGGGAGCGACAAGGTCAGAGCCTCGAAGCCAAATACCAACACTCTATGTATCCTACATTCACATAATAATCTCTTCCATGTGAGTTGACTGACTGATATACATTTAATGGGCTGGTGAGTATTTCCGGCAGTAGGACGGTGTATGTGGGATAGACTCCAAATAAATGACAGTGGCTGTGTTCGTAGTAATAAAGGAACATATCAACCTGTGCAACAGTGTGGCTCACTGATGTGAAGGATCAATACGTTGGTGGTTTGGGTCTTTTCATGGGATTTGTTGACTTGTTGAAAAACGTACAATATCGCCAGCCTTAAAACAACGGGGAGGGACCGGGATCGATGTCCAAGAGTTATCACAGCCAAGCTCCTTTGAGTCATAATTATTCACGTGCCAAAATGAGATTTGCTACAACTGTATAGGGTAAATGTGAAGTCCACTGCAAAGTGAGATTGATCATATCAGAATATAACAGAGAGATTTAAATGTATTGTGCATACACTAAGAATTGTATGCAAAAAGACATTCAATTAGCTATCTATGTATGACAGTCTTTTCCCATGATGTACATAAAGAGCAATTAAATCAAGTGAAAGGTGCACCAAAAAACCACCCATCGTGAGAGTTGTTAATGTATGGGTCTTATTCAAATACTTTCTACAGGTCTATGCTAGTTGCGTGATACTAGCACTCATCTGAAGAAAACATCATGTTGTGAGTACGCCATACTACTGTGGTTGGTCGTTAAAGCTTGGCTCCAAACTCATGACTCCAAACAATATTCTAGTGAAACGGGACAGCAAAGAACTCTCAGGCAGAACCAGATGGGAGCTTAAAGAACTGTTGTTAAGCCATGGTGAGTACCGGAAAAGAGAGCTGCACACAAATCCCACTCCCGAATGACTTACTTGGAAAAAATCCTCGCTGCAGACTGCAAATACAAAACAGCCTGAGAAGTCAGGGAAGCTGAGAGAAAAAAAGGCTCCCAGTCCTTTTGCATTTGCAAAGGACAGATTATTTGTAGGATATGATGGTGGTCCCTCATGCATTTGTGCATTGTCCCTTTATTTCATGTTGTTAAATTTAATATAACATTTTTGAATATACTGACATTTTTGCACACCTGATAAATAAACATTTTCATGCCTCTAATTGTTTGCTATATTTAATCCAAGACCAACATTGTACAACTAAACGACATTACACTCACTTTAAATAAGATTTCTTAAGAAATTGCCACTTTTGGTCCTTGAGGCTTTGCATATCAGAGCATTTTCAAATTAAAGCCATTCTTTGGCAGATTTATTATGTGTGAACTGTTCAAAAATCTGTCACTACAGTAAGAACAAGCAGTAGCTCAGATTGTGCTGTTTTTACAGCCCAGAATCCCTAGGAATTACGTTCATATTGGATGACTCTGCAGCTCAGGATTTATGTCCAATGCCAGTGGTCAGTGCCAGTGCAGAAAGTTGTGTGCCCTTTATGTAGCATGCGGGAAACTGGAGTCGCGTCCCTTCACAGACAAGCAATTATGGTCCACTAACCTTAAACCTTTTAATTAAGCATAACTATGATCTTCCCCTAACATACTGCAGCTGCCTTGTACAGATATTATAGAAAGCGATAATTTAAAAAGCAGATTTTTTCTTTCTTACTTGCAAAAACACAGTACATACCTTCAACAAAAATAGTAAAGATTTTATACCAAATAAATATCAGTCAAAACCTTTTAATACCAGAAGATTAGTTGTTCCGGTGTCGACAAATCACAAATCATACTGTTCAATATAACCTCCAGATTTTAATGCAACATTAAAACATATAAGTTCTGCTAGGTAAGTTGAATTAAAAATCAGACATTACGAACTTGTAAAAAGCTTTGTGATGACCTACACATATACATACGTTTGGCAACCTGCCAAAGCTGAGCATTTAAATGCAACCCTCTCTCCTACATAAACTTGTAAAATTAATGCTAAAAAGCTTTTCATTTATTTATTTATAAGGACAACGTACATTAATCAACATTTCTGTAAATGTGCCAGTGTTAGCCAGCTGGCTAATTTTCAACTGCAGTCCTTTTGAGGATCTATGGTGACATAGTTTCCATTTAATTTGAATGCGTCTTCAAACATCGTTGTTTTTCAGAGGCTGTGCTCTAGAGTTTGTAGATCCATGAATTCTTACTGAAGTAACTTCTCCATTATTGAAGTGGTTTCACTGTACAACACATGACTTATAAACCACTACTTGGCCACTATATAGTGCTGTCCAATAGAATCAAAGGGATGTACTTACAGAAGAGTATCCATTTGAGTAACAATCAGTAAATGTCGAACAGATCTGCTATCAAAAGTCTAGGTAAAGCAAATTTGTTGAAAAGAATGTAGAGACAGCAGGAAGCCTACATCAGCATACAGGGCACTGCTTTCTCTCACACAGAGCTCTCATTGGATCATGAGTTATGCTGATGGCTAGGTCCTGGTTCATGTCAGCACCTCTTTCTCTATCTCTTTCTCAGCTGTTGATGCATTTCACATGAAAGGAGGCTCTTGGAGCTACCACTCAAATCAACAAATCATCAGCAGGCTATCTTGAAATGCTGAGCTATAACTTGCCTGATAATAGTGATCAGACATTCATTTAGCTTTCAAAGTACAGTTTTGGGCACTCTTTAACCTGATTTGCTTACAGGGCCATACCAGTGATTCTGCAAATTTTAACTACAAATTTCCTTAACTACAAATCATGTCTAGTCTTCCTTTTTTGCTGACCATTTTCAAATGAATGCTGTGCAGTTTCTGATGTTCAGATATATTTGTCCTATTGTTCCTGGCAGCCATTGGCTTTTATTCATTCAATGTGGCAAAAAGTCAACTGGCAGCCTCTTGAAACTTGTTTCAGGTGTGTAATCCATCACAGTGATCATCAAGTCTCCATTACTTTTTGTCAAAGTTCACTTTTGTCAAACTTTATGTTAAATTTCAAGAGAATAGAAACAAAAAACTGCTTGTAATGATAGACAGCTACATCCAAAAATCTAAAACACACCAGCATGTTTTGCTAAATGGTTAGCTGTAATATACAGTATGCGGTTTGCAGTAAATGGGTTAAATTATGCAAAACCACTAGTATGGAAACCCTGTGTCCTAGAATTGATGTTCACATACTACTAATACGTTTGAGGGAAATATAATTGCTGCCTGGGTTATGTTCACTTACGTTTTTCCCAGTGAAGGAAGTGCTACATCCTTGTACCACACGCAAGACACAGGAAGATGGCCAGGGTGGCTGGTGGATGTACAGAGTACAGGACTGTTGGTTAATGATGGATTGTGGTTTTGCTTAAATGATCAAAATGTATTTGTTTTTGCATACAGTTCTGGTCAACATTATTGGCATCCCTGGATTTTAAGTACATTATGCACAATAATAAAATAAGTGTGTAGTACAATTACTATTTTAAAAAGCAATAGGAGGAAAAAGTATAAAAACAAAAAGACTGCCATGACAGAAGTATTGGCACCCTTTTGAGGAATTTAAAACAGTTTGAAAAAATATTAACTTGATTACTCACCTGTGAAATATTGTCAGTGCTCACATGACTTGAATTACCCAATAAATGATGGCTTTAATCCTTAAAAAAACCCACCTTATTCCCTGTTCCTTTTTTTTTTTTTTTTACAATGGTAAAGACAGAGCTGTCTGAGCGCATCAGAGGTGCTATTATCACCAAACACAAGAATTCTAAAGGGTACAAGGCCTTGTCTCCAAATCTCCTATCTTAAAGACCTTGCCATCCCTGTATCAACAGTGTGCAACTTAATTAAGAGGTTTGCAACTCATGGAACTGTCAAGAACCTCCCGGGCGTGGGGGGGAATGAGACAATCGTTGTCAAAGGTTGGTGCCAACTGAAAAAAACACCACGTAAAACATCCAGAGAGCTGAAGGCTGACCTGGAGCAATCTGCAGTGATGGTTTCAACCCGTACCATACGCTGCACACTAAACCAAGAAGGGCTTTATGGGCGAAGGTCAAGAAGGACCCCACTCCTGAAAGAAAGACATAAAAAGGCACGACAAATCTTTGCCAAAACGTACCTAGACAAACCACATTCATTCTGGGCAAATGTTCTGTGGATAGATGAAACCAAAATAGAGCTCTTTGGCAATTCATACCAGCAATTTGTTTATAGGCAACGAAACTAAACTTATAAGGAAAAGAACACCCTACCTACAGTTAAACATGATGGAGGATCCATAATGTCTTGGGGCTGCTTTGCTGCCTCTGGTACTGGGGGCCAATACCATATTAAAGGAATCATGAAATCAGAGGATTTCCAAGGCTTTTTAGAGCGTGTGCTACCCAGTGTAAGAAAACTAGGTTTGGGTCAAGAGATCATGAGTCCTCCAGCACGATAAAGACCAAAAGCACACATCCAGAAGCACAAAAGAATTGTTGAAAAGGAAAAATGGACTGGCCAGCAATGAGTCCTGATCTCAATTCAATTGAAAATCTTCGGAGAGAGCTGAAATCTGCCATTGGGAAAAGGGACCCTGCAAACATTCAAGAGCTTGAACAAATTGCAATGGAAGAGTGGGAGAAACTAACAGCAGACAGTTGCAAGAAGCTTAAACTGTAGATGGCTACAAGAAATGCTTGGAGGCTGTCATTGTTACCAAAGGGTGTGCAACCAAATATTAAGGAAGGGTGCCTTTGATGCTCTCCGGGTTATATTTTATATTTCTTCTTGGAAATCACTACATATAAGTTGAAAAGAAATGTTCAATTTCTGTTGAATAACTTTAGAAATCATATTAGAGACATCATATTAAAATATTCTGATGATACAAAATTGGTACATTTCAATTTATTTCTGAAGATATTGTAGAGGTTATACAAAAAATCCAAGGGTGCCAATAATGTTGACCAGAACTGTATTAGTAGTATATAACGATCAAGTCTAAGAGACAGGGTTGGGTGTGCTTGGTTAAATTAGGCATTCTGTATTAACCAAATTGACAATGCCTGCTATTTGTGATAACATTAATAACTGTGTAGTGTGCAGAATTGTAAAAGAATATTAAGGGTCACATAAGATTTTTCTTGGGATGCCATTTATTTAAACATTAGTAAATAATGACAGGATAGGACACAGTACACAGATTTACACATAGGTCATATTCTCAAATGTGGCTGTTACATATTATAAAAATAATAGCACAAAAGAATAAGAATTTATACAAAGGCAAAATAAATCTACTGCCATTAGTGATCTCCTCAGTCTGGTCCTGTTTAAGCTTCAATTTTCAATTTGGATGAGAGAGCAGAACTGGACTGCTGCCGGGGCCAACCATATCTGTAAAAAACACAAGACAAAGTTTGATAGTTCCCCAATAAATATAAATATATATATATATATATATATATATATATATATATATGATATATGTATTAAAATATATTTAACTATTCCTTTATATGAAATGGTTATTGGTAATTTTGCAGTGCTGAAGTGTTGTATTCAAAACAACAGCAAACGTTTAAAGTAAGGTACTCTTGACATTAAAAGAAAGTAACATGAGTTTACACCAAAGATCCCTGACTTCAGTTTAATAGTCCAAGATTTTTAGTCAAAGCTTTAACAGTGCATTAAAGGGCAGGCATATTGAAATTTATGTTATCTAACTTTCCACATAAAACCCCAGTCAATCTCATTATAAAGAAGCCAAGTTTAAGCCCCTTATGGAGCACAGGTTAACCAAGCTGAGTATATATCTCCAGTGAGAGAACCTGGGCCTGCAGTCCATCTGGAAGTCATTGAAGGGAGATCTGGCCATTCCCCTCTCCCCTGCGTCGCACTGCCCTTGCCTACTGTCGTCCCATAATCCCATCTAACAGCCGCCTGGGCTTGGCTGGCCCATTCCGAAACGCTGATGGGCTTAACTTGGCCGTCTTGTAAAAAAGAAAAAGCCCAGTTTTTCGGCAAGCCACTCCAAAAAGACACTTTAAATATCTGAGGGGGATTTAATATCAAGTCCATTAGGGCTATTCTGGAGCCCTGTAAATAGTCAATTAGTGGATAATTCTGATTTGATCCACATGCAGAAAGATCTGCCATGGAAAGGACGAGGAGAGTCTGGGGGTTTTCTCATTTGGCTCTCCACCAGATTACCATCCATGGGCCACCAGTACAGGGTGACATTGTGCATTTGTAGAAGTAAAGGATAATGAACATACTAACGTGTTTAGTCTTCTTTCTTTTACTCCTTCATAAAAATGATTCATTGTGTACAGGAGGCCAGAAGAACACAACACTCACAGATGGATTACTAACAGTGGGCACTGCTCAGAAGAGTGGGAGGCTTGAGGACTGAGCCAAAAGGGCACGCTGTGGGTTCAAAGCTCTGGTGGAGGGACATTAAACTGTGTTTGTGTCCCTTGATCAAACATACAGCTGGCTGGCAGCAGTATAAACCAAAGCTAAATCTGCTGTATAAAGCGGGATCCCTGCATTCCAAAATGGCTTTGGATAAAAGCATCTGTAAAAACTAATAATCATTACAATAATTTCCTGGATTAGACATTTAGAGAGGAAAAAGGCACAGATTATTTACTTTTTACATTGGACAAAGACATTTTACACTGGAAAAACTCACATTCTTTGGAAGTGACGTACAATGTCAGCAGAGCAGAGACAGACAAACATACAGTACAAAGTGTTGTCTTTGGACTTGTGGCTTTGAAGCAACTTCAATATGAAACAAAACAAAAAGATAAATCAAACCCAAACTACTATCAAAATCCATACCAAAGTAAGACATGCAGATACTGTACACTACTGTGGTGAAATACAGTGAAACGTTGCAGATTGCAAAACAAAGAGAGCCAAAGGAGCTCTGCCTCCTCCAAGCAGGGTCATAAATTATCAGGAGCTTTGGAGAAAAAATGTTCTCGAAAGCTTAATAAAATTCGTGACCCTTTATTGCATTTCACTCGTGTTTACATTCAAATATTTCTGTCAGCATTATTCAAGCATGATTGTGAGTGTTAATTCTTGTCTGCCATAGCATTGCATGATTGGGCAGACTTTTTCTAGGGTCATCTGAGTAAGAAAATTGAGGATCTGAGTTAAGACATTAACATGAAGCAATCTGAAGAGATACTTATTGACCACATCAACCTATATGCCAAAATGTGTGAAAATGAATGAATGAACGCATGACATAAACCAACAACTTCAGAAACTCAGCAGCTGAGTGGAGATGGACTGAGTGTTGACAGAGAGTATCTGCATCATCCTTCTGTGCAGGGCCTGCCAGTTTCAGCAGTGAGAAAAAGCATGTGATGTGCGATGTATTATAAAGCCCATTCACATTTGTAATGACATCTGTAAAAATAGCCATATTTTTAATTATTGTAAGGGTTAGAATTATAAAATGTGTGCAACCAATCTAATTAAAGGAAAACTCCGGTGTTTTTAAACCTGGGCCCTATTTTTACAAACTAATACTTACTTTTATTAGGTTTTGGAATTAGTCCGGTAGATTGCCTCCGCCGGCATCCGTGAACGGCTGCAACGTAATCCTTTGGGGCAATTGTGCCAGTGAAGTACATCCACTAAAAGTGCTTGTTTCTGCCACTGACAGGCTGAGATTATTTCAAAGTGTCTGACAACATTATGCAAAGGATCCCTACAGAGACAGACCCTTTTGTTAAAGAGTATCCTTTTTGTTTAACCAGAAACAGAAAGTCTCACTCAAGGAAAAGTCTCGCTCTGAAATCTAACGAGAGGTCGAGTTGTTGCAGGAAGACAAAAGGATCTTACTCTTTAACAGAGGTCTGTCTCTGTAGGGATCCTTTCCATAATGTTGTCATACACTTTGAATAACAATCTGAGCCTGTCTGTGGCAAAAACAAGAACTTTTAGTGGGCGTACTTTGATGGGTGCAATTGCCTGTAAGGATTACGTTGCAGCCATTGCAGCCCGTTCGCAGATGCCGGCGGAGGCGATCTACTGGACCAATTCCAAAACTAATGGTAAGTAATAGTCATTTCGACCCCAACATTTGTAAAAATAGGGCCCAGGTTTAAAAATACCGGAGTTTCCCTTTAAAGCCTTAGGGCTAGGAGAATTCACTTGCTGTCTACAGTGACATCTTTGTATGTTTGACAGAATCCTCAGTGTGACTGCTTGTTAGTATGAATTATAGTAAGATATGAGTGTGTCTTCTTAACAATTAACAACTGAATTTGCAAATATGCAATGAAACTGTGCTGTATTATTTTATGGTGTAAGGGTCAAATTACCCCTAAAGGTCAGATTGTTGTAGAAAAAATGCTCTCTGAGGAAAAAAAGTGAATTTGTCACCAAGATTCTAAGGCAAGACAAAGGCTGCCAGTAGACCATAAAAACCTGCATGTCAGAGCAGTAAAGGTTAATGAAGATGGTTAACATTCAATACAGCCTGAAACTCAATTGATAGACATTAAAACCTTTGGGATGATGCTTCTCAGATATTAAGTCTATTCTGGCAGGGTCCACAGATCCACTGGTTTCTAGTAACCAAAATGTAACCCGCAACGTGAGGGGGGCCGGGTCTAAATGATATTCAGTCTATTCTGGTCTGGGTATAGTCCCATTCTATTGCAGCGGGTCTTGGGTCTGTGTGTCAATATATCTAAGACTCAAGTAGTCGCTATCAGCTCTGATCATTTCTTGTGCCATGATCATAGCAGGAGAAAATTTGTTTTTTCTGACTTTATCCTTGGGTCTACTTGGACTAGGTCTGACTGTCCTCAGGTTCCTTAGCTTTTAAAAAAAATAATAATAATAATTTATGCTTGTCAGGTTGGTGTAGGTTTTCTGTTTTGGATCAGGTCCAGACCTCTACTTCTCACATTTATTATGATATAGATGTAACAGCACCGTTGACCCTGACCTACTTGTGAAGCAATCATGCAAGCTACTGACCCATGCACTGGAAATGTGCTGTTTCACCACCAGGGAAAGTAGCACCGAAACAGGTACACATTCAAACAGCACACCTACAGTACACCACATGTTCACTGTTTGTCTTTGATTTTATTTCTGCTTAGGCCAGATGATTTCTCATTAGTACCGTGATACTTTTTCATTTTCTAATATTGGGACATTAAATTATACCAGACAATTCTCTTTCATGAATATACACACCACTGACAAGTGTTACCCTACATTAATAAATAAGGTAAACAACTTTTTGTTTAGTGTCTACTGTTGAAGTAGTGTAGTTTACTTTAATTCTCCAGCCCTCTGAGCTAGATGGTTTTGTGTATTCATTGAAGTTTAAACCCTTTAACATTCAAACGTCCTCTTTTGTTTCCCATTAAGTAGCTTTGAGGTTGTTAAAATCATTTTATTCCACTTTGTCTGACAGTATATTCACTCAGTATGAGCTTGTTCCACCTCTTCAATAAAGATACATGATCTTTACACTGAGTGAAGTATTCAAACCCAAGACTCAAGACATTGTTTAGGGCTGCACTATTCAATCAAATACACATTTATACATACTAAAATGACATATTTGGTATCTTTGGAAACTGGAATCTCCACTATATTAAAGTTATGTGGCTTTGAACAAGGTTTGGCTGCAAAGCAAAGGTTTGTAATTACTGACCCACTGTCATGTTAACTTGTTTTAAGGGGTCAATATCCATCTCTGCAACCTGTAACTGTTGGGTAACTGTTATTACCACTTATGCAACTGTTCAGCACTTAAAATTGAACTATACAGCATGTTGCCTCCTGACCTCCCTATCTGGCTGTGTTTTCTCTTTGGCTGCTCTTTTTATGTACTTGAGGAAACATTGTTAATGGATCCTGTTAGTTACTATTTGGCATGTTATAGGCTATTACTTTTATACTGCAATCATCTTCACTTTTGGAGGTGAAAGAGTAATAAAAGGGTAAATGTCAAAGTATTATTGTTGAGACCAATACTTTTTTCTTGTACCATAGTGTAATAATAAGAAGGATAGAACAGTTCTAAAACTGACTGTTCCATTAATTTGATTTCATACAAATATAATAACCCTTGCTCTCCTATATGTGCATCTACTATAAGTTGTATTATGGTTCCAAAGTAGATAATTATTGTAATTTCTTCTTCTTGGCCACTAACCTCCATTTGTTGCTATCTGCATCATGTAGCTTGTAAAGTTAAGCCCTGCTATTAACAAATAACAGATTGGTCTACTTCGAAGATTGAAACAAGGACTTGAATAGCCAACCTGCAACTGAATATAAAGCATTCATTCATTCCTTGTAAAACTCAAACAGCTATTGCTATTGTACATACCAGTTAAAGCGAAGGTAAACTTGGTTAAGCAAAATGTTTTATTTCCTCTAATGTCTGGACACATTATAGTTGCTACTAAGTCACACATATAGCACATGTAATGCTAGCTCCAAAGTAAATACATGAGCAGGAGCTATTTAGCTGTTGTTGGCCAGTCTGACTCTGAATACAGTCAGTAAGACTTAAACTAGCCAACTACTGGATTCTGCTTCCTTCTTCTCTGCCTTCTGGTCTTAATAACAATTTTCAATTACAAACAACAAGGTGAAGAATTGGAGCTAACATGCTACATGCTAATGATGGAAAACTGAAAAACTCAACGCAGCCTTTGGATCCCTGATTATTTCCTTTAACCTGCTCAGGCCTCTTTCACCTCTGGTAGGAGTCTATTTAATGTCAGGCTTTCTAGGCAAGCACCATGACACAAAGACCCAATCCCTTCCACCCCACCCCATCCAGATTCATCACAGCTTAGTGGGTCCTTTCAAAGTGCATGCCCCTCTTTAACAAACCCAACAGATTTACTTGTCCTGAAAGGTATTATAATTGCTTTTTAAGACCATGTGTTGATGTTTACCCACAGGTAGGAGATGGATCTCTAACTTGCCAAGCTTGGTTATTTTAACACAGTTACAAGTTACCTAGCACCAGCTGATGAACAGAGAAAAAAACGGGCTGGTGCACAAAGTGTGACAGTGACTCCTGCTGTTCTCTTGGGAAGGTGGTATGACATCAGTGCACACACACTGTGCAAATAGTCTGAGGAGACATGAGGAATTGCAAGGTAATGGTATGCAATGAGACAACAAGGCATGGGATCTCCTCTTGGAGTACCTATACCCTCTACTGGCTGAAATGTGTTATATCAAATAGGGATGAATTTCAATCTCTGAGGTGGAGCACCTGTATTTGTCTTGGGATGTCAAAATGTCACAATATTTATATTAATTAAGCACTATCCAAATAGTAAACAATTGGTTTAATGATCTATTTTTTGAACATGAATAATTAATTTGTTATGAAATGGGGTAATGTGTTTAAACTACACAGAACCTAGTAGAGTACAGGCTACTGTCACATATGCACACACATATGCCACAACATCCTGACATATTCACACATATGCATTGCAATATAATGCTGATACTAGACATACTCTCCTTAAGTTATAAAAATAAAAGATTAGCAACATGCAATGCTTGCAGATTATGTCCCAATGACTGTTAAAGGGTCAGTTAACTCACAAAAATGGCAAAAAAACAAAAAACCCTCACATTATGTTTTATTTTATGCTATTTCTTTAGTACTATTTTCTCACTAGCTGTCCATGCAGATATTTTTGCTTTTATTTGCTCAGATACTGACTGAGATTTCTGACACCAACCCAATGAAAAAAATGGAATTTGGTTTGTGGTGCCAAATGATGAAACCTTTTCTTTGTTTGTAGAAATCTAAATCTCCCTTAAATCTTATTTGGGATGTTCATCTCTTTTGAAAGACATATTTTCACAGGCAGGGTATACACAAAATACTGCTATTGGAAATTTGTAAGTTTTATTTTGTTTGATTTTATTGCTTTATATTGTTTATACTATTCAGACAGAGGCCACAAATACATCCCCAAGGGTTTCTTACCTCTTTTTGTCTCATGAACTTTGTGCTTGTAACTTGTGAAAAATAAATTGAGTGGTCTTATTTTACCAATGTATTCTAAATAAGTCATTATCAGTCTAATGAATAGCTGCATAACTTAATTTTCATGCTCATATCAATGTATTTTGAGAAGAAGAAAAAAAAACACTGAACTGAGGCTGCTTTGGCAGAAAGAACACCTTAAGAAGAGCCAGTCAGGCAACAGTCCAAACGGGTCAAGTAAAGGTGGGATTCACAGGGTAGAGTGGTCACATATATCCTACTAAGATGTTTGTCCTCTATTAGGTCTGTAATCGCAATGCTCTGAGCCGGCTCCTTAGAGCTTCATCTTTACCTGCTGGCCTGGTCCGGATCAAGTGTTTAATTTGATAAGTACGGTTTACCGGGGATCACACGCTGCAGACAGGCAGGTTATCCAAAGGAGGAACTATCCCCGTGAAGGTGATTAAGTACCTAAAGAAAGGCTGGGTGAGAGGTACAAGACCACTAAGTTCCTCATTTTGCACGCTCTATGCAGGCAGAGCTCATGATGGGATCAAACAAAACAAGATCACGATTGGTCCAACCTGTTTCCTCTGCTCTCACAGTGCACATGCATAACAATGTTACATACAGTATAGCCAAATAAAGCGTAAATACATTCCCAGTAACACTGAATTTATGTCTTCTGATTCCATTTGCCATCTGTAGTTGTCGTCTGACTGGTCAGTTGAAGGAAATTTTTGAACGCATTTTGATGAAATAACTCATAAATAACAATAATTTAAAATAATGTCATGTTCAATGCTCAAGTTTCACCCTATATGCATATCTAAGCACATTTAAAATTTTCAGTGTCAGCTTTGCTAGCCAGTCCAGAGCAATGAAAGCCAACAATGTTATATCCTGTGTTCCAGACTTATTTTGTTACATCCTGTGTTACATTCAGTGTTTCTGGATTTATTTCCTGTTTTATTCTGAAATCCTGGTTCTTATTTTCTTGTGTGTGTTACTTCCTGTCTTTGTTCTTTTCCCGCCAGTTTTAATTAGATCCACCTGTGCTCAGTCACTCACCTGTGTCTGCTTCCCTCATTAGCTACATCCCTATGTATACCGACCCCTTTCCTTTGTTCTTCGTCAGTTCATTGTCAGTTTTCCTGTGTGCCTTCAGTTTAGTTTGTCTGATTGCTGTGTCCAAGTTTCCTTATGTCTTGCCTGCCATGTGTCTTTCCCTGTGTTTCTGTCCACGAACCCGGATCTCCTGCGTGTGAGTTTTCTTTGTGTTTAATAAAACCTTGGAACTGCTGGAGCCTCTGTGTCCGCCTGCACTTGGGTCCTTTCCCGACTACTTACCACGACAAACAGACCAATTACATTGTCAGGTACTGTTGTAATAAACTGGATTCAATGACTCCACCAAAGCTCATTACTGGTTCTTCCCTTCCACATACAGTTTGACTGGGTGAAAAATATAAAAAATATATAAATCAGTGTAGGGAAAGAAATGAAACTCACAATACAGGTCATTTGAGACTTGAGGGGAAATTTATCTAAGCTCACAGACAGAGCAGCATTTATATTTCCAGTAACATCATTTTGTAAATCCTTTTTTTGGAGAAAATAGGTACAATGAGAAGTGTAAAATTATGGATTTACAGTATACTGTACCATTTAGTGAAATGCAAATAACTAATTGGCTTTGACTGTTCATACATTTTTCCAAGTGAAGTCATATCACATGTCGAGAGGTTGTGGTAATTTAATAAAATGACTGACTCAAAGGGTCATGTAATTTACAAAACATGTTTTATGAAAGAATAAAGTGAACTCCCCAATAGTGCTGGTCAGAAATAATTGTTCAAATAAAATCCTTAGAAAGGTAGTCTATAAGAATTCAAAGATTAGCTTGCCCTTTCAAAATAGCTTCTATCTTTGTTGTATTGACACCAGAAACTCAGAAAATCACAAGTTTTCCATCCTTGAATCTCAAATCAGATCTCAAATAGCTCATCAATTATACAGAGCACCAAGGTGCCAAAACTTGAAGCTAAGCCATGTAATTTAGGACTGTAATTAATGATAAGTGGGCTTGCGATTGCTTACTTATGATACATCTTGATTTGCATACTTTTCTTAATACAACAAAACTTCTGCTCTTAGGCTAAGCAACTGAGGTGTAAAAAACAGGCCTTTCCCACTGCAATGCAATCTCAGTAAATCTGGACACCAGGTGTCCTTACAGCAGGTGTTGGATTACCAGCCGGCCTTTCCAGGACACAACCCTGTGTCCTGCGACATGAGCGTACAGTAAGAGGACTAGCACAGGTAAGAAAGGTAAACTTGGGGATTTAGGTCCTCAGCTCTGACTCCAAAAAGCCTTAGCAGGTGATTTGTGGCTCATCCCCTCTGGGCTTAGGCTGTGACGATCTGACAAAGCCTGACCATCAAATCAGGTGTCTACTTAACGCGCAGCCAGGTTGATCGGGGAGATGGCTGAAGAACGGGTCGCACATCCTGTTAGTGTAGCTGTTTGAAAGGGTATTTAAAGGGTGATCCCATTATGCTGGATTGAAAACTCCACAATGTGTTCCAAAACAGGTCCAGGAAGGATTCTGACAGCAACTATTGGCAGGGAACATTTGTAGAACATATGCTAACATGTATCAAGCTTGTTTTCGTCACGCAGGAGGGAGTAACCTGCAGTTGTGTTGGTCTGAGAGAGTGATTAACAGACGTCACGGAAGCCAACTGCAGACAACAGGACTTTCAAAATGTCTGAATTTCTGTACTGCTCAGACTTCAAGACAATTTTTGTTTCAGACTGTTGTCATGTTGACGTGGGGCTGCCCGAACACCCTAAGTGATCGTAGGTGATGTATTCTGATTACAAGATCATTTCAGTTGGAGGGATCCATAACTGGAGCAAATGATGGTGATACTTAACAAAAGAGCGCGAGAAGATGTGCTGTGTGACTTCTGGTTTGTTCACGTCCAACTTTGTAGTAATGGAGCCTGATGAGGGACAGAGCGATACTGTGATCTGGAGTGTCAGCTGCCTCCATTCTCCCCCAGTCTCTTGTCCTCTCATTGGATACTACTCATCTCCGGTCTCAAGCCCAAATTATACTCTCGGGTTCAAGAGGCTCCACGTGGTGTAAATTTTGACCCATCAGGGTGTGTGTGGCCACGTGCAGAACATTTTATTAATGCTCAGACTATACATGCAGACAATATGCATCGACAAATGCATGCCTACTTTAAAACATCCACACACCTGACCAATCTCTGCATGTGTAAAGTGAGCATGATTGTTGGATTGTCTGCTTTGGAACACTACAAAAACTGTTGGAAGCAGACTCTGCACTTCTTCCAGTATATATTCCAGTATCAAAAATGGGGTTTCACACTGTTAGACAATCCGACAAGCACTTTGTTTGGAGCACAAGGGGCGTAATCCGTGCTGACTCAAGGGCTGTTGTCACTTCTGACAGGCAAATCGTGGCACAAGTCTTGTAGTCTGCACTGGACTACACCTAGATAGAGGTTATGTTTCTGTCACTAAGCAAAGTGGGAAGCATCTTTGTGCTAGTAATGTTACACTGTAGGATTATTTGACTGTTGCATGTTTGCCAGAAAAGTTATGAAGAAAGAATGTAGGGTCACACAGGAAAAGCAACAAGTTTCAGTGTGACTCCAGTGTAATAGCCTTTTTAGAGCATGACTAGTCTCACTTCTGTGAACCAGCCGCCTGTCCTTTATCATCTCAAGCGTTTGTTTAGAGTCTTGTCATGTAGCCCTTGGCTTCTATCATGAGGTAGTGAAGGCAAAACAAGCTGAGTGATTATCATCACCAGGGCCAGGAAGGGTGGGCAACGGCAGTGGAACTTATCACGTCCATCTTGCAGTCCCTTTTCGTTGTGACCTAAACTAATTTGCACCTCCTCTCCTCCTGGCCCCAGAGCCTCATGTCTGATGTGAGAGGATGACACCTCCCCTTCCGTTGCCTTCTCCCTACAGGCCACACTCCTCGTCAAACGAACTCTAAACAAGCACAATTACAGTTAATGGGCTGGATAGGATCTCTGTCCTCTTTCTGCCTCCGAAAAACATCCGCTCACCCTGCAAACACAACTCCTGAGGTTTCTGCATGATGGAGGCAAGGATATATCCAATTTAACTGCTTTAACTTATAGCTTTTCCTGACACCACACATCTCAATCATTCAATACAAGGAGCTGGATGAAACGGTGTGTTATGTGAAGACGTCAGAGTGTAGGAACTGCTATCTCTGATGGCTTAGATAGCGCAAGCATGGAGCCAAGGTTTGCTATCACTGGCACTCATCTCACACAAACACAGACAGCCCAAACAATGACCAGCAACATTTCTGATAGCACAAACATCCTGACATATTTACACAATCAGGAAATTAACAAGACAGTGTGTCTGCTGCAGCAGGAGCATGCACCCTACACTACATGTGAGAGAGAGAGAGGAAGACAGAGGATGGGTGGGAGAGAGAAGGAGGGGTTAAACACCACTTTGAGTGCAGGTTCCCTGAGGTGCAGGCCGCTCTGTGCATCCACACAGATAACTATCTGGCTGGGGCGGGAGATAACAAGTGGGATAGCTACTAGTGGTGGAAGAAAAATTCAGATCCATTACTATAGTAAAAATAGTAATAGGACAATGTAAAGAATTTAAAGTAACAAGAAGTACTCCTTATGCAGACAGAATCCCTGTGTTATATTACTGGATTATTATTATTACTGATGCATTAACAGTCTTTTAATGTTATAGTTGGTTGAGATGGAGCTCATTTTAACTACTTTATATACTGTTGGGTAGTTTAGTATCATGTAAAACAATGTATTACATTTTATATTCTTTATAGGTTTTCAAAATCTTAATCTACAAAGTAACTAAAATTTACACTAAATTTAAAATTGTCCAGAATAATTTTAAGGCAAATTACAATTATTAAATATTTTAGTGTTAAATATTTTATCTACAATACATTATATATGTGAGCTCCAGCGTTGTTTCTCTTAACTGTACCTTAACATCCTATGTTCTGAGTAGCTTCTGTTTCACGTTCACTCTCCATCATTCGTAATTATTTTACCGCCATTGCACAGTCTGGAGAGACGCAATGCATCTTGGGGCAGTTGAGTATGTTCAGTAAGCTCACGTCACATACTCTTCTATTTTTGCTAATCTAGTATACATCTGGGTATTTCTCACGTACACAGAATCCACATACTATGCAGTTGGAACACACTACATACTCAATTTTACCTCATACTTAGTATGAATAGTACGTTAGTATGCCATTTCGAACACAGCCAAAGTTTGCGCAAGGAGGATGTCGGGGTAGTCAACAAAACATCTGACTCTGACACGGGAGACAACAAAGGTCCCCTAACCTCAACTAAGTACTGATTTTAACACAAAACATGGTCTTTTCCTAAACATAACCAAGTCGTATTTGTGCCTAAACCTAACCTGACCTTAACCATAGCATTGCCACATCATAAAACAGATTTATTTTTCCAACTGTGGTTTCGGAAGGCAATGATGTTGTCCTGCCGATAGGAAATGCTTTTATGCGTCATTCTAAAGGGCAGTTACAAAGAACGTATATTGAGTTGTTGATTTTGACCTACAGTATGTCACACACATATGTAACACTGCAGACAAAACTACTAGAGGCTGAAGTGCAAAATGCAGATGTCAACAGCAGTGTATTGAAATTAATGATGACTGAACATTATCAAACTTCACTGTGATCAAGCAGGTGAATCAGTGCCTTGTTCAAGTATTTAATAACCTTTGTTATATATGAAGTAAGTATTGACTGGGTGGAGGAAAAATTATAAGGACAGTGATCTATGACCATTTCTCAAAGTCAGTAATTACAAAGGCCTGACCTCAAATTAATGAGTTCTCTCAGATTGCCTCTCGTTACAAAGCTTACTTTTCCATTAGCACTCAGTGCTGCTGAAAGGCCAGAACTGGATAGGGCTTTAGCTGAGACACAGCTGTCAAGCAGGCTAAGAGAGCAAACATTACACTTTTATCCATACCTATGTGCAAACATACACACAGACAGGCAAGCAAACACATGTGTGCGCAAACACAATTCAAAAGGTGAGAGGTAGAGCTCTCCCTGACACCCACATGCTACCTGAGAATTTTTTTTTAAGGTTTAAGCTCCACTCCCTTGTTTGCAGCTTGTTCTTGTCGCTTCTGGATGTGTTTGTCTCGCTGCTGTTTGTGTCACAGTGTGTGCTGACTAGGTGAGAGTGCGTGGGGATGTTTTTGTTCAGATGACATGAGAGTTTATTTTGGGGAATCCCTGTGTTTGGTTTGTATGCTTCAGGAGTTGACACCCATAGAGACATTGCTTAACTTCTGAATCAGTTAACAGTCACAAGCAGTAAGTTCATCAAAACAAAAATGTGTTTTGCTGTGAGAGTTTACACATGATAAGTAGAAAATGAATAGGCTTGGTTTTGATTAATATACAATAAAGCTATTCAGTACAGTATGCTAATGGATCTCTAATGGAACCTGACTTTGGTAGGAAACTACACATCAGTAGTGAGAAAAACCAAAATATAAACGGAGCTACAGAATATTGCACTGGACTCTAAAGGTCTTGGCACACTTCAAATTAACTGGACGACATGTCGTACAACAAATATCTAATGGCAAAAGTGTTTATATCTGTTCCCAAATGGCCACACTTACATGTCCATATTCTTGCGTTCATGCTAAAAAATAGGTCTGTGGTGTATTCTGACAAGCTGATGCACATCATCCCGCAATAATGGACATCAAAGTGCCACTGGTGTGTGGGCTTTAAAAGAAAATTATGGATGGATTTTGACATTTTGTGACGTGGCACTTTAATGTTTTGAATAATGTAGTGGTAAAAGACAACAGAGCTCTACACATAAGTTGAAGTCCTGTAAGTATCATAAGAAGTCACAAAAGGAGAATATAGCAGATGCCTTAATTACTATAGTAATTTAGTGCTGACAGTGATTTCTAGTTTGTGTACGGGAGGCGGACAACCTCCTCACATTTAAGAGTAGGCTTAAGACTTTCCTCTTTGATAAAGCTTATAGTAGGGCTGACTCAGGTGACCCCTGAGCCCCCCCTTAGTTATGCTGCTATAGGCCTAGACTGCTGGGAGACTTCCTATGATGCACTGAGCTCCTCTCTCCTCCTCTTCCTCTCCATCTGTACGCCCTCATATCCCATCAATGCTTGTTATTAATTCAACTTCTTCCCGTAGTTGTGTGCTTTCTCTCCACTCTCTCTCTCTCTCTCCCCTTCTGCTGCTTTCTGCAGGTATTTCTGCCTCCTGAGCTGTTGGGTCTGGATCTATGGTTGCTGCTGCCTGCTGCCCCCGTGCTCTGCTCTGCACCGGCTGATGCTATTGTTGTTGCTGTTATTAGTATTGCTATTATAATGTTGCTCTTAGTGTTGTTTCTGTTGGTGTTAACATCAATGCCATTACCATATCTATGCTGTATTGAGCTGCTGTATGTTCTCTTTCCTCCTGCTCTCTCTCTCCCGCTCCCCCCTTCCCCCTTCAACCCAACCGGTCGAGGCAGATGACCGCCCACCTTGAGCCTGGTTCTGCTCGAGGTTTCTACCTGTTAAAAGGGAGTTTTTCCTTGCCACTGTCGCATAGTGCTTGCTCATGGTGGGAACTGTTGGGTCTCTGTAAATATAAAGAGTCGGTCTAGACTTGCTCTATTCGAAAAAGTGCCCTGAGATAACTTTGTTATGATATGGCGCTATATAAATAAAACTGAATTGAATTGGAATTGAATTTCTATCAAATATGATTTGACATATCTGATTCTGTACGAACTGACATGTTACTACAGAGCAACCATATACTGAGTTGTCAGTGTATTAAGTACACCTAGCTAAAAGGTTTTAATTAATATTTTTTCACCCAATTTATACCAGTGGTGGTAGACCTCTCAGCATAACACATTACAAAAACTAAAACCATCACCAAAAACTACAGCCTCCAACATGACCATAAATGTGTCTGTCTAAAACAGTTTTAACAAACTAATAAACTGGGGACTGAATGTATATAGCAGCTGAATCAGTGCAGAAAAAGTTCACTGTAGCAACAGTTCACTGTAGAAATAGTCCAAGTCAAAAAGAATAAAATGACATATACGGCCAAACTGTGCGTGACTGTAAATCATCAGAGACCCCTTTTGTCAACTAAGCAAAGAGGCAAAAGGGGCAGATTCTGAAAATCAAAGCTAAGCCATCACTACTTATGAATCTCAGAGAGGCACTCTTGATGTCATCTTTGTTGCCATTTTTCAAAATAAACTCCTCATGACTTCTCCTCACCCAGTGGCACTGTGTGCAAAACACACTAGTCTGGCTACAATCTATCTCCACATGTTTATGAGCTATGCTAAAGCGGTGCCATAATAGTAAACGGTTTCAGAACAACCCCACGCTCAGCAGGGTCTCTACTCTATAGATCAGCTGCACACAGAGCAGTGACCAATCTTTTCCTGCTAACTGGTGTTGTTAATGGTTCATCCCCAGGGATACCAGTGTTGGTTTAGGCCCAGAATTGCTCCACTAGTGTCATTTTAAATGGTGTCTCCATCCTAGGACCCTTGGCTGTCTCATTAACTTCTTTCAACATTCTTTCATGCACTTAATTTCAGTAACAGTAAATCTGTTTGGACAGATTGGCAAAACAAAAGTGACAAGATGAACTGAACGATGGCGGTGCCTTGTTGTCTCTGGGTAAGCCATTCACTTTAGAGAGCTTTGTTGGGATAGGAAATGAGCAGAATTAGCTTAAGAAACAGATGTCTCTTTATTGCTGAGGACACAATAGACATCACGGTAAAACCTAGCAACAAAGCCTAATGGTAAGCCTTTGGAGGTTAGAATACTATTGACGGCTTAATCACGAGTCTCTACAGTAGGGAAACAGTGCCCCACTCTGTCCACAATGAGTAGGACAGATGGGACTGAAGGGTAGTGTGTCAAGGGCAATACACCTTTGTGTCACAGAAAAAGGATAATTAGGTTGCCCCATGATCAGTATACACAGATGCATGCACACAAAAATACAGGCTGCCCTATTAATTGGAGATATAGCTATTATAAGCACAACAGGGGTGCATGGGGCTTTGTCCCCCCAAAACTGGGTCATGACTGAAAACCACAAAAAGAGAGAATAAAGGAAACTGCATTCAAATTGGTTGTGGGGGTGGATGCTCATGTTGACACTGTCACCTGCCCACCCTTTTTGCACATGGCTGTGTTTGGCTGAAATTTCACACAGCTGGGATGAGACTACCTTAAGCCTCCTTTTGTGTTTCTGTCAATAATCATGTTTGCACTCTCATGATCCTGTGGCTTTAGCTCTGGTAAGTTATTTGCTGCTGCACCTCTACCACCTACATGACTGACTGATGTATGGCTTTTTGGTACACAGGGATCAACATTAGCAGTTACTGACATGTTTTCTTTTATTTGCTGCCTTTCATCTCCTCATTCTGCCTCCCAGTTTTACAGTGTTTGAGCAAACCATGTCTATAAAAAAAACAGCATAACACAAAAACAGTGAGCGAAAATAAAAAAGAAATGCTTGGAAGTTCAGGTTAGGATACATATGGACATCATGAGAACTTTTATATCACAGTCACATTAGGGAGTGGCTGCCCTTATACTACAGAATGATGCAGATATTTGGTACAATTTGTCCCACTGAGTTTTAGCTTTAGCATAATGGCATTTATATTTTGAGATATCATTCAGTCAAATCAGATTTTCAAGTGGGCATATGCTCAATTCAATGCAGAAGCCATCTGTTTCTTATCTACATGGAAATATGTAGGCCCCTTTCAAAGAACTATATTTTTATTGCACATGAAAAATGACTGGAAGTATGATCATTATAGGAGTCTTTCCCGGTGTTAAGTTTAATATCAGAAGAGGATTGGAAATGGTTGTCTATGTTTAATAAAACATTTTTTTCCTGGTTAGGATGGCAATGTCAGTCAGAGTTGGTTTATCAATCTATTTTTTATTCACCACTTTGGTCATGTGGGGATTAAAGAGCCATACAGTTTATAGAGAGACAAAAGTCTACCAAATTTCTGGGCTTGCTCAGGCTAGCCTCTGCTACATAATGTGTTGATGCAGTTGGGTTTCTTTTACTGGTCTGTTAGACAAACTAAATAATGATACCTATTAAAACTAACAACAACATTAAGATAATGTTAATTAACAAGCTAAGAATGGTACATGATCATTTTGCAAGGCAAATTGTGCAAAGGATGGGACCGATGGGGCCGCCCAATTATAAGCCCGATGTTTTGTTGATCCAACTATCCACACCAACTCAAGTCACCTGACTTCCTCCTTTACTCTATACATTAATTCCTACAGCTACTAGAGGGCTTTGTTGCTTGAACATAAAAAAAATGTAATTTTGGGCCACTTGCTGAAACCAGATTCTGTTGTTTTTCTTGGGAGGAAAGTTTTGCTTGTATAGGCTCCAGCTCCCCTGTGACCCTTCCTTGGATAAGAGGGTAAGATAATAACTGGCAGGAATTTCTTGATCCAGTCTGTTGAAAAACAGACAGTGAATGAAAGTTTATGAGACGTCTACATAAGAGATGACCAAAAGGTGATCCAGGGTACTATTCTATAAAGGCCAGGGGTGACAGATGTTTCACTATCATCCAACCAGTCATCTATGTAAGTGAGAATGCCCTATTTTTCTAATGAGGCACAGACCAGACCTTTATGGAGAGTTTCTGGTTTTGATAGAGACAATTAGTAGCAATACTTACAATACCAAAATTCAAGTAAGAATCTTACAGACGAGGCGTCCTGGTAGCCTGGTGGTTAAGATGCATACTATATACTATAAAACCAACATGTCCAACTTAAGTCATCTCAAAATTACAACATTAAATGTCCAGTTTCTTTCAAACAATGTGAAGTACACTACAAATGATTGACTATTGTGCAACCTCCAAAAGTCTAAATAAAATGGTCTTATGGATAGAAGGAGGATGAGGCTGGCAATGGGATTATACAACAGGTCCTGAGGACCGTTACAGAAATCTACTGAAGGTTACATGATGCACTGTCACATCATATAACCCATGACCCCATGCTCATGGTCACAGCGAAGGGTCAAGTGATGGGTTAGGGGAATAACACCCCTACTTAAAGCACGAGTGTATGTTCTCCAACTAGCTTATTTCCACCATACAAGTACAGCATAAATACCTGTCATTATATTTCATCACCAATGGATGAACGTCAAAAGATTAAAGAGGCTGTGCAAGGAAACACTAACTGTGTAATCTGAACAATGGTTACTAATTCCAACTGACCTTTGGTTGAACTTCTGTGAACTCTGTGTCTTTAGAAAAATCTCTCAACTACTCTGACCTCAATTGTATTACTTTCGCTTATGACTTTAATAGCATTGCGCTTGTACATCTGTGACCTTAACTGTGAGCGGAAATTTCTGTTAAACCTGATGCTGGAGCTTTAACAGGATAAGTTGCCAAATATGGCCACTAACACTCATTACTGTAGCTCTGACTTAGTCTCACCTTTTCACAAATGGAGTTCATGAATCACAGCAGTAAAATTTCTTTCTTTTCTTTTACTGAATTGAATCAAATTAAAGGTACAAAATATTTACAGAGGGATACACATCTTCATCTGTGTATGAGCAGTCTCCATAACCGTTTGATCTGGTTGAAAGCCCTGGAAAAAGCTAGTAAGTGGCTCTCAAGTTCAGATGTTTTGTCAAACTACTATTTCCAAGGTCAAGAATTGACTTTCATGCGTAACATTGAAAATCATTTCAGTTTGTCTCACTCCGACTCAGCAAAACAGGGCAGAGATAGACCAGTGTCATTTCTCACAGGAAGAACCTGTGTCCTTTCATAAAAGTAGCAGCACAAACGCAAGCACACACACACACACACACACACACACACACACACACACAAACACACACACACACACACACAAATGCACACTCACTAAGCCATGCTTTTACCACACAAAATAAAAGGCTGAACGTTTGTTGAGTACATTTAGAGAAAGTCACCTACAAAGTCAGCTAGGAGGGCAAATATAAAAAGAGATGGGCTTTTGGAATTGAAGAAACAATGAATCAGAAAAGCAACTTCAAGCGGCACCTGTTACCGAGCAGGAGCACCAGGGTGGAGGATTGGAAGGGACAAAGGCTGAGCATTATGCTGCTGTTATAAAGAGCAGGTAAGCCTGTTTGCTTTAGAGGTGTTGTCCCGTGGCCTTTGTTTTCTGACACGAACAGGGGGTGAGCTGTGGACACTGATGCATGACTGAATTCCTATTAGACTGGCAGTACTGGGAGAGTCTCTAGAGGCCACCTGCACCATCATCTCTATGTCGTATAGCATGAATATGTGTGATGGAGTTAAACTGATAAGGGTTTCTGAAAATGGGTTATGATACTACAATGTTTGTGGTGAATATAAGCATAATATTTTGCCTAACATTTACAAGAACTCAGTGTTTGTGGCAGCATTTTATTCTTTTCACGCTGGAAGAGCTGAAACTATCCAGTCATTCCCCTACCAAACAAACATGAACATGAACATCAACAGTCAGACAATCAGACAGGTTTGAATGAATCCCCGAATTAGTGAAATTTATTTTGAAGAAAAAATGAAGGCACTAAAATTATTACCCAAGATGTTCATTGTAAACACCCATCACAGTTTACAGACCAGCTTCCTGGTTCAACTTTTACCTACCCTACTTATCTGCAGTTGTGTACCACCGGTTCAGGTGAGCTCACCTTTAGTTTTACCTCCAAACAAAGTAGTTTAGATAATCTGGTTAAACCGTTGACTTGTGTCCAAATTGTCTGATTGACTGATTGCTCATGAAACTCATACTATCCAGATTTCACCAACTACTATGGTGTTATTACAAATAAAATAAATCAAAACTATGAGTATAAGACCCCAGATGTAATAAACCTGAACTATCCTGTGAATTCAATTTGAGTGGGTTGGTAGGTCTTCAAGATATTTTGGGCTTAAAATGAATAATCATCATCTCAGCAACCGAATCATTAAAAAATGTGTCAACAAACAAAAAGTTCATATCTTTACTGACTGGTTTTGTTTTTTGGTCAGGGAGGCACCTCTGTCATAATACATGGGTGATTACATTGAGTTATCAGTTGATAAAAGGCACATTTTGACATCCTGGGAAGCTAATATATGAGTCTGAACCTAGATATATCATCATTTATGAGTTCCTAGCAAGTTTGTGTTTCATATGTGAAGAATGGCAGCAGCTACTGAATTTATGGCTGCAACTAATTATTATTTTTGATCGATTAATCAATTGATTTTTTTTGACTAATTGATTTATAATTTAGTCTATAGAATATCAGAAAATAGTTTAAAAATGCCCATTTCAATTTCCAACAAGTCAGACATCTTCAAATATCTTGTTTTGTCTCACCAACGAAACCCACAGATTTTAAGTTTACACATTTATAAAAACAGAAAGAAGCAGAAAATCCTCAGATTGGACTAGCTGAAACCAGCAAATGTCTGGCTTTTCTGCTTGATAACTGACTTAAATGGTTAATTGAAAGTGTTGCAGATGAATTTTTAATCCACTAATCACCTAATTGTTGCAACTCTAATTGAATATACATTTATTTATATATATGTTCAATTTAAAACAAAATACATGTCACATGTGAGAAGTTAAACCTAGAGGTATACATTCATTTTAGCTATCGTAGCTATATTCTAGTAAAAGCCACAAAGATGACGAATTGAAATAGATCATTTTAATCTAAATCTGTGTTAAGTGCCAAGTTGATGCCACCCAAATGTAAATGTGGGATGGAAAACATCTACGGGGAAATTCATAGAGCTCAGCAGAAAGTTTTATTGATGCCTATCTGTCCACACCTCTGTGTCAACCTGCCAGGTCATCAACAATAAAACAGGATTAATTCATACTTCAAACAGAGGGGTAGGTGCATTCATGTGCACACTTAGGACTTGTATTGAACACTTATTAACCCTTTTTGAAGTCTGAGCTCGTGCATTCAGCAAGCGCTCCATTATACATCGGAAAAGCTGCTGAATGCCCAACGCAGTGCACAGAGAAAGTGGAATCAACCTGTTCAAACAGAGATGGGTTGAGAAGTGTCATTCCCACGACGAGGTGTGCCAGCAGGCTTTGAAAGTGTGATGAGTCAGGGCAAGCTCTCGGGTATGTTGCCACAGAATTAAACACTCAGTGTGTCCTGTTTGATTTTAAGAGCTCCTGTTCTTAAATAGTCTTGTCTGTCACCACTTACAGATTCCACTGAGAGGCCAGAACAAAGAAATTTCCCGTCATTACTCTGTTGGGATTTTCCTCAGTGCTTTGAATGATTGTGTGTGGTGAGAATAGGTGTGAGATAATTGGAACGGGGAAGATATAATATGTTGTTAGAAATACATTGGCCAATGCTCTGTCCAGTCCCACGTCTGCCAGGGGCGTTTATTTACACGAAGAACCCACAACTTACATTTTTCAGGGGTTCTGCATTCATTAGTGAACCTCTTGAAGCTGCAGTATGTTTTGACGCACAATGTCCCAACACTTACAATATTTACACAAGTCTGGACCACCAACGGCTTTATGCTTTCACTTCTCCCATACCTCAACACATTACCTTGCATATCTGTAAGTCCTAAACTCCAACTCAGCCTTCTGACAAGTAGCTTTCTGACAGCTTTTAATACCTCACCTTTCACCTGCACTTTGTCAAAAGAAAGGCAATCCATCATGTCGAGGAGAGAAAAGAGAAGCATTTAGCGGGAGATGAGTGAGAAGTAACATGTTTGATCTGCTGAAATATTTGCAGAAGGATTCCCAAATGTAGGAGTGCTTAAGCGTATTTCAGGGAGTTTCCCCACATCTGTCCGGTGTGAGCAGCAACAGACTGCAAAAACTCCACCCTGTGATCATAACTGTACTCCAAACATGATTCTGCGAAAACCTGCATTATTTTCAGTGACAATATTTTATAACATTCAATGCCAGTGTTTTGACATTTATTTATATCATGTAGAAAGGCAAGTACGGTATTGGTTAGGAGGTTAGATCATGGTTATGGCAAATAAACTATGATTAAGGAAACTAACTAAAACACTTGGGTTAAGGTTAGAGAACGATTGTGGTAATTTAAATAAAACAAACACAAATTGTCAGGTTCTGTGACAGAACTGCATTAAAGTCAGATGCGCTACACGCCTATCCAAGCCCCTCGACCTCTACACCCTTACCTTCAGCCTCTCTACGGGGCACAATACTTCTTGCATTGACACAGAATATTGGTATTAGATGTATTTCTTGATCTGCAGAATCGTCTGATATGAACAAAAGATAAAGTGCTGTCTAATGCAATTAGATTTGTTGACACAACGCAATACTCTGAGATGTGTTCGGGAAATATTCATCTTCATGCACTCTTCCTTCAGCAACTTGCATTCACACATTATCTCAGAATCTTCACTACTTTTTGCCATACAATTTCGATCCATAACATAAAAGTGAGGTGAATCTTCTGTAATATCACAACTTTAACTTTTGTTCTCCCCACGGCAGGTGGATACAGTAATAATGAACAGATAGGACGGATAAGGACGCATTCAGATCAACTTGAGCCCTGTGTGAAAAGACGCAGGCCTCTAATTCATTTGAGTGGAGCAAGTCTGATGGCACAGTCGCCAACGCAGGGAGCTCCAGCAAACAATGCAGGGTCATCCAGCTGAATCTGGCTAAATGTTTGCTATATATATATATATATATATATATATATATGCAATATATACTATATTGATTCAAGTGACCAGTGTCTCAAATGATGTTATTGTGTTATGTGTTTCAATACACCTGTTCATTCAATCTTACACTTGTGTTAAAGCCTCCAACATTGTATTTCATTGTCTCACTGGTACCCTAAACAACATGCCACCAATAATGCAGCACCCTGCATTGTTTTAACGAAGGGCTGTTTTCAGTCTGAATCCATAAGTCTAAGGACTGCTGCCATTTTCACAGCCGAGCTTGACTTGTACCTGGTAATTTACAATCTAATGGCAAGTGGAAAAAGCCACCGTGAAGTGTTTTCAATGATCTCCACCTTCTCCGTCCTCAGTGTGAGACAGGCCTGCCTCTCAGGAAGACTACACAGAGCCTTTGTGTGCTAATAATTCAGTATGTCCTGGGGAGAGACAGTTGAGTTTCTTTTTTGCAGCATACCAGGCTAATGAAGCGCTGTTTAAACTAGAGAGGTCATCTCCCCGGACCAAAACCTTGACTCAAACCCAAGTGCCGTTCCCAAATGAGTAGCAAATGTTTCCCAGGACAGATTTACAAGACACCATCACTTAAGGTAATGCAAACTATGCAGCTCAGTAAAACATATGGCGACTAAGAGCAGGTAGGCAATGAAAAGAGGTTTGATTCAAAGGTCTACTAATCAAGCTGTCAGGTTGTAGAGCTGTCCATGATGGTATGATTTTATTGTGAGGATCTCATGGTCTTTTAGACAGTGTATGATCTGTTTGATTGATTGTCTGGTTGACATACAATGTACAGTACACTTACATCTTCAAAACAAATGATCTGATCCTTAAGATCCTTCTGTGAGGTACACACATGTCCCAACCTTAGGAGTATTTTAATCTAAGGACAGGCAATGGGGGGGGGGGGGGTCAGCCAGTCACAATCACAGCCACAGCTAACATTACAGCGATAGCAATAGCCACATAGCTACAGTAATAGCCTCTCTAGTTTAAACAGCGCCAGTGGCTACAGTCAGAGCTTAGCTTTCTTTAAGATGAAGGACAGCAGTGGGCATATGTTCAAATGCCTAAAACAATATGCTTACTGTAACCTGACAGGGGCCTCTAGTGGTCATGTGATGTATGAGCCTTTTCTGTCAGGAGCAACAGCAAATTTAGCATGACATTGCTATATGTGCTGCCAAACCTTGTCAGGAAGAGGTCGTGGTGAGAGGACGAGTCGACAAATCATGTAACTTTGACACATTAGACCACTGTTCTTTTCCCGTTTCCTACCAACTCGTGTGTGTCTCGTTTTGGAAGGCAATGACAAACAGCATATTTTATGGATTTGTCTGGAGGACTTGTTGGAGACAAAAAGTCTTCAGCCGTACTAGTGGCTCTGTGAGGCTGTTCTTTGGCACAGTGGTGTATTGAACTAAATGATAATATTGGCATGCAAACGTGTTCACAATGCCAAAATGCTGATGATAAGCAGGTATAATGTTTAACATGTTCATCATCTTAGCTTTCCCCTACAAAGCAGGGAAATCACCAAAGTCATTAGCATAAATCATCTGGTAACCTTGAATGTCTATTACACAGAATAGGTGAAAACTTTGACCTGGCGTTGGAGCCAGACAAAAACTCAGGGGATCACTAAAGTCATTAGGATTTATTTTCTGGGCACCATGGATATCTGTACCAAATTTCATGGCAATCCATCCAATATTTCACTAAAGGCCAAAGATGCCAACCTGCTGGTGGTGCTAGGAGAAAAGTCAGGGGATCAGCGAAGTAAGCAGGATTCATTCTCTGAGGACCACAAATGTCTGTACAAAATCTCCAGACAATTCATCCAACAGTTTTTTAGATATTTCAGTCGAGCGAGCATGAGAAAAGTGATACATTCTAATAGGGTCTAAATTAATGCCCTTAGCCTAATTTAACACTTACTTTGGTCTAGAGCAGATCAATCAATGCTATCGACTGGTTTATGTGGCAGACTGACACATCTTTTTACATCCCCAATAAAAGAAGTTCAACTGTATTGATTGAAAAAAGGATAATGACATACCTTCTCAAAAATCAATAAAGGAAGAAACTAAATTTAGCTGGCTAATTATTTCCTACTCTTTTATGCTTTGTATTAACAAATCAAATCAGCATAAGAGTGTTGAAACCAATGTAAGTGAAGATCAATTTTCATAAATTGAAGCACAGATTGATACATGAAACCAGGCTCTCTTAAATGAACATACACCTTTACAATATGGACAAACACATGAATGTACAAAATTACAACTAGACAACAACTACTGAAAATCTTCAAAATGATACTACACAAAGAAGTTAAGTAGTTTAATGGATCAGAGATTCTTATCTCTGTCAGTGTTCTGCCATAAACGGGGTAAGGTTGCATAAATGGCTAATTGCCAATTCTTAATGCTCTCCTGCTGGGACCTTACCACAATATGCACAACTAAAAAGGCAACAGGCTTTCAGCTGACAAATGGTTGCCACAATCACACTTATAGCATTAACCAGCTTATGGTGTAAGCACACTAAGATGAGCCCAAACAATGGATGTCTATATCAAGATTAGTCAACTTATAAAACCACATAGGCAGATTAGGTGTCTAATTCCACTGACCCTCTGAAACAAATGTGGGTTTATTATCCAAGGAGCTCCAAACCTATGACTCAAGCCAAGTTCTAACAGCTGCTCCAGTAGACAGATTGCTAAAGACCCTCTACTACCAGATGATCCGGTCAAGCAATCCTTATCAGGCTACATACGCTTAAAGAAATCAATTTCATTAGCTATTCACCTAATGCAACAGTGGCCAAAGCTGTTGATTTCCATTTAAAATAATATGTGGATAAAGGAAATTCTATCGTAAACACAAAGGTTATGTATCAGGAAGCAAACAATATTTGTATTTAATATGGTTTTCTAATGTCTTTACAAATCTCCATTCAACACCTACTTGCATGTTCCATTATATGTAATGGGACATACAGCAGACAGAGCACTTCACTGGCTGAATTTTGAAAGATGCACAAAGTTACTCAAATTGAAAGAATTGCGATCTTGTGTGTGTGTGTATATATATATATATATATATATATATATATATATATATATATATGTATATATATATGTGTGTGTGTGTATATATTATACTGAAATGTACAATACGATGAAGTGAAATTGCTTGTTTCAGCTCTGTGTTGTGTCAATAGGCTATGATAAATATGGGCGGACAATTCTGGCTTCCCAACATTCTGTGAAATGATGAATGCACCCATAGGCGCAGGGATTGGGGGGACTTGTACTTGTCCTCCCCAATAAATAACATTGTTGTCTGGAGTCTGAATTTTGTGTTTGCCTTTTTTAAAGTCATTTCCGCCCCAAGTTGATTTGCTGTCTGGTAGGTTTTGTGGTTATTTACATTCATTATAAGCCAGCAGAATGCAGGAAATGAAGAGTCTAATACTGAAATTTCCCAGACCCTTCACATAATATTGGGCCCCGCTGTGAGAAGTATGGCCCCTTTGTGGCCCCTGATTTAGAAAAATCCTAGATCCGCCCCTGTGTCCCATGGTGCAGACTGGCCAAGATACTGCAAATGTGCAGGGTGTTGATAGGGCTGAGTCTCCATGCAAATAGCTGAATGATTATTTCACCAGCAGCTGAGTTTCTGGCTTTCAGAAACTCCCTTTCTGGTCCAAACTTTGTTTTGGAATTTCCTGATACGCTATTCAATATATATACTCCTTAATAACAATTGTTCTTACTGGAGATTATTTATGATCTGAAACAAACATTCTATAAATCATTACAGGCCACATTCTGTATCACTGGCTTTTACTATGCTACATTACAACTCCCAATCAGACCAAGACTTCAAGATTTAGGACAGAACAATTTCTACTTTTGGAATGGTAACTTTGCCTGATAGTATGTATGTGTACTATCAGTTTTATGTAGGTGGCACTATGTATTAGCCATGTCTTACATGGTTACACACCCCTTAATGCACCCTTAAAATGATCAATTTTTCAGTACCCTTTTTATGGAAATAAGTAATTGTACAGATATTTGTGAAACATCTCAACTTCAAACACAAGTCATCTGATACAAAACTTAATATCTTATCAAAAATGATCAATTTAAATTTCACATTAAAGGATGAATTATTTACTACAGTGCAGAATTCATTTTGTGCTACAAATAAATCACTCAGATGAAAATAATCACCTTTAATGTCCACTGGGGCATGAAGATTGCCTTTTATTAAAGGTCACTATATCAGAGCTTGCAAGCCCCCAATCTCATCTGTGTTATAACAAAGCACATTAAAACACACATGGTGTCTGCGTGCCCTCCTATTATCTGAAAATGAACAATTATTAAATTTAATGCCTCCCGCAGTAACTATATACGATTATGACAGCAGGTCAGAGGGGTTAGAGGGATGAGGAGTGACATGTTTTGGCACAGATGGCAAAGTGATAAATGATGGGGGGGGGGGGGGCTTATGATAACAATGACAAATTGAGATTAACAGGTCAAAATGACAGTGGTCGATGATGCTAATAAAGTTGTGAGTGTGTCATGCCCCACGCCAAGAGTGTTGGAGTCTATTTACTGGCTGCATGCAGACTGGAGTTTGGGTGTCTGGCAATAGCACCCAGACAGACTCCAAAGCTTTATGTGCAATATGGTGTCTGTCAAATTCACAACTGAACAGCAGGAACTTGAAACGCTTCATGCGAGCACATCATGCGAGCATCCGAAAAGCAGTGAAGTGTGGACCAAAGTGTGTCCTAAACCCCTCACGGCAGAGGGGGGCAGAGATGTGTGTTTGGCCGGTGGGCTTAGTTAGATTCACATTGTGATCCAGATGGCCAAAATGTTAAGGCTATTTCACAAACAAGCCAGTTATCAACATGATGTCAGATGGGAGTATTTACTGAAATCTAAAATTGCAACACAAGACAAAGCAGAACATGATAGAAGATTCCACTTTGTTCCACAAGATCTGGACTTTGTGCACAGCAATGTTAAAATATTTTGCACATTTATTGTCACAGCAAAGAAGAGAACTATGCATAAAGAAGAACATGAGCAGAGCTCAGGACAGCCATGGCAGGAGGTATTTACTGATGTGTATGAGATGCATGACCTGACATAAGTGGATAATGATTTAGACAAAGAGCATGCCACACCACACCAGTGTAGTCCCAATGTTAAATACTTAATGTAACTAAATTTGAGCACTTTGATAGCCCACAAATCTTACTTTTTTCTGATTTGACATCTGTTTTCTTGAATCATCAATTCAAGTTTTAATTGGGAATATTTCTGGTGTTTTTGTGACAGATGCTTTTCCCTGATACAGGGTACACACAGATTGGCTAACTGTCAAAGTGTGACATATGACAGTACCCTGTAATCTATCGATCCTTCTCTCCCTGTCAATCACTGAGCTTCCCAATTTAACAGCATCATCAAGTTACTGTAAACTGAACGCCACAGAAACTGTCTAAGAACAAATGATGTTTAAGATTGAAAAGTGTCATTTGAATGACAGCACATCCCACTTTTCAATAAAAATGTTCAATCAGCAAAGGGCCACTTGATTAATTTGACTAAAGTTTGACAAAAATGCAGATTAATCAAACAATGATCAAGTGATTTGAAGCAATACACTCTCACAATAACTACATTTATATCTAGAATCTACAATCCTGTGTTTGTTTATGTATCTTTATTTAGGTAATTTGACTGTGTTGCACTGGTTTATAAAATCCCCAAGGAAATGTTTTTTCATCCAAAAATCTAAAGGACTGGACCGAGATGACTTGATAACTCAGATTTGAAAGTACCACAGAGTTTGGAAAGTTACAGTTAAACCTGAATTCATCAGTCAATCAAGGTTAATCTTTTTAATCTGACAGGTCGCAGTGATAATCTCAACAGTATTTGATATTTAAAAATCTGCTGGAACAAAAGGACTATACAGTTACTCCTGGATACTCCCAGCAACTGTAACAGTTTAGATTGGTGCAATGAGACAAAAGTAGTGACAGGTAACTTAATGCTAACAGTCCCAGAGGGAGGTAGAAAATCAATAATCAACCTTAATACATTGTTTGCTCAAAAAAAAAAGTTTTAAATGTACATCAGCATGTGTTATGTTTAGGGTTTCAATCAAAATTAGACTAGATAGATTTCCACTATGTAGAAATCTTTGTGAAATACTGTAGTGTTTCTCTACCATACTGCCAGATTCATAAATTAACTGATAGTGTGAACTTACTTCTAAGTAATATACTTTTTATAAACACACAATACATTCAGTTTGTAACCTTATTAGGGAACAAAACTAGATATAAATTCTCCCCAATATTTAAAAACTGACACATAGTTTAACTTAAGATATTTGTTTTTTTTCTATCTATAGCTATATGTACAGATTCACACACTATTTTGAAAATGCAATAACATTTTGTTGTAATAAATTTTAGGTTTTGGTTCAGTAAACAAAGCCAAAACTGAAAAAAAAAATCAACGTTTATACCATTTTCATAACGGAAACATGGCCACATGCCTTTAATAGATACAACGCAGCACAGAGGCATCTCTTGCCTGTAAGCCAAATCATATAAAAAGCAGCTTAAGGCTACTGTGTCTCTGTTGTGTTACCACCGTAAATCAGATTACGGAGCGGTGGGAGTGGTTATTGATTGAAATATGCCTCCTGGCACAGCATGTGTCCACTTTGTAGAAGTTAGAGGTACAAGTGACAAACAAAAGAAAACAGTACAGTCACTCTGTTGAACACACCCTGATACAACTGCATGATATCGTGCAATAACCTACTGTAACTGGCTAGACTTGAGTCAACTCTTCATTTTGTTCACATGAATCATTGAGGACATTACTATTATAACACTGTTGTGTAGACAGGACTCTGAATGTCACCTCCATCTGTGAAATTTGGAACACGTTCAAATATGAGTCTCGCTCTGGCTAGTTGCCCAGCATCTCTCATCACTTCTGTACTGGGTAGGGCTGTGTTTTACCTTTACCTTCACAGCAACAGCACATTTTTAAAACCTTCTCAGAAATAGCGCAATGAACACACACACTGTAGTTTATTTGGACTCAATCCCATGTCAATACTGACTGTTGCACCAAAAATGTATTAATACATGGCTAAAATAGCCCTCAACAAATGCAGTGTTTACTCCTGTTTGAGTAACGTTTTATAAAAACTACAGTGACCAGCTGTTTTAGGAAATGACTGAGCCTTTTTTTTTTTTAAATCAAACTACATTTTTGTGAGGTGTTTTTAAAGATGTATGTCTTCAGTAGGAGCCAATGGGCTTGGGCCTGAGAGCCACAGACAGGGTAGGGAAGTCAGAAAATATTGAGAGATGGACTACCTAACTGATGGCTTATTTTGGTCTTTTAATGGGATTTGTTGACAATAGGGAAAATATAATAAGTTCGTAAATAAGCCTTTTCTTTTTAAAAAAAAAAAAAAAGTAATGAAAACTTGAATCAGGGATTTAACGACGTTTTTTTGGAGTAGATAAATCTCTAACCTCTCCACTGACTTCTGCTTTCACACCAACATGACTGCAGCTGATTGACCTTGTTTGTTGACTGCATCATCCTCTGTAAACCCTCAACCAGGAGTATTCAGTCGTGTGCCGTGGAGAGCCAGTGTATGAAGGCTTGTCTATGCATACACTCGGCCCTCTGTGGCACACGGTTGAGTAACTCTGCAACATTACAGTGTGAATACATCCAGGACCTCAGCTGTTTCTGATATGCCAGAACTTAAGTGACTTGTTATGCCATTTTAGCAATGGGTTATACACTAGGTGAAACTCGGAACCTCATGTATATGATTCATCCATTTGCATAAATGCAGGTATAACTAACAAATTGTGCTGCAAGTGCTGCACCTTAATGATTTATTTCAAATAGCCAAATTCATACTCAAACATGCAAACACACACACATCTGGAGATATACAAAGCATTAGGGACTATTTCCACCTTTGTGGTGAGCAGTGTTGTTTACAAGACACACTGTGGGAAGTATTTTGTTGCCTTACACTTTCTCCCAAATTTGAGTAAAATACAAGGACCAAATGGCTGAGTAAAATATACAGTTACAATATTTGAAGGATGTGATTTTTCACTTTTTAGATTTGAAACATCTAATAAACCCAGACAGTAATTTACTCACATACTCAGACATTCTTTAAATGTATCATGCATAACTCACTCACTCATGGTTAGCCTATCTGTCCCCTAGTGGCTGCTTGATAGAACACATAATAATGTCCACAGAAAACAATGAAACTAAACACAAGCAGAGTATAAACTTCAAGATTACCTAAGAGTTTTTCTGAATCAGAAGTGTTTTGCAAGATGGTGTGATAGTATAGAAGAGTGTTAATAATTTGGAGATTGTGGTTTCTGCCAAATGCCAAATCAGGATCTTACACATTTTCACATTTATTCACATTCATAAAGTTTACCTGATCTTGAGCCATGTCTCGAGGATACTGGATCTCAGCTGCAATTAAAGCTGCAGACCGAACGGGGCTTTGAGACAAACAGCCTTTGCACTGCAGAAATCTGGTAACAGAGCCCTCCTCGGGGTTCCAGATGGCGTTATATGCTGCAGGAATGAGAAGCAGTGGGAAAGCATGAAACCTTACCGACTTTTGAAGGAAAAAATGTGCCATAAAAGGATCAAAGTGAAAGGTTAACATGTTCATGTGAATGTTAAGGGACGGGGAAAGCCCCAGTGTATTCATTTACAGTAATCAGAATGTAGCAGTCATTTCTTGTAAAAATGTATCACTATTTTTAATCGTTATGTCCAACTAGTTTTAATGTTGAATGCCCTTTGTTGATAGAAAACATGTAACATGTTTTGCTTAGTAACTTTTCTTAGCCACAGTCACTTCTTTAATACTGTTCTTGGCTCACCAAACCAGCTGTCAACCCACCAATTAAACTGCTATCACAGTAGGGTTGCAGAGCAGTCCTTAGGGCCTTCAGTGATGTGAGACTCTGTACTACCAGCAGTGAGCCTGAGTTGTGTGAAACTGCTGGCTGATGTGGCGCACACTGGCAGCGGCGGGTCGTTGCTGCAGGACTAAATCTGACTTTTCTCAGAAAAGCTAGATGTTCAAATTCACAGACAGCCCGCTGTAATGCACCTGAAAAATTAAGTCATAATGAAACACATTCACTTTGAGTAATGGTTTAACTCATATTATTTAGCCATGGTAAATAAACTGAAACAGGGATTTCCTAGAAATTACCATGTGCCACAGGAAATAGTTCCTTTCCACACATAGAACAGTAGAGTCCCAAAGAGCACGGCTTCTGGTCTTTGACTCTCTGTAAGAGCAACAAAAATGAGTCTCTTTAGTTGTTTAAATAATTATGGCCATGTCTCAAAACTTTCTTTTTATATACAAATTTTTATAATGGCTGTCAAGGAACATCTTTGTTACTGAAAACATTTTCAATAAATTTCACTCAGGATTCATGACACTGACAATGCCCACAAAATGGAAAACTGTCTGTTTCTAAATGTTAATTTTGTCAAGAGCGCTATTCTTGTCCTCATGGATCTGCTAGCTTTTAGAGCAGAAGTTCACAAAAGGCTATGTTGACATAAGACAGCTTTTTGTCTCTGTCAGTGTTCACACAGGATGAGGAATGCGGTGATATGACTCATAACCATCCACAGTGTTTTCTTCATGTGCTTTTGTGTGCAGCACATAGACAAAACAGACTAAATGCAAAAACCATCAGTGCAGGTGCACGGCAGCACTGATGTGTCAACATTTATTGCTTTTATTTTTCCTATGATGCATTTTGTGCCCTTATGCTTTTATTATTTGAATTAATACAATTATAAATATTGCAATACAAGGAAAAAGACAAGCACAGTAAAGATTAACACTGATGAGAAATAGTGTGTCTGTTCGCTGTGATTTGCTGAAAAAAACATGTTAACTTGACACTTGCCTTTCTTTTTGGAGAGGTCTTGTCAAATCTCCTGCGTTTCTGCTTGCAAGATCTCTGTACTTTTATAGCTTGGTTGAAAAAATGATAGTTAAGTCTTAGTTTACATAAATAAAATTGCTGCAGAATAGCTAGAGACAACAACAATGTAGAATGTAAAAAAAAGATACCGTATATTGCCAAAAATGTTGAACAGTATTTAAGGGAATATTTCTACATGTTACAGTATGAACCTAAGCAGAGACTTGCTTTGTGAAATAAATGTCTTATTAGGTGTATATATTTTTAATGCACTTTTGACATGCTTTAATGACACTCCTTGTTCACCCATCAGTATAATATTTAACATTTTGACAGGATAACCTATTGAAAAACAATCTATAATAAATTCATACATACAAACATGGAATACAAAAAAACAAATTGAATTCATGAATCATTTAAAATATATTATTATATGATGTGATATACTGTTATCCAAGGCCAGAAAAAGTCCCCACCTCTCTATTGGGCAGCAGCTATTATGAACCTGTATATACCAAAGCATTTAAGTCATTCTTCATCAGTTTCACTACTCATTATTAACATTACAGTTTGGGCTAAAACAAGTGCAGGAATCAGTGCACAGTCTACTGTGGGTTTTGGTTCCTTTAGTCAGTCTCTTGACTTGGTTCTTGCTTTAATTTACTGTGTGTCGGTAGTGCTATCATGTATGTGGAGGTTGCACTCTAGTAGCTAAAGTAGTAGCTACTGAAATAATCTTATTGAAATGAAATATTGCTCAGAGCATCCAACTAGGAGAGCACCTAGTCCTGTCAAACTCCAAACCTCTAGAGGGAGTTTGGGTGGGACTTTCTTTTCCATTCTTTTAGACTCTCCACAAATTCCTTCAGAGCATCAGAACACCATAAAACGTATGCAGTAGTCTCCATTTAAAACGTAAACTGTACAGATATGCGATAAGTATTTGGAAGTCATCACATCATGTCACATGCTGTTTAACAACCTGGTGTCATCAAATAAAAATGCTTGCTCTGTTGCCCTTGAAAATAGAAAGAACTAATTGTACAACAGTGCAATGACTTAAGCTGGATTTCAGCTTCAGCGGCTACATATCCCAAGACAGCACTTTACGAACTATCAGGGTGAAGGTCTGCAGTACTGAATGTTGCCAACTGATCAGTTAGATGCTTGACACTGGTACAACTTGTGGTTGGTATCATTCAGACTGAAATTAAGCACTGGCGGTAGACTGTGGAAGAGGGCCAGATGAGCTCAGATATACATAAGGTTATCAACAGCGCTACTTCCCAGAGAGGCTGGAATAAAAACAGTTGATTTGAATCAAGATGTGATTCTATTCTTTAATCTTTTATTTTATCTGCCTTGCACAACGTGTTTCACTTGTTAGTTACTGTACTGTAGCAACTTCATTGTTCTGACCTTCTCCAGAAGTTACATTAACCATGTGCTAATCAACATTGGCATATACTGTACGTGCACTTACTGTTCAGAACGTACAACCTATGATTTGAAGTTCTATATAGATTAGTTTACCTTTTTGGTTGAAGAGCTGACTTCCTGGACCATCCACTGCAGGACTTTTAGGTCCACATCCTGCTGCTCCAGCTTCTTGAAGACCCCCAGAGTCTTCTTGTTTGGGAGTCACAATGTCAAATTCAGTTCCTGTGGAACTAACAGGAGTGGTAGGCACTTTTTTAAGAGCTTTGTGTTCCCTCATACCCACAGAGGACTTTCCGGACTCAGTCACTCTGTTGTTTACACTTGGTTTCAAGATTTGTTCTGTCAGTTGGCAGGTAGTCCAGCTATCCTCCTGAACCTCTGGCAAAAGATGTGCCTGATAATAATTCTCTTGAACTCTATCTTTTCTTGAGCTGTATTCTCTGACGGATCTGGCTCTGGATACTCTGCTCTTCAAACCCAGGATCATTAGCTTTAACTCATGATCTGTTTTGGCCTTGTCTGTCATCCTCTGACTGCTCCTGGTCTCACTCTGCTGAGGACTGACTCTCCCTACACTCCTGACTTCATAGCCTCCACCTGTCAAGTAAAATGAAATTACATTGTTAGCAAATAGGTAAATTTGGCAGTCATGTTTTCCTGAGCTAAAATAAACAGGAATGTTCTTGGAAAAGTGATCAGAGTAACTGGTGTTCATTCTTTAAATCGGGATTGAAATCTGCATCAATGAATGGCAGCTATAAACAGTAGTAAAAGGCAACTATTTTGAATTTCCGCACCGGGAATTCAGTCCGAAAGCTGCACTGCGTTAAAAAAACACAACGGCTGTGTTGGTGAGGATCACTTTCAGGTACCAGTGAGAAAATATAATATGATCCAGTAAGGCTGGTTTTAGTTATCGATCCATGAGTCTGAAGTCTTCTCAGATGGCAAAATGCTGCACAGCCAATGACAATTGTTACTACACAGCCATTTGTAACACTATAAAACAGGATTTTACAACCCTGAAAAGCAATTATTTTATCCTCATCTCTGAGATCATAAGATGAACAGTGGAATTACCCTTTTACACCTTACAAAGGTAATCTACCAGGATGTGCACTTGCATGTATTTGATAGGGTAACGCAGTGCCAGTGTGCTGCCGCATGACGCCGCAGCAAAAGGTTACATTTTTTTTACACCCTGCATTTTCTTTCTCATTGAAATGAGTGACTGGGCATTCAGACTAAAACCACCCTGCATTGACAACATGCAAAGGGCTGTGTTTGTGTGGGGCAGGTACCAGTGAAGTGAGGTAAAGATACAAGAAGGCCGGTTTGAGCAACATATCCCTAAATTTGAAGGCTTATCAGACACCAAAACACTGCAAAGCAGTTTATAATGTTATGACATGATTTTACAACTCTAGAAATCTACCATGGCAACAATAATTTTACCGTCTCCATGACGGCGAGATAAAGTTAAAAAATACATATTCTGCTGAGTGTTTTGCCGAATGGCGTCGCAATGCATTATCCTGGAATAACCGATGTTTAGGTGAAGGTCGCCTTCATTTATTCAGGTGGTTTGGTCAAGTTGGCGTTCATACTACTTACACTTGGAGTTGCAGAAGCTGGATATTTCAACTGTTAATCCATCACTTTTAGTTATGTTATTAATTTAAACTTCTCTGCCTGCCTGCTAACTATACCTGCATACTTGCAATTGTAGCAGGGAGTGGTCGGGTGTTACAGCAGATTCAGGTTGGTGGTAGCATGTCCTGTGCAGTCATCATATCGTAGCTGACACACATATGTGGAGATGTGAAAGAGGTGAAAGTTTGCATTTCATTCTAAACTTTTGATTAATCACTTTATGTAGAAGTAGTTAACCTTTCCCAATGCCAGAATTTAATTTGGGCAAACAGCACAAAATCTGTGGAATTTCAATTAATGTGGATGAGGCACTTTTTCTGTTGCATTTCCACTTTGTGATTTTGGCCAGTGTATTTTTTAAATAAAAATGTTGTAAAAATAAAATGTTGTTAGTGTAGCTTTAATGATTTGGGGTTGGGGAAAAGGCTGAATTAGTCTAATGGGAAAAAATACAGTCATTCACAGCCATTACTGAGTCTTTCAGTAATGTGGGCTATTAAGTGCTTTTAACACACATTCGCAGGCCTCTCCACGCTCTGTGTTTTTATGATGTTAACGAGTGGTCATGCACGATTACATATACAAGGCTCTTGGGGAGGCAGTTGATGAGCAAAGAAAGGCTTTAATGGAACACTTGTCTACTCTGCACGTCTGCGCACATCACACATTGGTGAAGTTTGCGTCGTAATGAGACAAATCACATCAGTGTAATCATGTTTAATCTCATTTTTCTGTCTCCCTTCAACTTAGCCTGTTTGATGACTCTGCATTTAGCATTGGCTTGATTAAATGACCTCAGCTCCTTAGACTCAAAAATCAAATGTGGCCATTAAACAGCTGATTACACATACACACTGTATTGCACATAGGTCACAAATAATCACAGTTTTGCACAAATTAAGTACAAAAGAGGTTAAGATCTAAATGTCAGTGAATTATACAGAAGTGAAATAACATCTAAGGACTACAAATATGGAAACTACACTGTAAATGACCGGTGAGAATTGTTTTTTGTATTTAGATTAATTATATGTAAGAACTTTAATTAGTGAACACATCTGAACATACTGTAGTAGTGGTAGAGCTTTTTTATGTAAAGATATACACTAAGTTGCCTAGTTAGTCCAAGCTAAAATTAATGCAGTCTGATACAACAGTCCTGCAATAAACCATACCTTAATGAAAGTTATAATGTTCTGTTTTTGTTGAGACCGTTTTGGAACGGTGAGTTATGGTAATTCTGGACTGTAGGCTGTAGTTTGTGCTTTTGGTGAATTGTATTGTGTTATACTGAGAGGTATTTCTAAAACTTTTGTCTACCCTCACTGATTTAAATAATGGACAAAATATTAGAAACATATTCAGACAAGTGCCCTGAGATAACTTTATGATATGGCGCTATATAAATAAAACTGAATTGAATTGAATTAGACTTAAATATCTGTCTTTATAATATTTTGTCTTTATTGCGCAACCAAGTCTAAGTGAGCGCTTGCAGTTTTGAGAAAAAGATTTGGCAGTGATGAAAGTAACCGAGTGCATTTACTGTACAGTTTAGAGGTACTGGGCTTTACTCTGATATTTCCATTTTATGCTACTTTATAGAATAAAGAGTCAGAGTATTGTATTATTTACTGCTCTAAATTTATTTGACAACTGTAGTTACTAGTTAAAGTTCAGATTAATATTTTACATATAAAACAATGATCAGTTTATACAGTAAAATATGATGAATTAATGCATCCGATTAAACTACTCAACAGTATACAAAGTAGTTCAAATAATCTCAACCACCAACAGTTACAACAGTAAAGTACCTCTTTGATGTTAATGCATCAGTAATAATATCCTACATTAGAATAATACAACACAGACAGGGCCCATTCTGCATTAGGAGTACTTTACTTTTGATCCTTTAAGTAGATTTTGTTGCTCACACTTCTATACCTTTACTTCCACCACCAAAATGGGCCATTTAGAAACATGTCAATGTGGTTGAAGAAAAAAAAAACCACTGAAGGAAAAAGCATTTCATTTTATTGTGATTTACCAGAATTTATATGGATCCTTATACTGAATGTAAAACAAATGCGTATCCACACACTAATACCATTTAAGTTTACAGCACATAAATACAGAATTGGAAATGAAAAAATAAAGCTCTCTTCTTTAGGTTAAATCAGGCATGTCTAAAGCACCCCCATAATCCACAGACACATCATTAAAAGAGAACTAAATGATTACCTACTTCTATAGAAAACAAATGAGTTTGTGGTTTTGTATTTTAATGATTTGTTAAAATGCACATTCAATCAGCGCAGCAATTTTAATCCTATTGGTTAGTTATGTGTTTTTTAACTGAGAACAGGCCCTAATGGCCTTAATAAGATGTGCTGTCACACTACATAAGAAGCTGATGTGAGATGGCTGAAGCCTCATCATCTGCTGTCTGCATGGTAAGAGTGTGTGGGCGACTTTGTAACATAGATAGTTTACAACATAGTGTTTAGGAAATTCTGCAAGATGAACTGTGAAACACCAACAATGGAATATGTTAGTAATATTCAGTTCATACCATTGCTGCATCATTTTTATTGCACTGCAATCTGTTTCAATAGCTGTTTCAATATCGATCTACAGCCAATATTTGGTGGGAAAACCTTTGCCACCATTATGTGCACTGAACATGTTATTTGCACTTTATTTGCATATAAGACATTCTGTTGTGCTCACAATATTTCTTGTTCCCAGGTTGTTAGTTACCTGTTGGAATGGAGGGAGCTTTCTGCCTGGACAGCCTGCGGAGCCTACTGCCTGTCTGCCTGCTCTGGTTATCCCCCTGCTCTTCCTCCTCACCTTGCTTCTGTCCCTGTGACTGCTCTGTGTTATCCTCACTGACTAAAATAGCACTCTGTCCATCAAAAGCAGAGGCTTGCCCTTGGGCCTGCTCAGAGCCAAAACGTTCTTCTGACAGCAGGGCAAGGCTCTCTGCCCCTAAAACCATCCTGGGAGGTGACTCGGTCTTCATCTCTTTCTGTGGGCTGCCTTCGTTGCCTTCGTCCTCAAAAAGTTCTGGAGTAAAGAAAATGGTCTGGTCCTCGTCCTCTTCATCTTCATCTGGATTGTCTGCTGAGGGTGGTTCACTTTCACAGCTGGGAGGTGTTGTTACTGTAGTAGGCTTCAGAACCAGAATGTGAGGGTCCACTTTGATTTCACCGGAACTGTCTGCAGCACCTTGTTTAAGACAAGCCGCCTCAGTCTTCTTTTGTGGAGAGGAGATCTGCTGTTTCTCCTTGTGCTCAGAATGATTAGATGTTTCCAAGTGCTGGCTGGAATTACTGGGCGCTTTATCTTTAAAGATTGGCTTCTTGAAGCAGGTGCTGATGGAGCTGGAGGTGAAAATGTGGTACAGAGGCTTCTCTGTTCTTTTTTGATGCGATAGGGGCTCTGCTGGGGGACTGTGCATCGTCCTCAACAATTCTGCATCAAGAAAACAAAACAAAAAATCAGTTTAGAGAGGATGTTTATTAACCTAATACTAGCATATAACTGAACTCTGACAAGAGTCACAAAGAAGCTTTTAAGTCTCACCATGAAATGAGACTGGTACACAGAGTACCATGGCTGTCTATAAAGAAAGATATAAATGTGGGCTTACGCTCAATATAACCCAAACAAAGGTCAAGGGGATTTAATTAAAAGCAACAGTCCAACATCTGCTCATCAGCTCGCTCCAGCGCCACTCAGGCACGCAAAAGACCTTACAGTAATGAGGCAAGCCACTCAACTGATCTCACGGCCCCCACCCCCAACATCCACCCCCAACTATGAGGGGTGGGGGCATGAGGGGAGTGCTACTGCTTTGCTACCACTCCTATCCACCACACCGAATTCGACTGGGCAAACAGCTCAACCTTGTCATGACCCCAAAGACAATGGGTGCTCACCAAGGCGATGTGCAAACATGTCACCTCAACATCTTTTTTTGTGTTGATGTCATGCTCATACATCTTTAAGCACAAAAATGCACAGTTTGATTGCTGTCTTTTAAAAACAGCGCTGCTTAAAACGTCTTCATTTATGAAAAAAGAAAAAGGCATTAGACTAGGTCCCAGACAGTGGAAGCAGTGTAATTCTATTGGCTAAAATCTTGGTCTACTTACTTTTCAAAGCTTTATCCACTTTAGAGTAACAGAGGCATCTTTATCACATCACCATCATGAATTAAATAGAATGAAAGCAGATACTAGAATTGACATGTTAAAGCAGTATTTTTCCCTCCTTAGGAATGTACCCGAGTTAAAACAGCATCAAGGCAGAGTGAAACATTGTTTCTATATAAGGTTTTGTAGTTGAGGGTGTTGTATTGTCAGTTCTGGTGTCACTTTAGGTTCCCTGGCTTCTCACATAGCTTAAGTAAAAAAATAAAAATAAAAAAAAAGGGAAAAAAAGGCATTTCTGAGAATAACTTTAATGTTGCCCCCTAACCGTAGCACAAAAAAAGACACATCAAACCCCACATTCATTTTGAAGAAATGAGGCTGGTGATATTCTATATTGTTCTTATTGTCAAATCTCATGAAACCACCAAGCACAGCAATGATTTTTATCCTACAGTACTAACAAGTATTATCTGTGAAAAGCTTATTTCTCTGTGCCATAGAGCTCTATTGTTGTCCAAAATCTATTAGAAACACATCACTGAGCCACACTGTTGCACTGGGTGACATGTTCCTTCATTACCATGATGAACACACACACTGTAGTTTATTTGGACTCAATCCCTCATACACTGTCCTGCTGCCAGAAATACTCACTAGAGCACCAAATGTGGATTCATCCGCCACTGAAAATACTAGTCCCCAACAAGTGCACTATTTAATCCTGTTTGAGTAACATTTGTGAAAAACTATAGTGGTCAGCTGTTTAAGAGAATTATTGAGTCTTTGTAAAAATGACACAATACATGTGAGACCAGGGCATCAAGATCTACATTTTCAGTAGAACGTATGGGCTTAAGGCTGAGATCCACAGACAGGGTAGGGAAGTCAAAGTCAGAGTAGCACATTGTTGGGGTGTTTTTTTTTTTGTTTTTTTTTTTTTTTGTTTTTTAAATTGTATGGGATTTGTACCTGGGTACCAATAGCATGGTTTTGGTCATTTCATGGAGTTTGTTGGCAATAACAATAATATAGAATGACGTCCTGATCTGATCCTTTACTGAAACCCTATTTCTCTGTGATGTAAAACTTCTTTATTTCTTAACAAAAACATGAGGGTACATAGGCCCACAAGGTAAAAAGAGATCCCAATTATTAGATGTCAATTATGTCTCCATAATTATAAAACTATTCTAAAACTGCAGATTTAAACCTCTCATCAGAAATTCAAGAGTGACAAATGCTACACCAGCATTAAGCTCACCTGCTTTTTCATTTTGTTCAGCTTTCAACTGTGTATGAGAAAAAAAACAGAAGGTTGAGGGGCTTGAGTCCTGCTGGGGTTCAGGTGGTTTGACACATGAGTGGGGTGTCTGTGGTTCTGAGGCCTTGGGGAGACCCTGTCCCTCTACAGTTGCTGGCAAGTGACTGTTTGTAGATGAGGCAGTAGAGCTGAGGGTCTGGCTGCCTGCAGGGGCCACCTCCACCTTCTGTTGCACCTGAGAGAATGCAACCAGAGACTGCATGGCATTGCTGAAGGTGTCATGATGCTGGACGAGCTGGCGAACCCATTTAGACAGACCTGAGTTTACACAGACACACACATCAGAGACCAACACTACCAAAAATCTTACAGTGGACAGCTATTGCCACCTAGTGTTCAAGTTGAGAGGCTGAGCAGTTTGACAAAGTCAGACAGCCTTCACACACTGTAAACATTATTGAGCACCTGTGATGTACTTGTTGGGATTATTCCTGTAACGGTCATCTACTAGAATAAGGGCACCCCAGTCATTCCTGTGGCGGATGCACCTGTAAAATGAAGTTTGAAGGTTTAAGTATAAAGACAGAGAGCAAAAAAAAGTAGCTGTAGGGCAGATTTACTCTAGCTGTAGGTCAGATTTACCTTCCCAGGGCCTGGTTTAGAGCTCTGTAGGCCTGAATCTCGTACCAACGATGGCCTGGGAGAAGACCTCTGGACTTGCAGTGCTGGTCATTGTACTTCATCTTCAGTTCCACCTGAAACCACAGGCCAGTATATTAAAAGTTGATTCACAGTACTTGGATGCATGTCCATCAAACGTAAACAAGGTGCACAACTGTTTCCCAGTACACAAGCTTTATACACCAAATGTTTCCGTTAACTTGCACTCATTAGGGTGGTGTCTGAGGTTGTTTCTGGTTCCTTCAGTCCACAAAATAGTCATGTGACTTATAAGCCTCCATAAACACTAGGTACACATTGCAACATTACTATCATCTTTTAAGAATAGTGGACACTACAAAGCCAAGATAACTAAAACATTTAGAGAATAAAGCTGACATAATATATTGATTATTCCACGTTTTAATTTCGATGGACCTGCTTAAATTTGGATTTGGAAATCACAATGAGGAAGATAATACACTGGAAAATATAGTAAAGGTTTATATCAAAGACTTTGGTAAAGATTGGAAAGAAAAAATGTGATTTATTTTCAAGCATCACAAAAGCTGCAATACTATTTTGGTAACTGTTAATTGTTGTCTGAGAGCTCTTTATTTTTTTGTGATATAACATCATTTACTAAACCTATTTCAAAGACTATCTAATCAACAAAAAGGTTGAAATCTGATTCCGTACTGAACTGATTAAAAGATAATGACAATAGCAGTTAAAAGTCTATTTCAGCACCTTACTTTAGGAATTGATCCCAAGAAAACACGAGCAAATATGAAGTCATAGTTACAGATACCAAAAAAAGGTAAGACGTTTGAGGTATTACAATGAATCACAGGGCATCCTGGTGGACATGTGGTTGAGATGCATATCATATAATCGCAACATCCTTGGTTAGATTCTGGCCACTTATGTTGTATGTTATACCCCCCTCTCCTCTCCAGTCTGTGTCTTGTTTGTACACTATTAAAAAATACATTTAAACAAACAAACAAACAAACAGTTTAAAAAAAGAAGTTACTGGCCACCGAACAACTACTGAACATACTGAACTAAAAACCTTTTCTAGAAAACAACAGCCATAACTGGCAGCACCTGGCAAAGAGGGTTTCATGCATGTCTAATGATGGATAATTCATTGAAATCAACTTGGATATGAAGGGGAAAAACCAAGTGGGCAATGGATCTAGGGCAAACTAAACCCCAAACAAATACTACTCAGGACCTGGAGGGATCGGGTATTATCTGCCCTTGCAGACAGATGTGTTCTGAAAGGGGAACAGAGAGGCTAAAGAGAGGCCATGACAGAGAAGAGTGGAGGTAGGAGGGGGCAGACAAGGTGGTCTAGGTGACACAAAGCATCCCTGCACAAAAATGCCAGGAAAGCATCCATCCATTTGCATCTGCTGCTGCTGATTTTAGCGCTAACCTTTCAGAATTGACAAGTGAAAAGTTCAGCTGGCATCTGACGGGATGCCATGCAGGGCAGGCTGCTGAACGGGGCTTTAACTGCTTTTGACAGGTACCGCGTGTTTGCCCTGAGCCACCAAACACGGGGCCGTGGCAGGTACAGCCTGTTCCTTCATGTGCATCACGCAATGCCACTGTGGCCTGTCTGGGCGTGTGTACATAAACAAGCAGAGTCACAGGAAATCCTAAATGTCGCCCCAAAGTTGGACTATGACTAATAACACCTCACCTAAGAAGCATGCAAACAACTGAGGAATGCCTGCCACCACTGAAAACCCTAACACTGACACTGGAAGAATTTTATAGTTTGTATGATGTAGGCCTATGCTTGTCACGAGATTTAAAATCACAGGTTTTATATGTGAAAATACAATAGCAGTGCAGGCTGTCAGTGGGAGTCAACTCATATAACCATATCACAGGAAGTCTTGTTAATGCTGCTGGCTTCATGGTGAGATGTTTGCCAAAGTATGAGACACCACAGCAGTTAAAGAATCTACTTCTAAACCCACAGCTTGAACAGAAAGGCCAAGTAGCCTTGAGCTGGCAGTGTCATCTAAATCCAATCACAGTCCATTTCAGCGTTCGAGCCATCACATCCCTGGTCTGTACCATGTAATCGTCCAATCGAACATGACAGGTTGCATATGTGAAAAAGCCAATTCTGGCTGCTAGCAAATCTCGCAAATGTGCAAGAAACCACAAGCTAGAAGGGATTAGTTAAAATGTCAAGAGATCACTCGCTTGCTTTGGCCTTGTCCTCTACAGCTACCTGTTCATCCCTAAAAACATATATTTGACCACTAGGCATGATTCGCAGCTGAACGCATCTGTTTGAGCTACATTTTACGCAGGGTGTGTGTATGTGCACGTCAGCGTCAGTGTGCACACCCCTGGCAGTCCGGGACATCTTGTGCCTGTCACTGAGATTGCTAAGCGCCTCATCTGCCACATAAGGCTGAGCTGACAGCTGAGTGGCTCGTCTTGAAGACAGTGTCCACTTATGTGTGTGTGTGTGTGTGTGTGTGTGTGTGCGCGCACACCCACAAGGGCACCAGACTATCACACTCCCTTCCAAGATGCTCATGGATCAGCTCACACCAAGGCTACACACAGAATCCTACTAATTCTTTTATAGTTGCTGTCATGTTCCACTAAAAAGTAAACTGTTAATTTAAAATCAATAGAAAAATCAAGTTTCTAGATTTTACCTATATGTGAAGGTTGAGACTGCAAAATGCACAAGTTCTGAATGCTAATGAATAGGGATAGGTATGGAACAGGGCTGTAGTACTTGAATCTGGTCTTAAGCCTCGAGAAAATGTTTCTCAGACTTGTTTCAGTCTTGTGGGTGTTTTGTCTCGGTTTGTGGGGTTGGTTTTGGTTTTGACTAATTCATGGGTGTTGTGACCTGGATTTGTGTTGGTCTTGTGGGTGTTTGTTAGTGTTTTGACTCAGACTTCTCTCTGCCTCGTGAATGATCTGACTCTGTCCTGTCTTTGTCTCACAGGTTTTTTTTTTACTCAGACTTGTCTTAGGCTCGTGGGTGTTCTGACTCTGACTTGTCTCGTTCTTGTGGATATTTTGAGTTGGACTTATGTCAGTCCCATGAGTGTTTTGATTCTGACTTGTCTCTATCTAATGGGTATTTTGATTCCGACTTGTCTAGGCCTCAGCAGGCGGTGTCACATACAGTATAGTCTTTCTCGACCATGTCCAGTTTGCTCAGCATACACAGTATTTGATTTGATCAAACTATAATAATCTCACTATGAATAACAGTAACACAACAATGTGAAGAACACTGAATGAGCAGTGTTTTGTTTATTTGTCTTCAGATGGTCTTGAGCCCAGTTAGACCCAGTCTTTGCTCTGACTCAACCCCCATTTTGGACCCTGTCTTGACTTGGTCTCAAAATTGCTTGGACTTGGACTTATCTCAAACTTAAGTGGTCTTGACTACAGCCCTGGTATCAAACCTCAACACTTCTTTGGTACCAACTGAAATATACACAGAGCACCAAGTACTGAAAACGGTCAAACGGTCAATCACAGTCTTATTGTTTCATCAGATAATTGTTGATTTAATCCAAATGTTGCCAAATTTTCATGTATGGCTGCTTGTGTTTAGACAGCGCATTTGAGAACATTTGGCTCAGTTTGTAAAAGTATTGTTTTGGTATTGAAACAATTTTAAACAGTTCCCAGCCATAGTAATGAATCGAGTAAAAATATCTACATTTTGTTGAACATACATCAACAAAAAAATTATGTCAACTAAGACGTCTTTCTAAAGTTGGCCTGTAAGGACAGTACAAGCGGTGATTATATTATATGATTATATAGCTTTCCTTCAGTGGCTGATGATGAAGCCATGTGTCTTGAGTGTGCCTGGAGCATCCATCACCCCCCTCGTCTTGATGATTTCCATGAATTCTTCAACATCCCTCCAAAATCCCCGTTATCCATCCATTTTACATGCTCACAGGCCTTAGAATTAAAATGCTCTTGTGGTTGTCTTTAATAAAAGGGCAGCAGCAAGAGGTTGGCTGAGCCCTTCAATAAACTAAGAGAGATGCCTTATCAGTTATAAGTGTCTTTTTATTGCTTGTTAAAGCCACTTATTGTTTGACTCACGCACGCAGGACGTGACTGTTCACTGTAAAACATGCCATTGGAAAAACTCAACATAAACGTAATACCTCCTTTGGCAGGGCTTTCTCTGCAGAGGACTTTTCAAGTTCAACCTTTGATCTTTGTCACAATAACACAACAGGCCAGTAAAATGCCATGCTATGTGCTTAGGCTGTAGCGTCTACGAGTTATGCCTGTCTGGGAATGCTGGCCATGCAGGCATCTAAAGTGCTGGAGTAGTTTAAATGGAGAGAAGCTGGGCTTACACCTCTTATCCAAGCAATGGGGGTGCTGCCGTGTGAGTGTGGAATAAAATGAATTAATATGTCTGGGTCCATGTGTGCTCTTAAGAGAATGTGTACATGTTAGCACTAGTGCATGGAAGTGACAATGTAAGAACATGTCATGCATGTGTATGTGTGCCTGTGTGAACACATTAACACTGTTAAAATAAGTAGCAATACAGCTATTGTTGTTTTGAAAAGAAATTTAGGAATGCAGGTGTTCCTGCAGCATAGCGAAGCAGAGGCCCACCGCTTCGCTAGAAATTAAAGCCAGAAGAAATGATTACGCTTATAAAATACAACATTAAGCTGCAGGGAAAAATAGCAGAGGTGCTTTATAAATACTAGTCATGTAGTTAATTTGTAATGCCGTGTTTAGACCATCACGTAGTCACTGAATCGATCATCAGAGGAGATGCACCAGGACCTTTCTGATTCAGCTCAGCAGGTGACAAAGATTGATCAATCACATTGCACATTTGCTTTGCAGTAATCAATCAGAGCGAATAACACGATGTCAGCAACAAAGAAAACTTTCAGAGTTTTAACAAGTTAGGGAAGGAAGAAAAACAAAAGCAACAAAGGGCTTCATCAGTCACAATCAGGATGAGAATGTGTGAGGAAAAACTCACTGAACAAGTGGAGGAGCACAAGCTGCACTGCTGGTTCAGCACGCTGACCTCTTAGCAATTTTCTTACCAATGTGGTGGGGGAAACCCAATAATGGTACTACCATGAAAGCTGTAGTACATCAGGTCTTTTGCCATAGTACCACACAAAGGTATGTTAAGGGAATGCAAGTCAACCCTTTTTCTTTACCATCATAACTGCTATTTAACAACAGCGCCTGCAGGTATCGTTCAAAGCATCGTAACTAATCGCAATGAATGGTAACGGCAGTATAAAGCCCAATCCAGTTTCAATCCTTGAAACACTAGGCCCGCCTTCCAGTGGTATAACTTGCAGCTTAACCAATGGGAAAAAACAACAACAAAAAAAAACCCAGAAGCGAGCAGTTTCAATAATTATATGACAGCGTAGGTCTGCAAGCCAAATGAGCAGAGCAAGCAAAGCAACTTGCTTTATCTTGCTTTATCTTGCTTTGCAGATATTTCAGTAACACTTTGCAGTTGCACCAGAACTCTCAAAACACACTTGTTTGGAACAACCTCAGTATAGATCAGTGTTTCAATATGGAACCATATAGAACCATGCATCATTACTCCAAAAAGAGGGAACACTCAATTCTGAGTTCCTTCTCCAGTGGAAATGACCACCGCATGACTGTTTACAGTAGTAGTATTGACTATCCAGTAGTGGATACACCGTTACATGTGCTAGTGCCTCTGCATTTGCGTGTGTCTGTCTGTCTGGCCCCTTAAAGAGCATATTATCTCTCTGACAGAGTACCACAGCAGGATCTGTGCTAGTTTAGCATGCTACGAGGGGTTAGCTCAAAAACCTTTACAGCCCCCCAGGGCTTCTCTGGGGGCCACACTGCCTCTGCCACTGAAAGAGGAGATAACAGAAGGAGGAAAAGACTACTAGAGAGAAGAAAAAGGAGGAACAAGCAAAGCTGAGGATTAAGATGCAAAGAAGAGATGGAGAAAACGCTAAATAAAGAAAATGGGCTAGAAGGACATGGTCTGTTAGGTCTGAACGGGGTGGACACAATAACATAAACACTTCTACAAAATAATCAAATCCAATACAACAGTCCAAAATAAATAGGACCTTTCAGAGGCATGTCTTAATCTCCACTGAAAGCCAGACGAACCATATTCAAATCAAATTTGAAGGCAGTATGTTGCAAATTTTATCACAAGTTTTAGAGACTTGACTGGTATTTTTACTAGCTGTATCTTAACAGGACTCAATATCAATAGCCGTTCACCAATATCCATCAACTGCGCTTGACTGATTTATATAAAACTGATGTTACAGGTCATCTCTATTCACAAAGACTCGAGTCTGCGACAGAAGTTCCACACACATCACAGTTAAAGCACAGAATTAAAAATAATTAAATGACAAATTACTGTAAGTACAAAATAAAATTAAACATTAGTTTCATTTTAAGTTCTCTCTGTCATGTTTGCTCTAGCTTTCTTTCAAATGTATCTCACTCTTTTTTCACTAGTCAGGTAGCCGTTACATATTTGGTTTAAAAGTCATAACATTAAATTCAATTTTTCATCCTTGTCCTGGTTGGATAATGCACCTTGGCCCATTCAAGTGGTAAAGCACAACATACTCCTACTTCAGTCCAAACTGTCTGATCTGGAAATACAGAGAATAGCATTTTATTTTCTTCAGTTCTGTTCATTTTCTTATTTATTCCTTTATTTAAATGATGTAGTATTTTAATGGTAGTCAAGGATGGAGCTTAACAATAATTAAATTAAAGGTTTTGGTGTGACTTTAAAAGGCAGCACAAAGTCAAAGTGTCCACCTTGCCTATCTGATCCTACAGCAGCCGCAATTATGGCAAGATGTGGCAGGAGATGGCGAGCTCTCTGAGGAGCTGGGCACATGTAGCAAATAAACAAAGGCGGCTCATGTGGAGCACAGAATATGTCATTAGGAATGCACAGTCTCTTCACACTTGGTTAGCTCCACCATGGCCCTAACTAGCTTTGGCTTCCTCAATCCTCCCCCTGGTGTTCTGCTACATCCACTCACCGCCTGTTTTATTCCACATCAGACACATTATTTTACAAGCTTAATGCAGCAGGGTCCAAAACATTAGTTTCAAGATACTGTATATTGACTTTTAATAAAGGAGAGGGGCTATTTGTCTTTATGATGATATGCATTTGATCTTTAATGTATTTACTGCTATATTTTTCTGGTTATTCTGTTACTGTGTCAACCAGATGAATAAAATAACACCATATAATGTAATGCAATCTAACACTGTAAACTGCTGCATCACTTGAATCAACGCCTGACAGTCTCAGAAAAACTAAACAGTCTTCTCAAGCACCGTGCTGCGAATGGCTCAGGCCCATCCTACATCCAGGATACGGTCAAACCATACACCCCAGCCCATCCACTACGCTCTGCTACTGCCGTCTTGCTTACGCCTTCCTCACTATGCCCAGCTACTGCTCAACAAAATCACGACTGTTTGCTGTCCCAGCTCCACAATGGTGGAACAAGGCCCCCATTAACATCAGGACAGCAGAAACTCTACACATCTTCCGTCGCAGACTGAAAACTCGTCTGTTCAGACCGCACCTTGGCTTATAAAAAAAGCAACCTTTCTCTATCACTTATTGTTTAAATTAATACTTAGTTCAGTTTAATTAAGTTTAATTGTCTAAAGTCTAAATGTAGCACTTGAAGCAGTTCAGCATATTTGATGAAGTCGATGTACGTCCATGATACCAAATAAGTACTGAGTTTTGATATTCAGCCCCAATCAAATCTAGTACAGTATTTGAGTGGCTGCAAAACCTACAACACACTTTCTTAGCACATTTTATTAAGTCATTAGAGTAATTTCTTTCATGTAAAGGTCTGATATTTCTATAAGATGTGTTTGCTTAACCTCTTAAGGTCACCCGTGTGGATTCTGTTAGATGGTCACAATTGTTATGTGGACTGTTCGTGGATTTTGGTGGTTGGGGTGAAACATCAAGAACTGTACCCGATGTGCATCTATAATAGACTGGGAGCTAAAATATTTTTTCTAGTTACCAGGTATTAGTGAAGAGTTTCAGTGGAGTTTTCAGGCATAATTTTCTTTAAAACTGAAATCTCTCATGGTCAAATCATATATGGTAAGAACTCTAATATGACCTTCTTTGCAGAATGCTTAAGACCATCTAGTTGTACCTAAAGAGCACAAAATAGAAATTTTAAAAATAAATTTGAGAAAAAGAAGAAGCAATGCCCTGAGAGCTGACAGAGGTGAAACTGACAGCTTTGGCTAAGGTGAAAGGGTCTGGGAAGCTTCAATCACCCACACGTCTTGCCACACTGACAGAACAGGTTAGTGAAAGCTTCGTCGTGCTCTGACAGGAGAACGTGGAGGAATAAAGGGGAGAGGTGGGAGGCGGGGAGAGAGTCAAACTTAAAGGTCAACTTTATCTGCTAAGGACAGGGCAGACACAGTAACATCGCTTTGGGATTTCTTTTACGGATCACCAAAAAGAGATGCTCATATTTGGTGTGGGTTTGTGTGCGCGCATGAGTATGTCTGTGAGATATATTTTGTGTTCATGGTATCCAACATGTTGGAGCTTGGCCAAAAAAATGAAGAAGTGGACATCTTACAGACACTGCTTGGAAACTACTGTTATCATTGTACCAGTTCTGACAACACTAAGACAGCGTCACCAAAGTAATCAAGGTACGACTTTTACAGGAAGTAGCTTCAATCTGCTAATAGGAATATACTGTCATTTCTTTTCCAACCTCAGTTCCATTTGATAATGGATTTGTAGAGGTATTGTTAAAGATGAAAGGTTCCATGGCCAACATAAACAGAGGTAGAGAAAATGGCGAGCCTTTAGAGCTTCTGGTGATTTCCATTGGTTAAGATACCAAGCATAACTGGTCTACACCACATTCGTCTACAGCAGTTGATATAGCGTGTAACATGTAATACCACCTTTGGCACATAACGTGGTCATGTCTAGCAAAGTTTTGCTACAACAAGCTTGAGTGAGAGAAGAGCCATGTCTAGCAATCATTTTTGACAGTATAGGTTGGAAACTTCTGATCTAAACCACTGCAAGAGTCTGTTCTGAATATCTGCAGGCTGTTGTGATTCTACTTACTTGGAGGTCTTTGATGTTTGGGAAGGGAATTCCAATGGTGACCACTGCCCTGGCATTGTCATCTGTGAAATCTAGTCCTTCACTTACTTTACCCCTACAGACAGCGATCAGCAGTGCACCATCTATAACAAAGAAATCAAGTTAAGATGATGTCAGCATTGGTGCAGCTGTACAAATGACAACTTAGACTCATTGTGAGAGCAGTAGACTAGATCAAACAAATGTATTTCAGCCCTAATTTACAGGCATCAAGTCACCAATCAAGTTGCTTCAGAGTGATATAGCAAAACCAGTAGCTGGTTCAAAGGTCTGTGTGATGTTTACCAGTCTCACCTCTTTCCTCACAGTATTTGATGGCGTCGTAGTACGTCTGAAGCAGTTCGTCAAAATCCCCTTTGTCACCACCGCGGGGCTCTGCAATCACAGTTTTCTGTTGTTCTAGCTTCTCCCAGAGACCAGTGTTAGTCCATCGGTCTCGCAGCTTGTCTAGCATCTAATCAAATCAAAGGAGGTATTATGTTGTAAATACAAATGTTTGCCTAGACTTTGTTGAAAAAGTTTAACTTGATCACATAGAATCAGAATCATGAAAGAGAACCTACAAAATGAACTAAGAGCAGCATATATAGGATTGTTCTCTACTACAGAAGGCTCTCGTACATTATGCTATAGTATTTAGATTGAACACACTCTTTCTACATCTTAAAAAAACTAAAGCTATGCTTATTGACAGGTATAATAGTTAACCTGCAATTACTTCTGTGTACAATATAGTAAATGAGCAGGCAAATATGGTAAATCAACGCAGTAGATCACTGTATATCTTCATTTTGCTTGACACTGACCAGAATAAACCGTTTTTATAAGCCGTGGCTCTAAGGATGACAAGGTCAATATTTCTTAGTCGGTCTACCACTTTGGACTAGATTGAAATATCTCAAGAGCTACTTGATGGATTTCCATGAAATGCTGTACACACATTAATGGTTCCCCAGAAGATGAATTCCACAGCCTTTGGTTATCCCCTGTGTTTCATTTAGGTCAGCATTTACACTTATCCAGTGAAACATCTTTACATCACAAAATTTGGCCAACATGTGATGTACTATTAAATTAGGTTCCAAATGTTCCGAAGACCAAGTACACAAAGCAAAAAAATAATAGTGCACAGTCAACTTTAGGTATGTTGCCTACTGTCATCACTCGAAAACATGGCACAAGGATGGGATAAAGATAGATAAGTATCAAACACAACACAAACATAGAACAGTATTTACCCTACCTAGTAGATTACCCTACAGGCAATGCAACAAGCACTGTGTGGTCAGCGAGCATTTAAGTGTTCATGGTTTGCTTAGCACTATCTTACTGATGCCAGAGACTAACAAGGCCCTTGTTCATTTGGAAATGTGAATGTTTGCCAATGATGTGATTTTAAAAATTGGTATTAATTTAACTTGTAGCTGGTAAATTACACTAGTTACACTTCTAATCAGACCACAACATAATTTAGGTGATCATTCAGTATATCAGTATACTGAAAAGACAGTAGGTGTGATGGGTTAGTGTGTTTTGAGGGATTGTGAAATAACTAATACTGTAGCTGCAGGTCAAGAAAAAGCAGCAGGTCTACATCTTCAGACATTGTGAAAACTGCACACTATGTAAGTAACTGTAAGCCATGGAATTGTAACAAATGATGACACTTTCCAAGTCTGAAACATAAAGATTGCTACAAAGAATAAGAAACATTTAGCTACCCATGTTTGCTCCCGTGTCCTCAAACAGCTTGCATTTCATTTCTTTACTTGCAGTTGGCAGAAAGCTGATGTGTTTAAACGCCCTCTGTAATAAAAATCACTGTTCCTGTACTACTGTTGGTGCAAAAAGTCAGCAGCTCTCAGGGGAGGCACATTGATCTAAAAGCCCTCATCCTAGCATGGCCCCACTCATGTCTTTGCTGTGCAGATTATATCCTTGAATAAGCATGGCTTCACAATCAAAAAGCAACTTCACTGGACTGGAAATGTGTTAGAGGGGTCAAGTAAAAGTTCTTCTTGTAGTCAGCAGAAAACTTCTCAACAGGCTAATAGTGACAACCTGTAAAGCCTGACATGCAGATGGGGCCACCAGATGGGAGAAGGGTGAGAAGTATTCACTGACATGTCACCCAACAGTACACCTATTTGGTTTACCTGCATGAACAGCCAAGTCAAGTGTTTCTCAAAACACCACATGAAGCTACACAGAAATTTGCTTCGTGGGTTTTGTGCAGGACAGAGGAAAACAACAAAGGCAGAAAGGAAAATGAGACAGTATGAGAGTGTTGACAGTTTCTTGCATGCCAGTGTAATTGCCTCATAGTGCAGAAACAAACCACGGGGAAGATTTTGTCAGGTTGGTGCCTCCTAAAGCAAGTGAGGCCAGGACGTTTGCATCAATAAAACATGGCACAATCACTAAATATGCAGTGTTACATCAACAAGGACCCCCTTACGTGCGTCTTCAACTCAGCAAACTGTTTGTCCTGCAATTGCTTTCCAGTGTAATCTTGGGTGAGAGATGAATAATTCATGTTATGTACTTTAGGCAGATCTACCACTAAACAAAACAGCTATTATCTGCCAGGCTGCACTTGGAAAGGAGCCGATTCCACAAGGCGAAGAGTACGGAGGAAAAATACTCTCACTGATGAAAATCATGCGTCAGTGAATATAGAATCAAAGATCGTGCCTTGCAGCCAATATAATCATATCTGCACAACTTTATTGACAGTGCTACAAGTACCATGTTTTTACTTGGTATTTTTTTGTTTTTTTAAATCATTGGCAGAAAAGGTTTCACATGTATTTTGACCATTAAATTACAGAAAATACCTTTTAAAACTACCTTACCAGTAAGGACTGAATCATAAATAAATGATAAATGCAGTCATGAAGTAAAATCTAAAACAATTTGGGCTTATTAAAGACCAAGGGATATTTGTGAATATTATTCTGATGCCAGAGATGTGACTATCATTTTTCAGTAATGAATGGTTACCAATAGCTCATTCAAAAGACAATGGGCATCCTTGGGTGCCAGCAGTCTGTACAACATAAATATGATATCCACTCTGGATGTCAATCTCTACTATCAACTATCTGTCTGGGATGCAGGCAAAATTCCTCCAGAGAAAGGAGTTGGAGGACTTACAGGCAGGGGCCTCCGCAAGACATTTCCAGTTCACCCTTACTGCAGGTTTGGGTTTCTTTGTCATTACCTACATAGTTTTGAAGTCCTGCAGCAGAATATGGAGTCCTCAGGGGTGCCCTCTCCAGTACCACATCCAGAGACTCCAAGTAGGCCAGATACTCCAAACTGTCAATGCACCGGCACAAACAACAATCAGAATCTTCCTAACTGTGGCACATAGCTGCACAGAGGCGAATAGGGACTCAGCCATGGGCGCCTCAGTATTCCAACACCTGCATGCCACTTCTCACTGGCCAACTCCAGGAAAGAATAGCCCCAACCCAAGAACACCAACACCAGAGTTTCAAGGATCACAGGTGCACACAAACTCCTCCAGTATAACTTAAAAATATTCTTGATTCATCCAACCAGGCAACTGCTTTCTACTCCTCCACAATTCGGTTTTGATGCTTTTGTGTTCACTGGAGATACAGTTTGTTGTTCATCACTGGAAACATTGGCACTTCTTTGGCCGTTGTAGTCCACTCAAGACAAAGTTCAATAGAAGAGGTGCATCGGAGATGACATTCTTGGTAAAACCTTGAAAGCACTGGTTTGAAAAGCACAAGACTACAGCTGTTCAGGGGATGTTACAACCAGCACACCTAATAACAATTATCATCCAATGTTCCAAGTCACTAGTCACCCGTCTTGCTAAATCCAACTCTCATATCAAATCAACAAAAATGCTGGCTCAAACTGTGTTTGACCCATTCATCCATTCATATTAGACCATGTTCAACCAAGGGTGGGAGCAAGGTCGGATGACACACTTGATCCATTCAGCACAACCACCAATGCGGGATTAATCCCTGTCACTGTATCAATCTGAGAGGGGTATAACTGATTCTGGAAACACTGGTCTCCCTGGTTTACCACACAGCATGGCCATAATACATATGTCTCCTTAAAAAGTATAATTTGTGTGAAGGTGGAGAATGTACCTAACAAAAGGTGCAAAACACTTTTGTGGACAGGGTACACTTACAACATAGTGGAATCCCATACAGGAACACAAACTGAAGACAGTGAACAGCATAAGTATTTATATCTGGGTTAATATTGATAGTCATTTTTGCAGTGTTGGTGATTTGCATTAGATTACAGGTGTTACTTGCATTGCCCCAGTCAGCTGGGGGTGATATAGGCCATGTGGATCACAAGACTGGTCTGACAAATAAAAATGCATGGATGTAGGTGTGAAGCAGAGCATTTTACTTTGCAGTCAAATGTATCTTCAGCACCTTCAGCAAAGGCTTTCAGCCATGTGAGTGTTAGACACTCAACACAGAAATTACAGACAAAAAAAATTAGACATGAGCACCGTCATGAATAATTTAAGGACAGCATCTGACAGAGACCTGGTGTTTAGTTCAGACTGAGCTAGGCTACAAAATATCAATCTACATGCTCAACTGCACACCTCTTTGTATAACTTCATGACAAAACACCAAATAAATTTAAAGATACCAGGTAGCAGTTATTTAAGACCTGCCAATTTAGCATTCTGAGAACCACCATAAAAACAAGTAGGCGTATGGCAACTTTTGTATATGCCAGATAGGTTAACCACTATAAAACAATAAATTACATTCCACTGTATTTTAGAAATGTACATGTTTTTGAAAGTTTATGTACATATACAGGTTTGGAGGCAATTTTATTTTGTAGGCAAATTGTACCAAAGCACAATTACCTTTACTTGACCGAAGGTTAATGGACATTACACTAAAGCTCTCTTAGCTATATAGGATTTCAGTGTATCTCTGTAACATAAGCTATTAGCTACTTGTCTTCAAAAGACAGTGAAGTTGATTAAAAGTGAATTTATTTGTCTTTTAGACTTTAAAAAGAGATCTTAAAAAGGAGCACAGTTATGATTCCCAGGCATCATAAATGGGAATGAGCAGTATTTAGCACATAAGAGGGCACAACAAAGTGTGAATAATTTATTGCCCGTTTTAGGCATGGTAGGTGCAATGCTCAGCCTCTGCCAGTGACACGGTAAAGTGGGCCAGGTCTTTCTGCCAATTGGGACAGGGTGGTGAAACAACTAGAAAGAAGCAGTGAACTGTAGTCTCTCACACTTTTACACTTCCCCTCTTTTCCCCCTTACTATCTCCCCATCTTTCACCTCATCTGCATCCAGCCTCTCTCTATCTCCTTCCCAATGTCCCTGGTGTCAGTGAGCTGTGTGGCGACACATCGCAGCTCCTCTAGTGCCTGCTCAATTATGGAAGGGCTTTGGAGGCAACGGCATTAATGAAACATGCAGCCAGGAGCCACATTTCGCAGTGGCGAGGGGAGCCGTGTTGTTGCGGTGTAAATTATTCAGGCCCAAAATATCACAGCAACCATCACGCCAAGACTGGTGGCAAGAAGCCACCTGCCACCTCTGTCCTGCCACTCTTCCCCTGTTGTCTGCTCTACACATCCCAGCCACACTGGTGGTGACAACAGAACGCTGCAAAAACACTGACTGCTGCCCACAGAAGACAGGGTTTACCTTTCTTCTTTTAAAAAAAAAGTATTAAACTGAATTGAATATAGAGTAAAGCGTATTTTTTGAGACATTTTCATGTCTCATACCTGTTTGATTTGATGCAAATATTCCTTACCTATATATAAGGGAGGACTTATTATCTAAAATAAAAAATAAATAATTAAAATTGACTTGACTTCAGATTATGCAGATTTATTATTACTTCTATATCTTTCTATTCTATTGTGTGTTAAAATACAGTAGTATTTGTGAATAACATAATTACTCCTCTACAACCGATTGTGTAGAAAGCAGGTTAGATAACTTGGCAAAATGTAACAGAATGTAAATCAAATGCATTTAAAAAAAATAAAGAATGTTAATGTTAGTATTGGCCACATGGCATAACAAAATCATGTTATTAGAAAAAACTGGTGCTTACTATCTTTTAACAAAGATAACACTGGCAAAGACCTTCTAATAATCTTAAAGGATAAGGCTCTCAATACATATTTTTCTTATAGTGGAGAAAATCCCCAGAAAAGACAAAAACCAACAATGTGTTGGTCTCTCAATACATTCTGATTTCACTACCCTGTCTGTGGCTGTCAGCCACAAGCCCACTGGCTCCTACTGAAGATGTATATCTTTAAAAATGGGTCACTAAATTAGTTTCATTTTAATAAAGAGGTACAGCTGGGCACTGTAGTTATTACCAAACGTTACACAGACAAGAGTGAATAACTATTGGTGATTTGTTGAGCTAACGAGCATTTCTGACTGCAGGATGGCATGTATGGGATTGAGTCAAACTAAACTCTAAACTACAGTGTGTGTGTTCGTAGTAATGAAGGAACATGTCAGCCAGTGCAACAGTGTGGCTCATTGATTTGTTTTTAATACATTTTGGGCAACAATGGAGCTCTATGGCACAGAGGAATAAGATATTAGGCTTTGATACACAACCAACAACCAATTCATTGTGGTTTTGGTCTTGTCATGGGATTTGTTGACAATAAGAAAAATATAGAATATCACCAGCCTTATCCTTTAACAATGTTTTTTTAGTTACAGTATTACATTCCCTTATGCAAACACTGTATATAGTTAGCTGCTCCATTAGCCATTTTCTAGAGACCTTAAAACTGTTCAGTTTATCAAATAATTAGTTTTGTGCTAAAACAATTAGACGATCAGCAGAATATCAACTGCGGATTAATCATTTAAGTTACTTATCTAGCAAAAACATCAAAGATTCACTGGTTGCAGTTTCTCAAATTTGAGCACCCGCTGTTTTTCTCTGTTTTGTGTTATTGTTAACTGAGTAACTGTGGGTTTTGGACTAAAACAAGCAATTCAAAGACATCATCTTGGACTCTGGGAAGTTGGGATGAACATTTTTCACTTTTGTGAGAATTCTTAGGTTAATAACCAACAGATTAATAGTTGCAGCTCTAATTCGCTCTTTTATCATCGCTAAAGTTTCCACATTATGCTTAATTATGTTTCAAACGCAATGACAGACACAAATTGCTAGTGTGGTTGAAGGAGGTATCAGAACAAGGAGATGACTGAGGCTACATTTGACCTGTGTTCTTTAAGTCTGAAACTCTAAGCCTCCCAAAAAAAAGCTCCAGCTTAGTCAAACAGCAATAACCCTGAAGTTTCCACTGTAAAAACTCATATAAAACATCACCTCAGCTCTAAAAAAATCAGGAGGGATATGCTACACTGGGCAAGTTGACCCATGAATCTAATGTGCTCCCAAACACAGACAGAAACAGTCTCACTTTGAAATAACGGTACTTCTGGAGCTGTGTGATTGGTGCTTCAGATGCCCCTGAGCTGCTGAGGACAGTGCGTGCTGGCGGGTGTACACCCTGCAGTTCGGTTTGACTTTGATTTGACACGCGCTCCGCAGAGCCCAGGCGCCAGCGCTTGGGTGCGTCTTCACACAGACAGTGAGGCGACATCACCTAATGGCCCTTATCTCAATCTCCTTTAAAAGCATCTTGTATTCCCTGCCATCTTTTCACCTCTGCAAAACCCTGCTTTTTTTTAATAAACCATCAGTCCCCCTCTCCAGTGGAGCATTGGTCTCTTCCTTTGGCGGCTAGGACCAGACGGCAGGGCCCGCTGTGGTTTTAATGGGCATTAACTGGGGGGCTGTTGAGGCTAAAGTGCTACAAAACCACAGCACTGGTGCAGGCTCTCTGGGAAAGTGTGCGTGTGTGACCATTATTACGGGCATACTTTGTGTGTCCATGTATCTTTTTTTTTTATTGAGCTGTGTGCTAGTGCCCAACATTCTCTTGAGTTTTCTTTGCACTCATTTGACTGCAGTGCACCAATGCCATTGCTGGTAAATGACAGCCTTAGTTACAGAAATATAAATGCAGTTAATTTATCAAAGCCTGAAAAGACACATTATTGACAGCAAAAGTCAGATTTAGACTGATTTTATTACTAATTTTACTACTTGTGTTTTCATTCTATCTGTCATACTAAGGTAATAAAACTGATCTTAAACAGTCCAATGCATCCTGCTGTGTACTTTTGACTTTATGTGTATGTGAGGGCAGCTAACAGAGCCTTGAGGTACACCTCCTTGACCCTGCAGGCCTGTGCGCCTCACTGCTCTCTCTGTATCACTGAGCCTGCTGTGTGTGAGGGGCTGATAGCCATCACCGAAACACCCTGAACAGGGATGTCTTGAGATGACCTATCCTCTCTGTGTTGCCCGCACACACACACACACACACACATATCACAGGGCAGACGGGACTCAGCGGCACCAACAAGGCCTCCATGGGCTCCAATTAATACCCCAGCTCTTCATATCTCCTCATCTCCTCATCTTTAAGAGCTGACTGCAGATTAAATATTTATGCATGTGCATAGAGAGAGAGATAGAAGACTCCTACATGGCTATCAATAATAAAAAAACATCCCACAGCTCATAGTCGCTCCTTGGCTGGCATCACAGGCTGACAAAAAGGAAGGTAAAATGAGAAAACAACAAGGCCCAGAGTCTTAGCTTTCCCTCACAGTTTGGATGGCGGTGTCATCACCTGTTTGAGAATGTAACTGGATAGCAGGCAAACAAGGACTGCAGAGAAATCAAACCAATGAACACTGCATGTGACACACTGAAATACAAGTCGAACATGGAGCACGCAAATATGCCCTTGGCAAAAACAAAATTTGCCAAGGGCAAAACACAACAGTGAAGTGTCCTCTTAACATGACATTGACTCATCACAGCAAAACCCAGTATGTCAGTGATGCCTGGATTCCATGATTACAGTGTATTTCCAGTTGAAACATGATGTGAGTATAAAACATACCAGTGGGAGAGGCGGTTCAGAAGTTCAAAAATACCTGTATATACGTATATATAAACATCATACAGCTTTTTAAGAGTAAGATTCAAGCACTTTTAAAGGACTTTCCAGATAGCTAGTCCAACATTTTCCAGATTCTCAAAGCCTTTATCATCACATCTAAATAGTTTATGTTGAAAATCAAGCATTTTCAAGGAGTATATTCCAATTCAAGCATAATCCTAACATTAAAAACATAACGGTTAGAATTAAGCCTTTTCCAAACTTTCAAGACTTTGTACGAACCCTGGTATAAACATGAGCTTCAAAAATTCATATGTAGCTACTGACAAGGTTTTTCACTGCTGTAACGTTTATCAAATTTGTACAATTGAAGATAATGAAGAGAGTGTAAGGTATATTTATATTAACACTGTGTATGATTCAAGGCTGGCAAAAGGTTTAGGATGGTCTGACATGTTTGTGAGATGATTCACAATATTGAATAAAGCAGAAAAACAATGTATGCTACATAAATAATATTACATTTTTCAAACATTACTCTTACTATTTTTCCAGCGACTTTCTGGAAAATGTTACCTCTAAAAACTATTCAAATGAAAATGGGGTAAAAAAGTGGTATGTTCATTGACCAAAAGTGATAACTGACCAAAGTAACACATAACATGTACAATGTGGACAGACACACAATGATAAATGAAATCCTCTTGACCCTTAGTAAGCTAATGTGACAACTGAGCTACAGTGGACATTAATTATTCATGAACAAAAACGCATAACAAACAAAGGGGAACAAAGTGTCTATGAGTGCGCTCTCAGAAGCGCCCTCATTAACTGAAAGAGGATACAGTTTTGTGAGGATGACGGCATTTAACAAGTACTTGACAAGTACCTCTATTGATTACTAGTCATCTATTGTAACATATGACACCCCCGACAGCTGCTTCTTAGCAGTGGGCTCTATTGGAATCCAGTCTAGGCTCTGAAAACTGTTACTTGTTTTGCATAGCGCAAGTAAATAGAAATACCTTTCAACCACACAAGCATTGGACAAGACTCCAATTTATGGTCTCTAGCTCCTCCCAGTGGTTAAGGGTTGAAGTGTTCTAACTGCAAACAATCCACGACCACTCCAATACAAGGTAAAGAATCACTTTGTGTAAATTTAGATGCATGTTGGCGGTGGGCAGTTGCCCTGCACAAGAAGGAACAAGGCAACAGTAAACATTTTGTAGTGATGATGCAATCAACAATCCTCTGTAAATAAAACACCTCTTCTGTGTTATTCCTGGAGTGCAGTACGATAGCCCTCCAACACATTACCACCTTACTTAGAATGCTAATACTTGAGTGGTTTTTGTGTAGCCTCCTGTATGTATTTCTTTTACAATGGCTTTAATAGGTTTCTTTTCATTCATTCTGTATCCTATATATTTGTTGGTGTTTTGTCTCCATCTTGTCATGCTTAATTGTCTCCTTTTGGCTTAAATCTGACACATTTAAACAACAATTGTGTTAATGAATATGCACCGTCTCTGTGTGACAGCCACTGTCCCTGTTTTTTGTGCTCCTCTTGCTGTTTTGTGTGTTTTTGCATTGCAGGTTGATGTCTTGCACCCGGGCAGGCAGAGCCTAGGTTATTTAGGCTGACTCCTCATCCTGTCTCTCTCTCTCTCTAGCCATCATCATCTGGCCTATTGGTTTGGTTTTCCTCTTTGTTTTGATTTCACAACACCATGCATACATTCCAAACTGCAGCCAACTGCAGATTTACAGACTACAGATTCATTTATTATGTTGCTTTCTTCTCAGTTTCTAATAAAGTATTGTTTAAATTACTTTAAATCCTGTGTGGTCTCCCTCTTTGGTCTAGCTCACTGAGCCTATGCTGTGATGCCAGGTTAGTAAAGTTTGTATAGCACATTTCAAGCAAGAAGTACAGAGTGTTTTCCAGTGTGAAGACAATAATGTTTAGAGGGATAAATCAATACATCAACAGTCCAAAGTGTCAAAAGTGACTGCAGTGTTGAAAAAACAAATCAAAGATCAAAACAGCTACAAAAATGGTCAATTATGATTGATTTTGATAGGGTTTTGTTCAGTGAACATTAAAACTAAAAAATATAATGGTCCAAGTTTTTTATACAAATTAATTTTGTAGGACTGTCTGCAACGTTAACTGATTTGTGGCAATTTATAAACCTTTCACACCTGTTCACAAAGGTTTTGTGAACAGAAACTGCCGGGACTAGGACTAGACCTGCTGAAGATGTGAGTAACTGTTTTTTAAAACTGTATTGTTCTATATAGCACACCACAAATAACCAATGTAATTCCAAAAGTGCCAGAACACGTAGTGGTGAGATGTATTAACAGTATTTAACATGGCCCATGTGACAGTAATTTCATAGCTTATGCTTCCTGTTTCACGTTTTAGTGGTATATTTACCTTGTAAGAAGGCAAAAAGCAGAGCACACCCTTGGCCATGGCCTGGCAGACATGGAGCAGCAGCCCACCCACCTCGTCCTGGAAGGCAAACGTTTCAGCATGTTGGAAGGTTGCACAGAGTTTTCTGCCTTGGGGTCCTGCACCAACAGTGCCCACCCAAACCTGAAGAGAGGTTAGAAATCGGAAGTCCATGAATGGCAAATGGCTACATTTATATAGTGCTTTTATCCAACAAGGTTTTTGCCGCTCATTCACCCATTCACGCACACACTCACATACCGATGGCAGCAAGCTACCATGGAAGGTGCCATCAGTTTGGGGTTTGGAGCTAGGGATCGAACCGCCAACCCTGTGATCTGTGGACGACCAGCTCTACCTCCTGAGCAACAGCCGCCACCTCACCAATATACTTCATATAATAAATAGATTTTAAGATGACTTTATTGTCAATGTACACAAGGCAATTGAAATTTGTCCTTTTGCATATCCCTCCTACTCCCACTTACCCTTAAAAGTTTTGGCAAAAACAGTTCAGTGTCTAGACTGTACAACCCCTGAATATCCACAGCTCCATTTGTCAGGCCTTCAGATGAGTTTTATTGCAATCAAATTGTTAATCAAACAATGACATCTGCTGGACAAAATTGGCTCTGTGACAGATGAGGAGCAAATACAGAGGCAAAGTTTCCGATTGTTTGATACACCTTTAGCTGATATGCCTGAGTTCTACCTACTGACACAGACACAGCTCTACTTTCCCACTCTGATTGACCTTAGAAGACCTGGACCTCATGCTAACTGAGCTTGATGGAGATGATGTAGCTTTAAGGATGCTTAGGGATTTCAATGAGTCCTGAGGTCACTGTAGGGAGTTTTAAGTTCAAGTCATAAATCCTAATGAGTGCCATTATTAAATTGGGATTGTAGACATCCAAGAATCAAGCAGTATGACACAGCACCTAGCCACAGTAGTATTGTTAACCCACACACAAAACATACACTTTGTCAGAATAGCCACAAAATCCATAAGTTGCAATGTTCCCAGAGACCCAGTGACATGGGTAAACCTACTGACCTGGGACTTGTTGATAACATGGTTGGCCTCCAGCTGGATAGAGAATTTCACCCCAAGCTCAGAGGAGAAGGAGCCCATGGGTGATAGGGTCCCTGAAGTCAGCACAATGCTGTGCACCGAGCCACTCAAGTCAGAGAAAGCCTGGGAGATACAGATATAGACAGAGTGAGAGTTATTTCTGTAACATATTTCACCAGCACTTGACCAGTAACCTTAGTTTCAGACTCTGTTAAGTCAACCATTCTTTACGGTTATAGACTTCAGTAATAGATCAGTGTGGCCTACATGGCTGGTTCTGCCACATCTAACCTCTCACCACAGCTGGGTTCAGGCACCAGAAGCTGAGTGTCAGGACTTCTGTCTTGACTCGGAAGTTCTGCCGTTGCCTGTGGCGTGGCCGAACAAGAAAGCCTTGGGTATCAGGGACATCAGGTGGGACCTGGTTCGTCCAAGCATAGCTCTTCTGCAGCGCTACCCGGTAGTCTTCAGCAAACCTACGGACACACAGAGAACAAGTGAGCGACCGTTCTATTCTATACCCTATACAATAGTTTATCTGAGGCACTGGCATGACTTAGAATTTTGGTCTCTTTGGTTTGTCTCTGACCTGGAGTTGTCCCTAAAGAGGAAGTCCAGCACCATGAAGAGGCTTTTGAGGATAGTGGAGGTAGCTGAGCTGATGGTTGGGACCTGCACCATATTCTCTTTAGCATTAACCAAACCAACACGCTCCTCTTTCTCCAACACTGCTGCCAGGTTTTGCTGTCACACAGAAAGACAGTGGAAGATGTGAAAAAACAGTGCTGTTGACTATTACAGAACATCTAAAACCAAATAAGAACATGCAGCAAATATTTAAATAAAATAAATATACACTTTTTACAAGAAATATCACACTCTAGTACTATTACCATAAACAAATGAGACCATATTGGAGGTGTTTTCACACCAGTGTTGCTGTTAGTACTAGTGTGAAACTAGACTACACTTCCCATGAACTCTGTTGCTCCCCCCCCCCGTTCCCATCCATGACAAAGCTATTTTGCTGAAGATGATGAAAGCAGGGAGGGCTTCATTCATATTCATAACCTTTACACCTTCATATCATTTACACCCATCTTCAAAACATCTTTTCATCTTTACAGTGCAGGAACAAACTGAAAAAATAAGTTCATGCCCAAACTGTGGTGTTAATGTTGTTCTAACTTAGCTACTTAGTACATTAATTTTAGTTTGGAACTTAAAACCTAGGAGTTGCCAAAGTCAAAAATCTTTAAACAAGGCCTTAATTTTGTCAAACTTTAAATGCATGCACATCAAAGGTGCAAAATGCCTGAACAGTGTGATAAACATGGTATAAGCACTTGCAAATACTTGCTGATGTTGGGGTGGGTCAGGACTGGGTGATTGTAACCCACTGTCCCTCTTCGCCATAGAACAAACCACCAGATTTACCGCTAAATCCGACTAAGTGTCACTAAGAGATTTTAGCCTGGAAAACATCCACTGGGGTCAACTGAGACAAGCAATTGGAAACTGCACCAATCAGCAAACTATTGGAGGTAGAGTAGTAGAAGCATTAAATATAGGTGGTAGTGAAATACAGTGGAGCTTGATTTTGCAACTGCACCAGGCAGCAACTGCTCGTGTCAAATTTACACAGAAGCCTATTGTGATTGATAATTTAGATAGAGATTTGACATTTCCAGAAAAGTTGCCCATTTTTTCTAGTTTGAATATCTGAAACAACAATTGACAGCCCAGCAAGTAGTAAATTGTCTAAACAAGTTAGACAATTTAGAGACTTAGAGACTCACAGACTTTGACACATGCTCCCACCAAGTCATTGAATGAAAAAATGTTTTAAACACAGAGATGGCAAGAGGAATTTTTCACTGACCAGCACTGTATGTACTTGTTTGTCTGATGATGCATGATGGTGATTTCCAAATATGTAGATTTGGTCCAGCAGTGCTATTTTGCTTATTAGGAAGCAAACAGCAAATACTCCAATTCATTGAACTATGTACGGAGTATGATTCCATGCCTGAACATTTACAGGCATTTCCGTGATCAGTAAACATGATTGTAAAGAGTGCTGTCCCATTACACATACAGTGTTTGGGGCCCTTACACCCTCCTGCCCTCAGGCACATACTCAATCAAAAGGCACTTTCAGACCAAACAGTTCTGGGGACTCCCTGAGAGGAACTGCCCCTGAGAACTACATACCTTCAAGGGCTTTTTTTCTGTTTGCATTCGCACCGCCAAAAGGAACGCTGAAGTGACACAAGCCGGACGGCAGTTGGTATAGCAACGTCACTCACAATGGCACACACAAGATTTTTAGATTTTGCTTTGACGAGTTGCATATACGCCTGGACTTCACTGTCAGTCCATTTGTCTGTGTTGTCGTCCATTTTTTAAGGCTACTGTTACGAGCTGTTACACTGGTTTGTAAAGATGGCGGTTGCCGGTGCTGCATTGGCTCATGTGTTCGACCAATCATCGTACCTACTCTGCAGTAGGAGCTAAAAAAGTCCCTCAAAACGGTGTTCTAAAAACTCTGATCGTTCCCAGGTCTTGCAGTGCAAACACAATAAAAAGGGGAGGGGTCCTCCAACTGTTAGAACTATGACAAAGCACCTCTGGTCCGAAAACGCCTCAAGTCTGTGAGGGTTCAGTGCTTAAGGCTTAGAGTGGACATTTAAATTGAGCTGGGTTACAGTTTAGTGGAGTTGCTAACTCCAAATAATAATAATAATAATAATAATAATAATAATAATAATAATAGTAGCAAAATCCATAGTATTCAGGCAAATAATGAGAAAGTAATGAGGTCATGGTTGAATATGTAAGGGTGTGGTAAACCTCACAAGTCTACAAGCAAAGATATTTGGTTTACCTTCAGAATGCTAAAGGTGCCAGCAGTGATGCCCAGGCTGTGAAAGATGGCCAGTATATCCTTCCCACTCCAGACTTTAGAGGCACTCTCATATCCCCGTTCAGACATCAGGCTCTGGCTCTCCTGGATCCAGCTGCACCATGGACAAAAACACATCCATCGTAAATATCTACTCAAATTATGAGAACCTCAGATTAGCAAAATTAAGTCAGTGAATCACAAACTTGATCAGGCTATAGCAGAAGTTCCTGAGTGGCTCGTGTTTGGAGCGTCTGATGTTGTTGTTGACCATGCCGTCAAGCTCATCCCTGGACATCAGCAGACTGTTGAAGTTTAAAGTAAAGCTGGCACTCTCCCTTGCACAGTCCTCGATGTTGTGAGCCTCGTCCAGCACCAAGATCTGGCCTTCTAGGTCGATCTCCATCTGGTGAAAATGGAGATTAAAAGCAAGAGAGGAAGAAGAGAGGAGACGGAATGGTTAATCCCTAAACTCTACATATGATCATATTTCTTTGTTAAGAACTAAACTCATCTTGTTGCTCCCTTTCCCTGCAACTTTTCCCTGATTGTTCTACAACTCCTCCATCTTCTCTTCCAAACTCTACTCACACTCTCTCTGATCATTGGGTCCAGCAGGTAGTTATATGGGCAGAAGATGATGGAGGCGTCCTGCATAAGTTCACGGGCAGCATAGTAGGAGCATGACCGGAGCCGTTTGCCCAGAGCGACCAGGTCCTCGATGTCCCAGGCTTCATGGAGTCCGTGGACCCGCTGTAGTAAGTGCTGGTCCCGCATCCTCTGGACACCATGGTAGTAGTGGCATGACCTTCCCTGTAATATACACATTTTTTAAAGATACACAGAGAAAGGATAGGGTTAGACAAAGGTATAATACCGCATATATATGGTATGTTTATTAGGGACTGACACATAACCACTCAAGTCATCAGGATTCCATGGCTAACATGTAGTTTGAAAACAGTCATTTTTCAATGCAGCAGCTTAACAAAACGAAACACAACAGGAGCCATTGTCGCAGGTTTTGGGTTTGTTTCCATAGATCTCTACACGCTTTGGCGGTGAGTTCCCGGAACTAAATTTGGGAGCTGCTCAAAAAGTGATACTAAAAACAACTTCCAGGTACTTTCAGAGGTTGCCAAAGAAGAATACTCGAGAATGCTTGTTGGACAAACCAAGATGTTCAGGCCCACAAGGATGCAATTAAGAGGGAGCATGTGTTGGCTGTTAGAAACCAAAAGGTGGACATGAAGATTTCTAAGTGTCTGGCAGAAATGGAGATACAACACACAGCTAAACAGTGCCAATAATCACAGCCACAGCAGTGTCCTGGATTCAGTGGAAATGTGAAAGACAATCAACAACAATATCAGCCCCACTTCTGCCATTGCTGCCTGTCCCACAGGTGCTTACTTCACTCACCTACCAAATAGACCACAAAAATGACACAGTTCGTTCCGCCATATCCATATGAAATTACATATATCCGAAACATCTTGGTTGGTAAAATACAGTGGAAAGAAAAAGAGTAACCTGTCAGAGCCTCACAAGGTTCATGAGTTCAAGTTATGGAAAGCCCAAGGTTATGGCTTAAGTTCCTGCAGTGGAAAGGACTAATACAGAACTGATCAAAACTACCAACAAAATGTATTATTACTAGTAATAGTAGTAGCTTCTATAGTGGTGGTGGCATAGTGGTAGTTTGGGCTGAAAATGTCCTGTCTGACAAACAGTCCAAAACCCAAACAAATTCAGTGTCCTATCATTAAAGACTACAACAAACATAAAATATTCACATGTGAGAATTCTGTGACTGAATCAATTGACTCAAAATGAATAACCGATTATCAAAAGTCTTGTCGATTAATTTTCTGTCAATTGACTAATCAATTAATTGTTGCAGCTTTAGTTGTAGTTGTTCATTTCAATGTACCATAGTCTAAATGTTATTTCAAATATTTAGGAAAACCTTTAAATGTTTGGTATTAAAATTGTATGAAAACATGTTGAAAATCAATACAAACTATCAACTAATAGCAACTTTGATCATCAACATCTGACAGTTAAACATATGTAAGAATAGAATTTCATTAATTTTCTTGTATTTACTGGACAGTTTAATCTCTTTACTTATCTCTAGTTTCCAATTTAACCAGAGGTGACATACAGTCTTTCAGAGGGTGCCTGTGATCAGGTGTTCAAGCTATTGTAGAGGTTTACATGTCCTGACATTCATACAGCGAATGTAGAAGATGTGTAAAGAAGCAGCATCTCATGTACCAAGCCCCAATTACTCTGTCAAAAGAGGTGTCTGTTTTAGATGTCCCACCCTGTTCTTTATGAATTTAACAGCTTGAGGTGACACTGTCACACACAAATACTATACACTGGTGGACTCAGTAACCTTCAGACACAATAACAATCTCTGGATGAAATGGTCTACTTCTCACAATGATGTGCTAAGCGTGGACACTTTGGTGACACTGCTCGTGAAAGGGGGGTTGGGGGATTAACGGCCACGCAGCCACATTTAGAAAAGTCAGGACAGCTTACAGCACAGTTAAAACGGAGGGCAGGTGTTTTGACTGAAGACGCCATTAGCTGAATGATGTATGCTTGTGTGTATGAATCACTGTGTGTCTATACAGCACGGTAACCTGATGCTGACTAGACTGGACCCTGAGGTGATGAAGACACAGAGCATCAGAAACACCCACTCCAGTGAGGGGTTATGACTGGGACAGCTATTTCATATGACAAAGTGAGACAATTGCCATGGGAGGCAAACACCTCCAATGACAGCGTAATTGTCCTCATTACAGTAGGCGCCTCAACTTTAGGACAGTATGCGGGGTTACAAGTGTCTCATGTCTCTGAAAAAAGCTCTCTCAATGGTTCATGACATTTTAGTGTGTCAAAAAGAGCCTGCTGGACCAATTGTGGATATTGTATCAACATAATTGCTGCTCTGAGGCTACATTGTTGAAGGAGTTCTGTCTGGTAGTGGTAGTTACCTGTGGGTTTATGTTACAGAGAGACTGTAACACTCAGTAGCAAAGGTCTATTCACAGTACATGATGGTGTGTGAGGTCAAGTGGGGAGTTTTATGTTGTCATTCACTAGCTAGTGGAACCAGTGGAGATTCATTCCATGGAGAAAGTGTATGTCATGAGGTGTTTTTTTTCACAGCTGGACGGGGGTCATTCCTGGTTCAAAAGAGTCTAATTCAGGTCCAGAACAGTTCATTATGAGGCAAGAGGGTACAGACGACTAGGGGGGTTAAACTGTCCTAAGTTATGGACTATAGCAGACATACAGGTCGTGCCCTTCATGGGACGAAAGTCACACGTCAACAGTATACAGCCTGACTGGATTTTTTTAGGCTGATACCAGTATTGATTTTTGAGATTTTTTTTTTTATAGAAGCACATAACAAACGTGAAGACTGTCCTGCTCTGTGGTTCTGAGACGTGGAAAACTACCAAGGCACTCACAAGCAAGATACAGGTGTCCTAAAGCTATGGTGGTCCATCAAAACTACAAATGAGGAACCAACCAGGAAGACATAGTTACCACAGTCAAAATAAAAAAGTGGACATGGACAGGTCACATCCTTAGGAAGGACACAAATAACATCACAAGACAAGCCCTGGACTACAAACCACAGGGAAAGGGGAAACAGGGTAGGCCGGAAACACCTGGAGATGTTCCAGTCTTCAAGACTTGGAGAAAATCCAAGGAGAAGTAAGCTGGAAGGAAGCAAAAGTCCAGGCCCAGAAGAGAGTGAGATGGCGAGCTCTGGTGGACGCCCTATGCCCCTAAATGGGGTAAAGAGGTTTAAGTCAAGACATAATTTAAACCGTTTTGCTTAAAACCCCTTGAATTTGGTTCTGAAAGAATTGTGACCAAGTTATGTAGTGAGCGCGACATTTTACAGTCGACTAACTATGTAATGGAGACACTGTTTCCAAATCACTTCAAACATGTGTTTGGCATTTCTGTACTGATATTTGTTTTTACTTATTAGCGTACATATAAGGGGATACCAAAATATTTGCGCGATGATCTAATTTCAGGCAATAGTCCACAGGTGTACTTCTGTGAAGATAAGAACTGTCATTATTAGGAATAAAAACAAAAAAAAGATTTCTTCAATATTATATATCAGTCATATTATCATATTTATATATATATTAGATTGATGGATCAGTTAGTTTATATAATGGGCCAATATAATGGTTTTGTCTTCATGTGAAGCCTTAAATTAGTCAGGTTGGTACTGGTATTTAAGGGGTTTATTGTTCGGTGTGCACCTTGCCCTTAGAGATCCATCTCTTTTCATGCAAGACACATTTTAACAATTATACTCTACATAAAGGAAGTACAAGCTTTGCAGGTGTAGATGTTGCAGGAAAAGCATTAGACTGTAACCTGTATGTATTCAGTTTGAAAACATACAGGTTACAGCTGCTGTTCTCTATGAGGGATCAAACAGCCTCCTGTAAAGCTTACAGGGAGTGACTAGTATTAATAGACAGAGTATTACTTTAAAGTTAAAGTTAAAAATAAGTTTAATGTGAATCTATGTGTCTTTGTCAGTGTTCGTCCTCACGTCTTTGGCGTCCAGCAGGTCCTTGCAGCGTTCATTGCGGTTTGAGTGGGGCGCCACCTCCGGGTTGACACAGGTGTGATTTCTGCTGGATAAGATTGTCATGGGCACACTGGAGTAAACGGTGCGCTTCAGCTCGTGGGCGATCTGAGTTATCTGTTTATGTGTGCGAGTGCCAAAGAAGATCTTAGGAATCTTCTTTTCGCCATCTTTGTCTTTGTCCTTCAAACTATGTTTGGTCGAAGCACACGGGCACCGGGAGCAGGGCTCAGGGGACTGGAGAGAGAAAAAGAAACAAACACAGAGGTAGTTCGCAGCTAAATATCAACATCTCACTACATACTGCAGTTGAGTCCCAGATCTCGTTCTGTTAATGCTAATAATACAGTCCTTTACAGTTGTGCTATAAATTCCATTCCTTCCAAATTCCTTATAATAGAATAGGTCATTAGAAGTTGGCGCTGATGTTACACCGAGAACAGACATCTCAGAACCACGTCTGTTTTTGGAGCAAAGTCACTCAGCTTGCAATGGTGGCTTTGTCAACAAGGGCAAACTAAATACTTGGAGATAAATGTCAATAAACTCTTTTAATGGAATACTCCTAAACTAGTAGATGCATTTGAATTGGCATCAAAAATGAAAGTTTAACGAGATTACAAGCAGGAGTGTTGGTGAAGCAGTCTGCACTTGACGAGTGATCAACAGTCTGCACTTGACGAGTGATCAACACATCTATCCTGCTGCCTTCAGATAGCTTTAGGGTTTTAATGAACTGAAGGTTTTCATACAGTATGTAACAGATACTAAATCTGCCATTGCTCACTACCCACCATTGGGTTGACCTTAATCCAACCATGACCACCAGGCTGCTAGAAAATGAACCCCAACATTAAATGAACCCCTCTGCATCCCTCAGACTGGCCAAAGCTGCCTTTTATGTTTTATTCTTGAAATTAGTTGAAATGCATATAGTGGTTATTATGTAGATTTATTATATAGACTGTGTTGCAAAATGAAACTGGAAACATTAGTGGAATGACATAAGCACTACTGTGAAAGCCACAATGTGCCTTTGACTGGAGATTTGCGGCGCTGTTCGTTCATGTCATACCACTCTGCACCATCCAGACAACAACATGATTTGTCTGTTGAGGCATGGTTGTCTTTTTTTTTTCACAAACATAAGACTGCAATAAAATACAGATAATGAAAAAAAAGAGATGTGTCAGGAGAGGTCAAGGAGCCACAGGCTTATACAATGGACCTCCCTTAAGGAGAAAAACAAACAGTAACAAAAACCTAAGCTAACATAATTTAGGAAAATACAACAAAAGAATAAATAACAAGAAGCACACAAAATGAACAACAAAAAAGATCCTAACCAATCCACAGACAACAATCCAATGAAAACAAAGAAATACACAAAAAACAATAAATGTCATGCTTCACTGTGATTGGCACAGCTGTTTCAGAGCCATGAGACCAGTGATGTGATTGGCTGAGACTATTTATTAAATCACCACACCCTCCCATCTACATTCCACTTCACCCAGTCTTTTAGCATGAACCAAAATAGCAGATGCATTTGCAGATGACATGAGATGACTGGTCGTTTTGCTTGTGCCATTAAATCTATGGGCATGCATCTAATACCAACCAACCACCCTACCACTCCACACTATGGCAGCAACAACACATATGTGCACATGGTGCATTGTTTAATTAATGATAAGGTTGGCTGGCCATCGATTTCTGAGACCTAACCAACAGTGGTACTTATTTATTTATAAAGCCACTGCTAATAAATTACTATCTTAAATGTCATCCTATTATGTTAATTTTGGATTTGCATCAGAGTTTCAAAGTTTCAAATAAATGTTCAATCGATCACTATGTCTCATGTACAAATGCATCACATGTTATTATCATGTAAGGTATGCAACATGCAGCTCAGAGAAAATGTTGCTCTCCATTGTTCCAGTTATTTTCTTAGTGTTGGGAATGATAAACTAAATTTAGCTTTTCAGTATATTTTGAAACAAAATGCTACCAACTCATCACCATTATCCACTGCCCGAATAGGCTTTCTGAAAGACTGTCTTGTATACTCTTTTGAAAAACACAGAGAAGAATTTGTATCCATACATAAGGTGTCCTGTCACTCTGCACATGGTGACCTTTTGAGTCTGAAAGATGATAGGCCACCATTGTGGCGGCTGAGAAAATCTAGCTGCTTCATAATTGGCCATCCAGTGACGTGGTGGATTCTTTTTTTCCCCCCTCACAGGTGAAGTGTAGCCGGCAACGCTTATGAAACCGATCCTGCTTATGTGTTGAGCTCTTTTAAGTGGTGTACTCTTTAACCATTCAGTGGCTCACACACACCATGCAACATGTACACAGGCTTACAGGAAACTAAAATATCAAAAAGGTAGCAGCCAGATCTTGCTGAATATTATATAAATCTTAAAAACCAATGTTAAAATCAAATTTTCAAGTCAATTCTGTATCCATCTGGCAACCAGTGGATAGATGGTACCCATATGTCACAATGATATTCATTTGGTAACGGTTAGGAGTTGGGTTGGGCAAGATAATGATATACTATAAACAATGAGATACATTTGCCATGCATTTGAGATACTGTTTGTACCAAGGTAGCTATCCCTTTATTATCTTTGGATATATTAGGCCATAAAAAACACTGATCAGGTCTGCTTTATGGCAACATTGGATTTGCTGCATTTATAACATCAATGTGATGAAGTACCATGATTTGTCGATTAGACTAGCTAGCTATTTTTTTATTTGCTGGATCAGCCAGCAATCCTGGTCATTTTATACATAAACAGTTTCCAGAAACTTAACTATAGCATGATATATATTTATACTGCAATATAAAAATCACATATCTGGTGAAAGTGGATTTTATCCACATAGCCCACTTCTTTAGCAAAGTGACGTTTCTTGCCTTGAATCACAGAACAGTTCCCTCTCTGTTCTGTGTCTGTCTCCACTACAATCATGCCATACGTGAAGATGATAAAGGAGAAGACTGTCCACTCATCTAGTCTTTTGATTCAAATAACAGTAGGTTGGTGAACTCCAGAAATCATGCCCCAAAAGGCGGTTTTACTGTTGGGTGAGCCTTGAGAAAGATCTATGTAGATATTGTGGCACTTTCAATTGTTAAACAGCTAATGGCATCAGACCAAAAGGTGAACATTGATATGCACACCTTGTCCACTGCATGGTATTATCTTTTGACTCTGGCCTCTTTCTTCAAGAGATTACCATATTTCTGTTATTAATGAATAAACATAACTCACAAGCTTTGCAAACACGTTCATCCCTAATTCCTCAACAAATTACCTGAATGATTCCACGTAAGAATGGCTGGTATGTGTTGTCACGCATCGCAACTTACGATGTGGATCAGAAGGTAGCACTTCTGATGACAGATGAGTAGCTCGGGTTACCCGGCGGCTCAGATTTTCCAAGCATGTTTGCCCATCAAATATTACAATGTGTGATGGAGTGTAGGCCAAAGAGAGCCCTTAGAGAGCCGTCTCTCAGAGTTAAGAGGGATAACGAGCCCTGAGTCCATGTGAAAAATAAACAGAGGTGCTGCAGGGCCCCAACACCAGTTCAAGTTACCTTTCTCCTCTGGAACAGTTACGCTCCACAGCCTGGGCCCTGAGCCCGATCACCTTACCTGCTGCTGCCACATTAAATAGGGCCATCCAAATATCCTGCCCCAAGATGGCCAATAATTACTTATTCATTGGCAGGTGGGGGGAGGAGGGGTGGGTTGGGGCAGTGTAGAAGGGTTTGCTGATGAATAGAGGCCCTTGTCAAAAGCTGCAGCAGGAAACAGCTGACACAAGAGTATCCTTTTACGCGCCTGCCTCCCGAGATGCCAGGACAACAAGGTTTCAAGCCTGGCCCCACAGCCCAGAGCACACACCCCCTGGAAAGGAATGTAGATAACTGGCAAAAGGGGCAAACGGGACGCCAGCTCTGCTCGCAACAAGAACATACTGGTTCTTTCAGCACAGAACAATTCCACTGGTGTTGCTCCTTGGGTGCCGCTAGCAATGAGAATGCCCTCGCTTTGTCTGTCAAGCAACATGTAACGTGAGGGAATTCTTTTCCTTTTAATACAGCATTTACAGGTACACTGTATAGGACAGGTATACTAAGTGTCTTTAGATTTACTACGTTTCTTCAGGTGTACCAAATTTACAGGTATATGGTATAAGTTTCCTTGGTACACCTACACAGCCAGGTGTAAGTGTATGCAGCGGCTAAAGCTTTCTTGAATTGATAGAACAGAGGTCAGTGGTGTTACTGAACACCTCGGAATATTCACAGGTAGGCTTCTGTTGCTATACTCCCTGCCAACACCTGAGAGATGGAAATCTCACACTCCAGGGGGCCAGTCAGAGGGCACTGAGGGGCCACAGGCAGTGGATCACTTAGGTATCACTGGCGCCTCTCACTGGACGCCAATTTGCTCCTCATTCCACAGCTTTCGAGGGCTTGGAATTCATTCTAATAAGGGTGGGCTTCAATAGCCAATACCTCGGAAGACATGACACCGAACACCCCCTCCTACCGATATGACCACACTGTGCAGGTAGGGGCCCTGGCAAATATCTGCCCTCCAAAGCACCTGTTTATCCCCCGGGCACAGTAACCAGCGGGTGAACCCCATTCAATATTTATCCCCGTGGCTTTCACAGATCAGCGGCCCAGGCGAGGCAAACCCTCTTAATTAAAACTGGAGCTTGCTTCAAAGGGCCCCATTCAGGCCGTCAGTCAGCGCTCGCGGGACAAAAGAGCCCGGGTCATGTAGCTGCAGGGAAACCAGAGACTGACGCGCTTTTTCGACTTCACTTTCCCTCCTCCTCTTTTTCCACCTCCTACCATCCACGGCTCTAAATCCAAGCCACACACCTGTGGCAAGTTAAGACGCAGTTGTGAGAGTTCAGCCATTCCTGTGAGCTGTGCAACAGCATTCTATGGCTGAGCATGTCTAATGATTATGGCTAACCTGTTGGTCTTTGGGACCTGTAGAGGACTCAGGAACATGGATTATTCACCAGAAACAGCATCTAGATATCTTTAAAAACATGCCGTTACCTGATGCACCTGGTGTGGTTGTGTCTGTTGACTGACTGCGGCAGTGGGTTCACTCAAGATGCTGTACTTTTTCATGATAAGACCAAAAACGTTTAACTCACAGCAGAAAATGATTCATCATAAATGTTCTGGGCTGCCAAATAATCAACCCTTGAGTGACAAAAATGTTAAATTTTCCTGATAAGTTCCAAGAATTTCATCCTGATACTAACCACACAGATACCTTAAAAATACTCCCAGTTCTAACTTCTAATTCCACAGCGTGCAATAAATCTGGAGTTGAAACAACTAGTTAATTAACTGATTAGTGCATCCACATAAAATAAATCAGCAGCTATTTTGATAATCGATTAATCGTTTCAGTAATTTCTCAAGCAGGACTGCCAAACATTACCAGCTTTTCAAATGTGAGGATTTGCTGTTTTTCATTGTTATATATGAGAAAACCGACTATCTTTGGGTTTCGGACTGATGGTCGGATAAAGCAAGAGGAAGATGATCACTTTCCAATACTATTTTAGAGGCAAAAAGATGAATCAGTTAATAAAGAACATAACTGTCAGACTAATCAATAATGAACTTAATCGTAAATTTCAGCCGTCAATAATTCATGAAGGTTATACTTTCAGTTTTGTTAAAAGTGTTTAAGAGAGGCGTTTTTGGAGGTTGTAGTTTGCGTGTCCACAACCATCTGTCCATAAAAACTAAAAATGAATTATGCTAAATTGAGGCAGATGCCATTACGTCAGTGGTTCCACAACTTCGTAATTTGTCACAATTTTTTCATTTGTCAGCTGACAGGCTGTTTAACATACAATGGTCTCCTTGTTCAAGTATGCTAGGATTTCAGTGTCAATATGTTTTTATGGCAAAAAGATTTGAGAATGCTGTACTACTCTTCCCGTGACTGAGGGCTGATGCTTTTGAGTCTGAAACAAACTGATATAAATTCCTCTAAACTGATATGGATTTGACTATATATTTAGTTTTGTATTTTATATTTTGTGTGAAATCTTTCCACAGGGGGGAAAGGGAAGTCTGTCTTGAAAAAGCTCTTAATCAATAATTTGCAGATCAGTTGACTTCATGTTAAAGAAATGAAAATGATCACATGAACAAAAACATCAAAACAGCTGTGTGGGTAAAAACAGGCCCACAATTACACAAACACACACACATACACGTGTGGTGTTGTTTCTTATGGTGATATAGTGTAGTATACTGTTTATATTAACCTTCCATTTATGTGCTTAGTTTTCTGTTAAAACCAACACACCTGTTTGTTAAAACATGAATTATCTGCAATGTTCAAATGTGTCTTGTTTGAAGCCTATACATGTTTGAAACTTTAACCTCAGCCTTGGTCAATGTGGTGGAGTATACTGCCACCCAGTGGTAAAAATGAATGGTGATACTGAACCCACTGCTGACATAGAGAAACCATAAAATATGGGGTCCAAAACTAGCTATAATCTACTCTGCAACAGACCTTTTTCACAACAGACATTTTGACATCTCATAGCAAGACAAGCACACACATAACTAATAACAATGTGATGGCTCCGTTCCATTTAAATGTCTAGGTAAAAGAAAACATACCAGCGAGCCAGCAGCATGCACAATGGACCTTTTTCACAGCAGATATTTTGATATGTCATTGCAGGAAAAGCACAGGTGCATTCCATTAAGGTTTCCAATTTACCGGGCCTTGATGTTGTGCATGCTGGCTCACAGGAATGTCTTACTGAGACACTTGACAGTGTACTCACACAGCATGGTGAGGACCAAGCAGCTGCCTGGCTGTTTGGCTCTGTGGTCCAACTCTGAGGTCCTGAAGGCTCGTTTTCCAGCTCCGACTCATCATCTATGAATATCACTCCCTGCTCCAGACGCTGCCTTTTACGGCTCTGAGAGACAAACACAGACACTTTATGTCACTGAGCTGCATATTACTCAACACTTCTGTAATAGAACCAGTGACAGCCAATTTTCATAAAGTGTGGTTAACAGGGGGGTGATATACTGAAAACATTTTTAAAAAACTGTTAGAAATGTAAAAAAAAAAAAGCATTATGTTATATTATAGTATATTATATTATGATTTGAATGCTCTTTGTGTATTTATATTGGTATATTTTAAATATTATTAGTAGGTTTGTGGGACATTTGCAGAGTCACAACTCCTCCTTGTCTCTTAAGTGGAAATGTCGGTGTTGATGTAGCCATGGCGACAGTCACTAACGAGACTGCGAAAACTCAGAATCAGTGATGGAAGTATTTTGAACAAACATGTTTTGGATTGGAAACTATTTATACTATACATTGAGCCAGTTAGCCTACATTTAATACTATAAAACATTTAGCCCGTGTCAGAGTTTTAATTTAATTCTACTAGATAATTTAATGATGTTTAATGAGAGATTGTTTTACATAAGTCTCTGGCATAGCCACCCTACTCTCACATCCCCTTAACTTAAACTGGTCTGTCATTGACATAAATAAAGTGCACATTTCACAATGTAAAGAATTAAGTTAGCCAATTAGGGAATATATCTACCACTACAGTACAGTGAAGAAGGTAAACATACCATTAGCACGTTAAATATTGGAGTTTCACTGCTTTGACATTTTCTTTTAGACTTGTGAAACAAGGCTTTTTAGCCTTTAGATCTGGAATGCGTTATGATGCCATATTCACTCATCGCACTGTCCCCCACTAGTGATGAAGTCTCAGCAGTTGACCAAGTCATAGTTGATTCACTAGTCCTGACTTTTACCTCAGTACAGAAAAGAATCTATTCAGCAACATTCTTTAGTTTGACATGATAAAAGTAAAAGACACATGTTGTATACTGTCTGGAAGTAATTGTGTGTTGCATATAGATTCACCTGTATCTCAGTCAGTAACATTGTTATGATAGGCAACACACTCTGACAGTACTGTGAGTTACCATCACATTCTTACTCTGGGTCCTTACAACAATACAACGATCTCATCAAACCACTGCAGATATTGATATTCCTTTCTTTTATGTTATGAGGCCAAAAAATGAATATATTCACCCTTTAAATTCAGTGTAAATATACACAAAATAACAGTATATACAAAGCATGATCTATGACTACCTTGTGCTCAGCAGTGCGAATGCGTTTCCTGTCTGGCTGGAAGTCGTCGTCGTTCTCGCAGGCAGAACTGAGGGAAGACTGGAACTTCTCAGACAGACGAGAGGCTACAGACTGCTCTTTGGGCCGCTGCTCCTCTGGCAACGGCACTGAAACACAGCAAGAGCAATACAATGCAATATAAATTATTATGATTATATACAGGCACAGAGAGTGTGGAAATGGCACAGGTGTAAAATCATTTTCAAAATATCAAAACATTTTAAGCGCTGAGGTCCTGCAAGATTGGCTCATTGTTTGAAGCAAATGTAACATGTAATTACAAATAGATGACTTGCTGAGTACTGGTGTATGTGTGTATGTGATGTATAACAATGTTAATGTCAGTGAGGTGAAATCAAAATAACATGTTCAGTCTCTGCTTTTAGAATCTATTAGTTTGATTTACTTCTTGCGATTCTCCAAACACCAACTTAACTGAAAAAATGAAAGAGAAAGCAAAGGCATGGTGCACTAAACTGTCTAAAATGGATTACTGAACTATGGCAAGGACTATTTTAAGGACTTTTCTTTAATCATTTAGCTTAATTATACTCCAATGAGATGAAAATGTTAATATGGTAATCAAAATGTGAACCAGACCAGGGTAAGGTGATACATGATTATTTATACCATGAGATACACCATATATATATATATATATATATATACACATACATACACATACACACACACACACCCCCTGGAGATTCTGTATACTATAGTAAATCTGTATTCATAGATTGTGATAAAGTACTTTAGTATGTCTGATATTCAATTGACTCAACACAGGAACTCCAATCCAATGTACTGGATTTCAATATGCATTGCAATATAAAATGAAATACATTGTGATATGAAATTATATCCATACTCGCCCACAGCTAAAGCTAACCATTTAATTGCGTTTCTCATTTTATTGGATATACATCAACTGGATGTATATCCAATAAAACATCCTTTTTTGCAACAAATGGACAACTACTGTCATTTTAGTGGTACAATAATGCAGTAATTCCCAGCCAGGGGTACTGGTATCCAAGGGGGTACTTCTGCAGTGGTCAGGGGGTAAGTGGAAAGATTGTGGAGTAGATCAAATAATTTGGGGAAAACAACAGAATTTGCAATTTGATTAAAATACGTATATTGAGTCAGCCTGAACGCCATGTGTTGCATGAAAAGTAGTTAGGAAACAAGCAGAGAGTCTAACCAGTTAGCTAAAAGTAATGTATAATTGGTTAAATTAGATATCTAAAACTAACGAATAAACAGTTCAAATAGTTAGCTAAAAGTAATGGTTAAATGGTAAAATAGCCTAAAGCAATGGACAAATGGTTGAAATGCCTAGCTTCTGCCACTAGCAGTACATTTGCACACCACACCAACCTGAACCCTGACAGTTCAATTGTATGAAAAAAATACTGTAATAACTACTTTTATATAGTGTTCCAAGACTGTGGGTTGTCACCACTGCAATCCTGGAGACTACTTTAGCAAAGGGCTCTGAATTTTATTAAGTTCCTGGCTGCTTAAATGTATCTTAGAGGCATAACATCATTGATTCTGCATCATGGTGTGTATTAACTCTGCCTCTGTGTTCCTGGTAGGATTAAAGACCAGCAAAAATATGTTCCTTGAGGTTAAGGACTAAGAGCAGCTGCTTAAAGCCAAAGGCAAAGGAGAGATAAAAACCCAGCTGCCCTCCCTCAGAGTTATATCTATGTTTGTGACAAAATAAAAGAATCACAATAGACAATAGTGTTGTTAGTATACACAGCCTATAAACAGCATCCCCACCCCGGGCTTTTTCACATTTTTTTGTTTCACTGAATAGCAGTGGATGTAACTAGGATTTATTTTTAACCCTGATGAACAGTAGATGTGAGCACAGGTAAAGCTACCTGCTTAGCATTTCTGCCTGACGCACCTCCGACGCTGCCGTTTGGCTGGCTGCAGGGTCGTCAGCCGGGAGCCACCCTTCATAGATGTTTCGCTCCTTTAATCCCGGAACATCTCAGGGTGGTGGAGCAGCGAAAGGGACGTCTCCCCAACGCTCCCTGCAGCCTGCCTTAGGATCCCTCTTTCCCCCACACCTTATCCTTCCTTCGGAGCCAGAGCCAGAAACTTCCTTGCTCTGCCTCTTGAGCTAGGTCTTGAATTGCTCGCTTCTTCCTATGGCCTGTGAAGCCGATGGTTTTTAGGAGCCGCTGCATGGATGTACCAACGAAACCCCTGCACCCGACTTCCACTGGGAATGTGAAAGCCCTCCAGCCGCCTTGCGAACATGCAGCCGCCAGGTCTGCATACCTCTCTTTCTTCCTCTCATAGGCAGCCTCCATCTCCTCCTCCCATGGGACGGTCAGCTCCACCAGGATGACTACTCTGGCAGGTGCTGACCAGAGAACTATGTCAGGGCGGAGGGGTGAGCTGGTGATCTCCACAGGAAATTTCAGCTGGCGACCTAAATCAGCTGCCAACTGCCACTCTCCCCCTAGGGACAACAGGGTGGACCTTGCACTGGTGCTGTGCTGTACTGCACCCCCCTGCCTGACGAACTGGATCCATCCCTGGGAGGATGGGACGCTGGCACGGTTTACTTCCAACCCACGTGTCTCCAGTACCTCAGCCAGCTTGCGCAGAACTTTGTCGTGCCGCCATCTGTATCTGCCCTGTGCCAGTGCTGCCTTGCAGCTGGAGAGGATGTGCTTGAGGCCTGGGTTCAGGGAGCTGCAAAGGCAACAGAGTTCTTCCGAGCGGTACCAGGTGTAGAGATTACGGGGGCTGGGGAGTGTGTCGTAAGTGGCCCTGATGAGAAAGCTCAGCCTTGCCTGGGGTGTACTCCACATATCCGCCGAGGTGATGGTCCTGTTGGTCACGGCTTCCCAGGTGGTCCATTTGCCTTGCTGTTGTTGGCTCACGGCTGTGACTTTGTACTGCTCCTCCTCCATTTTGGTCACCTCGGAGATGATGAGATCTTTTCTCTCCTTCTTAGTGGCTTTGGACCACCTAGGCAATAGTGCTCCCCATCCTAAGCCCGTTCTGCCAGGCTGTGTGAAGCCCACGATCTCCTGATGTTTCAGCCTCTCTGTGGCCATGTCAACCGCTTGAGCTACGTTCCACTTTCGTCCGGTCCGGACTTATATGTTTGCATCTAGGATGGACGTGTCTGGTGAGTCAAAAAAGAGCCTCACCTTCTCCTTCTTGTAGCCCATGCTGATTGACTGGAAGGGGAGCTGTAGCATGTTACTGCCAAAGAGTGCTGCATTGGAGAGGCAGCGGGGGAGGCCGAGCCATTTCCGGATGCAAGTATTGGCCTTTGCTTCGAGTTTAAGGACAGAGGTCATGGTGATGTCACACAGCTTCAATGGCCACATTAGGCGTTGATATAACGTGAACTGGTAGCACCAAACCTTGAATTTTCCTGGCAGGAAGCACTGGTTGATCTTGTGAAGGCCGTCCAGAAGTTGAGTTGTGACAGCCGAAGCCATCTGCTTGTCGGAGAGATCAGCCGTGTATAACCTACCGAGGCTTCGCACTGGTTCTTCCACTGCCAGGGGAATCCTTTCACCGTCCACCGTGAAGCAGATGTTGTCATTCCTGACCCCCTTCCGGATTGAGAGGTTGCGGGATTTCGTGAGCTTGATTTTCATGCGGGCCCATGCTAGCAACTCCTCCAGCCTTTTAAGGAGTCTTGCTGTGCAGGCAGCTGTTTGGAGAAGGGTGGTTACGTCATCCATGTAACATGGGCGGGAGTCTTGACCCCTCCCACCGTCTGTCTCCCACCTATCAGGATGATCTCAAATGCAGTCGTGAAGAGAATGGGAGAGATGGAACATCCCATTGCTATCCCCTTTTCCAAGTGATGCCAGGCAGTTGTGATGTCCCGGGTTGTATAGCAAACATACAGGTTGTTGAAGTAGTTTGCTATCAACTTCCGGATACTTGATGGTACGTGGAAAAACTCAAGGGCGAAGGTGATGAGCTGGTGGGGAACTGAGCCAAAGGCATTTGCAAGGTCTAACCAGACAACGTGCAGGTCTGACTTGCTGTGCCTGGCTCTCTGGATTTGTTCCCAGAGCATCGCAGAGTGCTCCACGCAGCCAGGAAACCCTGGGACACCCGCCTTCTGACAGCTGGTGTCGATGTAGTTGTTGGCCAGGAGAAAGTTGGTCAGACGTCTGGCCAAGATTGAAAAGAAGACTTTCCCCTCCACATTTAGCAGGGCAATGCCTCTGAACTGGCTGAGGGGCGACGCTACAATGGTGTTGTGTGGAAGCCCGTTCCCCCGTCGAAATGTGTTTCCCTCCTGTTAGAATTGTGTTTCCCGTAGCGTCGCCCCTCTGTGGTTAGGGGTAGGTTCAGCCGGCATCCGCTTTTTGCCTGGACTGGCTGTTTTCCCAGCAGAACAACTCTACCACCTAGCAGTAGCTTATTTAAACCATATATTTACATTTATAGGTTACTGTATAGAGTCTGTGGTTGGTAAATGCATGTGCTCTAATCGAGGGGCGACAAGCTATTCTGTCTATTTAGAAAAACGTCTTTCCCACTTTGAAATAAAACACGAATACGCCAAAAGCCCAGATGTCCCAGTTTTCCACCAGCACTTAAACGCATCATGCATTTACGAATCTGTGGAGCTGGGACCAGCGTTAAAATAGTCTCAAAATCCCGAAAGCGAATGTAACCTGATCTGTGCGTAACACCAGACATTTGAATGCGCAGGAAGCTTTTTGAAAGCGAAAAGGATCAGATCTGAGAAGCTGAAGTTAAAAGTCTGTAAATAATATATTTTCAAATCATTTTTTTTCAGTTACAAATCTTGTTTTTCAGTTACAAATTTTTTTTTCAGTTACAAATCATGGAATACACGTTTACAAATAATACTGAGACTATTTTCACTCCATAAGAAGGCTCTTTAATGTCAAAACACAAAAGAATCTACAAATGGATCAAACTTAACTAGAAATAAAAAACACAAAATACATGACATCATAAGTACCTTTGTTTACAAGTCAATTTAGTGCAGATCCAGTGAAATCAAAAACACAAAAAATTCCAAGTCTCTCTATGTCTATTTCTATTTCAGATGTTACCACAAAATAAATGAAAAGGAAGGACTGAAAGATACTTACTATGTTCAGGCGCTGGAGCAGGCTGTGCAGTCTCTTTGCAGGGTGACACAGTGAGGTCCACAGTAGCAGGTTTGGCTGTTGTTGTAGCTGTGGTCCTGCTGGCTTTGCTGTGGCACACACACTGACAGGGGATGGGGACATCTGACTTCTTATAGTCTCCACCGTTTTTATCCGACTGACTCTTGTCCTCCACCAGGCTTCCTCCTTCTTGCAGTTTGGCTGTCATCACACATAAAAACACATATCAGTGACATTGGCTGTCAGTCGGCACATGGGGTAAGCCACATCAACAAAATCAGAAGATATTTACAACCAAGAAAATAGTGAGAAAGAAAAATATTTGTAATGTGGATACAACAACATGTAGTCTCACATCACTTTAGGTAGATAGATAGATAGATAGATAGATAGATAGATAGATAGATAGATTTTATTGTCCCCAAAGGGGAAATTCGTTTTCAGATTGCATTATGTGTGCCTACAGAACATAAATACATTTACATACAACATAAATACATTACAGCAGGAGTTCCCAAACTTCTTCAGCTCGAGACCCAAAAGAGAAAGTTGGTTTCTCCCCGGGACCCAAACCTACAAAAATACATCATAAATTGCCATAACATCTACATTTATAAACAACTAATAAAGAACACAACAAACCAGAATGCCTTAACTGAGACAGAGAGGTAGATGACAGAGAGGATATTATCATTAAAAATCACCACTCTCACGAGTCACCACCACATTAGGCACGCACGCACACACACAACACACACACGGAATTTCTTACAGTTGTCCGGCATGGAAACTAACACACATAATCATTAATTAGATTAATACTCTTCCACCATCAAAACAATGTTGAATAAACGCACTTTGCTGACTAATCCACATTAGGGACGAGCCCTCGAGTCGGAGATGGAGGGACGCAAGATAACATCAGCATTCGCAGCTAACACTCAATGTTACCTCAGTCAGAGAGCACAAACACGTTTTCAGGTCCAGGTTCATGAGAAGGGTGGGGGGGGGTAAACAGCCCCACACACAGCATCTCAGCTAAACAGACCAGCGTAGAGAAAAAAAGTAGTTACTGGATGTAACTCCAGTCCTATGAGGATGTGCGTAGCACACAGCATTCGAACTGAACACACCATGAATTCACATTTCATAGCATTGTTATGCATTTTAATCTGCCAATTGGCGACCCAATAAAAACATGTCCATGACCCATTTTGGGTTGCGACCCTAGGTTTGGGAAAGACTGCATTACAGAATACATGTACATAGTTTGTTATTGTGATTAGTGAGTTATGGAATTAAGAGCCGCTGTGGAAGAAGGGACAAAACTTCTGCTAAAATGTGCCTTTTTCTATCTCAGTGTCCTGTATCTGACTGAGGCCAGATGGGAGAAGAGTGAAAAGTGGGTTGAGGGGGTGTCCAAGGTCACATGCTATGTTGAGTGGCATGCAAGGGATGTAAGGATGTAAAAATATATCATCCATCTTAAATTTATATATAGTAATTTATGAAAATCTGAATGAAAAAAGAACACAAAATTTAAAACATCCAAGTGACACTGCCTTTGTAAGACAGACTTCTGCTCTAATTAATCTATGCACCAGAACTTTTTCACTTTGTTTGAAGATAACAGTAGTCAGAGCAGACTTACCAGACTTAGCCTGCTGCCAGCCCAGAGCCGAGCAGAGCAAGGCCAAGCTCTTCCCACTTCCCGTGGGACTCTCCAGCAAACAGTGCTCCCCATAGGTCAGCCCTCGTACGATCTGCAGACAAAGTACAGACACATTTACACTGTCAGTGAACTGCCTCAGCGCTTACCTTCTATGTAATGTCTAAAGGTTGGAACAAAACAGTGTGATGAACTGTTAACACAACCGCTAAATGAAAAATCCACATATAGTATTGCACAATTTCAGATGCTAGTGGTTCTGTTTCATACTGAGGGTATTTGTACCTTTTCCATGCATGTACCAGTTAACAATAAGATAGACATATCTAGCTACAGTCATTTATATGCAGTCCTGATCATACAGTCAACACCTAACTTGTGGTTCCACAGACTGCATCAATCTGTGCCATTACACAGATGATTTTAGATCTCCTATGACATTAACAGGCCTCCTGGGCTTTTCTGTGTGGAGTTTACGTGTTCACCTTGTGTCTGCGCGGGACTCCTCCACTTGTCCAAAGTGCAAAGACAAGCAGGTTAAGTGAACTGAAAACTCTAAATTGCCTGTAGGTGTGTGTTCTGTGTGAATCGTTGTTTGTCTCCATTTTTATGTAAATGATTTCCTTACTCCATAATTCTATTTCATAATTACAAATGTCTACATCTCATGATTACCTGAGTGACAACCCAATAATTCCCTATAAGATATAATAGGCCCACATGCTATGCGAGACAAGTCCACTTAACTGCTTCCTTAGCTTATAAGCGGTGAAGGCGTTACTCACGGAATTCATCATGGCCAGCTGGGACGGGTAAGCCTTGCAGGGGAAGTGGATCTTCACCCCTCGAATGGTGTACTCCATTGTTGATGTAGCCAGACGTAACTTTCACACTGTTAAGAATTTGCCAACAGATTAACCAACGTTATTTTCCACTTTTTTCCCCAGTCTGTGTACGTGTGAACTTGTCACCTACCTGAGACTTAAGAGACAGTCACTTGTTAGCTAACAGTTATTACTGACTACCTAGCAAGAGGTAATGTTAATGCTAAGTTTTCCGCTGTTACTGCGATTAATTACTGTATCCATAACCCTCGACTGAACTGGTGACACTGGTCTGACAGTGTAAGAGACTCATTTTGCAAACACAAGCCGTTTGGGTTTACTCTACTCTCTCCATAATCCTTCCCGCTCTAAAAAATCACAATTGAGCCCTTGACAGGAAGCTAGCCATATTACACATCATGGCTTCCTACAATTACTTTCAAAATAAAATCCCTATTGTGAAACATCACGGAATGTGTTGGAAGTAAAAGCAGACTTGCTGTATTTTCTTCCTAAAATCCTTTGAAGCAATATAGTCTTCACCCTGCAAGTTTTCACTGGGTACGTAACGTTACCAATACTTGTAAGTGGCAATTTTCCACGCTTTTATTTCAAAGGCTTAGTGTGGCCTGCTGGTTGCAACTTGACGTTTGACAAAAACACGGAAGTTACGTTAGTAAACATCCGCATATGTAGTCCCTGACATGTTTTCACAGGTTAGTCCAACATATGCCTGTTTCCTGCTTGTGTTATCGTGTTTTGATAATAATCTAAATGGAAAAATGCATCTTTGCCTCAGGACATAGTGTAGTAAGGGAAACAATATATAGTTTGTACAGGATTGTATCAAGAAGGATTTGTAAACAGGGATGGTGAAACAAAAATTATATTTCTCAATATGGGTGTCAAATGAGAGGGCAGAATCAAAATGCAACATTACAATAATGTATTCAAACATAAATGATGTCCTCGGCATAAGACCATTGTGAGCTATTATGTATATGTATATGACAGTTTTATCAGTTTAAAAAAAACAAGCTGAAGGCATTATCAATTAAAAATAAGTCAATATCAACTTGCAAAGCATAGTAATAACTTTACTTCAGAGCCTTTTATTTAAATAGGTTCATTTCCAGATAAGTGTTTTTCACATTTACACTGTACACATGCACTTTATGCTGTTAGCACAGTCACCTGAATCAGTGATGCCATTATTCAACAGAGTAAATAAGTAGACTAAGATTTGTGAGAATTCTCAAAAATAGTATATAAAAATCATACAGGGATCCCAAACCCAGTAACAGACTGTATTTGCAGAGAGAATATGTCAAACATCATTCCTCCAACAGTGTCAATCAACATTGTACAATATTTTTAAACCAATCCATACTGCTACAACTTCCTGTTAGAAATTGCACTTAGCTCAGTGAAAATACATCATCATGTAACAAGGTTATACAAAGATTGAGACATCGGTCTTATCTGTGTAATGGCCATACTCTCGCAGTGAATATTTCTCATTTGAATCACACACTGTCATGTAATAAAAGCATCAGAGGCAAAAGAAAACTGAGATTAATCCCTTCTGCTTGTTAAAGTTAAAATCATTACATTTTTGTCCTCAAACATCTTCCATTTGCTACGACTCCAATCATGTCATCCATTCCTAGCTGCATCATTTTCAAAGGAAATAAACCAACTCCCTTCTCAAAGACAATTAAGGTCACCATAATAGTGCAAAAATATTCTCTCAGAAAGTCCATGCAGAGTGTATTTACTCACAAATGAGCCTTGTGCATACATCAGTAACAATACAGCTGCAGCATGGAGGGACAATAGCTTGTATAAGGGGAATGCCAAAGAAACCTCTCAATCAGCGTCAACAAAACAGAAAGGCAGAATAAAACAAGGTAGCAGGGTGGACTACTGATGTGAGACATTCCCTATTTGTAGGGGCCAATGTGCTTGTGATGGAGCATTTTTTCTATTCTCACAGCTGTATGGTCAAACATAGACAACAGGACACCACTGCTACCTCCGGGGCAGCCACAATGGATGTCTGGCAGCACAAAATAATTATTAACATTGATTGTAAACATCAGGTTTTGTGTCTGGCCCTCAGAACCAAAGGAAGTCTTTGTTTTAGAGCCACCTGGACGTTCAGCAAATGCAGGGGGGGAAATCCATTATTGTCGAGACAGACATACCAACTTCTGCAAAAGCTTCAGCGCAGCAGGGGGCTGTTGAAAGGCATTCTCGGAAACACAGAAAATCAATAACTGATGTATGAACGGGTTGAGCAGGCTCAGGGGAAGTGAAGACACAAATTACAACAATGTAAGATGAATAAGAGAGTGGCGCTATCCCTTTAGATGCATTGTGCAATTGAAACTTTAAAAAAACATTATTTGAAAGCTCACGGGGCAGATGTGTTACGTCAAATGTATACTCTCAAAGGAAAAGAAAATGCTACCAACACTTATTACATATATTTATATATCAATATATACAATGTAGTAGCTTATGGTCTGTGACTGTAGCAGCACCTTCAGTTTATATTCAAGACAAATCTCCAGTGATTAAATAAAATGATTAATGAAAATACATTAATATGTTTAAGCACAGCGTGTGCACACACTGGAATACAGACATAAGTGAGGAGTAGATGAAAGCTGTGGTGGAGCCCATTTAAATGTTCATGTTTTATCATCATACAATAAAAAATATATATTTGTTTTAAATGAACAGTGACTTACTTCTCAATACCCAACTATAAAATGCATCATATTTACACCAGCATCAGTAGTCATACTTATTTCTAACAATTGTTACCAGAAAAAGCATTTCAGGAAGGAATTTAGAGACAAAGACATGAGATGTCTTGTGAAAATGAGCACTCTTCCAAAAAAACCAAAAAAAAAACCCTTGTGTTTTCAAATGAGTATTGTACTGGTGCTGAGCAAGAAGACCAGTCTTTCCACAACCTCTAGAGCAAGGTTGCTTTGAACTGTGAGAATGTGCAGGAGAACTGCAAACATAAGGAACAGTAACGCCATTGGAGACAAGGTAGACAGTGGGAGGCATCAGGTTGATGAGGTCTGTGTGTGTGTTTCAGTATACACACACTGTGGTCTTGTTATGCTGCTGGAGAACAGGGGAAACGTTACTGGACTCCTTCTGCTTCTTCTCTGTGTTGTGTTGGACCAGCGGCAGCCTGCTGGCAGTCCTGCGCCGGCCTTTCTTAGCCGACTGGCCTGATGACAGTGATGATGATCCGTCAATAGTTCTTTTGCTGTTGGGTGTCCTGCTGCCGACTGTCCTGTCAGCGGGAGTGGACTGACTGGGCAGCTCAGCACTACTTTTTGGACACAGAGTGAACGTGTCAGACAGATTCAGGTGGTATAGGCTGTTGCTTCCTGATAGTCCGTCCCGTCGCTCCAAGGCAGGGAGGAGCTCACACATGGCAGAGAGAGAGTCTTCCTCTGGAGGCCGCTGCAGGAGAACAGGTTAAAAAAAAACACAGTGAGGACAAACTTCAGCACCTTTGAACTCACCAATTTTCACAATACAACACAAAGCAATTCATGTCTACTTAAACTGGAAAAACACTTCAGGTTTCAATAGCGAGGACACGATGCAGTCCCATACTACTGCTCAGTTAATGAATACAGGTACATATGACTAACTTGGATTGAGCTGACTGAGGTGTATTACTATATTGGACCCTTTATTTACCAATACATGATTACTTCCTACTGATCTCATGTCAGGTGTGTGTGTAAATTTGTCATGTTACAACAGTATATTCATTTTGTGACAATTTTGTCAATTGTCATGACATTCTAACAGTGCATCAGTGAAATATCTGGCCAATCATGTGGATTTTCAGATGATTAATTATTGGCTGTCTCCTTTATTACAGTTGACTTATATAATCTGGTCAAATAAGGCTTCGAAAAACTGTAATGAATTGATTTATCAAGTAACAGCTATGTGAGGAGGCATCTGTCTAAACATTAGACAACGTGTTGTCTAATGCCCCACCTGTAGACAGGTGTGTAGGACAATGAAACCATGCAAAACAAAGTGTTGAAGCACACTGTCAGCCATAAGTGTACTGATAATGTAATGCTTCGGTCATGAACTTTCGTCAGGCAGTTTGTCAACTTAAATGTTGAAAATGAAACCTGAACCTTCTTTAAATTAAAGATACAAGCCCTGATATATTCCACACTAGTGCCTCAAAATCCCACATTGTGGTTCATTATTATTATAATTTCTTTTCCACAACAATTTAAAAAAAAAAAACTGTGTTGTGTGCTTTTTTCCCCCGGTGTGTTTGGTGTCATCCTGTCCTCACCTGAAGGAGAGGCGTGTCTGCGCGGGATACAGAGGTGGGAGGACACTGGGACATCTTGGCTAAGTCGAGCAGCACCTCCTCATGGTGCAGGATGTCCTGGCAGGTCCCTGGCTCCTGCAGGGCAATTACGATGGCGCTGGTGTTGTCAGCGCGCAACATGCGCTGGCGCCACCGCAGCAGAGCATGGCTCACCAGCTGCCGGGCACTCGATACCCCACATGGTGCCTGCGACATGGAAGGCTGTTATCACACTGACATGATCTGACATGAGGTGGACTTTGCTCTAGATTATTTTTAAAGTATCACTATAGGCCTTTTGATCATGTTTGCTTATCTAACCTATAACAGACTACAATCCAGGCAGGTAGGAAAGGAAGCCATCCATCTATAATGATCCAAAATGATAAGAGCTAAAGAGTAATCTACCCTTTACAGAAACAAGTCTTTGCTGATGTAGCGCTCCACTCACCATTGCCTCATCGTTGTTCTGACACATGGAGATAGCCTCTTGAGGTGGCACCATGTTCCAAAGACCATCGCTGCCCAGGACAATGTAGCGGTGTTTTCTGGGGTCAAGGGTCACCACACTAGTGTCTGGCTCTGGAGAAACCACAAACTCCCCGCTGTAGAAGTCATAGCTCCACAGATCACCTGTCACAGAGAAGACAAACTTGCACCACTGGTCTTGACAAGCACTCTCGACGATGAGGCTGGAGGGATCCAATTGTTTTAAATAAAACTTGTGGCGTGTTATTCACTGAGATTACTCTCATGGCTGCTTTTCCTACCTAGAGCTCGGGCTACTGCCAAGAATGGTATCTGGTCAATGACAGTGCTCCGACGGACTGGGCCGTTATGACTGAGCCTTGGCCTCTTCCAGACGACCCGGTTCACTCCAGATTTCTTGATCACACTGTTAGCAGATAGAGGAGAGAAGAGAGAAGCTGCTTCTTACATTTATTACCCTTTTGATAAAGGTGTGCATTTACAGAAAGTTTTACAATTATATCAGTTAAGTTAAAAATGGGTTTAAATTAAGGTGAGTTAATCCTGGTTGGTGCAACTCACTCCAAGACATGTTTGATGCCGTGTATAATGAATTTCATTACATGTAATGCACAAAAGGCTCGCAAAAACATTGTTCTACTTGAATGCATCTTCATTCAGTTAATGCAGGAAACTGGAGGGGTAGGTAGAAATATACATAAAAAAAACTGGAAGCACTGAAAGTAGTATCTTTCCAAATCTGACAAAATATCCCAGTATCACAAAGAAATATGTCAGTTTCCACTATATCTGATTTTCCTTCAACACTACTACTGAGTAACTGAAAGAATATAACGAGATGCCCTCCCTTATTGGCATAGCTAATTATGGCAATTAGTATGGTTCCAGTGCTAATCTAAACACCTGGCAGAGTGACAACTGTTAATGCATGTTACACTATTATTAATCCTTTGTTGCTACATTCTCTATCCTGTAATAATATTCACACTTTAAATCCAGTGAAGGGCCTCTCTTCTGCTCCCACTAAGGGAGAGCTAACAGACTTTGCAGACATGTTGGTGCTGCACATTACGCATTTTGGTCTTTCATTACCTGCAAACCTAAACTGACAAATTAATCAGTGTCACTTGTGTGGTAGGTGATTCGCTAGAGATTTGATCACAGACTGCATGTTGCAATACAGTTGCAAAGAAAAGGTTATGGACTAAATTAAAAAGCATATATTTGAACTTCAGCTTGTCCGCTTGGACATGCATCACAGTGAACAGTGACATGTTGAGTTGGAGTAGGATGAATTAAAGTTGCATCCTCCCACACATATAATGATAATCACTTATCCATGTATATGAAATATGATTGATGTTAGATTCCATTCCTATTGCCCAGGCCTAATATTGTAGTAATATGATTTTAAAGCAACACTTCTCCTGACTAGCTCTAAAATATACCACGCACTGACATTCCCAAAAACATGAAAAAATTAAATGCACCGTCTGTACATCTTGTTATATGCTATGCAGTAAAGATGGATTACCTACAGCTACATGCATAGGGTCTATTGCAATGCCGTAACCACTTAACGCACAACTATAAATCCCCCTTAAAGCTGTGAAATTTACCCTGTCATGTAAGCATAAAAGTTTAGTTGTTGTCAAGCCACCCAGGGGCCTATCACTACAAAATCTTATCAGTAGACATGCCACAGCCAGTATAAAGAACATTAGCCCTTAAGGCAGATAACATTTTGATCTGCTACTGTGCAAAACAGATTCTTCTTGTTTACAATCACTTCTTTGTCATAGATGGGGGCTGGTGTGGGTGCTGAGTCGTGAGAATGAATGAGCTGTTACAAAACTGGAGTTTGTCTTGGTCCAAGAAATAACCTTACATTTACCCTGAATTTACACCATCTGCCACAGCGTGTACTTTAACGTATAACTTTAATTTACTGTCACAGTCCAAAAATACTCTTTCCAGTACAGGAAGCATGCTACATCAGAAAACACTATAAAAGTTAATATTATATTTTAATACATTGCAAAGGCAGCTTGTCTTGTGGGTTAAGTCTTACCTCCCTCCCAGACCTTCAATACGTTCCCTCTCTCTGGGTAGCTCAGGTTTGTGGTCTTGTGTGACTTCCACAGCTCTGATGAACGGGATTAAGGGGTCATCCTGGACCCCTAGAACCACTGCCGAGTCCCCAACATGGGCCACATATATACGGTTTCCTCGGATGACCACTACGCTGGCTGTGGTACCCGATGTGCTAGGAAGGCCCGTAAGTGTCTTTGGCCATTCAGCTGAGAAGACGAAAGAGAGAAAATGAATATATTTACTGAACTATTAACCATTTACTGCGTATAAACTGCTAACTGCATATTCCCCTGAAGTACACTGAACTACGCATTTAACATTACAGCCAAATGATAGGCAGAAAATAAATGCTCCTAAAAATGATTTCTTGTTTATCTATTGCTAATCTCCATCAAAGATTCTTTGATGTACTGAGCATGACAACACTGTTCAACAACTCAGTACACTAGACGCAGATCTATCTGATCTGGAGCAAGTCTTTCCAATGTAATCAAAGTCAGACATGAGGTTTACAGACAGTGTTTGTAGACACCATGTGTGACCAGCTGTGAAACAGCTGACATGCCCAGGCATATCCTGACAGACACCTGCGCAGACTGCCGGTGTCTGTACGGCATAGCATGGGTAATGACGAAATACATAAATATAACGAAATATACGACAACACAGTTAGTCAAAGGAACATACAATAAGACATTGACCGACTACTTGTACTGTCCAGACAATAACTTCAGAAGATACCTCTGAATTGGTAACGGGTTGTCTGTGTCCACTGTAGCAAGCTTTGTTTGGAGTGAACCCGGTGGGTAACTTACTGCTAACTATGTTAGCTCTGTTGCCTTTGGTTGCTAAAACTGTTAGCCCCATAAATCATTTTGTATTTAAATAGCAGCAGAAACTAAGACTAAACATAGTGCCGATACATTTAAGGTGGCCTTTTTGACAATTTACATAGCCAAAAGATAATGACTGTACTGAGTCTATAGAATCTTCTGGTAAATTCGGCTTTCATTTGAGCTAGCAGTGCCACGGTCCATGATCAAGTAAAACCTTTACGGGTGTAGGCCACAAACTACAGCCTAAATTAGAGGTTCGGCGTGATGTCATATTGGGTAAAACGGCCCCTACTGACAGCTGATAACATTATATGTCATAACTTAGTACGCTGTTGGTAAACTTACGTAGCTTTTTCCACATAGCGTGGTGGCAGGCTACAAATCCTTTGCGTATAGCAGAGCAGACCTCCCGGTCGCTGTCCGACCAGAACCCCCGCTGCTTCTTCATGAACTCCCACAAATAGTCTCGCGCAAACTGCGCAGCCTCGCGACCTCCGTGTCCGTCAAACACAGCAAAGAACGCAACGGAACGGCGGGAACGAGTCGCGGTGCTCGGCTGAGCTCGCGGCTGGCTCTGACCTCCCGGTAAAGATGTTTCCACTGATATACTAGGGTCTTCCCTTCGCATATGTTCACATGATGCATCTGAAACCTGTGGGGGCCCCACGGTTTCACCAGTCCGGTCTGGATGCGTGTCCCCAGCCAGAGAACTGTCCATACAGTATCCCCCACTGCTCTCTTCTGGCTCACCCGACGTCGGCTCATCTTCTCCCGGCTCGGGCTCTACTATGACCTCGGTCACATCTTCCATGTATTTCCTGCCTCCTTGGTCGGTAAACACACTCACTCGCATCAATAATGCATTTTCCATGGCTCCAGAAATAAGTCGCTCTCCAATTCTTCGGTACTGTTAACATATAAAATTAGAAGGGAGTACAGTTAAGTGCAGCGCCGCGTCCTGCCTTTGTTTATGTCCGAGCGTAGTAGGCATGCTCAAACGCGTTGACGTCAAAATCTATCTTCTTCTAGCACGTGGACGTTGCAGCGCCAGTGCAGCTGTTGCCCTCTAGAGGTTGGTCCCCGATCCCAAGCAGCGACCCGAGAGGAGTGTGTGTGAAATTATTAAGAAGGCTTGTTGTATACTGTATTGCATAAAGGTATTTCAGACTGTGGTGTATTTTCGTTGTTTCTGAACTCCAGCACTTTTGATTTGAAATTAAACAATGACTATGAGTAAAGTGTTAACTTCCAGCTTTAATTTGATGGTCACATCCATGATGGGTGAACAGTGTAGGAATTGTAGAGTTCTGCAAATGGGCCTAGAGTTGATTCTGGGTATTACATTTGCATTTGGAGTCTGTAGCCCCTTAACACAAGGACTATCAGTGACATCACTAATGGTTTCTAACAGTGCTTTCTTTGCAAACTGTACCTGGCCTTTTTATTCTTGACGCTTACCAGGGGTTTTCATATGTGTTGACCCCATATGCTAATAAGATATTCTTTTCATAGAAGTCCTTGATACATTAACACCTACGAAAATTTTCTTCACACCATTACAAGGACTCTTCTGTCATCCACTGACCTACAGAACCAGCAGAGGTACACAGAAACATCACGTCTGATAAGACTGAGAATGCATCAGAACTCATTGGCCAATGTTTTGTCTTTAAGATTCAGATGTGTGATGTCCATGTTCTCTATGATGCTGATTCGAAGGAACCTAAAATTATTCTCAGCTCCACTGATGTAGACAGGGGTGTGTGTCTTCGTCCCCTTTTTTCTAAGATCAGCGATCAGCTCCTTGGTCCAGTTCTGTCACATTAGATCAATGGTTTCTTCCAGGAAGGAAAATTCGGAAATATGCAGTTTAATGGCATACAAACAGATTTCCAGATTTGTTTATTTATTTTTTTATTTATTAGGCCAATACCATGCTGATTTACTTGAAAACAATTTTACTATTCAAGATATGGCGGTAGATATAGTAAATATCTAAACTGGAATGGAAAAACTAGACCTTCTCTATGTGGATTATGCATTACTTTTGCAAAAATTATATATTGAAATTAATTAATTAAATACATTTACATTATTAATTAAACTGCATTCAGTTCAGTCGAAACTACATTTAGCTTGCAATGAAGCAACAATTAAAAACGTGAAGTAACATTAAAGCAATAGTCTTTTAAGTTGTTTGGCTACATGGCGGTTTAAACTAAAAAGACCTCATAATTCTGATTTAGTAGACTATACCAATTATTCTAATTTCCACAGAGAAATGTGGAAAATCGAGTTTAAAAAAATAAAACAAAACAAAAAACGAACACTTCTTTCCTGTCACTACAATCACATTTAACCAAAACAATTACAGCCATGTTTCTGCTCTACCATACCGTGTTTATCACAGCCTCGTGCCTTTCTCTGTTGGAAATAAAATCATCATGCTTCAGGGGCTACTCTTAGGAGACCTTTTAGAAATGAGAGGACGCAGGCAGTTGTTCCCTGGCGTTTTTGGATGAAGATGCATAGTGACGACTGATTAAGTTTTCCACTGTATAAACTTCAAGTTATAGCCGACCAGTTTGGTGTGTACAAAACCAAAACCTTCTGCAAGAGCTTGGTGCTGGTGGCATATGAATGAATTTAAGTAGGCTATCCACTCTGGATAACGCGTGCGTAATTGCGCATCGCTTTGAAAATGCGTAACACTTCCTCAAACGAGATAGTATGACATACCGGCCCTGCTGCGTTCAGATGGCTGCAGAAATGTAATTAACAACAAGAGAAGGCAGCTGTGGAGGATAGATACTGGTAAGCCCGTGATCTAACCCAGTAGACTCAAATTCATTATCCTTGCTATTTTCGATGGGATATTTGTGACTATTTTCTTGTTGATACTAGTGTACCTTTCCCTCATTAATTGATTAATTACAATTAACACCAGCCAAGAGGGCGCTTGTCGAGTCTGAGGGCAAAAGGACAGGGAATCCAGCCTCCTTTGGGGTATGTCTGTGCACGTACCTACTTAGGATCTGTGTGTCCTAAATTTCCTTCGGGATCGATAAAGTATCTATCTATCTAGAACAGCTCATACAAAAGCACAAACGGTCAATTCACCATTAGATGCCGGTGTGTCCGAAGATTTAGATAATAAATGAAGGTAGCCTACCCGCTTTGCAAGCCGTCACTAAAACTGGAGACTGTAGATGCAACACACACATTCCCCTGCTGATGCTACAGGTAGATTACCTGCACATTAATTGTATATTCTACAAACAGTTGTGATTGACACAGTATTGATAATAATCAGTCAAATGCACATCAGTTTGTTTTCTTCTGTAAGTTCATTGTAAACCAGGGAGTGTTGGAGATGGTGACTTTTCTTAGAAACACACAGTTCACACAAGGCCGCAAGGTGCATTAGGCGCGTGTCTGTATTTTTATGCATGGCCAGTGCAAGTAAACAGTCCTCTTCTTATCTTTCATACAGAATCTAATATAATTTTACTTTCATTTTGGAAATCATTTTCACCAACCCATTTCATCTGAGTTAGAGGAAGGCTTCCTCTGAGGGGGTGGAAATAGTCTTCTCTTAAGTTTTCCAATGAATAAAAAAGAAAAACAGTAAAACTATTCAAGTACGTACAATGAATAGATGTAAAAGAGAAGCTTTTGGCCAGTGCATGTACACAAGAGTCATTTAATGACCTGTGAGACAGATTGGTCAGGTGGTAGTAGCACCTTGTGTGTTGGTGGCTTCTTTACAAGGTGCTTGTGATGCACCTACAAACCTACAAGTGCAAAATGTTTTTTGTACTTTTTTCCCCCTCAGGTGGCTTCTTTTGGCCTTTGAACAACGGCATTAAACGCCCTGACGCATAAAGGCCTGAAGAGAACAGGATCATCAACAATGTTCCAATGTGCTCATGTTCCTGCTTATTATCCTTTTCTTCATGCTGCTCCTTATGCTCTTCCTTTCACTTTCTTCTATGCTTATCCTTATGCTTTTCTTAATGCTTTCCCTCATGCTGATCCTAATGCTGATCTTCATGCTGAGTCTGATACTGATTCTGATGCTCCTCCTCACGCTTTTTCTTGTGCTCCCCCTTATGCTGATCCTTTTGCTTTTTCTCATACTCCTCCTCATGTCCCTTATGCTGATCCTTTTGCTTTTCTTCATGCTGATCCTCATGCTGATTCTCAGGCTAATCCTTTTGCTTTTGTTTATGCTGCTGCTCATGTTTTCGCTCACGCTTTCCCTAATGCTGATCCTTGTGGTGGAATCGATGATGCTTGTGTGGCTGAACTTGGTGTTTGGTCTTGGTGATGCTGGGCCACTCTCCTTAGGGGAGTCTAGGATTCCTCAGAAGTGATAGCTCTCTGGAAGAAGACCTTCAATCTCCCTCAACTTCTGGCCTCCGCTCCTCTACAAGGAGGAGCAGGGAAGAGAGCAACGAGGAGCAGGTTGCTGCTAAGAGGCAAAGGTGGTCTGATGAGAGCGACTCAGACTAAATCCACAATGTTCTACATGGTTGACAATCCTCCTGGAATCACCAGAGCCATCAGCATGTTCACATTTACCCTTCCTCATTACCACACCACAGGTATCACACCAAAGCATCTGGCAGGATGGCTGCAGTGACCGTTTTTGTCACTGACGACTGACCTCTGCGTCTGGCAGGACCAGTGATTCCAGAGATAGCATTTGCATCTGGCAGGTCTGAAGACAGCCCAGGTAGCGTCTTGCACTGGGGCCTATTTGCACCATCTCCACATTTTGGCACGGTGGCTGGATCGACCTCTTTCATCCTGAGGGTTGGTCTTTGCGTCTGACAGGGCTGGCAACTCCCCAGGTAGCCCTTGCGTTGACACCCTGTACATGTAGCCTTTGCATCTGGCAGGGCAGTGAACACAATGGTCCTCGTCACCGCACTAGTGACTCCTACTGGTTGGTCTAGGGTTTGTACAGTCGTATCACCACAGCAGCTGGACGGGAATGGGCACTGGAGGCTGCTGAGGCTGACAGCTAGGCTGCTGGGGCACCTGTTGCGGAGGCTGCAGCGGCAGCTGAACAGGCACTGGAAGCTGAGGCTGCGGCGGCAGCTGGACGGGCACAGGAAGCTGAGGCTGCGGCGGCAGCTGGACGGGCACAGGAAGCTGAGGCTGCGGCGGCAGCTGGACGGGCACAGGAAGCTGAGGCTGCGGCCGCAGCTGGACGGGCACAGGAAGCTGAGGCTGCGGCGGCAGCTCGACGGGCACTGGAAGCTGAGGCGGCAGCTCGACGGGCACTGGAGGCTGCGGCTGCAGCTCGACGGGCAGTGGAGGCTGCGGCTGCAGCTCGACGGGCACTGGAGGCTGCGGCGGCAGCTCGACGGGCACTGGAGCAGGAGGCTGCGGCGGCAGCTCGACGGGGAGCAGGAGGCTGCGGCGGCAGCTCGACGGGCACTGGAGCAGGAGGCTGCGGTGGCAGCTCGACAGGCAAAGGCACTGGAGGCTGAGGCAGCAGCTCGACGGGCACAGGAACAGGAAATGGTGTTGATCGGACCGCCGACTCATGAACAGGAACTGATGTTGGCCGGTTCGTCAACCGGGTCCAGGGAGCAGGAATCGGCTGGACCACCGACTCGGAAACAGGAACAGAAGCTGGCAGGGCCGCCGACTGGAGAACGGGAACAGGAGTCGGCCGGACTGCCAACCGGCAATCAGGAACAGAAGCTGGCCGGGCCGCCGACTGGAGAACGGGACCAGGAGTCGGCCAAACCGCCAACTGGGAAACAGGATTAGGTGAAGGGCAGTCTGTAGAGCTGGGCAGCGGAGACTCTGTGGCGCTGGGCAACAGAGACTCTGTGGCGCTGGGCAACAGAGACTCTGTGGCGCTGGGCAGCAGAGACTGCTGAAGGCGTCGGGAGCCCCGACGACCACCTCTCCGGTGTCCTCTGCGAGTGCTGGAGAAAATGGCCAGCTGGGTGCCCTCAAAAGGGGAAGCTGGCTGGGGGCTAACAGGCCGGCTCCCAGTCCAGTCCCCAGAATACCCCAGGAACCTGAAAAAGGCATACATCGGGGTACAACCAAACCACACAAAACCTGCATCACGAAACCAATTTGATGCGAGGATGCTCCAGCACCACAGCAGTCCACTGAAGACACTGAACCACCTTTAGCACCAGACTTTCTACACTTAACTGCTTTGATATTGAATTCAATCAAATAATGTGAAAAATTCAGACATATAAAATGATCCTGTGTTCCGTGAGAGTGTTTACCCTCCGTGATGTTGGGTTAACATTTCTTCTTCAATAGAAAATCAGTTGAAGGTTACATTAAATGTGTAGCAGCTGAACTGCATATACAACAGTTGTGAGGAACCATGTCGATCAGGGATTCAAGAGGAAGATCACATCAGGCAGCAAACTTGAGCAAACAGAGCTTTATTGTCAGCAACAGATGTCTGTCAAAACACACGTGCAATAATTTTTTACCAATGCAGATCTATTAAGTAATCAATCAAGGGTTACAAGAATTTATACAAGAGATTTATAATACTTTTATTAGTACAGCCTATACTGCTACTATGTTTGATATGTATATCAGAGTTTTCATAAACAGGGCCCTTACTCACAGTGCAACATTGTGCTTGCACTCTTTCAAGTAATTAAGCATCACAAACAAGAATAATGCCTCCTCCATCTCACACACACACACACAATAAAGCTAAAAGTTGATGGCGAGGCTGGTGGCTCTGTAATGATCAGTACACACCAGAAGAAATGATAGATGAAGAATGGAGAAAAAACGTTGTTGTTCTAAAATAGGATTTGTGAAGTTATGAAATGTGAAGTTTGCCCTGAGGGTGGCGCGAGAGGAAAGGCTGTGGTGTTACTAAGATCAAATGGTTTATCCTCTGTGCGGGGAGATTAAAAGACTACCCAGCCTCAGCTCTTGTCTCAACTTTTACTGCTCTGCTCTAGAGTCAGTTTGCCAAATTTTCAGAATTCAATTAAAACGTGTGCACCACTTTACTTGAAACTAACTGTTGTAGGGAAAAAGCTGGATATTTACCCCTGTCCAGTGGGCAACTTCAGCATGTTGCCTGCACTGTAGGCTCTCGGTAATCTCTCCCCAAGAACTGTCGCTCTGTGAATGTACTGTAACAACTCTACAGAAGCTGAGTCACATCTGCATTACCTTATCAAACTACACAAACCCTGCTATTTTGCACATTACAGTGCCAGTGTGATTCCTCAAGTTTAGTGATGCTTTTAGCCATGCTTGCGGCATGGCTCTGTGGATGCCAATGCCGGCCTGTCAGTCGGTCCACCGCTGTGGCCCAGACTGAAATATCACGAGACAGCAACAATTGGATGGATGGATGTAATATTTGATGTCCATACAATTTTGTAGAGACACTCATGGTTCCAAGACTAACTATCATAATGACTTTGGTGATCCTCTGACTGCCACCATGAGGTCCACATTTGTAGTTTTGACTCAAATGTCACAACTATTGGATGGATTTCCATGAAATTTGGTAAACATTTTCATGACCCTGTTAGGTTGAATAGTAATCACTTTGGTGATCCCTTAACTTTTGGTCTAACACCATTTTTCAGGTCAAAAATTCAATTTACTATAATACTTTAGTTTATGACTAAATATATGCAAAAGCATTGACATTCCCATTAGCTTTGTGTTAAGTGCAAATTTGCAAGTGTTAACCAATTAACACACTAAGATGGTGAACATGGTCGACATTACACCTGCCAAACATTTGTATATTAGCATGCTGACGTTAGCATTTAGCTCAAAGCACTGCTGTGCCTAAGCAGTCCCAAATAGCAACTAGCATGGCTGTAGACTCTAGACTTGTTATATACAGAACCATGGTTATTGATACTGTATGAGTGGGAACTAACTATATTTACTTTTTTTACTTAACATATACAGCCTGAACACACACAAAGCGGCTCGACAGTATTATTTGCAGTTAGTACCTTACCTTGGACTGTCCATTCACACTGTGTGTGCTGTGTTATTCATTGTACTGGTTACATAGCTATGAACCCAAAAGAGAAATTTGGTTTCTCTCCGGGACCCAAACTTACAAAAATACATCATAAATTGCCATAACATCTACATTTATAAACTACTAATAAAGGACACAACAAACCATGAATCCCAGGGTTGCCGTCTTTGGGTACCTGGCTGGAGTGAGATTTTGATGCCGCGCACTTTATCACGTGCACATATGGACTCGATTCACCATCAGGGTTTTAAAAAGTATGCACCTTATACATGTGGAGAGAGTGGGACCTTATATTGTAAGATTTAAGAATACAGCCTGACTACACCACCCTGGGAAATGCTCACAATTTCACAATATTAGACACACACTAACCCTAAAACGGGCACACAGGTTCATTCACTAATGAAAGTCAAAGACGTGTTGTTTCCACTATCAAAACTACACCGTTTTATTGAATGTTCAAGTAGCAAGAACCAGAAAGAAACAAAAGAACACAAGAACCTATCCTACTCCAGACACATGGCCAATACATGAACACACACTCTTTCACTCACTAGCTTGCTTGAACGCCTTCTGCGCTCCAGCGCAGGGTTTTCTGCCAGAACAGCTGTCAACAAGGCGATAAGCATCGCGCACATATCGCGGACCAAACAGAGTAATTTAAGAGCCCATACTCATAGAATGGGGGTTACAGTACGTAACCAACGGTACGTGCGCTCGCCTGTTCATCTCTGTTGCTGTCGCAGTGTTTTGGCGTGAGAATTGTTTGGGCAGCGTGAGAGCGTGAGACTGAACGTGAAAGCGTGTGTCTCACGTCAGGAGCGTGAGAGTTGGCAACACTGCCTTGGCTGAGACAGAGAGGTAGATGACAGAGAGGATATTATCATTAAAAATCACCACTCTCACGAGTCACCACCACATTAGGCACGCACGCATGGAAACTAACACACATACACACTAACTAGGTTAATACAAACGTAACACACACATTACTGACTCTTCCACCGTCAAAACAATGTTGAATAAATGCTCTTTGCTGTCTAATCCACATTAGGACAAGCCTAGCAAGATAACATCAGCATTCGCAGCTAACACTCAATGTTACCTCAATCAGAGAGCGAACACGTTTTCAGGTCCAGGTTCATGAGAAGGGGTGGGGGGGGGGGGGTAAACAGCTCCGCACACAGCATCTCAGCTAAACAGACCAGCGTAGAGAAAAAAAGTAGTTACTGGATGTGAGGATGTGCGTAGCACACAGCATTCGAACTGAACAGACCATGAATTCACATTTCATAGCATTGTTATGCATTTTGATCTGCCAATTGGCGACCCAATAAAAACATGTCCATGACCCATTTTGGGTCGCGACCCTAAGTTTGGGAAAGACTGCATTACAGAATACATGTACATAGTTTGTTATTGTGATGTGGTAACTCCAGTTCTATGAGGATGTGCGTAGCACG